>CM017557.1:62510173-63226423 GCA_007844125.1 Sinonovacula constricta
CTTGGAGCAGTCTGATCAGTGTCAGGTAAATAGTATTGATTTAGATCAGCCAGCCCCCTGCTTGGAGCTCTCTGATCAGTGTCAGGTAAAAAGTGTTGATTTAGATCAGTCAGCTCCCTGCTTGGAGCACTCTGATCAGTGTCAGTTAAATAGTGTTGATTGAGATCAGCCAGCTCCCTGCGTGGAGCACTCTGATCAGTGTCAAAAATAGTGTTGATTTAGATCAGCCACCTCCCTGCTTGGAGCACTCTGATCAGTGTCAGGTAAATAGTGTTGATTAGATCAGCCAGCCCCCTGCATGGAGCACTTTGATCAGTGTCAGGAAAATAGTGTTGATTAAGATCAGCCAGCTCCCTGCGTGGAGCACTCTGATCAGTGTCAGGAAAATAGTGTTGATTTAGATCAGCCAGCTCCCTGCTTGGAGCACTCTGATCAGTGTCAGGAAAATAGTGTTGATTTAGATCAGTCAGCTCCCTGCTTGGAGCACTCTGATCAGTGTCAGGTAAAAAGTGTTGATTGAGATCAGCCAGCTCCCTGCTTGGAGCTCTCTGATCAGTGTCAGGTAAATAGTGTTGATTTAGATCAGTCAGCTCCCTGCTTGGAGCACTCTGATCAGTGTCAGGTAAATAGTGTTGATTGAGATCAGCCAGCTCCTGCTTGGAGCTCTCTGATCAGTGTCAGGTAAATAATGTTGATTTAGATCAGTCAGCTCCCTGCTTGGAGCAGTCTGATCAGTGTCAGGAAAATAGTGTTGATTTAGATCAGCCAGCTCCCTGCTTGGAGCACTCTGATCAGTGTCAGGTAAATAGTGTTGATTAAGATCAGCCAGCCCCCTGCTTGGAGCTCTCTGATCAGTGTCAGGTGAATAGTGTTGATTGAGATCAGCCAGCCCCCTGTGTGGAGCACTCTGATCAGTGTCAGGTAAATAGTGTTGATTTAGATCAGTCAGCTCCCTGCTTGGAGCAGTCTGATCAGTGTCAGGTAAATAGTGTTGATTTAGATCAGTCAGCTCCCTGCTTGGAGCACTCTGATCAGTGTCAGGAAAATAGTGTTGATTGAGATTAGCCAGCCCCCTGCTTGGAGCAGTCTGATCAGTGTCAGGAAAATAGTGTTGATTGAGATCAGCTAGCTCCATGCTTGGAGCTCTCTAATCAGTGTCAGGTAAATAGTGTTGATTTAGATCAGTCAGCTCCTTGCTTGGAGCACTCTGATCAGTGTCAGGTAAATAGTATTGATTTAGATCAGCCAGCCCCCTGCTTGGAACTCTCTGATCTGTGTCAGGTAAAAAGTGTTGAGATCAGCCAATTTCCTACTTGGAGCAGTCTGATCAGTGTCAGGTAAATAGTATTGATTTAGATCAGCCAGCCCCCTGCTTGGAACTCTTTGATCAGTGTCAGGTAAATAGTATTGATTTAGATCAGCCAGCCCCCTGCTTGGAGCTCTCTGATCAGTGTCAGGTGAATAGTGTTGATTGAGATCAGCCAATTTCCTGCTTGGAGCAGTCTGATCAGTGTCAGGAAAATAGTGTTGATTTAGATCAGTCAGCTCCCTGCTTGGAGCACTCTGATCAGTGTCAGGTAAATAGTGTTGATTCAGATCAGCCAGCTCCCCTGCTTGGAGCTCTCTAATCAGTGTCAGGTAAAAAGTGTTGATTTAGATCAGTCAGCTCCCTGCTTGGAGCACTCTGATCAGTGTCAGTTAAATAGTGTTGATTTAGATCAGCCAGCCCCCTGCTTGGAGCTCTCTGATCAGTGTCAGGTAAAAAGTGTTTATTGAGATCAACCACCTCCCTGCTTGGAGCAGTCTGATCACTGTCAGGTAAATAGTGTTGATTTAGATCAGCCAGCTCCCTGCTTGGAGCACTCTGATCAGTGTCAGGTAAATAGTGTTGATTTAGATCAGCTAGCCCCCTGCTTGGAGCTCTCTGATCAGTGTCAAGTAAATAGTGTTGATTTAGATCAGCCAGCCCCCTGCTTGGAGCTCTCTGATCACTGTCAGGAAAATAGTGTTGATTGAGATCAGCCAGCTCCCTGCGTGGAGCACTCTGATCAAGATTTGCACTCCTTGTTGTGTATTCTCTTTAGATATCTCTAGTAACCACTGCAATAAGTTCTTGGTAAATAATAAGCAATATGTATAGGATATGAGGATTTTTTGTGGTCTTTACCTGTGGGTTGGTAGTTCCGGTTGTGGTGAGAACATTCACGTTGGGAGGTCTTCCAGCTGATTATAGGTGGGCTGGTGCTTCTAGTCAGTTATATGTTTGGGGGTCTTCCTTCACCAACTAAAAGATAGACAGCTTCACTATGAGTCTAATTGTGTTGGTGCATTGAAACAAAAAGCAAACACAAGTAAGAGATGTAGCAGGATAAGTGCTAGCTATCTGTTATCTTTCTCACAACATTGTCTACGAAGTGGAGTGTCTGAATGCCATTTTACCCAAGGTGTTTAGTTATCTGGCAACATTTGTTCTATCCTGAGTGGTTTGTTAGTAATTTACTATCAACTTCATACAAATGTAAATGGACACATTTAACCCTTTAATTCACCGTTAATTTATAGGGTTTTAAAAATTCTGTTTTTATTGATTTTCTTTGAAACATTTTTAATTATTTTTAAACACATGCATTTTTGGCATATAATTATGTAACCTAAATTAAACTAGTCCACAAATAAATCCTCACTTACGTTGATGCAGCTGAGGATAAAAGGAATAATTGTGAATGCTTTTCAAAGGCATAAAATGGCATATGTATGAGCTTATGGGTTTAAACAGACTTATCAGCAAAAAGTGCAAGTCTTGACCATGCAGTTCAGAGCATACTGGCGTGCTTGGTCTACACACTGCCAAAGTAAGACCAAGCATTGATTAACAAGTCAATTACAGATACTGTTTATATGCCAGGGATGGCAAATTGAACACGTATGGTTGATGGTTAACAGCATGTCGGCATTTGTTGATCATACTACGAGTACCAGTGGAATTGTCAGTAACCGAGCGGGCAGAGGGAATTTGCCGGCATTTTTACCGATACTGTGCAGCGACATTTCTATCATTATAGCAAAGGGGCATTCATGCCCAGGGACTAAACCCGGCCTGTCCATTATACTGACACCGACGAGTCAGGCGTAATGCTGTCCCCTTAGCCCCGAGCGTTAGGAGGGAAGCCACTACTACCAACTTTAAAGTCTTTGGTTTCACTCGGCCGGTGTTTGAACCCTGGACCTGCCAATCTGCAAGCTGATGCTCTACCAATTGAGCTATTGCCGCCCGTAAGTGGGTAGAGTCACCGACTTAAAACTCCACAGCCCTACACCACATAATTTTGAGTCCGTGTTAGGGAAAGAACTTTCGAGTGGGGAGATTACAGAAATATAAGTAACATATGCAGAACACACAAGTAAAATGAATGATTTTACCACATTTTTACCTTATAATGTTATGCTTATTTACTATGTCATACCATCCACACACAAAAGATCGAAAAAATAATTATTATAACTTGTATTATCTACTCTTAAATAAAAATTACTAGTAAATCCAGCAAAAAACCTACAACATATGTCCAAATTCGCTGACAACTAACTTTAATTTGTATTAATGTTTTACTTTACAGCTAGGCAAGCTAAGAGTTTGACTGTAATATCATTGGTCCATGCTAGGACTGTCATGATACACTTGAAGCGTACCACGATATACTGTGAAACATATAGAGCGTTTTGCGATACGTACCACAATATATTGCCATATTTGATTAAACTATTATAAGGAGCTTTACCCCAACTTATAATGAACAGAATGAACAACAAATGCCTGAGTGTAATATGACATAGCTTTATAAGCTTTGTAACAGGTAAATACAGAAACAAGAAAGTAATAGGACAAGAAGGTAGCAAAGTTAAAACAATCAAACAACAATTTTTTTAAAAAACAACAACAGTGTAGTGCGGTGCAGATGATGACTAAATTGTAAGCCTTTTAATTTTATCATAATTTTCATTACACAATTAGAATTTAAGAAATTTCAATATGATGTTAATTCCTTTAGCTTCAGCAGATTTTTTAAAATTAATGATGTCTTTAAACTTAATCTCAGTATTCTTAACCCCTTCACTGCCATGCATTAAATTTCCAATATGTACCAGTATTGCCAGGAAATGTCACTCTTCAAGCATTCGAGTATACCATCTGATGAATCATTATCTAACATACGAAGAACGTATTCTGTCGAGTGTATAATACGTTGTCTGGACACTTTTTTATTGTTTTTATTAGGGCTACTCAAATCAACTCAACTCAACCTAACTTTATTGAACTACCACTCGTGACATCGCCGTCTGCCATTTTGTAGAAAACAAAATTTTTGCATGGAAAATACCACCACCCTTACTTCGAAATTGCAACGCAGAACACAAATCAGTGATGTATTTTCTAATTTTAACGGATTTACCCGTCTTGAGGGCAGTATACATAACATTTTGTGTATATATAATGACCATAATTATGTTGATTCGATGTTTTTAATAAAAACCAAAGCAAAAACTGGAGTTTCTGCATCTTGGTAGAACAGTCTGTTGCTATTGCTGCCAAGATGGTTATATGTATTTGAATCTTCTTAGAAGCTATTGCACTAACAAACAATAGTTATTCTTGTTTTTGTAAACAAGAAATTGTAATTTAGCCAAGTAATGCAGATGCTGCGTAGGAACACAGTGATAACACTGTGCCAGCTTCATTCTGTTAATAACCCATACTTATTCTTAGTCATTTTCATAAAGGTGGTATCAAAATTTGGACCAAAATTTCTTTTCTCAAATAACCAAATAAGTTATTGTTACATGAAAATGTCCTGCAAAATGCTGTTCATTGATGTCCTAGATCAGTTTAAACAGTTAAGCATAAATCACCACTCGTCATTGCAAACATGTATTTCCTTTCTGAGCCACACTCCAGAGTTAGCTGTTTAAAAACCATGTGACCACTTACTTTCGAGATCACATTATATAGTCATCTGGGATATCAGCTCTGACGTCGACATCTATTTTTAGCATTGACCACCATCATGTTCTTTATACGGCCTGAAAGAATACACATTCAGGCTAAAAGAATTTCATGATAAGTTCTATCTAACATTTCAGTTAGTGTTAAAAATGGTATTTATTAAGCCTAAAGTATGGGGTTTTATGAAAATTATGCCCAAATTCTCCCAAGCATTGGTTCAATATTGTTATATGTATTTTATATAGGCAAACTGTTGAATTTGTCCTTTATATTGATAGGCGCTTAGAAAGAGAGCAACAAATGGTGCTGATCCTGATCAGACTGCTAGCAGGGAGGACTGATCTGTAACTGCACCATTTACACGTGTACCTAGGCCTGATCATTGTCTCTGTGTTAGGACTAGAGATACTGTGCTGCCTTCACTGTGTATAGCATGCAGTGAACACCTCACATGACACCACACCTATTCGCATTATCCTGACACTGGGCCAACCAGTCATGGTACTACCCTTATATTTGCTTTAAGAGTTAGCGAGGGAGCTAAAGTACGATCAATTTTAATGACTTTGTTATGTTGCGCTGCCTGAGATCAAATCCTTGCCTCCCGATTTTGCTTCCATGTCTGAGGCTTAAAGTGACATCCTTTGCATGATGGCAATATGTTATTGTGAAATATGAGCAACATCTGATAAAATTCAGAAGAGATATTAGTCTGAACATATATTTTTCTCTGATCTTAATTCTGATTTGTTGTTCATACTTTGAAAATTACTTACTTAGGGTTAGTGAAAATGAACCATGGACACTGGGGTTACCTTCTTCTCTTGTGCCTGATTGAGCATGAGCTGTTCAGATATACATGTACCACTACCATTTATGTTCATGTTACTGTTTTGCAAGTTGGGATCAAACTTGGGACCTCTTATGCTTTGAGCCAACGCTAAGTAGATGCAGAGACATTTTCACCGTAAAAGTATTTTTCAGAAAGTTAATTTTTTTTTGGTACTTCGGGCTTAATGTAATAATGCTGAACTGAACAAAGTGCAGCAGTTTCGTAAGAACTAGTTTTTCTTTCAGTGTTCTTATTTTATTATGGCATATGAACCTTACTAGCAAACTTCAGCTCTAAAGGTGGTACCCGACTGTTTCTAACGTGTATGTCATTGTGTCTTATATATTTCACAATATCTTACAGCTGTTTGGGCAAATTTTGCCTTAATAATACATTCAAACCTGACCATGCGACCACTCCTTACTGGCGACAACCTGCTCTATGTGACCACTTCAACGCCGCCCAATCATATTTGTTCTGTAATTGTAATGTTATAAGCGTCCACCTTTGATCTGCGTCCAGTGACCGCACATAAACATGTCAAACATGCCTTAATTATCCCCTAATAGGCGACCGCGTTAATCCACCCGCACATTAGTAACAACCACACAAATCATTGATACGTTTGCCCTTCTGTACATGTACTCAAATTAAACCTTAGCTTTAGTTAATACCTCAATTATTTGACAGAAAAAAATCGTCAGACAAAAAATTGTTCTAAATGTTCTTTTTTTTTTCTAAATCTGAATCAGCAGGATGGTGTTTTCTGCTAATAATAATGATAATAATAATTGGTATATTAAGTGATGTGTTAAAGGTTGGATATGGATACATACTGAGTATACAAAGTTTGAGCTTGTGCATAATCTCCAATCAGAAAGGATTCTGCAAGTGGGGCCTGGTCTGGGCTTAAAAATTACTAAAGGAGCGGTCCTACTTCTGAACCTTGTCCAGAAGTCCAAAAAGACATTTTGGGCACGGCGGGGTCTACCCCCACTAAAATATCTGGGTCCCACTCTAATGACCTTAGTTGCGATTCTCAGTTGGAACTCCTCGAGTAATTTCGACATTGGGACAGTCATCCCTCAGATGTAATTGGTGCAATGATACTTAAAAATCACAATAGTTTTGTTTACTGGAAGGAGAATAGGTCATAAAAAAGTTCTTCAAAAAAGCGATAGGTGTAGTATAGGATTATTTCATTCTATAAACTTTCTTCTGCTAATTTAACTGTTCACATCTCGTATGATATACAACTAAAGTAGATTTGTGAATTATCCAAGGTGTTCCGATTGTGTGATACTGTGATGTATTTAAAAGAAACAATAAAAAAAGGCCTGCTGTCTCTGAATAGAACACATACTTATTTTTAACACAAGTTAGATGAAACTTTAAATTTTATTTCAGGGGAGATAAATCCCGAATTGCCGCCAAGTTTCGGCGTGACAAGGAAAGTGTGGCGTTTAATGAGTTGATTCGAGCAATGCCTCTGTGTCAGGAGACATTGCATAAATTGGACAAGACCTCGGTCATCAGGCTAGCGATAATGTTCTTTAAGATCAAACACTTTCTGAATAGAGGTAAGTTTCCATTTTACATTCTCTTTCATTCAACCCAGTAAACTGAATATACATACATTGACAGATAATGTCAAGTCTTGATATGTTAAATGCTAACTTACACTTGATTAGCTGGTTTAACTAAGAAGATAACCTTTTGACCTATAACTTGCAGGATGGCACAAGTTCAAGATGAATTAATGTGCCCCAAACAGTCTGTGTTTGTATATCCTATATGATACAGAATTTTCATGTTTATATATTGACAAGTTATTGTTATATAAAGCTGTTTACTAATAAAAAGACTGGATAATTTAGTTATTTTACCCATGTGCTTATAGTTATGTGGTGCCAGACATATGGTGTCAGGTTCTAAAGATAGCCAGCTATGCTGCATATACAGAGATAGGATTCCCCCTATGTTTGTGGCAATACATGACCAGTCCCCCACAAATCTATGATCCCCACAAATCTATGATTTAAAAAAAGCTGCTTTTAGCAAGACATTCCAATCTAACCATATCTTGTATTCTCTACAACATTATTTTTGTCTTGGAGTTTAGGATCCTACCTTCTAGATGAGAATTTTCCATAAAAAATTCATGGCCAATGCTTAATGACAGTAACCCATACATTATTAAAGCTAAGTTAAGGTAATTCTAGGCCAATATCGGCTCTTGATTATGTTTTGTGCTCGTTTCAAGATTGTGTAAAGAAAAGAATAGATTCTCATTAGTTTTAACAAGATGCTATCACTGCAGGCAATATGTGTTAAGTCCAAACCTGTTAAACAAAACCTGTCTAGACTTGGCAAAAAGTGATGATCCAGATTATTCCACTACTGCTGGCAGATGTTTCATTTTGATCTACACATGCTATTAAGGTGTCAGCAAATATGCTTGGAATTTTGCATTTAGTTGTAAGCTGACAGCTTAAATTTGTAGATGTTAAAAAATGTAGAAGGCTAAGGGTCCTGTTGTGGAATTACTAATCAGGCTGGAACACTTAATTGCTCTTTGTCAGTTGATTCAAAACATTGTAACATTGTACTGTCCTTGTAACAATATATACAAGTATTACAAAAGTACCGTGCTTACTCACTTATAAGACGGGGATTTTTCCTTTAAATTTCATGTTTAAAGTGTGGGGCTCGTCTTATAGGCAGGGTCTAGCGACCTGGCAAAAAGTTTTAACATTGTTTTAGGGCGAAAACATACGACATAAACTTGTTAGCAGTTATGCAATGACCCGACGTGCGGTCATTATCGATCCGCCGATAACTTACCTTTATTGAACTTTGAATTCTGTCAGTCAACGATTAACTGTCTCCCTTTGTTCTGCATGAACATGTGGTATGTTATGTTCTCTTAGCAAAAGGGCTAAGATCTTTAAAATGGCAAATTGAAAATTGACTGATTTGTAATAGCAAGTCCTTGATAACCTATTCTTTTAAGCTGGGGCAAGGGGTGGGTTAGGGGTGAGGGGTTATTTATGGCAAGGATAGCTGGATGAACTTGCTCTACACTATTTTTCCTATACCTTATTATTGTGCCTTATTTATACATGCTTTACAGATGTTTTTTTTGAATTCTTGTTCATTATCAATAGCCTAATATTTGAACATAAGTCAACAATGTCATTGTTAATGTGTTATTAGTTTGATACTAGTTTTCCGTTTGGTCAAACTGCATATGTTCTAAAAATAGGAGACATAAACTGTTTAAAACTTTATTATCTTTTGTTCTGAGTGAGAATTTGGAAGGGCTTTTAGGCAGTTGAAAATGAAAAATTTAAATTTATATTACTTATATATATGCTGTAATCATTTTTTATTTTTTTTTGTGGGGAGAGGGGGCAATATGTGTTAAGTCCAAACCTGTTAAACAAAACCTGTCTAGACTTGGCAAAAAGTGATGATCCAGATTATTCCACTACTGCTGGCAGATGTTTCATTTTGATCTACACATGCTATTAAGGTGTTAGCAAATATGCTTGGAATTTTGCATTTAGTTGTAAGCTGACAGCTTAAATTTGTAGATGTTAAAAAATGTAGAAGGCTAAGGGTCCTGTTGTGGAATTACTAATCAGGCTGGAACACTTAATTGCTCTTTGTCAGATGATTCGAAACATTGTAACATTGTACTGTCCTTGTAACAATATATACAAGTATTACAAAAGTACCGTGCTTACTCACTTATAAGACGGGGATTTTTCCTTTAAATTTCATGTTTAAAGTGTGGGGCTCGTCTTATAGGCAGTGTCTAGCGACCTGGCAAAAAGTTTTCACGTTGTTTTAGGGCGAAAACATACCACATAAACTTGTTAGCAGTTATGCAATGACCCGACGTGCGGTCATTATCGACCGCCGATAACTTACCTTTATTGAACTTTGAATTCTGTCAGTCAACGATTAACTGTCTCCCTTTGTTCTGCATGCACATCTGGTATGTTATGTACTCTTAGCAAAAGGGCTAAGATCTTTAAAATGGCAAATTGAAAATTGACTGATTTGTAATAGCAAGTCCTTGATAACCTATTCTTTTAAGCTGGGGCAAGGGGTGGGGTAGGGGTGAGGGGTTATTTATGGCAGTGATAGCTGGATGAACTTGCTCTACACTATTTTTCCTATACCTTATTATTGTGCCTTATTTATACATGCTTTACAGATGTTTTTTTGGAATTCTTGTTCATTATCAATAGAAATACACCATTTCTTCGGGGCAGTTAACATACAGTATTTTTTTATTTACACAGTTATGCCCCTTTTTTTACATTTCTGTGTTTTGACAGCTGACATCCTATGGAGAACTGAGAATAGTGCAGCGCACTGTCTAATTACAGCTCTTGTTTATATCTTCTATTTAATTTTGCTGGGGCCCATCAGGAGGGGAATACACCATTCAAAGTCCATAAGCCTAATGTTTGAACATAAGTCAAAATGTCATTGTTAATGTGTTATTAGTTTGATACTAGTTTTCCGTTTGGTCAAACTGCATATGTTTTAAAAATAGAAGACATAAACTGTTTAAAACTTTATTTTCTTATGTTCTGAGTGAGAATTTGGGAGGGCTTTTAGGCAGTTGAAAATGAAAAATTTAAATTTATATTACTTATATATATGCTGTAATCATTTTTTTTTTTCAAAATAAAAAGAAATCAAGCTTCCAACATACTACAGAAAAGGAGAATGTATTTATTGCTATTCATCATTTTTTTTAAAGTTTATTAAGCATCCTGTAATTAAAGGAGTTTTTATATAGAAAGGGGATTAACTCTGTAAGTAAATATGGAAAATTTTGTTAGAGTTTTCTACCTTGGCTACCTGTCGCACCTGTCACAGTTGTTGCTTCCTATGGAAGAATAGACATTCTTTGAAGTAACTTGGTAGTCTTTGTAAAACATAAAACAGTGATTTGTATTTGATCTTAATTTAGAGTATTTCTTCTTGATCCGTTAAATCATGTTTCCCTGTAACATATTGATTCTGCATAGAGTTGAATAGAAAACATGGCACTTTTTTGTGTTATTACTAAAATTTTGCATATTATAGTGACATCCTGCCATTATTTTAGGAGGAATACTCCAGCTATATTTTTGGCATGATCAGATTCAGAACAATCAGGTTATCAATCTCTGGTAATTCCGCCCTCGGGACAATCATCCCTGGGATGTATCTGGTGCAGTGATACATACAGAACTACAATCGTTATTTTTGCCAGAGAAAAATATGCCATATAAAAAGTTCTTAAAAAAAGCGATTGGTGTAGTGTTTAGAATTATTTCATTTATCAATTTAACTGTTCACATCATGTTAGATATACAACTGTTACTGCATTTTCAGTAGAGATAACTAAAAACATTTATCTTTTGTTGTTATGATGATGTCATATACGCCGACGTGTTTATTTTTGCGTAGTTTTACCCGTTATATACATCTGAGAGATGATTCATTAATTGTTTGAAGTGTTCCGATTGGCTAGAACCACTGATGCAAGTCAGCTGGAGAATCTCCCGATATAAAAGTTTTCATCCAGACCAGGACTCGAACTTATGCAGAATAGGGGCTTATGCAGTCAGAGGGGTATAGTTCCTTTTAAGTCTAAATAAATGTATCATGTTTTTGTTGGTTGTGTTGGAAGACCATTTTGAAATTTATCTTGGTAACAACATAGACATTCTCTTTGATAGAAACAAAAACTTTTGAACCGGCCGCAAAAGCTCAGTTGGGAGAGCGTTGGATTGTGGAACGGGAGGTCACGGGTTCATAACCCAGCGGGTTCAAAACAAAGACTTTAAAGTTGGTAGTAGTGGCTTCCCTCCTAACGCTCGGGGCTAAGGGGACATTACAGCATTACGCCTGACTCGTCGGTGTCAGTATAATGGACTAGCCGGGTTCAGTCCCTAGGCACCTTATAAGTGCCCATGTGCTATAATGATAGAAATGTAACTGCACAGTATCGATATAAATGCCGGCAAATCCCATCCCATCCCATCCCAAAAAGTTTTGAGTATCAAAGAAGTGTATGCAAAGAACATGGTTTTATTTACATAAGAAGGATTAAGGACTTGAAAATCTTTAGTCTTTATTTACACATGCTCTCTAAAGCATACTGTTTAAATACAGCTTTCTTCTATTGTTGCATGTTATCCCATGTAAATATTTGTGATACGATAGACAGTCTAGTCAAGACAAATTAACTGTTGCATCCTTAACTTGTTGCAATCGCATCCTTGTTTAGATTATTTCTAAAGATGTGTTCTTACTACATCCGTTTTTAAAGATTATTTTAAATCATGATATTGTTTCATTCTTTTTTGAGACTGTAAAGCAAGATCCCTGTTAATGAGGATATCAATAGCATGTTTATGTATAAAAACAATTATCAATATTAGTTATATTTGTCATTTGCATAATTGTTCTAGAATTGCTACCCCAAATTTTTTAAAATTTGCGACAGAAAAATAGCAAATTTGGCTAAAAATTATTCCTTTGCTGTCAGATAATATTTTTTATAAACAAATTATAGCTAATTTGAATTGAATCTTGTCAGGGAAACAAAACATAAACGATTTTCTATAGGCCATTTTGTTAAATTATAAAAGTCCTTATAACCTGTTGACATCACATGCCTTCGTTCACTGGGCCAATGATTGATAATAGGTCCAGCAAACTTGGCCGGATATATTACATTATAAATCTGTGCACATGCAGCAATATCAGCCAGTAATCACGTCGATTTTATTTCTGTTCATAGTAACAACATTTATAACTCATGAACAAAAAGCATTCCACTGAAAGATTTGTTATTTGTAAGGTACTATCGCAATTTCAGACAAAAAAAGACATCAAATTGAGTTGCCTGTTTTAATAATAGTGTAAGTACTTTGTACTATGCTCTACTTTTTATATCTCAGGTATGATATAATATTCAACACCCTAGTGTTCTGAAACCCAAAAGAGGCGCCTGTGGCCTGGTGGTAGAGTCACTGATTTGTAATGCCACTTACTGCTTAGCCTTTCGCCACATGGGTTCAAGTAATGTCGAAACAGTTTTCCAGTTGACCTGCGGATCACCAGTGGTTCTACCCAGACATTTGTCTGTGGTCTTCCACCACCATATAGCTGGACATCTCTATAATGATCCTTATCGATTGCTGAGATTTATTTAAAAAATGCGATGAAACTGATAATCAAGAAAATCCTCAACATATTGTTGACAATGATATCAGAAGTGTCATGCATTTGAAGTGTCCTACTTCCCGCTGGCCCTCCAAGTGACAAGGATCGCTACTATCATGGCCCTTTAGTGCTCGCAAAGACAGTTATTATACTGCTCACTAACATCCTGTTGTGCAGAAGGATCCTCTACTGTTGATAACAATCGTTTGCTTTTGTTGTATTTTATCACTATTTGCAGTGATTTTATATAGAAAACAGTTGAATCAGAAACAATATTTTTTGGCTTATCATACAAGCAACAGTCGTTAAGTAAATTAAATTTTTATTTCTCTTTAAGCATATTTCAGTACAGCAGTTACCTTGAACACAATAGCTAAAAAAACAACTATCTGTTTACTTATGATTAGGGTCTTCATTATTCAATGCTATATTCATTATAATACTTCATCATTACCATTGATAAGCATTTCAACTATTGAAAACCTTTTGTGCTCATGCAGTTTTTTATTACATATACATTACTCATAGGCAGTTTCATCAAAAAGTCCTAGAGCCCCTCTTGGCCTGGGTTCAAGTCACGGTTGGGGTGCAAACTTTCATGCAGGAAGGTTTTCCAGCTAAGGTGCAATGCACCGATGGTTCCACCCAGATGTATGTCTAGGGTGATCCTCGACCAATAACTAGATGGACATCACCAGTATGACCGTAAATGTGTTGGTGCGATGTAACAAAAAACAAACAAAAGCCCTAGGTCCTGTTTATGCTCATAAGACCACTAAGTTATCTAGAGTGCATTTAAATAAAAGTCCTAGGACTACAGTTAGCTTTAAAGCCAGATTCAAATTTAGGAGTGGAGTTTTCCAGTCCAAGGACCTGCAAAAAATTTATGGTCCTATAACATTTGATTAAAGATCCAAAGACTATTGATTTAAGATCCTAAGACATTTGATTTAAGAGCCTTAGACATTGAATTTAAGATAAGACATTGGATTTATGATCCTAAGACCTTGCATGTAAGATCCTAAGACATTGCATTAAAGATCATTAGATATTTGATTTAAGATCATAAGACATTGGATTTAAGATCCTATTACATTTGATATATGATCCTAAGACATTCGATTTAAGATCCTAAGACACGGATTTAAGATCAAAGCACATTGGATTTAAGATCCTAAGACATTGCATTTAAGATCCTATTACATTAGATTTAAGATCCTAAGACATTGCATTTAAGGTCCTAATACATCGGATTTAAGATTCTAAGACATTGCATTTAAGATTTTAAGACATGAATTTACGATTCTTAGACATTGCATTTAAGATCCTGAGACATTTGACTTAAGATTATAAGACATTGGATTTGAAATTTCAACATCAGCAACAATCCTTCAGTAATATAGAGAACATTTTTGTAAGGAGGGCATATTTGTATTGTTTGATGGGTTAAACTTTATACCAGCTTGTATTTAACAATTCAACATTTTTCTCTTGTATGAAGCTATATTTTTCTTGAAGGAAATTATATTGGTACATTTTAACATCAGAGCAACATCCATCCTTAATGAAAGTGTCATCATTTTTTTAGGAGCAAGCAAAGTAGTAATATATATAAATACTCTATAGAACTGTCAAATCTGCCTGAACCTTAATCATATTTTTGTCTGTTTGTCTGTCCGTCTGCCTGTCTGCCTGCCTGTCTGTCTGTCTGTCTGTCTGTCTTTCTCTCTCTGTCTATGTCTCTCTCCGCACTCTCTCGCTCTCTCTCGCTCTATTTTTCTATTTTAGTATATTGATTATATCTATATAGCGCTTCCCTATTTACTGATGTGTGGAGAGTATTATCATATTTAATTAAATCTTAGCCTGCTTGCCCTATATTGATCAGTCTTAAGCAAAAAGTACTGGCCCAGATCAGTCAGGTGTGTTTGGGTTCTACCTGATTCGATGCTCTTGTGTACTATGTCTTGTTACCTTTGCATGAAGTTATTAGCAAATAAATAAGATTGTGTATTGCTAATGTAGCATGATAAGGGGTTAATTTCCCCACATGTTTATCATGGTTCTGATTCTATGATTGATGGTGTATAGAAAATCATTGGTTGTATCATTTACTCAGGAGAAGTACGAAATGAAATAAATGAATGAAAGAAACATACACATCACCCTTGAGAAGCAGCCATAATCTGAAGCTTTCTCTTGTATGGCATAGGTGGTTTTTATCAAGCAGATAACAGGATATAACTTATAGCTGGATGATAGGGAGAGAATGTGTTAGTGGTTCAGTTAGCTAAGTCGGTAGAGCATTTGTGCTGTTAGCGAAGGGTCCGCGGTTCAAGTCCTGTATTGGCTTCACATTTTTCTCCCTATGTTGCATAACTCAATGCATGTTTTTCTTCTTTAGCAAAAGTTAAACTGAAAAAAGTTAAACAATTAACTTTTATACAGTTATGTTCTGTTGCATTGGTACTTACAGTTTAAAGACAAGTATCAACTCTTGGCTTGTTAACGGTGGTATCCGACAGTTTGCCTGTATCTAATATATGTAACAATATCTGACCTCTGTTTTGGGTATATGTGCATAATTTCTGCAGAAAAACATCATAATTTAGTCTAAGCTTTAACGATTTATCTCAATTTTGGGGCAGTATTAAACTCGTAAATCAACACTTAAAATATTCACTCTTTTCAAATCTATAAATAAGAATGATTGGGATTTCAGCTAAAAATAGATCTACGTCACAGCGGATTACGTGGATGAGCAAAAACATAAGTGCTCACGTGGTTGTCTTGGTTAAAAAATGGCTATCTTTGCAGCGTGGCTCATATAGGAAATACATGTTTGTAATGACGAATGTGACTTTATGGTACACTTTTCAGACATGTGTAGGACATCAATAAACATCATTTTGTGTGATCTGTTCTGGTAACAATAGTTCATTAAGATGATTAATGAAAATATTTTGGTCCAAACTGTTGGATACCACCTTTAAGTACAAACTGTTCAGACTTGGGCAAAGAGTATACATCTAGATTAGCTATGTCCTACTGGCAGCTATCAGATCAGGAAATGCACTTTTACTGATTGGTTTCTCATATTATGCCTTGTTATTTATGCTTGTAGTTTTTTGGTAGGAAATATTTTGCACTGTTTGTTAACAATTAGAGCATAAAGAGCATAAAGAGGAACAATTATTTTCCTTAATTGTTTCAATATTTCGTAAATTGCTTCAATATGTTTAGTTTAAGTAAGTTAATTGTTCATTTTAGGTAAGGGCTATACATGCACAAATTATGGTTTATTCTATTCTGTAAAAGGGTTAAACACTTAGTATCATTCCTGGAATGTTCTCTTCACAATGTACATTGTACAATAAATACTTATGAAGAAGGAGGAGAAAGGTGTTTATTAGGAACAGAATATTTTTCTCAGAATTGTTACTTCCCAATATGTCCTTAGCTCCTTCCCCCGCCAAACTAGGTCTGAATAAGTATTCTCAAACTAAAAAGCATTTATTTTTTATAGACACAAATTATTTTTTTTCTATTTTGTTTTACCTATATACTAAGCCAAGTGTCTTCCCCTCCCCACCCAGGTTTTTTACCTTCATTGGTCAATTTCTGCATTTCCCCATCTTTGTATAACATGTAGATTCTTCTTTATTCTTTTCCCTAATCTGTCTTTCACACATAGGCTTTTGCTTGTTTCCTTTCCTTGATCAGAATACTAGGTCAGAGTGACATTCAGGTGGGGACCTGGTAGCGCAATCGGTAGAGCATTGGCTCCAGGTACGGGCGGCCCCGGGTTTGATCCCGGGCCGCGACATACCAAAGTCATTGAAAATGGTAGCGGTATAGCTCCCTTGCTGATGCTCAAGCAAATATAAGGGAAGTTCCACGACTGGTTGGCCCAGTGTCAGGATAATGTGACTGGGTGTGGTATCATGCCAGGTGTTCACGGCATGCTATACACAGTGAAGGCAGCACTATATCTGCTTCAAGTGGACACCATCTCCAGATAACTGAAATACTGTTGGTGGCACGATAAACCCAATAAACAAACAAACAAACATTCAGGTGGGGAAATAGAGGGGAGACAAAAAGTGGAGAAATATTTCAAACTACTGTGATGCATTCCCCAGTTGTTGTGACCTTTTCCTTTGGCACATCCCTGACACATGCTTCTGATTTATTTGTTTTATTTTTATGATCTTTCAATCAAATAGTCAGACTCTGAATTCTTTTAAACACCGTAACTGTTATTTTTTTTTAATTCTCATGCATGCTATAGTCATATAAAAATTGTATTTCCTGGAAGCGCAATCGGCTCCAGGTATGAGAGGCCCCATGTTCGATCCCGGGCCATGACATACCAAAATTGTTAAAAATGGTAGTGGCATAGGTCCCTTGCTAACGCTCAAGCAAATATAAGGGTATTTCCATGACGGGTTGGCCCTGTGTCAGGATAATGTGACTGGGTGTGGTATCATGCCAGGTGTTCACGGCATGCTATACACTGTGAAGGCAGCACTATATCTGCTTCAAGTGGACACTGTCTCCAGATAACTGAAATACTGTTGGTGGGATGATAAACCAATAAACAAACAATTGTATTGCTAAAAGTTTATGATAAAAAGTTACTGATTGGTTTAGATTACAGTATTTGCATTCATTTTTTCTGGTACCATTATATTATTTTTTTTACAGCTAAATTCTATAAAAAATGCTGAAACCAAACAATTATAAAAGAAAATATTTACAGATTTTGTTGTTTTTCTTGATATAGCACTGTTTCAGCATGGAAAACAATTTAAATGAATAGTATAATAAGGAAGCTAGATAAGTATTTGGCTAGTTGTGGAATGTTTGACTGCAAATGTCTGATAAAATTTAGGAATAAAGATATGAAGCTCCTTACAGCATCTGATTTTAAGAAAAAATTACAACCAAACAGGACTTTATTGATGCAGATTTATACAGTGGTTAAAGGTGGTATCCGACAGTTTTGACTGAAAATCTTTTCATTAAACAACCAAATATATTATTGTTGCCTGAACAGATCTCAAAAAAGCTGTTTATTGATGTCCTACACTTGTGTAGGATCCATAATGCCACAATCGTCATAACAAAAATGCATTTCCTCTCTGAGCATTGCTGCACAGTTAGCTAATTTTAAAGTACTCAAAGGTCATTTTAGTTCATCTACGTCATCTGCTTTGACATCGATGTCTATTTTTTTAGCAAGAATCCCAATCGTTCTTATTTATAGATATAAAACATTTCAATGTTCATTTACAAATGTTACTACCCTTAAATTGAGATAGTAATTAAAATCTTTAATGTTTAGACTGAAGAACGATTTTCCTGCCACACTGCACAGTTAGCTATTTTTAAACTAAGAAAATTATGTGACCCCTTTTGTTTTAGTTCATCCACATCATCCGCTGTGATGTCAATGTTTATTTTTAGCAGGAGTCCCAATCAATCTTATTTATAGATTTTAAAGGAATGAACATTTTAAGTGTTGATTAACACGTTTTTTTTCCCTAAAATTGAGATACTGTTGAAAGTCGTCAAAGCTTAGACTGAAGTACAATTTTTCTGCAGAAATTATGCATAAATACCCCAAACAGACACCAGATATAGTTACATATATTTGACATTTGCAAACTGTCGGATACCACCTTTAAGATCTTAAGTACTGGAAGTAATGGTTGAAGCTTGAGTGAGACAGAGGAATAAGTGTTTGTTTTACTGGCAAGGGATAACTTTTAAGATTTAAACCTCAAACCTGCCATGATGTGTGAAGTCCTCAGGCAAGGCTATTTTCCAAGAATCGCCCCTGGTAGATAAAGATTAAATGTTGATTGAACTTAGGAATTGAAGAGTCCAGAAAGTATAAATGTCAGTTTGAGAATATAGAAGAATTATAACTTCACCCTAAATATGCTAAGTTTCATATATAGATCACAAGAAAGTACTTAAGATTGTAAATCCAATGTCTTAGGATCTAAAATCAATTGTCTTAGGAACTTAAATCCAATGACTTAGGATCTAATTAAATCAAATTGTCTTAGGATCTTAAATTAACTGTCTTAGGATCTTAAATGAACTGTCTTAGGATCTTAAATCAAAATGTCTTAGGATCTTAAATCAACTGTCTTAGGACCATAAATTTGTTGCAGGTCCTAGGACAGGAAAACTCATCTCTTGAATTTGTTAGTGGCTAGAAAGCTAACTCCAGTCCTAGTACTTTTATTTAAATGCACTCTAGATAATCTTATGACCTTATGACCATAAACAGGACCTAGGACTTTTTTTTTTTTTTTTTTGTTACATTGCTTTGACACATTTATGGTCATATTGCCGACGTCCAGCTTAATATTGGTGGAGAAAGACCACAGGTAAGCTGGAAAACCTTCCCACATGAAGCTTTGCACCCTAACGGGGACACAGACCCATGTGGTGAAGGACAGAGAAGAAAAATTTATATAGACATATAAGCAAATATTACAGATCCTGATCAGACAACCCTCAGCAAGACCTGATTGAGCATTATTTGCATAAGCCTGATCAAGCCATGCATAGAAAAATAAGAGTTTAGCTAAAATTGGTAGAAATGGTAACATAAATGGTTTTATTCATCGACTCCAAAGATATCGTCTGGAATTTTACTTTCATTCTTATAATTCTTTCAAGATACCTAATTGTACTCAGAATGTTATCTTTGTTACCTGTAATAAATTTCAACAGGTAAAATACCTATCAAGTGGGGATTGCAAAAACTACATGAGTTATGTTTTTTTTGCCATTGTTTCTTCTGAGTTTTGTATGTGGCAAAATAGTTGCTGATGCTTTTCACTATTTTGGAAAAAGGCAGGAATGTTTCTTACTACAGGTTAAATGAAATTGATTACACAAATTTTGTCAGTTGGTATAACATCATGATAATTAACAGACAATATTCACCATATGTAAAGTGTTGCATTGTTCATGCATGCTATTGTCAGATTGGAGTTCCATGGTTGAGTGTGACTGATGAAGTGTGACATTGCTAGATGATGGTAGGCCAGATAAGCCACTCACTGATACATGGATAATGCATAACGCTAGCTCTAAAAGACTTGATGAAGAACCTCAGCTTCATGCCAAGAGTTCTGGTGCCAGGCATTCTTCCTTAGTTACATGTAACTCTTGTATACTAAGTTACATGTAACAATTTTATCTATAGTTACATGTAAATTCTTTTAGCTATAGTTACTTATTTTGCATTTTATCCAAGGTTACTTGTGACTCTTTTATCAGTAGTTGCATGTAACTCTTATCCATAGCTTCATGTAATTCTTTTATCCATAGTTACATGTAATTCTTTTATTTATAGTAACATGTAACTCCTTTATTCCATAGTTGCATGTAACTGTTTTATCCATTGTTGCACATAACTATTTTATCGATGGTTTCATATAACTCTTTTAATCATAGTTACATACATTACTTTTATCCAAAGTTAAGTGTTATACTTTTTATCCATAGTTACATGTTACTCCTTTATCCATAGTTGCATCATCTTTTTATCCTCTTTTATGTCTCCTGCCCCTCGAAGAATGATAAAGGTGTTGTTTTTTTTAACTCAAATTAAATTTTATGATGATCAAAAAAAAAAAAAAATACCGGCTGCAATAGCTCAAGTGGTAGAGCGTCGGCTTGTGGATCGGGAGGTCGCAGGTTCAAACTCCAGACAGGTCAAACAAAAGGCTTTAAAGTTGGCAGTTGAGGCTTCCCTCCTAATGCTCGGGGCTAAGAGGATGGCATTACACCTGACTTGTCAGTGTCAGTATAATGGACCAGCCGGGTTCCTGTCCCTGGGCACCTAATAAGTGCCCCTGTGCTATAATGATAGAATTGTCGCTGCACAGTATCGGCAAAAATGCCGACAAATCTAAAAAAAAAGCTGTGAAGCATCTCAGAAATTAACCTTGCAGCATCTTCAGATGATGTGCCTTTTATTTGCTGGATATTTGACATTCCAGCTGATGGATCTCCCCGCATAACTTGTGATTTATGTATGTTCTATCCAGTATGTATAGAGTATTGATTATATTGACCCAGGCTCATGGTCAAGGGAGAAATGTTTGCAAGCTTGACTTTATGGGTCAACCTTAATACATGACAATAATAAATGTGGTTGGTTTTCCTGGTTGTGAACATAAACATATTGATAAATTCTTGTTTTTGTATTAATCTTTTTTTTTTAAATTTGCTCTTATCTGCAGAATCATATGGACAAGGTTATTATTTTTGTAACATAATGTAGGGATTAAAAATTCTCTGAAAGATTGGAAAATTTATTACTTTGAAATTTTACATGATGTATAGTGTAATACATGCATATCCAAACTTATTGGTGACCAAGTGTTCTCTGCCTGTGACCTTGCAGCTTATCGATGATGCGCTTGCTTATCATCTCAGCTTTTTTGCATGCGACCAATAAGATTTGACCTCATATACTTTTATGGCTTTATAATAAGCTATCCAAGTATAGTTTGGAGCCATAACTAGTCCTCAATGATATAATTGTAAAGTTATAAACAGCTAAAAGGCAGTTTAAATATGAAAGTCTTCCATAAATTTTGTATGATAAAGCATACCATATAACAATGTTTTGTCAAAAATTATGTCAATGCCAAGGAGAGCACATTAGATTGTTGAATACATGTTTCTATATATGTTTTACCCACACTACACAATGAAGGCAGCTCTATAAAGGTTTAAAATGAATACAGTCTCTGGATTAAAGATAAGATTGTTGTGGGGGATGTGAATGCCAACAATCAAAATCACTGTTCATGTAACCTTGTATTTGGGTTTTATGGCTTACTGGACACTTTACAGGTCATAGAGCACCAATTAGTAAAATTGGTTGACTCTTAGTTGGGTTATCATCCTGTAAGTTGGGTTTATTATCTCACCAACAATTTGTAAGTTTTTCTTGAGAAGTTCAACTGATAAATAAATAACGTCAAGACTGAAAGCTTGCTGTGCTAAGCATGTTTTTTAAGACGTAGGTAAATAGAGTACATTGATATTAAAGGTGGCCCCTACAGCATGTTTTATAAGACATAGGCAAGTAGTGTACATCCAGATCAGGGTTTCCCTGGCAGCATGTTTCATAAGACTTAGGCAAATAGTGTACATCCTGGTCAGGGTTTCCCTGGCAGCATGTTTTTATAAGACTTAGGCAAATAGTGTACATCCAGATCAGGGTTTCCCCGGCAGCATGTTTTTATCAGGCTTAGGCAAAAAGTGTACATCCATATCAGGGTTTCCCTGGCAGCATGTTTTTATAAGACATAGGCAAATAATGTACATCCAGATCAGGGTTTCCCCTTTAACATGTATTTATAAGACTTAGGCACATAATGTACATCCAGATCAGGGTTTCCCCTGTAGCATGTTTTATAAAACTTAGGCAAATAGTGTACATCCAGATCAGGGTTTCACCTGCTGGAAGCTTTCAAATTGGGATTTACACTATATGCCGCATAGTCTTTTGCAGTATTTCTTTTATCCTTTTTTATGTAGTTAATTGCAAATAGTTAAGATTTTGTAATGCCAATGTAGCAAGCTAGCAGTTAAAATTAACTGGGCAAAGAAAGATGTATCCTACATTGACATTCGACCATTTACCCACACCGTGACACACCAATTCAGCCAATAGCGATCATGCTTCTAGAGCATGGTTGGTCATTTAACTGAGCAGGGCATTGAAATGTTTCTGTCCTCTGTAAAGATTGAATTCCTATAGTCATAACATTGGTGCTACAACTAGTTGGCTGTAAGGGTAGATTGAACCGATGACATTTTCAGGCCCTTGGGCATTAGACCAAGCTAAGCCATTTAAGTATTCTGGGGTGAATTCTACCAACATTTACAATTTTTAATGCTGGTGGGATGAGACAAGCTTAAAAACTTATGTAAGTATATAAGTGCAAGTTTTTTGAGTAAGTAATTTGCCCCTGGACCAATATAAAATTGTGATCATTAAGTGACAGAAGGATTTATTGGTTGGCCGTTAGCCATTATGCATTGTACTGTTGTATCTTAATAGTGTGCATATCTTTAAAACTTTAAATAAAAATTTAGCCAAGCTTTAACTTCTCAACCCCTCATGTCATGGGTTCAATCAAATTTGGGACTAGAGCACTCATGTGGGGTGGACTTCCAGCTGACCTGCCAGTTGCTCTCTCTGGACACTTCTTAATAATATTGTATTGCCAACTTCACGGGCGTATAGGCGTTAGGGCAGGTACACCCCTGTAAGTAGACTAAACAAATGACATGATTCAGTATAATCTGATTACCTGAATATTTTACATCAATGGATTTTATTATAACTTATATCTTTAACATGAAATATAACTTAAAACAAAAACTGAAATATTGTTGGTGGGACGATAAACCCAATAAACTAACAATAACTTTTAATTTTGTCCATACAATTTATAAGATAACAAAGTCTTCATGTGTGAATTACATAATTCGATGATTGGCATATCTATTCTTATTCAAACTAATTAAAACTTTAATATCCACTTTCTCATATTTAATTGAAAAAAAGGTCAAATTACCATTTAGCATTTCAACTTTTCTTTTAGCATTTCAATTTAGCTATTGCCTGAAAAAAGATGATATATCATTGAGTGAGCCTTATTACAATCCAGTTTGAAAATACAGATTGATTGATGGACCCTGTACGATGAAAATTTGTAATAAGAGTGTTTTCATAATTGGTACTGAATTTGGTATTATACCCTAGCTGTATCAAAGCACACATAGTGCTGTAAATGTAGTGTTTTAATTTAAAATTCACCATTGACAGTTTTCAAAGAACATAAAGGAATGTAATTACAATCATCTCCCACATCAGTTATGTTTGGAAGAAAAAGTCCTCCTTCTCAAATGAATTTATAAGTCCTTGACTTTCAGTTGAATAGAAAAAAAGCAACAGCAGACTTAGTACCACAGCTGGTAGAGCATCGACTGCAGGTATTGGAGGCCATGGGTTTGATACCAGGCTGTGACATACCACAGCAATAGAAAAGGGTAGTGGTAAAACTCTAGTAAATGTAAGAGAAGTTTCACGAGTGGATAGGTTGGTATCAGGATAATGTGACTGGGTGCTATACACAATGAGGGCAGCACTATATCTGCTTTATGTGGACACCATCTCTAAATAACTCTCATATTGTTGGTGGGACGTAAAACCCAACAAACAAAACAAAAAGTGGTGGTGTAGGGATCAAGAAACAAGAACGACAGACCCTCTCCCCAGAGTTCACATCGAGTGTTGGTGACTATAGATCTATCTTACTGTACTGGTTACTTCACATCTAGCCTAGGGCCGAATGTGGGAAGGTCTTCCAGCTGACCAACAGTGGTTCTCCCCAAACATTTGTCTGGTGTCTTTCTCCTCTAAAATAGCTGGACACCTCATTGTCGACTTTAAATTGTGATGCTTTGTTGTATTTAAAAAACAAAACCAGGCTTCAGTGATTAAAAAGTAAGTATTTCCATAATCTTTTAATTTTTTTTATTAAAGGTTTGCTCCTTGTCTGATCCAGATCTACACCATTTGCAAAGGCCTGATCTGTTTGTGCTTAGCAAGTTAAAGGGGATGTCTGATAGTTGGGACCATTTGTTTTTGTCTTGTGCAACCAAATAAATTATTGCTGCCTGTAAGATCCCACAAAATGCTGTTTATTAGTGCCCTACATCCATGTGAAAAATAAATAATAACACCCCACTTTTCATTATAAAAATGTATTTCCTATCCAAACCATGTGGAACAGTTAGCTATCATTAGACTAAGAAAACCATGTGACCACTTTGAGATCACCTTGCAGGATCTCCCTGGATAATCAGCTTGTCAATGATATCTATCTTTAGCGGAAATCCTCATTGTGCTTATTTATAGATTTGGAAATAATGGATATTTAAAGCAATATATTTCATGATTTGCACTGGCAAACACTTGAGGCAATGTTATAAACAGATTTTACTTTAAGTGTATGTTTATGCAGGAATTATGCACAAATTCCCTGGCATAAGTGTGTTATGCTTTAGATATAGGCAAACTGTTGGATACCACCTTTAATCAACATGTCTCAGGTAATTCTGACCTCCATATGTTATCCCTCAGATGTATCTGTTGTAATGCTATGTCAGAATAATTTACCTTTTGATAGCAATAGACATTATTTATTATTTATTTACTATAAACAGTGCAGTTGTAATGGAACAAATTTATATTTGTTGTTTTGATGACATCATGAGCATCGACAATGTGTTTTTCTCCCTTGCTAACACTGAAGCAAATATTAGGGTAGCTCCATAAATGGTTGGCCCGGTGTCAGGATAATGTGACAGGGTGGTATCATGCCAGGTGTTCACGGCATGCTGTACACCGTGAAGGCAGCACTATATCTGCTTCAAGCGGACACCATCTCCAGATAACTGCAATAATGTTAATGGGACGATTATTCCAATAAACAAACAATCCTATTGGGGAAAACCTTACAGTACAGTAGTCTTTATTAGGCCATGAACTGTGGCCAAAATCTAGGTCATGTTTTGGCTGGATTTAACCTGCTGTTGAGCTTGTGATTGGTGAGGTCACATCTCTCTGCAGACATTAAATCTGTGCAGACAATGAATGAGAGGTTTGTTAAATTGTGCATTCCATGGTATTCAGTCAATCAATTGGCAGTTCTGACTATGGATGCGTCAATGCATTTTGGATGAGTCAATGAAAAATGCAGCTGTTAGTTTCAAGGATATTCATATGGGTTTAGAGGAATACAGCACTTCCAGTGTTCAGAGACTTCAGATCCTCAGATTTTAATTTTAATTTTTTCCATATCTGATAAGGATCAAAGGTGTTTGCAAAGACTTTATCCAATTCATGTTTAGCAGGTAAAAAATATACAGAGACTACTACATGGTTGGTGCCAAAAATGAGAAAGTTTGTCAGGCGTACGAGAAGCGAATATCTTGGTGAGCTTTAGTGAGCCACAATAATGCTTCGAAGAGAACCAGATAAACTTTCTTATTCTCAGCACCAACCATGTTTTTTATTTATCCTGTTTTTTATCATTTATATGGTATTTTTTTAAAAAAAAAATAGGTAATCGGTAAACAAACAAGGAAGATTGAAGAAAAAATAAAAGAAAAACAAGAGCCGCTTTACTCCTTGTTTATTTAGACATGAACCTCCATTTAAAAAAAATGTTTTTATTATTTTTATTCTAAGCAGGTACATTTAAAGAGTTAAATGATTAGTTGGGAAGACCTTGTATGGGTTAAAGTAGTATTATTTACAAGCTATATCTGACAAGGCACTACACTCTTTGTGATCAACTTGTTTTGAATATTTTAAGAGTTATCAGTGAAGACAACCTCATAGTGCATTCAACAAGGGGCATGAATTGTGTCTGAAATCTAGGTCTCTTTTTTTAGCTGTAATGTATATGTGAGAGGCCACACCACTCTGCTGACATTTAATGAATGGAAAGATTGGGAAATAATGTATGTCCATGTTGTTTTTTTGTACCTAAGTCAGTTAATCAGTTGCAGTGTTGAGGTCTTTTGAGTCGATTGATAGCCTAAGACCACAGTCCCTGTCTCTGGCTTTTCTGTAAGCAGCAGCCAACTGCTAGGTTTACTTTTTTACATTGATGCACTCTAAGTATGGTTTGCACTGAAAGTATGGATCTGTCTATTCCATGATAGACATACATATCAACTTTTTTTGAGGCCAAGGAGGAAGATTTTCTCTTGAAAAGTGGGAGATTTGTTATTTTTATATGAACATAGAAGGAAGATATGTTTTACCTAGTAGGGAGATTTTGGAAAAGGTGTAAAACACCCCTCATTTTAAAATAATTTTTCTCCCTCCAAAAGTGAGAGAGTTCACATGTATGGATAGATATTGTGAATCTCATGAAGAGCAATCAGTCCGCTTGTCTTTTTATTTTATGAGGAATATGCAGGTAAAGTTGTCTAAGTAGGGAACAGATGAATTAGTTTAGGAATTTGCACATGAAAATAGAATTGAAAACACAAAGAAAAGAGATATGTGGTAACAAAATGAGAAAGGAAAGAATGATAATAGATTAGTTAAAAATAGGTGAAGAGAGGAACATATAAAAACAGATTGAAAAAGTAAAAAGGAGAAAATATGTTAGAAAAATGTATTTAATGACTGCATGTGTACACAAGCAAAAATTGGAGAAAAAAGTGAAGAAGGAAACAGTAAAATAAAGGAAGAAAGATACAAAAGAATGGAATAAAGCATTAAAAAGTTTAAAGTGAGTAGTGTGAAGAATTTGAACAGATAATGAAAGAAAAAAAGTGGTGTAATTGAAGTACTTTAGCTATATATGGTGGAGACAGACCTTGAATATAATTGCTCCATGGACGCCCTACCCACATTTACTTCCTTACAAGACTGAATGGTTCTTTTTTGTGACATTTAATTTAAATTTACTTTTGTCTTTATTTTTAGCTCACCTGAGCACAACAGGCTCAAGGTGAGCTTTTCTTTTATCAACTTGTCCGGTGTCAGTAATGTGCTTGTGAACATGCTACAGGCTACAGTTTTTATCCAATATTCACCAAACTTGGTTAGAATGTTTGTCTGCAAGAATATGAGTTCCTTACTGGGTCACATAGGATCAAAAACAAGGTAACAAGGTAAATTTTTGAAATTTTTTGAAAAACCTTGTGAACATGCTAGAGACTACATTTTTATGGCCCACTCTTTGCCAAAATTGGCCAGAATGTTTGCCTGCATAAAATCTTGGATGATTTTGCAACCGGGACCCAATAGGGTCAAAAACTAGGTCACTAGGTCAAATACAAGAAAAATCTTTGGAATAACCCACTTGAGGCTACATTTAAGGACTAATCTTCACCAAACTTGGCCAGAAAATGTAACTGCATGAAATATTTGATCAGTTTATAACTTGTCACATGGGGTCAAGAAGTAGGTTGCTAGTGAAAAGCTTGTGTTCTCAGATGAGAGATTAATCATGGCCCTTTTGTTTTATTTTGTTACATCGCACCAACACAGTTATGGTCATATTGGTGACATCCAGCTAATTATTGGTGAAGGAAGAACCCGGACCTATGTCTGGGTAGAACCACTGGCACACAGCAGATCAACTGGGAGACCTCCCGACACAAAAATTCTCGCCCTTACTGGGGCTCAAACCCACATGCTGAGGGGCTGAGCAGTTGCAAGTTGGCAGCTCTAACCTCTTGGCCACTGGCGCCCTACCGGCTGCAATAGCTCAGTTGGTAGAGCGTCGGCTTGCAGATTGGGAGGTCTCGGGTTCAAACCCCGGCCGGGTCAAACCAAAGACTTTAAAGTTGGTGGTAGTGGCTTCCCTCCTAACGCTCAGGGCTAAGGGGACAGCATTATGCCTGAGTCGTTGGTGTCAGTATAATGGACCAGCGGTGTTCAGTCCCTGGGCACCTTATAAGTGCCATTGTGCTATAATGATAGAAATGTTGCAGCACATTATCTGCCAAAATGCAAGCAAATCCCACAGGCACTCCTTTACTTTTATAAATTTACATGTGACCCCATAACTCTGGGCAGGGCTAGTGTTGAAATGTTTATGGAAAATATTCTATTGAATGAAAGTTTACTTTTTTTTATCAAAGTTATGGTTTAACCTAGGAAATTTTCCATATTTTTTTGTAGAATAATGAAGTTGAATGTGTAACAACAAGATGCCGGATAAATAAAATACATCTTTACTAAGCTGATGAGAAGCTTGACAAGTTTTATCATTTCGAGCGTGTAGAGAGTGTTCCAGATTGTAACCTACGCCTTTTCATGCTACAGTTTTATAAAATTATCTAAATTTTCAGTTATTTTATAACCCCCAACTAAATGCAGTTAGAGTAACCATGATGTAGTTTATAAAGACTTTGCAGCAAATATGGTAGATACTATCAGACTGTTCCAAGTAGGGAACTGGTTGATCTGGATCAACACTTTTTGCCCAAGCATGATCTATTGATACTAGGCAGGCTAAGTGATAAACACAGCAGCTGCACCCATCCCAGTGCATGTGTGTGTCTGGTGGGACGAGACTCGATGATGCAATGTGAACTTTATAGCCACATGTTTCTGACTCACCGACCACACTTGTGTAGAGCTAATGCAAACGAAACGAGGGATATGATGTCGTGTATGAAAGCAAAGGACCATTGCAAACAAAGAATCGCTTATCAAAATATCTGCGGAAATTGAACAAAGATTTTTTCTTTTTCGTTACACAACCTGCTGAATTTTTTTGTTTTGTGGTCTTTCACATTTTTAGCAAAAATCCTTAAAGTTAAATTTATTTGGCTGTGTTAGTTTTGCACTGAACATTGTCTGCAGCAGCTGGTGGACATACGGTCTGGTTCCCTTTATTGTGAAATTGACACTTAGTACAAAGGATTGGCGGTAATTACAGACATGCCTTCTCAGACTTCAAATCTTTAATACTGGTTATTATCTTAGCAAAGTTATGTCTGGAGTATGCTGTTTAATATGATATGAATTAACAAAATTTTATATGGTTGGGTGTGGCTTTTTGTCAAGTGTTTGGGAAAGGCCACCCTAATAAAAATGCATTTCTAGACCCCATTTCCTTTCTCAAAATAATTGTGGCATGTTTTTTTTTATGTCCTTTTAAAAGGGATTAAATCTAGACTGGTTGACTTAGATCATATGGATAATAATGACTTTAAATGCTATCATTGTAAAGGCAGTGCTCTAGTATTTTTCTGCTGTAACCCTTGTTACATTTGTGTATAGTTCTTAGATTTTTTGTAGGTATTTCCTGGCAACTAAATGCAAATGTAACTTTAGCTGACCTGGTAGCGCAATTGGTAGAGCTCCAGGTACGGGAGGCCCCTGGTTCGATCCCAGGCTGCGACACACCATAGTCGTAAAATATGGTAGTGGTATAGCTTCCCTTGCTAACTCTCAAGCAAATATAAGGGTAGTTCCATGACTGGTTGGCCCAGTGTCAGGATAATGTGACTGGGTGTGGTATCATGCCAGGTGTTCATGGCATGCAATACACAGTGAAGGCAGCACTATATCTGCTTCATGTGGACACTGTCTCCAGATTACTGAAATACTGTTGGTGGGACAAGAAACCCAATAAACAAACAAACAAATATAACTTAAGAACTAGAGATAACTTAGCAAATGATGCAGGTGCTGATCAGGCAGTGTCCATGGGGAGCTGACTGGTCTGGATGTATGATATTTGCCATTGTTGGATCAGTACATGCTTAGCAGTTTAAGAGTTATGTTGCCTAGAGTAATAATTGGTACTGCTCTAGAGATCGGTGTCATGGAATGCATTTCTTTATGGAAACAAAAGTGTAGCAGGCAATAAGAGTAAAATTGCAGCTGTTCCATAAGACCTTTATCAGACAAATAGAACTGAGTATTCCACATTTAACAGTGTTTTTGTAACATTAATGCAAAGCTTGCAATTATAAAAGCAGCAGACATTAATAGAAATTTGCAGCTGTTTTCTGAGGTCTGATTTAACAAAATAAACTAAGCATGTACTTGTACTTTATTTAGTGTGGCATTTTATGAATAACATTTATATTGAGTTGATTTAAGCTGGACATATAAGTATAATTAATGAGTTTGTTGTGCTTTGGAATTCTAAAGATATTTATACCTTTTAAATTCATGAAATGATGGGAATACTTAAAACTACTTTTTGTCAGGCTGATAACAGATCTGAAATAGTCTTGAATTGTTAGATCAGCAGCTATGTAAAGCAATGGCTGTATTCTGTGCTTCCTATTACTTCAAAAATGTTCTTATTATAGAATGTGAAAAAATTGCTGCAAAATTATAAAAGATCGTTTTGTGCTTATCACCATATTGTTGAAAAGACCATTAAAAAAAGTGTCTTCATTGTTTACAGTAATATCTGATTGTCTTCATTGTATACAGCAACATCTGATTGTCTTCATTGTATACAGCAACATCTGATTGTCTTCATTGTATACAGCAACATCTTATTGTCTTCATTGTATACAGCAACATCTGATTGTCTTCATTGTATACAGCAACATCAGTCATCTTATTGTCTTCATTGTATACAGCAACAACTGATTGTCTTTATTGTATACAGCATTGTCTGAATGTCTTCATTGTATACAGCAATGTGAGATTGTCTTCATTGTATACAGCAACATCTGATTATCTTCTTTTTATACAGCAACATCTGATTGTCTTCTTTGTATACAGCAATGTCTGATTGTCTTCATTGTATACAGCAACCTCTGATTGTCTTCTTTGTAGACAACAACATCTGATTGTCTTCATTGTATACAGCAACATATGATTGTCTTCATTGTATACAGCAACATCTGATTGTCTTCTTTGTATACAGCAACGTCTGTCTTCATTGTATACGGCGACATCTGATTGTCTTCTTTGTATACAGCAATGTCTGATTGTCTTCATGGTATACAACAATACCTGATTGTCTTCATTGTATACAGCAACATCTGATTGTCTTCATTGTATACAGCATATCTGATTGTCTTCATTGTATATGGCAACATCAGATTGTCTTCATTGTATACAGCAACAGCTGATTTCTTCATTGTATACAGAAACATCTGCCCCCAGATCTTTATAAGGAAATGCAAATTTTGACCCCATCATGCATTAAGTTATTTTGGATACTTAACAATGTGTATTTCAAAATCTTTTCTACCTGTATCAGCAGTTTGCTAAGAGTACAAATAATGTGTTGATCTTGCCTGTCTGACTGATAAGTGTTCTTATTCACGTAATGTTGTCTATTTCACTTGCCAGTATGCATACGCAGGTGCCTGTATGACGTAATCTCACTGTTTGCTATCTCTGAAGGTCTTCCCCCATATTTATATTTATAAACTATGTGCTATTAATAACCGTTTTAAATCACTGCATCTATGGGTATAGTGTAAGAATCCTTCACTGTGCATGAGTGTAGTAAAACTGGCTATAGTCTAGAAGGTTGGAGGGTTTTCCGATATTTCTATAAATGAACAGAGGGGACTGTGTTGGTGTGGTAGTAGTGTGGTAGTAGTGCAGCGACACTGTCTTGGCTACAGCTGATGCTACTGGCGTAAAGTAAAGTAGAGAAGAGTTGGATTTCTAGTGAAGTGCATCAAGCACAGTTCAGCTAACTTCACAAGTCACGGTGTAGGAAATAGGAAATATTTAGTGGTGTTTGTTCTTTGTTTGCTGGAAGAAATTCTGTGCGTCAATCTGCAAAAGGAAATATGCACCTTAAAGCACATTTAGGAAAAGTGAGGATTAAAAAATTGTGTGGTGCTTGCAGAAAATCGAAACATAAAAGGAAAAGGTGTGTTTTCAATGGAAAAGGGAGGATTATATCGAGACAACTGCTACAGTGTAAGTCTGTTTATCCTTAGGTTTTGAAATGGTTTTCATTAACAGCTTTACTTTGAATTTTAGGACATGTGCTATTTTATTGTTTATTATGCTTATATTATGTCTATTACCTTTTTGATAGGACATTTTACCTCAGGGAAAGATTGTGTGATAATAAGTTGTTTTTTAAAATTTATTTTAAAAAAAAATTGTTAATAAATTAAACATACAAATAAACTATCGCTCAATATATAACTTAGGTTTTTGATACCTAGTAAAAATCAATAGATTCTGTGTTTTCTACTTTTGCCTGAAAGTACTTTTATACAGTTATACTATTGCAGTTTACTATGTAGCTTGCATATTATAAATTAATAAATAGATGCCCCACTCTCACACACATGGATTAAACTTTCATACTGTACAAATAAAATTAAACCCAGAAAAATCAAAAGCAATATTAAATGTGTGACTACAATGATTGTTTTTTCCATCTAAAGTATACAATGTATTGTAAATTATTCTGCTTGATCAGACTCAGCACAAATAGTGCAGATCTAGATCATCCAGCTTCCTACAGCTGGATCTACACTATTTGCTACATGTACTATGTCCATTTAACTATGTTTGGTGACCTGTACATGACTTTGCCAGCAATAATCACTCAGAATTGGGTATGAGCTAGTTTATGTGTACCATATATTGCTGGCTGTATAATGGGTGTCCTGTGACACGGATAGTAACCCTCGTGGATTGACTGTTGGAAGGGGTACCAGTCGGTGTATATGTACTTAGCATTGGCGGGCTTACATTTTTTTTTACCTGTCTAGAATGAAGATTCACTGGGTTAAATAAATAACCATTAGCTAGCTTGGTTTAACAAGTGACTTGAAGTTTGGGCAAGGAAAATTATCAAATTCAGGGATGTAATTATAAGGAAAGATATATATAAAATAAAGTAAGGATAAAAATCTGTTGCAAATTAAGAATATACAGGATTTGGATGTTTAACATATTTTATTACTTTGTTAGGAGGAAGTTTCAGTGGGGAGAAGAACACTTATCTTCTAGTTTTGGCTGGCAAAATAGTAGTTTATAACTATAATATTTCAAAATACAAAAACACTTTTCCGACATGCAATGCGTCATACATTTGTATGATTTAGTCAGCTTGCTTTTAACAAACAGGAAGTTAAGCATACTTTACAAGAAGTGAGCTAAAGGTGGTATCAGACATTTTTGACCAAAATTGTTTTGCTTCATATAACCAGACAAGTTACTGTTACTGGAAAAGGTCCTGTAAAATGCTGTTCACTGATGGATTGGTCGGAACAGTGAAGAATAACTTCACGCTTGCCATTACCAATGTTTTTCCTATCCCAGCTATGCAGCGGACTTAGCTTTTATATATAGAAAACCCTCTGACCACCTTCTTTTGAGATCACATTGCATGGTCATCTGGGTAATCAGCTCTGACATTGATATCTATTTTTAGCCAAAACCTCCATCATGCTTATTTATAAATTTGAAAATAATGGACATTTAATGCTGTTTATTTCACAATTTGTTCTTAAAAAAATTGAGGTAATGTTATAAATAGCCTTTATGTAAACTAAAGTAAAAGTTTTTGTAGCATTTATGTACAGTTTAGCAGAACAGGGTTAAGATGTTGTTTCTTAATTGTATTTGATATGGGCCATTTGTTGAATACCACCTTTTTAAACAAACAATTTCGTTCAGAGTGTTTATTCACAAATGTTTCACAAAACATATTATATTCATGTACCTTGTGAAACTTTCAAAACATTTATTTGATTCTAACGTAGCTACTTTATTGCTATTAAATGACCCTTGAGTTTGCAATAGGTATATACTTAAGCTGAAAGAAGTATGCAATAGATGAATTTAGGCCCGTATTCACCAACCATTCTTAAATAAGAATGGCTCAAGTCAAGAATTTCAGTCCACAATATCTTCAATATGTATTTTGCTACATGTCTTAATTTTAGCATGACACTTTAACCTTGCTACTTTTGGCTTAAAATCACATTGACACTTCATAAATAAACTTATTTTTGTTGGTATAAAAATTGAGACTTGGGCTTAAGTCATGACTTAGGCTTAAGAATGGTTGGTGAATAAAGGCCTTAGTGTTCGTTGCTAGAGGTTTGAATTAGACTTTTTTTATGTTCAACAAAAAATCATTTATAAATATTATCATACATACATGGGTGAAAGTTTTCAGGATTATGAGTAATTCAGGTTTCTGTGTGTCTGAAAATGGTTGATTTTCTTTATTGTCCCTATATAAATTGACACATTTTCAGAATTGTAGGTTTTTCATAATTTCTAACTTTCACTGATGTACATACATAAGCTTTCTATATTTTTTAAATAGATCATAGCTACGCAAGTATGGTCATTATCGCTATGATCAGCTATCACTTACTCTTACCAGGTCATGAATTTACTAGTTGGAAACACTATCCACTAGGCCACATGTGCCCCTATATACATTTAGTTGAGGAAGAAGGAAAATATACAATACATGTAGAATGCATGTGGTTTGCATTTTTAGAGTTTTTAAATGGGTTATTTATTATAGTACAAGTAGCACATGGTTATTATCGTTAGCTTTGAGTGTTATGTATGCAAGTGAAATTAGAAGAATATGATGAGTATATGCTATTAGTGTGCATTGTTAGCGCAGCCCTTGAGGGCGGTACCTCTTATGGAATGCAATTTTTAATTGGGACGATAGTGTAGCAGTCAATAACACGATGTCGGAGGTGTTTCGTGAGACACTTTTCAGAGAAAAGAACCAAGTTTTCCGTTTTTTTAACAGGGTAGGTTGCAACAATAAAGTGTATCTTGCAATTATAAAAAGTAGCTATAAACGTAGCTGTTTGGCATAGTTTTGTTTAACAAAAGAAACCGAGTAAACTGATGTTAGAAATGCAGCTTTTAAATACAGATGTAGCAGAGAACAAGGAAAACAAACAAAGTAGCAAAAATACCCCACTTCCCATCAGAGTTATGGTTCATTACTGTCAAATGTTTATAAGTTATTAATCAACAGTGTAAGAGACTGTTTAGTTAACCTGGATAGCTATCTTTTTGTTATGAGTTTAGAATGAGGTGAATATCAGATTCATTAGCAAGTAGATCTATAATTATACAAGGTGATCTATTAACGTCATACATCTACATTAAGGTTGAGTAAGAATGAAAATGTTTATGCAAAATACCATGTTTAGATTTTGTATGTTGCTGAAATACACTGCTAGGTAGTTGGCTATGAGTATGTTTGCCATGTGACTGTAAAAGTTGCCTAATCTAATCTCTGCCTCTTATTGTTATCTTGCTTGCTAAGCATGAAAGCTCAGGCTATAAGGCAAATAGTGTAGCTCCAGATCAGGGTACTTGTGCTGGGAGCAGTCCGATCATTATTTGCACTATTTTTAACTTTTTCGTTTAAGTCATTAATAAATAAATAAGCCTAAAGTTTTGCCTTATTACAAATTAAGCATGTAAAGGGTTTTATATGGGTGTGGGAATACAGCCAAATGTACTGTTAAGCTCACCTGCCTGTGGTCTGACATAAAACACACTGAATTATTCGACTTTTCTAAACTCACTAGCATAGCGTCATTATCTTAAAGGATGCCCAAGGTAGAGCCCGTAGAATGGTAGACTTGTAAGGGAAGTATGGAAATGTAATATTAAATTTGAACTATAGTGAGGGTTGGTATGGGATTTGCCAGCATTATTGCCGATACTGTGCAGCGACATTTCTATCATTATAGCACAGGGGCACTTATGAGGTGCCCAGGGACTGAACCCGGCCAGTCCATTATACTGACACTGACGAGTAAGATGTAATGCTGTCCCCTTAGCCCAGAGCGTTAGGAGGGAATCCACTACTACCAACTTTCAAGTATTTGGTTTGAACCCGCGACCTTCCGATCCGCAAGCTGATGCTCTACCACTTGAGCTATTGTGGCTGGTCCGAATTATAGTAAGACACATACATTTTAACTTACTATAACACTAAGAAGAAACATTGCATACATAGAGAAACGCCAACAGTTACCGCCATGGAATGGGTCACTTTGCATAATGATCGACTGGTGTGCTTAAACCTAGTTTGCAAAGGCTTGAACCTCACACTACAATTTTTTTTTCGCAGACAAAAGGTGTAAATGTTAATCCTCAGCAGCTCATAACATGGGTTTGAGTCCTGGTCAGACTTAATTTTTTCATCTGATGAGGTCTTCCTGGTGACCTGCAGTGTGCCTGTGGTACTACTTAGACAACAGATGGGAATTATCCTCCAACAATTATATCTGAACGTCACCAATTATGACCATAATATTGAAATTTCAGTTGATTAAAAAAAAACAACTTAACTTTTACCTTGAGATAAACTTCATAAATTTTATGAATGTCTTAATGTTATATTTCATCCCAACACTCCCCCATGCACTCCCCCCACTACCACTTACCGGATGAGCTGTCCTGCTATGTTGTCTTGGTTGTATTGGTGGTGGTCATTTGAAGATGTTTTGCCCCGATTTACCGTGACGTCTTGTGAGATTTGTACACAAAGAGCACAAAAGGCAGGAAATAAAATGTTTGCGTATTACTGTGTGTCATTCCTACCTAAGAGCATTTCTGTCATGCAACATTTACGTCTATGGGACATTTAAAGCTTGAAAGAGGTGTAGATGATTGTTTGTATCCCATATTCATTTCATTCATTACCATATTTGTTTTAATTGAAGCGAATCTGAGCTTATTCTCATGTGTAAAGCTTTCATCCATATCTATACATATATTTTCTTGTAACAGTTTTCAGTTTTTAACTAATGTGTTCCACTTTTTTATTTTTTTGCAATGTAATTATAACCACGATCTCATTGTAAGACCTAAACATTAATTGAAACAATAATTTGACAATTACCTTTATATTGTTGGGCTGTGAAGTTCATTGATCTAACGACAGTGAGTCAGTCTGAAATTCATTGTTTTAGTTCTTTGTGCTTAATAAATTGACCTGTAAAAAATAATATGCAACTTTTATTGAAGCGCCATTTAAAAAAAAGCACACCTAACAACAAAAACACTATCTTCATATTTAATATGTAGCGAGAATTCAGAAGAAAACGATTTGGAGATATTGAGTGTGAACTGTCATAATTATACATACCATTTCCCTATTTTTTTCATATGCTTGGACATGCAGAGCTTTGAATTAATGAAGTAATGGAAGGTTTCTTTACATTCTTGGAGCCCCTGTGGCTGTTGAGAGTCGCTGGATTATAACACCTCAATCTCATTCAGTTACTGTGTGGGTACAAGCTCCTGTCAGCGCGATGACTGTTAGGCGGGGAGGTCTTCCAGCTGTCTTCCGTACCCTGGTGGTTCTAACCGGAAACGAATGTTTAGGATTTTCCTCAACCAGTAATAGCTTGGCATTAGCTGTACAATAATAGTGGTGGCAAGATGTTTGTTTTTTATTACATTGCATAGACACAGTTATGGTCATATTGGTGATGTCCAGGTAATTGTGGCGGAGGAAAGACCCCTGACGCACCGCACCGCAATTGGTGAGATATATCTCAGAAACAAAACTAACAGGGGTGCCCATGGCATTGTGGTAAAGTTGCCGACTTGTAACTTGTCTGACTGCTTAGTACATGTATCTCAGAAACAAAACTAACAGGGGTGCCCATGGCATTGTGGTAAAGTTGCCGACTTGTAACTTGTCTGACTGCTTAGTACACGTATCTCAGAAACAAAACTAACAGGGGTGCCCATGGCATTGTGGTAAAGTTGCCGACTTGTAACTTGTCTGACTGCTAAGTACACGTATCTCAGTAACAAAACTAACAGGGGTGCCCATGGCATTGTGGTAAAGTTGCCGACTTGTAACTTGTCTGACTGCTTAGTACACGTATCTCAGAAACAAAACTAACAGGGGTGCCCATGGCATTGTGGTAAAGTTGCCGACTTGTAACTTGTCTGACTGCTTAGTACACGTATGTCAGAAACAAAACTAACAGGGCTGCCCACGGCATTGTGGTAAAGTTGCCGACTTGTAACTTGTCTGACTGCTTAGTATCTCACTGTGTGAGTTCGAGTTTCCTTTAAGGTGAAGGATTTAACATGGGATAGTTCCAGCTGACCTGCAGTGTGCTGTTGGTTCTACAAATACATTTGTATGGGGTCTACCTCCACTATAATAGCTGAATGCAACTTTTATGATTAAAATTGGTTGCTGGGATGACATTACCTATGCAGCAAATGTGTTGCGAAGATATATTTCTGAAACAAAACTAACAAAAAAGATTGATGCAATAATAAGTGCATGTCAGCCTATCTATACATCCATCTGCCGGTATATTTATTAATGTAAAAAAGCAGTTTAGCTTATAATTTATAAATGTTCTAGTGGTTACAACTAATGTACCAAACCAATCCAGGGGGCGCCTGTGGCGTAATGGTAGAGTCGCCAATTTATAACTCCTCTGACTGCTTAGCCTTTTTATTCCTTGGGTTCGAGTCCCGTTCGGGGTGTGGACCTAATGTGAGAAGGTCTTCCAGCTGACTTGTGGTGTGCCGCTGGTTCTACCCAGACATGTGTCTAGGGTCTTCCTCCACCAAAAAGCTAGATGTTGCTTTAATGATCATAAATGTTCGCTGCAATGTATCTCAATAACAAATCAAAATATCAAACCAATCCATTTGTAGAATGTTAAACCAAGGAGTAATGGGCATTTACAATTCCCAAAGGAAACTTTATAAAAGTTGTTTACTACCATATGTGATTAAATATTTCCAATAGTAATTATACATTTATATGAAACACATAGGAGCAGAATCTCCTCATAAAAGTATTATACACTTTAACCTTTTTAGATTGATTGTGAGATGTTTCTATGCAGTATTTCCCGGTTGAACAATATTAGGGCACACCTGGCAGGGCAGTTAGCACCAGTATGAGATTTCTCAATACCTTACCCCTTGGGTTTGTGTTGAATCAGGGTGGGAACTTTCATGTACTGGTAGGTAAATCTTCCAGCTGCTTTGTTGTGTGTCAGTGACTCTACCCAGACCCTTGTCTGGAGTCTTTCTTCACTAGCAACAGCTGAATATCACAAATATAACACTAATTGTATTTGTGTGATGTATAAAAAAAACAGAAGTCCAACACCAAATAGTATTTTTTATCCTAACAAAAACTGTTAAAGGTAGTAACCGACAGTTTGCCTATATTTTATATATGTAACAATGTCTGTAAATATGAACGATTGTGATTCCTGCTAAAAATAGACATCGACATCACAGTGGATGATGTGGATGAACTAAAACATTAGTGGTCACATGGTTTCCTTGGTTTAAAAATAGCCAACTGTGCAGCATGGCTCAGATAGGAAATATGTTTGTAATGATGATTGTGGCAAAATTTTGCGAGATCTGTTAAGATAACAATGATTTACTAAGATGTTTATTGAAAATATTTTTGGTCCAAATTGTCTGATACCACCTTTAAAAGTCAGTAACATACCTTCTTCAATAGAAGTTCTTGCAAAGAAACTCTGATTTAAAGGATTGTTCCCAGACTTTCCATCTTTTGGGGAAGATACTCCACCTCTTTATTAACTTGACTCTTTGTTACTAGCAAACAAATCCACCTCCTATACTGCAGTGCAGATAGTGCAGAGACTATCCCACCAGTCACCACAGGCATTTCAGTGTACCAAACTTATCCCTTAAAATTCCCTACTACCTACTCCCTACCTGCATTTTTCAACTCCTCAACGGACAAAGCACACATTCCAGTTGTCAGCATTTTAAATGCATAAAATGTGTGCACTGATTGTACTATATTTAGAATATATCTAGAATATCAGCACTCAATTTACATTGAGGCCTCAGGTTTAAACATCTTTTGTTTTGTTTAACATTACCTTTTTTCTTTTCTTTTCTTTTCTTTGCACTGACAATTATGGTCATATTACTGATATCCGGCTCATTATTGGTACAGGATAACCCCAGACAAATGTTTGGGTTGAACCTCCAGTGCACCATTGGTCTCCAGTGCACAATAGGTCTCCAGTGCACCATAGGTCTCCAGTGCACTATAGGTCTCCAGTGCACCATAGGTCAACTGGCAGACCTTCTCACAGGAAAGTTCTGGCATTGATTGGAGTTAGACCTCACACAGTAATTAATTGGACTGGAGAAGTTAAAAGTCTGCCACCAATAAAGTAAAGAACGCTAATGTACCTCATTTAATTCAAAATACTGTCTAATTTGACCATTATTAGCTTTGTTTGTTTTTTTGTATTCTTAAATACATCGCTAATGATCATTAGTAATGATCATTAAAGCGATGTCCAGCTATTTCGTTGAGGACGACCCGCACATATGCTTGGGTAGAACCACCGGCGTACCACAAGTCAGGTGGAAGACCTTCCCACATGAAGTCCTTTGTCCTGACAGAGACTTAAATCCACGTGGTGAAAGCCTAAGCAGTCCGATTAGTTACAAATCGGTGACTCTACCACTACATCACAGGCGTCCCTTAACCTCTTGAAGATCAGTGTGGAAAAACAAACACATGCTGCAAGGGTCTAAGGAGTGCTTTGCCTTCTATCTAATGGTAAAAAACGTGAACCTAGATGAAACCTGGCATGTTAGTAAGGCTCCCTGGGCTAAAAAAAAAGAAGATAATATTATAGAGCGCTGCGACAGCCTCATATATCCGTTACATGTGACTGGGTCTTGTCTCGTGTCTGATGTTCATAATTTGCAGTAAAGGCAACACTATATCTGCTTCAAGATGACCCAAAAAAAACATTTTACCCAATTTAAGCACACCGGTTGTTAAAGTATGTATTATGCTTTATTTTTTGGGTTGTTTATTTAAAGAAGTAAAAAGATTGTAAGTTACACCACAGGTAACATGATGCTCATCTAAATTTATAACAAGGGTCCGGAAACTGGGTCACCATTTTGAATGAATAAGGAGGAGACTTTAAGATCCATTGAAACATATTTGATTGGATTGGTATACAGCTATCTGCTAAGGCCTAGTCAAAGGGTCTAATATATCGATTAGGATAATCATAAAGCATCATAAAGCTGGAGCCTGATCCCAAATAATGACTTTGGGTCTTAAATGTTTTCTCTTGCCATCATCTCCTGGTACAAGAAGGTTTAATGCTGCCTCCACTTTAGTAGATCGTTACTATTGCTTAAGATGTTTTACAGACAACATCTGTTCACATTATTTAGAATCTATATCATGAAGTCTTCAGAGAATTAACATGTATATACATACCTAAAAGAGTTACACGTGTTCCAATTCTGTTTAAAATGTTACCAATTTGGGATTGATTCCCTATTAATGCCTGGTATATTTTACCCAATGATGAAAACTGCAACTGCAACCTTTATGTTGGAAAGATTGTTCACATTTGTGATTATGATCATAAAAGATATATATTATTTATCAGCTAGGATGCAGCTGTGACCATAACTCTGATCGTGCTAGAGTACAAATAGGTCAGGCTCAGACAAAAATGTGTATATCCAGATCATCCAGCTCCCAGCTTGGAGCTGCCTCATCAGGATCTATACTATTTGCTGCGATGTTTCTATCAATACATTTAGTAACAGGTATGCCCAAGACTGAGCGGTTAGAGATGCCAAATTGAAAACTCCTCAGTCCCTCACCTCATGGGGTCAAGACCCAGTCGGGATGGGAACTTCCATATGGGGGTTGGGGTGCCTGATGGGAGTTCCGTGTTTCCAGCTAACTTGGGTACGCCGGTGGTTCTACCCAGACATAAGTCTTCCTCCACCAATAATTGCCAATATCACCATAATAGTGTCGATGCCATGTAACAAAAACAAAACCCCAAAAATGACAAAAATTCAGTAACTTGTGCATTAAATGATAAGCACATAACTAATTGTTTCAGATTGATAACAAATATTATTTATAAAAGATTTTTTGCAAATATAGCTTAATATCGATTACATGTGGTGATTAACAATTTGAGCCAGAGATATCATTCAAATAGTGCAGATAACTTAGATTAACTTGAAATGTCTTGCTAAATGTTGTTTGTTGATGACTTAGTTTTTTTGTGAGAGGTTCCTTGTAACACAATAAAGATGATTTCGTTGGGATCCTATCTCTACATACCCAGCATACGTAGCTATTTTTAGAACCATTCACATAGAGTCTGTATCTACAATGCCATAAACACATCAATAAATTTAACATTTCCCAGGTTTTTCTTTTAAAAAATTTGAGTTGAAAAAAGTTTCAGTTGCAAGATTATGTTATAAATTGCAAAGTAATGGTTTCTGTTAGATTTAGAGTCTATATATAGTGAAAATTCCTGTTGTATCTGAAGTATAATATTATTAGAAAATGATAAGAGTTCAGATTGAGTACATTATCTTTAGATACATAACATTTTAACTAAAAATTTTTTCCGTTTTCATGTCCAAAAAACCCCAAAGTTGTTAATTTACAAGAAAGATGGTGTATTTATAAAGGTAATTCATGCGATCCCACCTTTAATGTTGCTATTTCAGACTTTATATGAAATGCCCAAGGGAATATTACAGGGCATATACTGCTTCATATAACTGCTACGGCACTAGTAGGTTATAATACCTGAAAATATTCAATTAGTCTTGGCTTTTATACACTGGCAACAGTTGGCTGTTGCCAGTGTAACCTAGTGACATTTGCCTACTCAGTGTTTTTTTCAGTTTGATCTAATAAGAGCACATGATGCAGCTTCAATAAAAATTCCCTCATAAATATTTTAAATACTCAGGGTGTCCTATGACTGGAGGACCCATGACCATTCTCCTCAGCTTCTCACAATGTATTAGATACAGATTAAGCTAGCTCCCAAAGGAATTTGTCTGATCTATATATATGTACATGTACTTTTTGCTTCCAGTTTGTCTCACTTAATTATGACTTCTACATCTATTCAGTAGTTGGGAAAATCTTTAAGCAGGTAAAGTGTCTAGGCTGGCTTATTTGGGGAGATGAATGTGTCGCTATGTGTGAAAACCTGCAGCCTAACTTCCTGAGGTGCGAGAGACATTAGATTCTGCTGTGCACACATTGATTTTTCCGGAGACTGATTTTCTCCGATGCCGATGATTCATTTCTGCCTAGAAGCTGGACTATGCAGATATCAATTGAGCAATTTAGTTGAGTTGTCTAGCTATTTAACTATGATGACAGTTGTTTGTTTTAGTGATGTTCATAGTGGTGGTGTTGAGGAGAAGGTGGACAAGACTAATGTTGATAATGAGGAGGAGGAGGAGGTGGCTACTGATGAAGATGGCAATGATGTTAATGATGATAATGATGATGTTTAACCAGCCCTGTAGTATAAAATACCACCTGTTTATTTAAAATGCCTTAATTCCCAACAACATTAACAGCCGTGTATTTTTAGAACTTACCTGGAGCTTTGTTTGTCCCAAATTATAGACACACAACTTAGTACTTTTTGTTACATTTTTTTTTGTAACCTTTTATCTAGGTCTCTTAACCTGACAGCTTTGTACTATTTATTTTAATTAGCCACTTGTGTATGAATTAGTAACTTGATAATTAATTAACTAGCTTATTAATTGCCTTTTTACTAGGTTTAGCTATAAATGGTAATTCATTGTTACAGCCAGGCTGTAGGTCTGGGATGTGAGATATTATCTGCCAGCTACAAGGACATGCTATCCATGGGACTGTGGCGTGCATAGCATGGCGATCATCCACAATACGGACATGCCTTTCTGTTACCTCTTTTCATTATGCATTTCGAAGTTTGCAATATATAATCTTATATTTTTGTAAGAAACTACCAGGCAAGGTTACCAGGCGCATATCTGGGCCGGATTTGAAATAACGCACAATTACAAGGGAAATAATCTTTTTTATAATACTTTTAAAAATATTCGGTTCTTTTCTAATGAATAACAGGTTAAAATGCGGACATGCGAGAAACTTAATGCAAAATATGAACGACTAAAATCCTGACGTGTTTAAGTTTAATCATTTAAACCTTTTCCACTTGATTGGTGTAGTAATAAGATTTTATAACATTGAAACTAGTGAAATACAATATATCATTCCTAACCCGGGTGAGGCATCGACTTTCTTAGTATGTTTGGTACTTTTAGGTTTTTCATTTTTTAAACGGAAGTTACGCACGTGCATAAAGTGCGTAATGTGAGAAACGCGCCTGAAGGTTACAAGATATATTTTCCTGTTTATTCTGCAGCAAAAAGTGCAGATCATTGTTAGACAGCTTGTTGCGAGAACTGACTGATCAGAATCTACATTCGGCGCCGTATGACCTGTCGAGTGTCGGTGTGCTGTAAAACCCAAAATCAGAATCTACACTTTGCGTTAACTGGAGCAATTAGTGTTTAGCAAGCTAAGGGCTAATTGCTTACTACCTTGTTGCTGGATAACTTGTGCAATTAGTGTTTAGCGAGCTAAGGGCTAATTGCTTACTACCTTGTTGCTGGATGGTCCTTCTGTCTCTAGCAGTTCATTTGTCTTCAGTGCCTTTTTTTATCACCAGAGGACAGTGAGAGAAAATTCTCGAAATGTCATCAACATTTGCATACCAGACTAGATGAAATGTTAAATTATGATAATTGTGGCAGTATTTTAACACATTGCTTGTTGTTGTTTTTACGTGTTTTTTTGTGTGTTTTTTTTTGTCTCTTTAAATGAAGTTGTTTTTATTTTCATTCTCTAAATTCTTTTTTAAGTGTTAAATATCTTCTGAGGGCATTTTTTATGAAGAAAAAAAAAATGCAAGGGTTATTATTGCAGTAGAAGACAGATGCATTTTGTTTGTTTGAATCTAGACATTAATTTTGTCAAATGCTGCAAAATAGTATTGAAATGTCAATTTTGACTTCTTGGCTTTTACATATATATATATAATGTTTAGTGTGGTGAACCATTTACTGTGTGCTTATATTTTATAGGGTTTAATTTGACAGAGTTTAACAAATTTGGCAGTGCGAGTTTCTGATTAAGAACATGTTTGCTTCAAATATTCCCTTGATAAAATCTTAATGAATCAATTATTATTTTGCAGATGTTAATGCATAATAATTATGGCATAATGTGTAGCTCAAGGGCAATATTTCATATTAAAGATAATTAGTTTTTTAAATTTCACTAAAATGTTTAATATGAATATGCAAACTGTATGCTATAACTTTATTAGTTTAAACATATTTATTTATTGTCAATTGAGAAACAAGTTCTTTCAATTTATATTAATCCCTCTTTACTGTCCACTTCCTGGGTAGAACCAGTACTCAGATACTGAGTACCTTAAACAAAGTGTAGTAAATAGTCTTGCTCAAGAACTAACATCACGTGGTCAGTTTCGGGGTTCGATCCCGGGACCCTCCGATCCAGAGTCCAATGTTTTAACCACTAGACCACAGAGGCCCATTGAACTTTATTGGAGTAACTTAATAGGAAAAATGTCCTATTTTGTTAAAAGTCAGAAGTTTATGCAGCAATTTTGTACAAATTCCCCAGAAGGGATTTGCGGTCATTTTTGCTGATACTGTGCAAGGACATTTCTATCATTATAGCTTAGGGGCACTTATGAGGTGCCCAGGGACTGAGCCCGGCCGGTCCATTATACTGACCCTTACAAGTCAGGCGTATCGCTGTCCCCTTAGCTCCGAGCGTTAGGAGGGAAGCCACTACTACCAACTTTAAAATATTTGGTTTGACCCAGCCAGGGTTTGAGCCCGAGACCTCCCAATCCGCAAGCGTATGCTCTACCACTTGAGCTATTGCGGCCAATTCCCCAGAAGAGTGGATTTGATAAAGGCAAACTGACAGATGCCACCTTTCAGGACCATGTACATATATGCTATATAAACTGGAAATTGCATTACAGTTGTCATTAATTCGTTTGTGAACACTATTTAAAGGAGTAAATTAATTACTGCTTTCCGATTAGATAAAGAAGTCAGTTTGCAACAGTCCATTTCTTGATGTAAAAATAAGCTTAGATAATGCAACAGAAAATAAGAATTTTGATAACAGAATTATGCCACACAAACTAATTTAAGTTACACCAAAATTACACAGCAATCTGTTAGTCGTAACAGCCTAATTCAGACAGCCTCTCTCATGTCCAGCTTATAAATTATCTCAGCATTTTTGTGCACATGTAATTTGGATGCTACATCAACCATGGCAAAATATTAATTATGTCCAAGAAAGAGATTATTAAAGAGAAGGATGATAAAAAAGCATAACTCTGCACAGATTAGGTTATTGCTCGTTTCCGTCTGTACAGTGTATATCCTGCTTCCTGATCTGAAGAACAATAACATGGAAGTTTTGTAGTTTTTACTGCACTATAGACAAACATGAGATTGAACTGGATTTCAATTGGCCACCCTTATCATGCTACATTGTCTTAATATAATAACCGGGACTAATTTAAACTCATTTCTGCCAGCACTATTCCATGGTGCAAAGACATATTTCTAGACATCCAGCAGCAAATCTTGATTAGACAGCTCACAGCGGGAAATTTGATGATCTGGATCTACATTGTTTGTTGCCTAATTCAGATTATTCGTGCTAAGCAAGCTTAAGAAATTGCTCTGAGCTGCACAATGGTTGCAGTTATCATGATATCAAGGGCTTTTTAGAGTGATGAGATGTTGAAGAGGAGTGTTGGAAAAGGAAGAAAATAAGTGGAGGCTTGACATAGGACAACAATTGTATCAATTGACTTGTTTGGTTATCTTCAATATAAAATGGTTTTTATGTGTATTAAGTTTGTAAATTGATTTGTATGTGTTGAAATTGTGAAAAAATGGGTGAATCAAACATTTAGAATTCAGTTTAAAGCAGTTGGTAGATTTGACATTTGGCTTTTACCAGAAAGAGGTCTTAAATAAAGCAGCTAACTGACTTGCTTGCAGTATGTCTTTGGTTCCATCCAGCCATGTTTGAATACTTCCTCCACTAGTTATAAACAAACAGCGAGACAAGCCATACAATCCTGGCTTTGTAACTATAATTTAACAAGCCCAAGCCCACTTTTCTCATCCCTTTCCATCCATTCATTATATTGTAACATACAAACTGCCTAGTAGGGAATGCAGGCAAAAAGTGTTCCAAAGAAGGCTATCCTATTCATATTCATCTTTACTCAGTTTAAATTATTTACTAACATTTACAATCAGGCAGATGAGTTTCAATTATTGAAATGCAGTCAATGATACAATTATGGTCATTGTGGAATTGTCCATTTTTTCATGGTGGATACTTATTTATTTTATTTTTTTTATTTATTTTAGACCTTATTCAAGATAAAATGCAATCATAAAGAAAATGTTGTACCTTTAATAAAATAATTTCTGTTATCACTAACGGTACCCACACAAATCATAAAGGTTATAGAACCACTATGTTACAGGTCTTCCGTGTACAACTGGTAACCCCATGCAGTACATTATCCAATCTCCCATGCAGAGTTGTCGTTCGTTCCTCTCTCAGACACCTCTGCAATGGGCTCACATCAAGATTTTTGACGGAAATTTTAAAGTGTTATTTTAAGGATATTTTCAAATTAAAATAATACTTCTACATAAAATGAATAAACATCTACTAAAAAAGACATATATTGAAGTAAATAAGTAAAGATATTTAATTAATTCAAGCGCACTATTTTTGGAAGAATAACATAGTTATATAAATGCGCATTTGTAAATAAACATGGACGTGATCCACGAGGCAGACTTTTTGAAAGTCACGTGGATCAAAAGTAGTCCCGACATTAAGTGAGCCAATAACAGAGGTGAATGTATGAGCCGATGGTAGAGAGTGTACATTATCCTGCCTCAGTTGGTTTTGTTAATTCTGAACAGACAGCTAGCTAGCTACTCAGGTAGTACTGTGGTCACTTCAATAACTGGCCAATCATAAATGATCTGACTGGCTAGACATTTGGATATGGGTCAGCCGAGGCCACAGGGTCGATGTCCTGGACATACTCTAGTGATAAGCCATAAACATGAAGTGAGAGTCTTTTAAGGTCATAGTTTGGGAGTTACTTATTAACATTTGTACCAGAAATTGTTTTCTACTATAAAAATAAAGTCTGAAAGCTGAATTTTAATGGGTTCACACAAATAACAACAGTAACTACCAGTATTTAATATTGATGAGGTGTTATGGCAAGCAAAACATGAACCTTATGTTACAGCAGCCAGGACACAAAGTATCTTGTAGGCAGGTCTTCCAATCAGCCTGGACTCAAAGTATCTTGTGGGAAGGTCTTCCAATCGGCCAGGACACAAAGTATCTTGTAGGGAGGTCTTCCAATCAGCCTGGACTCAAAGTATCTTGTAGGGAGGTCTTCCAATCAGCCAGGACACAAAGTATCTTGTAGGGAGGTCTTCCAATCAGCCTGGACTCAAAGTATCTTGTAGGGAGGTCTTCCAATCAGCCAGGACTCAAAGTATCTTGTGGAAAGGTCTTCCAATCAGCCAGGACACAAAGTACATTGTAGGGAGGTCTTCCAATCAGCCAGGACTCGAAAGTATCTTGTAGGGAGGTCTTCCAATCAGCCAGGACTCAAAGTATCTTGTAGGGAGGTCTTCCAATCAGCCAGGACTCAAAGTATCTTGTGGAAAGGTCTTCCAATCAGCCAGGACACAAAGTATCTTGTAGGGAGGTCTTCCAATCAGCCAGGACTCAAAGTATCTTGTAGGGAGGTCTTCCAATCGGCCAGGGCTCAAAGTATAGTGTAGGGAGGTCTTCCAATCAGCCAGAATGCAAAGTATCTTGTAGGGAGGTCTTCCAATCAGCCAGGATGCATAGTATCTTGTCGGGGTGGGTGTCTTCTAGCTTGCCAAGGGAGTGCAGGTTGTTCTGTCCAGTCATTTTTCTGGGGTCTTCCTCCACCATTAAAAGCTGGATGTCACCATTATGACCCAATTATCTTGGTCTGATGCTTTAATAAAACTACCAGTAAGTCAGTATAGCTTGGCCTCACATAAGGATGCTAGTCGTATCTGAGCAATGTGCATTTGTGTACATTTAAACATTATCAAATCAATGTTTCACAACCCCATTATACCTTCAGTAGTTTATGCTGAAACTTTAGGGCAAGAAAGTTATAAATTTTAAAATCCTGATGAGTTAGATTTAATCTGATCACTGAAGGTTAAAAAATGAGCCTTACTGATAAAAGAGATAGATTGATGTTAGTATTGGAGGGCAGGTCAAGTTGGAAGTGATAATAGCTGTCTAATGGGAGTCTTGGTAGTATTATATTGAATTTTTAAAAAGTGTTTTAATAATTATAATGTGTATTTTGGGGCTCTTTTTAGCCCATATATACAATCAACATAACTATGTCCTTATATCAAAACTGTTTTCTAAACTACTTTAAAAAAAGTTTTTTTTTTTTTTTAGTTTTGTTATTTATGGGGTGGTGAGTAGTGGTGCTACATTCTCTCATTTCTCTAACAAGAGTTCTCTAAAATGGATGTATATAGTGTTGCTATCACTGTTATAGCATGTGATACCACATTGAGTCACATCATCATTACATCTCTTTCTCTTTTGTAATTTGAGTAGGTAATACAAATTACAGCTACCTCTGAGACCTGGTAGTGCAAGCGGTAGAGTTTGGGCTCCAGGTACAGGAGGCCCTGGGTTCGATCCAGGATCGCGACATACCAAAGTCATTAAAATGGTAGTGGCATAGCTCCCTTGCTAAAGCTTGCTAACAAAGGGTAGTTCCACAACAGGTTAGGCAGGTTTAAGGATAATGTGACTGGGTGTGGTATCATGCTAGGTGTTCATGGCATGCTATACACAGTGAAGGCAGCACTATAACTGCTTCATTTTACACACTGTCTCCAGATAACTGAAATACTGTTGGCCAACGCTCTACAGATTGCGATACCAGGTCCTGTTGGTAAGATATTGCTGTATGCATTTGTTAGAGGTAAACTGTTGTATACTAATTAAAACTTGTTTGTTTACATTTTGTATGGATTTGGAATACCTAATGAATCGATGTGTTTGTGAGGTGCAATAATCAGCCCTCTTTGTAGTTTAGACCAGGTATGGGGGTTGTCGGGTGGGAATGGCTTGGGGGCGCTGTTAGAGGTCTTTTTTCAGTTCATATTACCAACAAGCAGTGGCTGTAGAAACAAACTCTTGTCTGTAAATAAGGACATTTTAGTCTATAAAGTGACTAATAAATACTTCATGAGACTTAGATTCGTACTGGTAAACTACATGTGATTTATGTTGAATGTGTTTATCTCCTAATGTTGGTATGAATTTAGATGTTGGGTGACATGCACATCAATGTTATTTTCAAACTCAAGCTTTGTGAAATGGTTGGTTGCCCATATTATGTCGGGAGATGTTTGCCACAGCAATAAGTGCTTTGCATTTAGGTATATTTAGTATGCAATTTGCTTCAGTATTCTGGTTTTATGTCTGTGTTTGTTAAAGGATGGTATCGGACTGTTTGCTTTTATATCAAATTCATGTAACAATACCTTACTACTGCTTTAGGGAATTGTAGCATTAATTTCTGCATAAACTCATACCATAATATAAGTAAAGATGGTTTTGGACGCCAACTACATTCTTAGACAGTACTAATTGCTAAAAAAAACACTCCAAAAGTTCAATTATTTCAAATCTATAAATAATCACAATAGAGATCTCTTCTAAAAATAGATATCAATGTCAGAGCAAATTACCTGGATGATAATTTTTTCATTTCCGACGGGTCGTGGCCCCTGCCTTCTTCGTAGGCAGCGCCGCGACCCGTCTTTTATTTTTTCATTTTTTCTGACTTCTGATATAATATTATCTCAAAAGTGAAGTGTCATGTGATTTTCTTAGTTAAAAATAGCTTTCTCTGCAGCATGGCTCAGATAGGACATACCTGTTTGCAATGAGAAATTGGGATTTATGTTTCACTTTATGTCAAACTGATCTAGGGCATCAATGAGCAGCATTGTGCAGGATCTTTTCAGGTAACAATGGCTTACTTGGTTATTGGAGAAAAAATATTTTGTTCCAAACTGTCGTATACCACCTTTAGGATGAGATGTAAATTGGTCCTCTCCTATTTGTATAACTTGAGAACATTACACTGCAAGTTTATTGTTGCCCTAGAATTTGTTGTGTTTCCCAGGGTTTTACCTTGACCCACAGGTTGAAATGTTGTCAAATTTCTCTAGTTTTGTCAACTGAGCAAACACCTTACCCTGCTAGAAGGGTACCCCCAAGAGCATACATTATTACTAACTGAAATGTGACAGTGGTTTATTGAGGCAGTTTAGTGATGCCTTTAACTCTTTCCTGCATGTTTACGACATTTTACGCCTTTACAAACCATTCACGATCATAAGCAGAATATGCATGACTAAGGGTTTATGTGTAGACTGGTTCAGCCTTAAATCTATTATTACAATTTGAACAAACATTTATTTAAACTCTTTCATCTCTTTTAAAGAAAAACAACAAAGTCAGGTGAATTTTCAAAATTATAGATGAACTATAAATAAAAGGGTTAAAATATGTTAGCATGCCACAAATCCACTGGATCTTATACAGCACCCACTCACATTATCCTGACACATAACAGTCCTAAAACCATCCTTTTTTCTTTTCTTTTTTTTTTTGTTACATCACACCAACATAATAATGGTCATATATGGCAATGTTCAGCCAATTATTGATAGGGGTAATCCCCAGAATTATATCTGCGTGGTACCACCGGCGCACCACAGGTAAGCTGGAAAACGTCTCCACGTGGAAGTTGTCGCCCAGACTGGTACTTGGACCCATGCGTTAAGTAGCTGAGAAGACATTTACCGCATGGCAACGACTGCCCCCCAAATTATTCTTATCTTTGGAAAAATACATAGTGGTGAATCAGTGGAAGGCTATTCTAACTAGGTTCTTTAAATTTTACAGGCGACAATAAAATATGAAATGATTTTTTTTTACCTTGTATTGTAATAAAGCAATGTTTTTTTTCACTTGTTTAAAGTAATACTTTATCTTTGTTAAATTTGTGTATTTTTATTGCATTTTTTGGAAGATTAGATAGTTATGCCTCCAATTTAAGTTAGAATAGTTTTATATTTACCTATTAATATGAGGTCAGCCAGTCTGTGGTTGTGTCTTAGCAAATGAACAGGGTTTTTCTCTACAGTTAATTTCTGAAAGCTTTCATAGTAATATTTATGTTGGTGTGACTTCTTTTTAAATGTATTTAAACAAGGAATTTCATCTGGGCACCAACTAGAGAAACTTTATTGTTCTATTTTTCTTGCAGTGTTGCAGTTTTCTCTTAAACCAGTATATATATGGAGATAATTATCCTTAAACTAGGTAAAAAATGTTAATACTTTATCATTTTGTGTAATAAGCAATCTTAACTGTAAATACTAAATCTTTTTATAGAAAAAAGCTATATTAATTGTAAAAAACATAGAGCAGTCTTTAAATTCAACAGCCCGAAGCTGAGTTGAGTAAATTTTATGTCAGTCCAGTAAAAATGCAGCTACATGTAGCAAACCCAAACGGGCGAACCCTATGTGAGCCTGTTAACAACAATCAAATGATGTGTGTTCATTTTTTGCATATCAGAGGTGCCTTTTGCTAAGTAACATTTACAACATAAAATGCCAACCTTTCAATCCCACTATGCATAGAGAAAACTATATGTTCTGCCAAAGAAATGGTAATTAACATTGAAGAGAAGTGAAGAGAAAAGCTGTAAATTATTTACTCTTCATAAAGAAAAGTTGAAAATGCCTTCTATGAAACATTTTAGAGTCTTTCTCATTAGAAATCTTCTCCAAAAACAATTTTTGCAATGATATCTTGAAAAATCTTTGTATAGAATTTTGAAAATTTCCAACAATTAGTTTCCTTATGAAATATCAAAGGGCACGGCACAGCTGCAGCTCCAAGTTTCATTCCTGTCTGAAGTGCTGGAGCAGAATTTGTCATCCATAAAACAGAGACTTAAATGTAATTTCCTCTGCATCGAAATAGTTAATAGAAAATCAATCCTGTTACAAGGTTAAGGTAAAGCAGACATCTTACCAATAGTGACAAAGATGCATTGTGCATGTATAAGGCACGTTTGTTGTCTGTCTGAGGGAGATGTTTATAAATCTGCAGAAATTGTTAGGTAGCAGCAGTGAATTATTAGACACTGATGAACCTTGGTCTCTTGTCACTTGAGTTAGAATTCCCATAAAATGTGGTGCCTGACAGTTCGGACCAAAATTTCTTTTCTTAAATTACCAAATAAGTCATTGTTATCTGAAAAGGTCCTTCAAAATGCTGTTCATTGATGTCCTAGATCTGTGTGTACAGTCAAGCTTAAATCACCGCTCATCGTTGCAAACACATATTTCCTATCCAAGCCACGCTGCAGAAATAGCTATTTTTAAACCTAGCAAACCTCTGGACCACTTACTTTTGAGATCAAGTTATATAGCCATCTGGGTAATCCGCTCTGACATCGATATCTATTTTTAGCGGAGACCACTATCAGGCTTTTTATTTTTTGTTTGATGGTCTGTTTTTGGCCAGGTTGTCCTTCTGCTTATAAAGTTAAAAATAGTTGAATATAAAAATCAAACATAGAATATAAAACTGTTGTATATAAGACAAAAAATAAATGTTTTCTTTTATATTATAATTTTAATTTTACCTAATAATATGTATGAACTAAGCCTAAGAGTTGTAATCATAAATAATCTTTCGTTGTTTTTTTTCATACTCTGAGATTTTTCCCATATTTTTGAAATGAATCCACAGATACATTAAACATTCTTAAGTTCTAAACCTTTTAAAGTAATACATTCCCTTTCACCAAATTAAATAATATTTTGAAATTTAAGAAAATTCTCTTATTTTAAGTGAGACAGAGACAATATATATCTAAGATTCATACTGGTACTGATGGGCTTGCTAGAGGTTATAAGTTCAAACCCCTGTCAGCCACATACCAAAATAATGCTGGGAATGTTACCATCGATATTACAAAAGCTTTATTGCTAAATTTCAAGAATCTTGTCGCCAGTAACACCCTGATGTTGCCTTGAAGTCCAGATGGTAGGAATACTGCTATAATACCAAACCATTGTAAACATAGCCATACAAATTCAATGGTGTGCAAACAATGTAGTATTGCAAAATTCCCAGGCTCATGAATGAGTAGCATAGGAGATGATCTTAAAACTGGGCCAATACAACTGATCACTGGTTGCTGATTGTTATTTTCAGTACAGGGTGTATGTGATCAAATGCATGAGTTGTACTTATTAACACCCATTGACTTAAACTTTGTGACCGAGACAGGCGTCTTTTATGTATGAGCAAGGTTACAGAAAACTTGCGTACATGGTTAAAGTCATGAAGTGGTATCGTATCGGCCTTTTAGGTATTGGTATTATTTAACTGGTTGAAGGTTCAAATCTCAGTATTGACATATAGCATTGACATTATGCTAATGGAACTGATGCTAAATCTTTGGCTTTGTCACTTGGCTTCGTTAAATGTTGAATCTGTTAAGGCTAGTTGGTATGGTATTAAATGGTACTAGTATTCACTTCACATTTGATTCTGGTGTAGCTGTGGTTTCTTTTAGCCAGTTTGTTATTGGATGCACCACTGACAGTCAACTATATTTTGTTACAGTGTATCGACACAGACCACATACGGTCAAAGTATTTTAATGTCCATAACATGTACGAACTATTTAGGACAGTGTTGGATTCTAAACTTGTTTGCTTCTTGAACGAGATTGGTATTCTTAATAAGTTATAAATTTTTAAACTGTTTATTTACTACCGTATTCACTCGTGTAATCGCCGCACTTTTTTACCCGATTTTATCGTTAAGGAGTTGAGGGTGCGGCCATTCTATAGGTGGAAAGCCTTGTGACATTTTTTCTAGAACGATTCTGCCGATTTTTGGGACGCCATGCGTCTAGATGAGCTCTCTAAGTAGGAGGTTGACGGACGATATGAACGAGATAGCGCCGTTCTATGTTTTTGTCTAACCAATGTGAACATATTCCATAATTTATAAATGACTTCCTAGTTTTATCTCTTGTATCATATTTCTGAATGTTTGCATCATCAAACAATTTCACCCAGCTGTCATGTGAACACTACCATGCAGATCAAAGGATTTCATAGTATAGCCGATAAAACAACACAGCTTTGATACGAGGCGACAATCTTCTTGACGAGGTGAAAAATGAACAGGAGCGTCGACCAGTCATGCTGTCTCAACAAAAGGGTTAATTGGTAAACTGTGACTGTATTTTTGACACGTTGCGAATGTATCTAGTCTCAGTCGCACTGCTATCCTGTAGCTCGTGGCGGCATGAAATTAATTTCTTTGATCTACGTCATCAAGTCTGGTATGACAGTACACGATATATCGGGGAACAGTGCATGGAGAAATGTAATCGGCAGCTACTTATAAAAACACATCGTTCACTCCCTCACTTGCAAACTGCTCCGATCGATATCACCTTGACAACAGCTTATCTCAGAGTCAGTCAGTCCTGTGTAATGAGGCAAGTCTACACAGAAACGCCAAGTAAATTACAGCTTGGTGTATTTATCAGACTGAAGTTGAAAGTTTGTTGAAGTGTTTACTGACGGATAATAAGCTGTGTTTGCGGTCATTTTGGGGGTGCGGCCATTACATTGAATTAGGATTTTTTCTTCAAATTTTGCGGTCATTTTGGGGGTGCGGCCATTACACGGGTGCGACCATTACACGAGTGAATACGGTAATCGTCATACTTTTTTAAACCATTTTATGTGTTGACCTGTTTTCAATTATAATTTATTTTTTTACCTGATAGTTTTTATATTTTCTATATTTTAAATGCGTAGTTTGGTTTTAACCTGATTACGCTGTATTCACATTTAAATTTGTATTCAGCGCCGTATGACCTGTAAAGTGTGTGCCACAAAAAACCAAAATAAATAAATAAATATTAGATGCATGCCTATATTGTCATAATTTTATATATGCTATGTTATGGTGATAAGGACATCTTTTTATTTCCTCTTCATAGAGTGGTGACAGACCCTATGCCTTGATGATTGTTTCATTGAATTTTGTACCCTTCAAGTATTTTAGTCCCCTACCGGTGCTTACACCGGAGGGGACTATAGGTTTACCCTTCGTCTGTCATTCCGCCTGTCTGTCTGTCTGTCTGTCAGCTAAAAATCTGGATCCTTTGATAACTTAAACACTATTAAAGCTAGGCGCATGAAACTTGGTATGTTAATAGGTAGCAATGTGTACAATATGCACGCCCAAAATTTGGGTCGCTACCTTGAAGGTCAAGGTCACAGCATGACCTTGAAGCAAAAAAAAATCGTGTCCGGCCCATAACTTTTTGTGGGACCGGTAGGGGACTACTGTATTGCCCGCAATACTATCAAATGCTTGTTTATCAATGTTTGAATGTTCACAGCTTGATGCATGGACAGCAACTCTTTTTGACCTAAACTTTAAAACTCCTTGGTGTCATGTTTGATCCTCTTCTCACCAAAAAATTCTTATTGACAGCTGCCTGCCTGCAGCATGATATTACAGTAATTGCAGCATTCCTTGCCGTCAACATTTTAAATATTCATCTGTGTAGTGTTTGATTGCCAAAACATCAATAAAAATCCAGCTCCCACTCATGTAGTAATAACAGCTGCCCACAGCCTTATATTATAGTGAGAGCATAATAAAATAAACAGTAATAAAATAAACAATAATAAAAAGAAACAGTAAATAATAATAAAATAGACAATGATAAAATCAGCAATAACTCAATAATAAAAAAATACTAAAATTAGATAATAATACAATAAACAATAATAATAATAATATATTAACAATAATAAAATCAACGATAATAAAATCATCAATAATAATATAATGAATAATACAATAAACAATAAAAAAATCACCAAATACCATAAACAAAACCTCTACCATACCCCAGTCATGTATTTGGTTAGAAGATCACTTAAACAGGTGGAAATTTACATCAGTGGAGTCACCTGTTAGGTTTGTTGTGGTGTGTTTGTTTACTCTGGACCATCAATGTTCCAGCCATGAGAGGACCGAAATGTCACTTGATGTGTATGTATTGCATCACAGCTGTCTGTCGATACTTGCTGTCAGGAACGCCCTTAATAAGCTGGTTTCAAGTCGCGCAATCATGGGTGTCAATAATTGATCTGTTCAAAGCACTTTTGAAATAGTTATTGACTATTGTGAAATTATTAGTTTATCAGTATGGCTGTTGCTATTTGTAGCATGAGTTTTTTCTTATTCTTAATTTGCGGCTTTTGAGATATGATATGCGAAATCTGTCCTTTAAAGCTCTTGCCATGTAGTACCATGATTCTTTTTATCATCATCAGAATTATCATCATCAACATGAGTTGGCTCTAGGTACGAGAAGTCCCCGGTTCGATCCCAGGTCACGACATACCAAAGTCGTTAAAAATGGTAGTGGTATAGCACCTTGCTAATGCTGAAGCAAAAAAAAGGGCAGTTCCACGACTGGTTAGCTATCAACCATCGTCGCCAACTACCAATTTTTTGCATCAATCATTTTTAATCGAACATCTTTTCCCAAGCTGACCTTTTGTTTGCTCATAACAAACCCTTCAGGAATCCAATCATCAATGATTGAAATCAATCACTACCCTCCAGCAGCCACTTTCTCCCTTGATGAAACTTTTTGACCTTTTAAAACAAGCAGACATATTAGATTGCATCTTGTTGTCCAACTCTGTTGCCATGAGTGCAGACATGAATTGAGTGTCTTTGATAATTGTTTTAAGAAGGTATATATGTTGATTCTGGTCTGACCATTTGTCAGTCCACATTTATAGGTACAATCTCATTAAAATCACATCCTAACTTTCGCTTCATTACATTCCGCTGGTTAGGATCTGATAACATCCCGATAAAGGTTGCCTCGAAGTGACATTTAAGTTATAAATATTAATGAGCCGATGACATCAAACTTGACCAATCAGAAACCTCGTAACACCGCGGTATCGTTGTCAGACAGCGACAAACACTTCACTACCTTTTTCATATTCTGAAGGCGTTCTTCATTGATTCTAAGTTTTTGTTTGAACTGTTTTTGAGTGTGTTTGCTCCCACTACCCGTTATCAGAACCTGGAGATATGACATCCCGCAAAAACAGCACCGATCAACTAACGAATGTAATTTCTTTGGCGTTTGTTTTACTAGATCGCAAATGTCAATGGGGACTGCCGTCTTGAAAATGTGACACACCTTTAATCGGAATACCTTGGACATTGCCGCTCAATATGAATTTCCGTAAATAGCCGTAATCTGGCGAATATTCATGAAGTTATACCCCAACATTTTGCAGCCGACGATTTCATTGGCTAATCAAAGGTCAAATTGAGGTGACACCTAATGCGATGTCATCAGATCCTAACCAGCGGAATGTAATGAAGCAAAAGTTAGGATGTGATTTTAATGAGATTGTTATAGGTAGTGCATCTTTTTATCAATTACGTAGGGTGTAAGTTGTGACTAAAGGTATTGTATCTGTCTAGTAAAAATGCACTTTACATGGACTATATTTGAGCACAATTGATAGATCATTGAATCCAATCCCAGGGGACCCCAGGATCAATGACATGCCTAAGTGGATAAAAGTGATACAATGCAGTGGTATAGCTCCCTTGCTAAAACTCAGGTAGTTGGTAGATCCATGACTGGTTGGCCTGGTTTTAAGACAGTGTGACTGTGTATGGTATCCTGCCAGGTGCAGAAACATTTCTCAGTTGAGAGATTGCCCAAGCTCAAATTTTGACTCCAAGAATATCTCTTACAGGGTTATAATACTTCAGTTCCAATTTGTTATACATCATGAACATTGCAAGGTTAATGTATATTGCTATATAACAGTGATGTATTAAACATATTGTATCAGTTAATACTGGGAAATCAAATTTTGAGTTTGAGCAAAAATTCAACGGAGAATGGATTTTGCAAATGTGGCCGTAAGCTTTAATTGGTGGAGGAACATCCCAAATTTAAAACAAATGCAAATCAAATTTAATGGTATCGAACTGAAGATTTCATTCCTGGTATCGAACTGAAGATTTCATTCCCAGTACTTTCCATATTAGGTTTTTTTATCCTGTGTTGGTCTTGAGCCCAAATGGTGAGGGTCTAAGAAGTTACCTGACAGTATCCAAAACTGCCACTGGCACCTCAGCGGAGTTATAATATGTCTTTTCAAACATGATTTACATGTATATAAACTAGTCTTGGTATTAATTGTATGTGTGTTTTACTTACTCTAGGCTTTAAAAGATCCATTGTTTTGTTGGCTGGGTTTTATTTACTTTCGAATACAATTTAAATACTACTTCAAGGTAATATTCCATTTTATCAGACATTGTGCTGCAATCTTTGTGCTATCTTTGAACACATTCTTCAAAAGTCAGTAACTAATAAGACCTAGTAGTGCAGTTGGAAGAGTGTCCAGGCACGGGAGGCCCCAGTTTCGATCTCGGGCCACTACATACCAAAGTTGTTAAAAATGGTAATGGTATAGCACCTTGCTAATGCTGAAGCAAATATAAGGGTAGTTCCACAACTGGTTGGCCTGGTGTCAGGATAATGTATCTGGGTGTGGTATTATGCCAGGTGTTCATGGCATGCTATACACAGTGGAGGCAGCACTACATCTGCTTCAAGTGGACACCATCTCCAGATAACTGAAATACTGTTAGTGGGACGATAAAACTAATAAAACTAATCGGTAGCTATTAGTTACTAAGCAAAATAGACCTCTAGTCTTAAAATAGCTCATGAACGTATGTCATAAACTTGAGAAGTTTGTGTAATGCATTTATTTAAAGATTTTGGCATATATAGATTGGGTATAAGATCAGTCGCCCTTTGCTCCAAAGGCAGTATCTGTTTTTTACTGTGTGAATTGGGCATGATCTTGATCCGAATCAATCACCAAGTTACTGTGTCAGAAATTATGTAAAATAATCTTAACCTATAATCTTAATACCACCTAACATCTTAAGAAAGCATTGTTATTGAGGAAGTAAAGTATGCAGTTTATTTCCATGTCTGTGTCAAATTATCTTCCCTAACACACACAAGTAAATGACCCTGAACAAATAATGTGAAACTTCCAATAGGTCCTATTTTTTTTTTAATGGCAATCTTTCAATCTTACAGGAAGTATTCAGGAAATTATTTTTTAAATGTTTCAAACTGTGCCCTGAAGATTGTTACAACAGACATATATATGACTTATGTTTAATTATCTTGTGTTTGCATGAGAGCACTTTAGAATACTTTGGGAGACTTAAACTCTTTACCTACTATTTGCATATATAAGGCTTAGGCAATTAGTTTTGATCCAGATCAGCCTGCTGTCTGCTGGGAGCTGTCTGATCAGGATCTACACTTTTTGTTACTCAGTCTGTCTATAAGTATATCAACCTGACATGTAACATACATATATCCCTGCTGGGAGCTCTCTGATGAGGATCTACACTATTTGCTGCTCAGTCTTTGTTTATAAGTATATCAACCCTGACATGTAACATATATATATCCCAGCGGGGAGCTGTCTGATCAGGATCTACACTATTTGCTGCTCAGTCTCTGTTTATAAGTATATCAACCCTGACATGTGACATATATACATCCCTGCTGAGAGCTGTCTGATCAGGATCTACACTATTTGCTGCTCAGCCTCTATTTATAAGTATATTATCCCTCTGACATCTATGTACATACATATGTATGTATAGCAGAATATATATATATATATATATATATATATATATATATATATATATATATATATATATATATATGTATGGCAGAATGTTCAGTCAAGCTTTGTTCCTTAATAACTGTTTAGCTGTATGCCAGTACAGTGAGGGCAGAACTGTATCAGCTTCAGAATTAAAAACAGACTATAGCCACATGTTTATATTGTCAGCACAGTAAGGGTTCTTAGGCTGATCTTGATATGGTCTGATCAGGACGAAGCTTGCCATTCTCTAGTGGTTCTATTGAGACATTTGTCAGGAGTCTTCAAGAACCAAAAAAAGCTGGACCTCGGTTAATTTTTCTGTTAGGACATTTCTTCAGAAACAAAACAAACATAATCATCAATTGCTTTGCTTATGTCTGAAATGAAAGTAGCACTGAATTCCATTTAGAATGAACCCCATCTGCATAATGTGGGGCTCATTTGATCTAAGCTCAAATTGTGCACTTGTGCACATTTCAAGGACACTTGTCCTGAAAACCTCATCTGAGGAATGGAAAAAGTGGTTCTTAATTAAATACTTCCACACAGAAAGCAGCACTTATTTCCTACACATGGACATAATGAGCTTTTTAAGTTTGCTTGTTCTGGACACATGAATGTAAATGTGGTTAAAAGTGGGTGCTGTTCAGGGGCATATCCAGAACATTTTGGTGGGGGGCATGAATCAAGATCTTTTCAATTTTATCACAGTAAATACTTTTCCCTTAAAAATTCCTCCCCAATACTGAGGCTATCACTCTGCACACATACATACATTCAAAAACACGACAAAAACAACTTATATTTTTTGGTTAGGCCGCTTGGAACAAAGACCGTCTCGTATAAGCCACTTGAAACAAAGACCATGTGTTTATTACACATATAATTTCATCATTTCATCTACATAACAATAATCACATCTACCAATATACAACTATTTAATTCGTAAGTTGTATGTGTACACATTACATTTATAACAAAAATATTCATATATTAACACGATTGTCGTTAATAGTAAACATTGCCTACATGACCTAAAATAAACATACGTATATAATTGTATATAAAATTAACGTACGTATAATTATATATATATATATAAATATACGGTGTGGTCATTTCGGTGTCTCCAGGTACGGGAGGCCCCGGGTTCAATTCCGGGCCGCGACATACCAAAATCGTTAAAAATGGTAGTGGTATAGCTCCCTTGCTAACGCTCAAGCAAATATAAGGGTAGTTCCACGACTGGTTGGCCCGGTGTCAGGATAATGTGACTGGGTGTTGTATCATGCCAGGTGTTCACGGCATGCTATACACAGTGAAGGCGGCACTATATCTGCTTCAAGTGGACACCGTCTCCAGATAACTGAAATACTGATGGTGGGACGATAAACCCAATAAACAAACAAACAAACATTTCGGTGTCCAAAGGCTGAATGAACAATCAGCTGCTAGGACACGAAAACCTCGTTCACTTTTGCAATGCCTCCTATCTGTTGATACATAACTAAGGGAAATTATTTTCATCTAATTCACTGCATTCAAATGCCGAAAATGACATGATATATATACACAGAAAGGGACCCTTACTGCGACCTCAGCAGTCAACAGACAACATTTACTTCAAAATCTTTGTATATTTTAAGCTTACATGTATTTGTTTTCACAATTCTACTCTTTTAACTAGTTGGTAGGGGGATGTAGGTGGAGGGTGGGGGGGGGGGTGCAATTGTGTCCCCGCCATCCCATCCCCTGCATCCATCCCTGGTGCTGTTAATTGCAGACAACACTGTAATGGCTTTTTGTGGGTGCTGTTTTTGGAATATAATTATCTTTTAACCTCAAACCAGCTCCTGCTACCGTCCTCTTTTTCTGAACAATGAAATAATAGTAATTGGCAAAACAGAAATAAAAAACTAAAAACAAGTAAATTAAAGGCAATGCATTAACGGCTTTATTTGTTTAAAAATGTTACAAAATAAGAATATTTTATCCTTTGGCTTTATAATACAGGTACATGTACCTACCATTAGTACTGCCTTTAAAAGCCATCAGAACTGAACCCAAGGACTGGTAGTTGAGTCCTGTAGCTAATGTAATTAGTATAATTAGCTCTTCACCTGCTTACAACATTAGTGTAGCTGGGTGATATAGGGAGAGAATGTGTAAGTGGTCTGGTTAGCTCAATCGGTGGAGTATTCGCCTTGTTAGCAAATGGTCCCAGGACCAAGTCCTGGACTTGCTGCACATTTTTCTCCCTATGGTTTGGTTGTGTGTGTTAACAAAAGGGTCTCAGGATCAAGACCCGGACTTTTTGCACAGTTTTCTGCCAATGGTTCATAAGTGTGTGTTAACGAAGGGTTCCTGGATCAAGTCCCAGACTTGCTGCACATTTTTCTCCCTTTGTTACATTAGTACAAATTGATAAGGCTAAGACAAATAATGTAGATCCAGATAAGCTGGTTCCATTGTGAGAGCTGTCTGATCAGGATCTACACTATTTGCTGCTGAGTCTCTAGTTATATGTCTATAATGAACATAATAGCCTTTTAATGAACAAAATATAGCATTATAATGAACAAAAGATAGCATTATAATGAATGAAATAGCATTATAATGAACAAAATAGCATAATAATGAAAATGATAGCATTGTAGTGAACAAAATAACATTATAATGAACAAAATAGCAATATAATGAATAAGATAGCATTATAATGAACATAATAACATTATAATGAATGAAATAGCATTAGTATGAAGAATATAGCATTATAATGAATGAAATAGCATTATAATGACTGATATAGCATTATAATGATCAATGTAGCAGTATAAGGGATAGAAGCATAATAAGTGATTTGTCCTCTTATTGTGATTGAAAGACAATGCTTTTTACCATGCATTGATCCACTGTGGGCCAAAATCTGTACCGGTACTGCAATTTAACCTGGTACCGATTGCACTAATGATATTGATAACATCTTTAATAAGTGCACTTGCATGATAATTGTAAAAATAGTATCAGTACCTTAGTTGCATGAGTGAATGCAGTGTTTTTTCAGAAGGTTCAAGGCTGTAGGGGTATCATTAGTGTATCATAATTGGTTGGTAATGAACTGCTGATTAAATCATGAATATTTTTTTCACAGCAAAATAATGTAGATCTTGATGAGCACTGAAAGCTGTCATGCAACTGACTTATAAATGCTCAGTTTTTTCACTGTGTTTATAGTTGGAAGTTGGGTTTTGACCAGTAATTTTTAAACTAAAAATGTTTTTCAGATATCTTGGGATGCATCCTAGGAGTTCTGCCTTGGTCTGTGCCTTGGGTTGTTCATAACAAAAACTTGTTTTCTGTTGGAATTTTTTTTTATGTTTTTTACCACTGATATATTAGCTAAAACTTAATTAAACCAAATGCCAATAAAATTGTCAATGTTTCTAATCAAGTGTTCTCTGAAAATAATAGAATTTTGTCAAGTGCCAAAGGAAATGTTGTTTGCGTTGGTTGCATGCTTTCTTGCACGTTGTCATTAAATTTGCCTATGTGTGCATTATTGTACCAAAATGCATTAACTTGATGTAAATTTGCAACGGGATTTTAATTTGAATCGATCTAAAATGCATCGAGATAATGGTTTCTTCCTAAACATAATAAACATAAACAAGGCCAGTGAATATATTAAAAAAAAATCAACAAAGAAAATAAGTTGATCATCAATTCCATTACATTATGTTAATTTTTTTTTCATTTAGGAATAAACCCTCTAGTCTCAGGATGTCAAGAGATTTGCCCATTCTCATATAGCTGTGAAAAGTCAAGCTGAATATCATTATTGACTTAAATAACAGATATTCAAAATTATGTTAATTGAATATAAATGATACGTATAGAATTGTCTGGGTACGCTGACCCTTTTCAATCATGTCACAGCAACATTTCTGTCTCAAGGTTATGCTAATATAAAGACAGATTCTTTGAAGGTGGTATCCGACAATAGGGTACATTGGTGAAATGGAAATTGTCTCCCTTGTTAGTTAATATCCGAGGTATTCCGAACAGTAGGTAGGTCCTTGTAGTTGAAATTCTTGGACTTTATCGCCTGTTCTTTTGTAAATATTGCAATTGCAAACAGTGCATTTGTTACTTTTGCATAAATATAAGCTTAACGTTAATTTAAATACTTATAGAGATATGTAATTTAAAATAAGAAAATGGACATGTTTATTGATGATGGTTAACCTGGGTATCATAAGGAAGGCAGAAAAGTCAACATACACTTTAAGGAACACAAGCATAAAAAACGAGTAGAACAAGTGAAAGGACCTACTTGCATTTAGGGATTATTCAAGGGAGACTATTCATTAATGTCTCTCATTTCCCTTTAGATATCTTATACATGTTACAATATATTAAACCGGGTCTGGGGAATTTGTGCATAATTGCTGCATAAGCTTATACTATATTTTAAGTAAAGACTGTTTAACATATCTGAAATTGTTAGAGAGTACAAATCATGACATATATCACGCTTAATGTCTATTATTCCCCACACTATAAATAAGCCCAATAGGGATTTTAGCTAAAAATAGAAACCGACGTCAGATTACCAGAATGATCATGTAACGTGATATCAAAAGTCAGTGGTCAAGTGGGTGTCTTAGTTTTAAAATAGCTAAGAATGCAGCGTAGCTCGGATAGGAAATATCATTTTGACATTACAAGTGGGGTGTTATGATTTACCCTTCAGATTGATTAAGCTTAAGGGTGGTATCCAACAGTTTGCCTATATCTAATATATGTGACAATATCTGACCTCTGTTTGGGGTATCTGTGCATTATTTCTGTCGAATAACATCATGCTTTAGTCTTTGCTTTGACAATTTTCAACAGTTTCTCAATTTTGGGGCAGTAAAACTTGTTAATCAACGCTTAAAATGTTCATTCATTTTAAATCTATAAATAAGAACGTATGGAATTTCTGCTTAAAATAGACATTGACATCACAGAGGAGGACGTGGATAAGCTATAACATAAGTGCTCACATGGTTGTCTTAGTTTAAAAATAGCTAACTGTGCAGCGTGGCTCAGATAGGAGATGCATATTTGTAATGATGATTTTGGCATTATGATACACTTTTCAGACAGGTATAGGACATCAATAAACAGCATTTCGCAAGATCTTTTTAGGTAACAATGATTAATTTGGTTGCATGAGAGAAAAAAATTTGTTCCAAACTGTCGGATACAGCCTTTAAAAGCAGAACATGTAATAACCAAGTTGCTGGATCTTTTTAGGACATGTTTTGAACCCAATAAAATCAAGCAAACAGACTATTGTTTTTCAGTGTCTCTTCAGTACTAAACTACATTGCATAACACCCCCCTGTGATTGTTTACTTAAAGCTCTTGCACCTCTTTAAACCATTATCAGGGGCCATTAACCTCTGAGAGATAATCTACTTATTACAATATAAGTATACACAAAATAATCTACCTGCCATTAGGGTTTATGTTAATGTCTGCCATCTTAATTAACCTGCATGCCAAGGCCCACAAAAAAAAATTGCTGATTTTTTTGTCTTGTTGATCATGTAATAATAGGGGTGGTGGGACGTGATTGATGTCATAAAGAAATTTCCTATATACTTGTAGTCATTGAATTTGTCTCATCCAGACAATATTTACAACGAGATAGGAATGGGATGGGATAAGCCGGCATTTTTGCCGATACTGTGCAGCGACATTTCTATCATTATAGCACAGGGGCACTTATGAGGTGCTCAGGGACTGAACTCGGCTGGTCCATTATACTGACACCGACGAGTCAGGTGTAATGGTGTCCCCTTAGCCCTGAGCGTTAGGAGGGAAGCCACTGCTACCAACTTTAAAGTCTTTGGTTTGACCTGGCCGGAATTTGAACCCACGACATCCCGACGCTCTACCAACAAGATAGGGTTTGATTGAGAAATAAACAAATTAGTAAGGAAGACATTATAGTGCTACAGCTTTGGTATAAGTAATGGCAAAATTAAGTATTTTATTATGAGCGTCGGCTCCAGGTATGGGAGGCCCCCGGTTCAATACTAGGCTGCGAAATACCAAATGGTAATGGTATAGCTTCCTTGCTAATGCTCAAGCAAATATAAGGGTAGTTCCATGACTGGTTGACCCAGTATCAGGATAATGTGACTGGGTGGGGTATCATGCCATGTGTTCACGGCATGCTATACACCGTGAAGGCAGCACTATATCTGCTTCAAGTGTAGACCATCTCCTGATAAATGAAATACTGTTGGTGGGACGATAAACCCAATAAACAACCATTTTAGTACTCATCTAAATCTGGCACTGTTTAAGTTAGAGTTCCAAAAATTAAGTGCAAAACTGAATTTGTACAGACATATATTCCATAATTCTCAATCAAACCTAACCATGTTCAATGTAGATACTTTATTTAAACAATGCTCATGGAGTCATTTCTCATGAAATAAAGGAGTAAGCGTTATAAACACCCCCTTGATAATAGAAAAAAGCATTCACAGGGTGCCTAAGGCAAGGCAGTAAGAGTAGCCAACTTGCAACTCCTCAGCACCTCAACGAGTGGGTTTGAGTCCCAATTGGGGCGAGAACTTACATGTACGAAGGTTATCAAGTTAGCCCGTGGAGTCCCAGTAGTTTTACCAAAACAAAAGTCTTGGGTCTTCCTCCATCAGCAAGCTGACCATCAAAGATACCAGAGTTGTCTTTTGCAATGTAACAAACAAAGCAGGTTTAAATGCCCTCTGGCACTCTGACATAGATTTTATCAGCAAATACAATTACTGACACCTTGTATGTTTGAGGTGACTGTTGATCTTGGCTCAAGTTAAAATCAGATATTTACAATTGACCCTACACTGTAAACAGGCTTTTTTCATTACCCCCAGAGTACTAATCTTCCATTTGTCTGCTCTTATTGATACTAGGAGATACTATTTTTACCCTTTGTAGATAATGTTATTGACTATTCACAGATTGTAGAAGATTATTTTCTGAACCGTCTAAAGATAATTATACACTGTCATAAGGTACAGGTATACTAAGATGATTTATTGACCCCAAGGAACATGCGGTATTGATTCAAACTAGTTTGAAGTTATTTGTCAAATGTTATCATATGAGGGTAATGCAGGTCCAAGATCAAGCTTGTAAAGTGTCTGTGACCCAGATTTGAGCCACCTCCCCCTAGGTCAAATTTTGCCTCAACACAGTTTCATTCATACAAAGTCAGTTTTGGAAGCAGAAGACCTGCTGCTGCTCTCTTAGAGTGACATGCCCTGAACATATTTATTCTTTTTCCACAATGAGTCACAATGGGGCACCAGTGGCTGTGCCAATAGAGTCACTGATTTGTAACTCCTCATCCCATCATGACATGGTTTCGAGTCCTGGTCAGGGGAAGAACTTCCACGTGTGGAGGTTTTTCAGCTAACCTGCATTGTACCAGTGGTTCTTCACTAGAGTTAAGTCATGTGGTCTTATTCAAACAATAATTAGCTCGATGTTGCCAATATTACCATAATTGTGTTGGTGCGATGTAAAAAAACCCACAAGAAACAAATAATAAGTAACAATATAAAAAGATAATAACTTGAAATTTAACTCATGTGAGGTAACTACATATTTTTTTTTTCTTAAAAGTCGCATCCCACAATTCTTCTGTATCACATACATTATAATGTCTTACCCTTGCTGGGGGGGAATCGGGGCATGTCTTATGCTAAAACTCGTGCTTGATAAGTAAAGTTGACTTTCAACACTGCCTCTACTGTACCACAGTACAAATTGTGAAATAAATCACTTTCAATGTTGATTCTTTTCATGTCTATAAATAAGCACAGTTGGGATGACAACTTAAAATAGACATCCAGGCCTAGCAGATAACATAAAGTAAGAGGTCTTGTTTTCTTCGTTTTAAAAATAGATAACTGTGTAGCATTGCTAAAATTAGGATATAGAGCTATTTGAGGACAAGTGGAGTGTTATGTTTATATTTCATAAAGATGTAGGGCATAAAAAACAGCATTTCGCTGGATCTTTTCAGGCAACAATACTTTATTTGGCTGTTTGAGAGAGAAAAAATGGTCCAAGCATCTGGATACCACCTTAAAATAATAATTTAGGCTTGAAGTCACCATGCATGTCATTGCCTGTTTAATGCCATTGTAATCTTAAATATCAGAAGTGTTACAGAACCTTATTAACAATGTGAAAAGTCTCAAATATCAAACTGCAACTGGCGTCCATGATGTAGTGGTAGAGTTGCCGATTTGTAACTCCTCTGACTGCTTCGCCTCCCACTGCATGGGTTCAAGTCCCATTCAGGGCGAAGAACTTAATGTGGGAAGGTCTTCCAGCTGACCTGCGGTGCATCGTCTTGCATCGACAATCGTCTTGGGATCTTTCTTCACCAAAACCGCTGGACTTTGCTATTGGTTGCTGCGATATATCTAAAAACAAACTTTAAATTTGACTGCAAAATGGATCATTCTAATGCAGAAAATGGTTTGTTCAGCCTTAAGCAATTCTACAGTGTAGATCCAGATACATGTAAGGTTTATATTTTATTAACTTTTTTTTTAAATAAAACAAAGTGCATTTAAAAAAAAAATAAGTGCTATGACTTTAAAATTTTATTAAGACCTTGATACTGCAGCACCCATCTAAGTGAAGATTGATAGCATATGCTTTTTTCCCTGATATCTACTTCAAGATGTAATATTCTTTGTTCCACATAATGCCTACTTATAGACTAGCTGTGTTTCATTCGGGGGTCTGCTTTATTTGATTTGTTGACAGCTTAGTCTAATATTGGCTCCAACTGTTTGGCCAAGAACGTCTCAATATCAACACTGTGTCTGATCATTTGTAGAACATCTAGATCTTAAGTTCTTCTTTATAATGAAGCTCTCTGATCACTTGTACAACATCTAGATCTTAAGTTCTTCTTTATAATGAAGCTCTCTGATCACTTGTACAACATCTAGATCTTAAGTTCTTCTTTATAATGAAGCTCTTCTGTTGTTTTTTAAGTCTGTGTGTTTTTAAACCTCAATTTGAGTAATTGTACTGATTGAAAACTGGTAAAGGAGAAGTTTGTTTTACAGAAACAACAACACAGCATTAATTTAATAGGGATAAGCATGAAATGTTAAAAAATATATTAGATTTAAACATTAAGTAAATATATCAACAATGTGTATTTCATGTAAGGATGAGGTATTTAAAGCCTTAAGTTCTTCCTGAATCGTATTTCCCTGAACAGCGGCAGCAGGAACAGCAGCTGCAGTCGTCATTGTCATCATCATTATCTTACTTTTACCTTCATCAGCTTTAGTTGTGGCACAAAATTGAAGTGGAATCCCTGAATCAAGCAATATTTTACACCCTAGTGTTGACATTCATCATCTTAGTTTTTTAGATTTTTTTTAAATAGTCTATACTATTATTCTTGCCATCCGAAATTTCCCATTTATAATACACTGTAGATATAAAACCCCCATTGAGTTTTATGCAGCCTATGTCAGTCAGTACAATAATTAACTCTAAGCCTGCTTAATCTATTTTGATTAGTCATAGATAGTTAGTGTAGATTCAGATCACCCAGCATATCATGGGGAGGTGTCTTATCTATATCATCATTAGTTGCTGCCTAGTAATTTGCAATAAAACAAATAAATTGGCAATGTTTTGTCTGCCCCCACCACCATAGCCCGCAAAAAAACAAACAAACAACAACCTAATTTATATTAACATTCAGGTCGTTCAGATGTTCCAGTCTAAGGGATGAGTGAAACTTAGTCAAGCTGAAACATACCCATTCATAAATTCATCGTTCATTCACGGCTAACAGAAATACCTGGCAACCCTTATTTTGATTTGTTTTGTGAATAACTCATGTTAATTCTTACATCTGGACATACAATTGCATGCAAAGAAGCCTTGAGATATAGCTGGAGAATTAGCAAAAGTAGTGTAGATCCAGACAAGCCAGTGTCCAGTAAGAAGCAGGCAGATCTAGGTCTCCACTATATGTTTGTTTGTTTGTTTATTGGGTTAATTGTACCACCAACAATATTTTAGTTATCTGGAGATGGTGTCCACTGGAAGCAGATATAGTGCTGCCTCCACTGTGTACAGCATGCCATGAACATATGGCATGATACCACACCCAGTCACATTATCCTGACAACGGGCCAACCAGTCCTGGAACCACCTTTATATTTGCTTGAGAGTTAGCAAGGGAGCTATACCACTACATGTACCATTTTTAATGACTTTGGTATGTCATGGCCCGAAATCAAACCTGGGGCCTTACAACATCTTAATCAGGTGTATCATGGAAAATTTAACATTGATAACAACATCAAGTGGCCTAAAGCCAATTATGCAAATTACAGGTAAGAGGGTCTTTAATAAAAGTGAAAGGTAATTGAATATGGTTTGAGATGTGAGCTTTAAAGGGATTGTGCCAATAATATATAGATGATCTTTGGGGGATGGGGGGAGGGGGGTGGGGGGAGAGAGCATCTTGCAGAAATGCCAAAACACTTTCATCACTTCTTACAGCAATTACTAGTAACAGATATTTTACCTGATTACAAATTTGTAATGAAATAATATACAACTAACATAATTATTAAGTTTCATACTAAAATTGATATTTTAACTATATTGCAGACACATATTTTTATAATTTCTGCACATAAAAAAGAAAAGGAAAATGAAACTTCTGTCAAAGAGATTGCAGCAAGGGACAGATTTGAGAGAAAATCATAAATTTATGATATCACTATCAAAAAGACATTGGATCCATACTGTTTACTTAATGTTATTTAGTGATAAGAAATCTGCATGTTTGTCTTCCAGCGATGTTTTCTGCACTTACAAGTAGTGAAGGTCCACATCTGTCAGTTTCTTGCAGGTCTTTGTCTACATTTGTTGCTTACCAGTCTCATTTAATGTCTGGGAACCTTTGCATGCTGATATGGGATGAGCAGGAAATTAATTGGGGTTTATTTACAACATGTAGGAAGCTAAAGTTTCATAGATTTCAGGCACATCACAACTCTTAGCCTGCTGTTCACATATTTTTAAGGCTTAGGCAAATAGTGTAGATCTAGGTCAGCATAATCGGGATCTACACTATCGGATGCTCAGTCTCTTTTTATAAGTATATCAACCCTGACATGTAACATACGTAATATTGGAGAGAAAAAAGGCCCCTGAGAATTATAAGCATGGGTTATTAACAGAATGTAGCAAGCTAAGGGCTAAGAACTATTTTTACATGAAATTTTCAAGTTTGTAATGAAGTCAAAATATTTGAGGTGATGTCAAGCAGTACTGTATATCTATAAGTTAATTATATTCCTTTCAATATTTGAGCTTGTTATTTGTCTCTTATGAGAAAACATTTTGCATATGGGGTTATATTTATACATATCAGTAAACAGCTGTAAACAACAGTCTGCACCAACAAAACTCTTGTCCATAAATCAGTCAATCTTTCTCATCATCTGTGTGCCTTCATCTATCAACTCTCTCCATCTGGGCAACTTTTTTCTTTTGTATCTTCATAGATAGCACCCTAAGGATTATTTTCATTGTGACCTTTACATATTTTTTTTGCCATTCACTCTTGGCTTTTTTCCCTCACCAATGTCAGCACATTTTAACCTATGTTTTTGTTGTTGGAAACCTTTTGGAAAAGTAATTAGGCTGTTGGCAAAATGGAAGATGAGGTATTTTGTGGTACTATTAAGAGGGGAATGTAAGGTTTTTACTTATGGTGGCAAATGGAAAGGTAGAAAGCAAGAGGTGGTTCAATGGTAGAAGGGTAGATTCACTTGCACAAAAGTGAGGGATGGGATGGAGTTTGCCAGCACTTTTGCCGATACTGTGCAGCAACATTTCTATCATTATAGCACAGGGGTACGTATGTATAGCCCAGGGACTGAACCCGGCCAGTCCATTTTACTGACGAGTCAGGCATAATGCTGTCCCCTTAGCCCCGAGCGTTAGGAGGGAAACCACTACTACCAACTTTAAAGTCTTTGGTTTGACCTGGCTGGGGTTTGAACCTGCGACCTCCCGATCCGCAAGCCAACACTCTACCAACTGAGCCATTACGGCCGGTCCACAAAAGTGATTGCTGATGTTAATGATTGGTGATGCTAATCAAGAATCGATCCGCTAAGGCAAATGGAGTGCGTCTAGATCTGGGATTTGTATGATTAGATCTGCACTATTTGATGCAGAGTTCATAGCAGTTTGTCTTACATTAATTTTTTAGCAAATAACTAAGAATGTGTGTTGCCTTTGAATAAATACAGGCATGATACAGATTATGTTGATGTTGATGTTATTAGGTTTTTGTTTGATTTAAAGCACCCAACACCCTAGGCCACCATGGATGCATACTGTTGTTTGTGGTGGAAGGTTAACTATGAAAACACTATCTGAGTGAAATCACAGACAAACTTTAAGAGTCATTGTAGGAAGTGTGGAAGTTGAAGAAGAGAAATGGACTTGACTGATAGTATGGCCTGAGTTTACAAATGTTAATATTTTCTGACAAAGAAATATTTAACAGATTTAGTTTTTTCGACAAAGAAATATATTTAAACAGATTTTTCTTGCCATTGAGTTAAGGTTAAATATTGATTTCAAGCACTGAAGAATTTTCTGAAGTGTCAACCTAATTGGCTTCAAGTACATACTTTAATTTCTTGGTTTTATTGGGACTAACCCCCCAAGGTCTTAAACTGTTTATATGTGGAGACATTAAGCTTAAAAGTAAATTTACAAGTTTATGTTATGTACTTGTATACGATGTAGAAAATATCAAGTTTTTAAGAAGTTCACACTTTGAAATTACTACCCACATTGTGGGAGATGTTTATGGCATATACAAACTATGATGGATTGGTCCGTATTGGACCAGAAATTGATCCACCAGGCTCTATAAGAATGTGGCTAGGAGCTAGATATTGAGAAGGAAATAGGCCTCTCTGTCTGTAATGCAGGACTGCTGGAGTGTTGCCATTGATTTCTGAGCATTATATAAGACTTGTCAATCTCTAGATCTCTTTCCATCTCTCAATTGCCCATGATATATATTTTTCTCCCCTTTCAGTCTCCCCCACTGTTTGTCTGTGATCTTGTGTATATAGTTTCCTCTGTCTATTTTTTCTTTCATTTTTAATGCATGATTGCTTTGGGTTTATTCCTGTCTTGTTTTCTGCCTGTCTAGTTTTCTGCTTGTTTTAACGTATGCCTGTCTTGCTTTCTGCTGGTCTTAATTTTTGCTGCCTTTCTTGTTTTCTGCAGTTTTTTTTTCTATAAACCTTGATTTCTGCCGGTCTTGTTGTCTGCATTTTTTCTCTTTGTCTCTCTCTCATGTATTTATTGTTTTTATTTACACTTTTTCCCATCTTTCTGTCTCAACTCATCCTTTTGTCTTTTAGGCTTGTTAGTTTAGTTTAGGGGTGGTACAACAATAGAGGTAGCAATATTTTAACATCATGCTGATTGCACACCTACAACTTTGTTTTTAAACAATTTTAAATGGTATGCTTTATTCAAGCCATACAATAGGAGGCTCAGCTCCCTATGGCTGTGTGGTGTAGTAGCCAACTTGATCTCTGACTATTTTTGGCACCTCACCTCATTGGTTTGAAGTAGTGTTTGACAGTTTGTCTGTATCACATACATGTAACATTATCTTGGCTCTGTTTGGGAAATTTGGACACAATTTCGGCATAATCTCAAACATTAATCTTAATAAAGACAGTTTTGAACAGAATTGTTAGAAATAACTAATCATGAAAGAAAACACTCTAAATGTTCTTTATTTCCAACCATATAAATAGCGTGAAAGTGGTATGTGCTAAAAGTAGATGTAGACATCAGACCTGATTACGCAGATGACATAAAATATGATCTAAAAAATAAGTGGTCATGTGGTTTTCTTAATTTTAAAATAGCTATCCCTGTAGCTTGGCTCCGATAGGAAATACCTGTTTGCAATGATAAATGGAGATTTATGCTCACAAAAATCTAGAGGGCATAATCAGCAGTATTTTGCAGGTCCTGTTCTGGTAACAATGGCTTATTTGGTTATTTGAGAAAAGAAAGTTTTGATCCAAAGTATCGCATACCACCTTTTAAGTCCTGGTCAGGCAAAATCCCAATGTGGGGAAGTCATTTATCTGACCCACTGGGCATCAGTAGTTCTATCCAAATGTGTTTCCTGTGGTCTAGTGGTAAAGATGTTGGACTCCTGAGCGGAGGCTCCCGGGTTTGAACCCCGAGACTGACCACATGATCTTAGTCCTTGAGCAAGACTATTTACTGCACATTTCTCTAGGTACTTAGTATCTGAGTATTGGTTCTACTCAGGAAGTGGACAGTCAAGAGAGATTAATATAAGTTTAAAGAACTTGCTTCCCAATCGACTATCACCTAAACTGAGGTATTCATTCATAAAAAATAACCTGTATGTTTTTATAATGGCTATAAATGTATTGCTTTGTATATATTTATAAAGTTAACAAACCAATAAATAACTACGCCCTCTTAATATTGTGCTGATAGGCATGCCTGACTCTCCCTACAGCATGCTGTTTGCACAGTGAAGGCAGCTTGAGATCTAATTTAATAATGCAGAACACCATCTCTAAATAAGTAAAAGACTTTGACACAGGTGAACAAAATCCTTCAACAGTGTGACGATTGGCAAACTTGACTTTCCATACATACAGCAGGATGATAGTACACTAAATCCAGCACAAAATCTTCTTTATGAAGCTTGAACATTGTCCTATCCCTGTACTGTAAAAGAATGTAGGTTATGTGTACCAGACTCAGCAGCCGGACCAGTGGTACCTCAATGGGTAGAGCATCAGCTCCAGGTACAGGATGCCCGAGTTTGTTCGCTGGCTGTTATAACATATCATAGTTGTTAAAAATGGAAGTGGTATAGCACCCTTGCTAACACTAAGCCAATAAAATGGATGTTTGATCACTGGTTGGCCCACTGGTGTCGGGATAATGTTACTGGGTGTGGTATCATGCCAGGTGTTCACTGCATGCTATACACAGTGAAGGCAGCACTTTATTTGCTTCAAGTGGACACCATCTCCAAGTAACTGAAATACTGTTGGTGGGACAATAAACCCACCAAACCAACCAGACAAATTGACCTCATGTCTGGTGTAAAAATCAATATCTTCTAAATAATTATGCCACCCGCTTTCTATAAATTTCTGATTTGACTCAATTGTTCCAGCTGCCACTTAAAATTGTTCACAATTGAAATCTTCATGTCATTGCAATCAATCTGCTGCTACATCAGCAGACATAATTACTCACACATATATACAGATGGTATGTATGTCTAACTGATAGTTGGTCGAGTGCTTTATAATAAACAATAAGCCTAAGCCCCAACAGCCAAGTCCACATCCATGTATGCACTTACGACTTTCCATACATCACTTCAATTCATCAAAATTATTGGCCAGCTGGCTTTAGTGCTGTTTACGGTACCGGACCTACCAATTTCCTCTCTTATCACCAGTCCCACTTACTGGACAGTGTGAAACTATCAAGCTGAAAAACCTAGCCATTAACACTCTGATGGCATTTCTTTCTTCAACATTCTGATGAGATTTGACTCTTCAAGATTCTAATGAGATTTGTCTCTTCCAGTCTGATGAGATTTGTCTTTTTCAACATTCTGATGAGATTTGCTTTTTCAGCATTCTGATAGGATTTGTTTCTTCCACATTAAAGTACATGTACAATTTTCGATTTTACCACATACCCTCTTAATTGAAAGTTTATAGACCTTATGGGAAATATGAAAATAAGGAGCTGGCTGATCTGGATTCTAACTTTTTGCAGAAGTTATATAAATAGGTAATTATAGTAAATAATAAAAAAAAGTGTTAAAGAATTTAAATCTCTCTCTCAATCTGACAGCTTTATTTATATCCAGTTAATTCTTTTAAAATCCAAAAATGTAAGCAGCCAGTCATTAATGACATCGGGTCTGTTTCATAAAAAATCTTACGATCATAAACAAATGACCATGCTATCCTTGAACCAGTACACTCTGCTTCTTAATTTCAATACGGTTTCTAAGTCTATATCCAGTCCTATCAGTCTTTTATTGAAACTCCCTTGACATCATTTAGTGGTCTTATGACATTTAACAGGTCATAAAACTTTTTGATAAAATGGCAGCCTTCAGTCTTTACTGGTCTGTAACTGTCCCGATTAATTATTATCTATATCACCTACCTCTGCCAAACTGATATAATTGAATCACAGATGAGACATTCTCATCCATCTTTTTTTTTCCCCTTTTATTTTCTATTTATACTTCTAATAAACTGACTTTCTGACATTGTCAAAAGATACGCTCCATTACTTAAGCTTCGGTTGGTATGTTTTAATACTAGAGGTTTACATGCCTAGAAGTCCTTCCATTCTTAAGTATTTCCTCCCTTTCATAACTGCTTGTTGAGCTGCCTGAAACATGCAAAGGCTGCAATTCTCCAAAGCTGCAAGCAATGATAGTTACTGACTTTTGCCCCCCGATTGGTATAAGGATGGGAAAGTTCCATATTCATTATAACCTATAAAGCCTTAATGTATCACATCTATGTAATTAAATCACTCATTGATTAACCTTTCCTCCTCTGCCGTATCTTCCAATAAGCCATTTACTATTTATTCAGGTCAGAAATCCTCACAACTTCCTGCTTAGCTTAATGTGCTTGGGAGTAATAATACACATGTCTGGTTAAGCTACAGGTCTAGAAACGTTTGACTCTAAATGTTTTGCTATAATTGGCAACATTTCTATTTAATACAAGTTTAGAAGTACCCTTCCAAGGCTGCAATCTTCTAAGCTGTGAACAATAATTGCTTATCGACTGTTGCTTGTTGCTGGTCCTGATTCATTATAACCTATTGCCATCATTTGCCCGAACTGATTGAATGGCTCACAGATTAACCTTCCGCTCTCTCTCTCTTACATCTACCAATAAAGCATTTACTGATTTATAGTAAGGGATGGATCTTGGTCCTTGAAAGTGTTTCCTTGGCTTCAGCTAAATGTAGTTTGTGTAAGATTGCAAGCATCATTGTGCTATTGACCATGAAACCAAACTGGTCTGTAAATGTCTTGGTTTGTAATAACCTATTGCCACAAGCAGTGAATCTGATGTGATTGAATAGCTCTTAGATTAACCCTCCTTGCCGTGTTCACGGCATGGTTTAGACTTTGAAGGCTGCACTATATACCTAAGAGGAAATCATATCCAAATAACTGAAATACCGTTGGTGGAATGTTATAAACCAAACAAACAAACTTTTCTCCATTTAGCTTTTCCTTGGTTCTATTATAGAAACCACACATACTTCTTTTAAATATGCCTCGAGAGCACAAGGGCTTCCTTGGTTCTACTTAAAGTCACCCAGATTGTTGTCCTAAAAATCCTTATCTTCAATTGACCTTTCTTTGGCTCTACTGAAAGAACTGCCCAGACATTTCATTAACAGAGAAGCACTCTTAAACATTTTTAGTTCTACAGAATTAAGCAACCAGACTGTAGTCCTTATGAGAAAAGCATGAATCCTCTCCCTTATTGTGATTAACTTGTAAATAAACAATACTTAGTTCTTATTCATTAATAAAAAAAAACATGTATATCTTACAATAAGTATAGATAAAGACTTCACAGCAAATTTTGTTGATTCTGATCAGTCAGACCTACACTTTTTGCCAAAGTCTGATCAATTATTTTTAGCAGGTCAAGACTGTGGGGTGGGGTGGGGGTGGGGGAAAACAACAACTCCGATGAAGTATTGTTTGATGGGCAAAAACCAAAACCACAGAGGAATCTCTGTCTGGTGCACATAATGTTTTGTGACATATCCAATCATAGGTGTATATGCCTGTCAAATTGGAAAGTAAGTGGGGGTAGTCTCAGAATATTTGGTCCAGGGAATTTCAAGACTCAGAAAATAACTCAGTATCTTGGTACTAAGCCTGCTCAACGTTGCTTGGTTTGAAACAGAAAATAACTCAGTCTTTTATCACTAAGCCTACTTAATGTGATGTAGGCTCATCATCTTCTGATATATGCTAATCATAAACTGATATAGGCTTATCATCAACTGATATAGGCTTATCATCAACTGATATAGGCTTATCATCTTCTGATATATGCTAATCATCAACTGATATAGGCTTATCATCAACTGATATAGGATTATCATCAACTGATATAGGCTAATCATCAACTGATATAGGCTAATCATTAACTGATATAGGTTTATTATCAACTGATATAGGCTGATCATCAACTGATATAGGCTTATCATCAACTGATATAGGCTTATCATCAACTGATATAGGCTCATCATCTTCTGATATATGCTAATCATCAACTGATATAGGCTCATCATCCACTGATATAGGCTTATCATCAACTGATATAGGCTTATCATCAACTGATATAGGTTTATTATCAACTGATATAGGCTCATCATCAACTGATATAGGCTTATCATCAACTAATATAGGCTTATCATGACCTGATATAGACTCATCATCAACTGATATAGGCTTATCATCAACTGATATAGGCTCATCATCAACTGATATAGGCTCACCCTCCACTGATATAGACTCGTCATCAACTGATATAGGCTCATCATCAATAAATGCAGAATCACGATCATCATTAATTGTACAGGCTTGTTATTAGTTGATACAGTTACTCATAATAGATCTATACAGACGCCTGTCCTTATGGCCATATAGTCAGCAGACCCATCTAATAGATACCCTGGGTAATCATGATAACTGATAACCCATCAACCCATTAATGTCAGAGCCCCAAAACTATAACATGGTACTAAATGAGTTTTAGATATATAAGGAGACAGTGATGATAGGAGACTGGCTAGATATATTATTTATGAAGCACAGAGGGGTTTCTATGTTAGTATATGTAGTTGCATGCAAAAGCTATTAAAGGTGTATTGATTTTATATGGATCTTTTATTTCTTTTTTAATAAATTGTTGATATACAGAGAGCTTTATGTTAGAAGTTTGTTTTGTTTATTGGGTTTATCGTCCCACCAACAGAATAGAATAAAAAAGACATTCAAAAGAATAAATGCAAAAGCAACACAATCTATATAAGTCTAAATGATGAATCTTTTTTGTTGTCACACTCTTAACTATTGCAGGATTGATGCAATCATTTAAAAACAATCTTAGGATGAAATAAACAAGATAATAGGATGAAATAAACAACAAGATAATAGGATGAAATAAACAACAAGATAATTGGATGAAATAAACAAGATAATAATTACATCCAAAATAAGAAAAATATCTTTACCCCATTAATTGTAGTGGCTCTGTGCAGTATCAACTTGCATAGTGCTATTTTGGTGACAAAGAGAAATTTTTATGAACTAAGACATGTATGTTCTATTTTTGATCGGTTATTTAATTACTTGAGCATGCATAATAGTTGTAGTCTATTTCTATTCTCTGTACTGATTTCACAAAGGTATGATTTTCTTTGATGTTGACTTTTCCGGTCTTTCATTCTTACATGTTGCATTATTTTCTGCTTATGTAAATTTAGAATTAATACCTACTTAGTTCCTTTTCTAATTTGTTTCCTAATTTCCTCTTTTATCTTTGCCTGATTGGCCCATAACTAATGCTAAGTATGAATTGAAAGAGTCATGCTTAAAGTTTTTTTATATCTTAGTACAGAACATTATAAGTTTTTTTCGGGGGATTGTTTTGTTTTCAGGTTAGAGACCTCTGCTTTATTTTTTGATAAATTTTAACAAAACAGAATCTTGAAAATGGTGTTTTGCTGAATGAAAAAGTTTAACCCTTTCATTTATCTGTTAGTTTGAAAATTCTGACTTAGTTGTTTTTCTTTAAAAGAGATAAAAGGATTTTAATAAATGTATATTGAACTTGTAATAATAGATTTAAGGCTGAACCAGTCTGTAAACATAAACCCTTAAGTCATGCAGATTCTGGTAATGATTGTGAATGTTTTGTTAAAGGGTACAATGGCGAAAAATGTTTTGTTAAAGGGTACAATGGCGTAAAATGTTTTGTTAAAGGGTACAATGGCGTAAAATGTTTTGTTAAAGGGTACAATGGCGTAAAATGGTTTGTTAAAGGGTACAATGGAGTAAAATGTTTTGTTAAAGGGTACAATGGCGTAAAATGTTTTGTTAAAGGGTACAATGGCGTAAAATGTTTTGTTAAAGGGTACAATGGCCTATACATGCAGGAAAGGGTTAACACAACTGAATTTTATGGAACAAGTATAACCCTTGTTGCTTTAGCCATCGGAGTGATGCCAATACATAAATCACAATTGTGTCTGCGAGATATTCTAAAGAGAGATATCCCAAATGAATACAACTGGCTCAGGTGGTAGAGCATCGTCTTGCGGATCGAGAGGTCATGGGTTCAAACCCCGGCCGGGTCAAACCAAAGACTAAAGTTGGTAGTAGTGGCTTCCCTCCTAATGCTCGGGGCTAAGGGGACAGCATTACACCCGACTTGTCGGTGTCAGTATAATGGACCGGCCGGGTTCAGTTCCTGGCCGTGTCATAAGTGCCCCTGTGCTGTATTGATAGAAATGTCACTGCACAGTATCGGCAGAAATGCCGGCAAATCCCATCTCATCCCTAAATGAATACTCACATTCCTACAAAAGTTGATCAAGACTGAGATTGCTTCAGAGGGGAAATAACATACAAATACTGATAACAATAGCAGCATATTTGTATTCATAGATTCCTTCCATATGTATATTTATGGCTTTGCTAACAGTTTGGTTTAAATGGCCGTTCCATGACGGTTGAGGTATCCTGGCACAGTTACTGAGTAATGGATGTCTGTCAAGACAGTTCTGGTTTTCCCATTGTCAAAAAAATTTGTTTGTCTCATATGTGATATGTCTTTGCAACATTATTACATTGAAGGCATTTTAATCTGAAAAACAAAAACAAAGAAACAAACAGTTGGACATTCCAGTGGTTATAAATCCAAGACCAAGACAAGCATGTGAAATGTATTTGTGGTGCAATGTGATGCTGTGGTTATTGGTAAAAACAAATACAAATAAAATCCTCCTCAAGTAGTTGGTCAGTGGTTCTACTCAGACATTTAATTGTGGTCTTCCATCTCCAATAATTGCTGGACCCTCCAGTATGACCAAATAAAATTTGTCAATGGGATATATATTGTATAGATATGTCTATATATGCATAAAAGATATAACAAACCAACAAACCAGAAGCGACCAACTTTGGGATAGATATATTGTGTGCTTGCAAACAAATAAAGGTCACGGTGAAAGATTGACTTGATATAAATGAAAACAATCTGGGAATAACAGGAAATCACTTGACATACCTATCCTGAGAGTTAAATACCAAACTCTGTCATAACTGTCTGTAACTAACTAATAACCCAGATATGAGATAAGTATTATGCAAGTGTTATAAAGGATCAGAGCTGCCAGAAAATGAACAACACCAGGTATCATAACATATAAAAATGCTAAAAGTTAGAAGTTATTATAGGGGTTAATTTCATAATGTCCATTTTTTATCTAATTTCATTAAGTACTGTACTGTTATTAATAAATTATTACATCTAAACACACTGGATTTTGATCAATATTTATTTAATAATTGAATCACCTTACCTAGTTGTATTTCATATAATAAGACACTATTTCCCTAATTATATTTCATGCAATAATACACCATTTGCCTAGTTATATTTCATACAAAAATACACCATTTGCCTATCGGTAGTTATATTCCATGCAATAATAAACTATTTGCCTAATTGTATTTCATGCAATAATACACTGTTTGCCTAAATGTATTTCATGGAATAAATAATACACTATTTGCCCAGCGGTAGTTGTATTTCATGCAGTAATACATTACTTGTCTAGTTGTATTTCATGCAGTAATACAATTTTAGCCTAATTGTATCTTATGCAATAATACACTATTTGCCTAATTGTATTTCATGCAATAATACACCATCTGCCTAGTCGTATTTCATGTAATAATACACTAATTGCCTAATTGTATTTCATGCAGTAATACACCATTTACTAAGTTGTATCTCATGCAATAATACACTATTTGCTTAATTGTATTACATGCAATAATACACTATATGCTAGGTTTAAGTTCAATTTGACCTTAGAAGGTTAGAAGTTATGGTGCCCTCGAAGACGCCGTTTACAGGCAAACCAATGCTGATAACATTCGATAGTTTCCTGTAAGCTGGAAATTTCATCCATCATTGAGATCTCTGAGAATGACATTGCCTTTTATTGGATTTCTCTCACCTTAGTATAGAATCTGCAGTAATGACTGCAAAATGTATATGTACTGTGTTACCCTAAAGAATGCTGAATGCTATGAGGACTTCGTGAGGACTATGTGTCCCCCTTAATTAAGGTTGAATGGACACTTATCGTGCTGATGGAAATAGTATTTGTCTCCAGACTGTCACTTTGTATCAACTTCTGACTACTGGAAGTTTCTGTTTTCAGCAATTTTTAAGTACAATAGAATTTATGGTTAATGTACATATGGAATGAGACATCTAGATTAGCAATATCTGTTGGTTTGTAGTACATTGTTATAACAGAAAAGTTGAAGAGTTTGTAGTGTAAGCTTTTATATCCATTATTTTTTGGACTTGGACTGAGTATTTTAGGATATTAACACCCTTTGCTTGCTGGAAGTTCCTTTCAGGTGGGTCATGTTTTACATTTTTGGGATGAATGCATGGTGTTTCCAGCAAGTAAAAGGCTAGGGGTCTACATTTGCTAGCAGTATGGATCATGTAGAAGTAATATTGGTCCACCGGCCCTTGAAGTGCAATCGGTAGAGTGTCGGCTCTAGTAACAGGAGGCCCCGGATTCGATCCTGGGTCACGACATACCAAAGTTGTTAAAAATGGTAAGGGTATAGCTCCCTTGCTAACATTCGAGCAAATATAAGGGTAGTTCCACGAGTGGTTGGCGCGGTGTCAGGATAATGTGACTGGAAGTGAAATCATTCCAGATGTTTAAGCCATGCTATACACAGTGAAGGCAGCACTATATCAGCTTCAAGTGGACACTGTCTCCAGATAACTGAAATACTGTTGGTGGGACGATAAACACAATAAATAAAAAATTGTCCTCTATAAGTATTGTGATATTCATGAGGACTTTTTGTTTACAGTAGCTTATATTTAATTGTTTTAGTGTAAGCAATAAATTAGATCATAGGAATCGACCTTACTAAGCCATATGCAACTCTCTTGTGCTTTGCTCTCTGTAAGAAAAAAAAAGCTTCACAAAATTTATATTACAGAATGAATTCTTGTTTTTACTTTGGTAAAATTTTCCTTAATCAGAATTGTTAATTTCATGGAGACTTTATGGTAACAATATTTTATTGACACCACCTTGGAAAGTGGTGCATCTTATGAAACAAAATTTTTTATATAGGGTCAATAATGCAGAATGACCTATCAAGTGTCGGTGTGCCGTAAAACCCCCAAAATACATTTTATAATTCAACAGCAACCAAGTACTCATGCTGAGGTTAACAACTTGCAATTATAAAAAAAGATGTTACTAATGTAGAATGCAATATCAGCATTTCACAGCTGTTTGGTAAGTCTCGTTTCAAGAAAAGAATAAATAATGCTGAAGTTAATACTGTAGCTTGCATTAACAGAAAAATGTAGGAGACAGCAGGGAATAAAATGGATAAACTTTTCAGAAAATAGGCTTTTTAAGAACCCAGTCACTAAAAAATTACACATTTTTCAAAATCATTCACTTGTTCCATTTGCGCTTCTCAATTTTGGCTTCTCACTTAATGATTACTTTCAGGATCATGCGGGTGGGTATCTGGGTTGTTTTTGAAATTACGCACAATTACAAGGGAAATAACCTTTGTAATAATACTTTGAATATATTCGGTTCTTTTCTAATGAATAACAGGTAAAATGCGAACATGCGAGGAACTTAACGCAAAATATGAACGACTAAAATCCTGACGTGTTTAAGTTTAATCATTTTAAACCTTTTCAACTTGATTGGTGTAGTAAAAAGATTTTATAACATTGAAACCAGTGACAAACAATATATCATTCCTTACCCGGGTTAGGCATCGACTTTCTTAGTGTGTTTGGTACTTTTAGATTTTCGATTTTTCAAGCGGAGGTTACGCACGTGCGTAAAGTGCGTAATGGGAGAAACGCGCCTGGGATCATGTGATGTTTTATACTTAGACATCCATTACTGCTGGAATTTTATTTTGGATCATTTTTGACTTCAATTACCACCTTTTTTCAAAATGTTATGTCCCAGTGACATTTTTGTAGGAACAATACAGCATACATTGTTTCTTGGGATTTCTACTAATGCAATGGACTCTGATATTCCTTCGAGCTGACCTTGCATCAGCATTTGGGAAATAGATCAAAAGTGTGAACTATGTCAAAAAAAAATACAAGCACACTAACATTGTAGGTTTCATTAATCTGTCTAGCCAATGGGACATTGCATCGTTATCTTGCTCACTTGGCGGACTTCAAAGACTTAATACTTTCTTGATAAGTTATCATTCATTTGTGTATAATAGTTTAGGCATTCAGTTGTTTATATTGTCTAGGCAAATACAGATTTTAATAACTCAGAGAGTTTAACTAGGAAATGAAACACACAACAAACAATTGCTTGGGCAATTAATTCCGTTACATACATCACCCCCACCCCCTCACACACACAGCCCGTGGCGTAGTGAAAGAGTCCTGGATTTGTAACTCCTGACTGCTTAGCCTCTCACTGCATGGTTTTGAGTCCCGTTCGGGGAGAAGGGCTTAAAGTGGGAAGGTCTTCCAGCTAACTTGTGGTGTGCCGATGGTTCTGCCCAGACAGATTTGTCTGGGGGTCATCCTCCACCAAAAAAGCTGGACATTATTATTATGATCATAATTGGTTGCTGCGATGTACTTCAAAAACAAAACAAAATAAAACCCTCACACACACAAATAAAGTTAGTAGACTCTGACTAAACAAAATGTTACCATTAAGTTTGAAACATTCTAAAGAGATTAAGTTATCTTGAGGCTGGCTGTTTAATTTCACACACAAATGGCTTTAAGTCTGTCACTTAAGATAACATAGTATTGCAGTGCTAATTAATCAGTTGAGCTTTGTACTGCTGAATTAATTTTTCCCTGAGAACAAGCCTAATAATTCCGCTATAAACTCTAGTGTAAAAAAATCAAGGTTTCTGCTGTTCTTGAGTGTGTATTTCTGTTCTTTGAGCATTATGTGCCTGCTTCAGCTTTGGAATTGTTCTTTTATCGGGGGTCTTAAAATTTCTTATCTTTGTGATGTATAGCATTTTTGTTTATTTAAAGTGAGAGCATCTGTGTTTACAGTGGAGGCATCTTTGTTTACTTGATGCTGCACTACTAAACATATTTTACCTCAATTAAACCTGTGAAACAGACTTCTCATTGTTTGCATGTCTTGAACAATATTTACAATTTCAACAAAATAATGATGGGTGTCCGTGGAATAGTAGTAGAGTCACCGATTTGTGACTGCTTAGCATCCAACGGTGTTGGTTTGAATCCCATTTGGGGCAAAGGACTTAATGTGAAAAGGTATTCCAGCTGACCTGCAGTGGTTCTACCCAGACATTTCTCTGGGGGTCTTTCTTTACCCACATATCTGGGCATCACCATAATGATCATAATTGTTCACTGAATAAAACAACAGAATATGATGCTGAACAATTGGTAATGTTTATAAGTCCAATCCTTGTTGCCTGGAGTTTGAAAATGAGTCAGAATCGTTTCTAGATTGTTTTGTTATTCAATTTTAATCTCATGTTTAAGAAAAGTTTTAGGCTCCTTCTTAATCAAAGGGCTCATAGTGCTGTAGGGCGTTTTAACAGTGTTGCCTCATAAAACTTTGGATTTGCTTTTTTTTCCCCCAGTTTACTTAAAAGCATTGTATTTTTTATTATTTTAACTGAAATTACCCGTAATAATGTTGTTTTAGCAACCTTACTTTTTTTAATGACACATTTGTCCTTAAGTGACAGCAGCTCTTCAGTACTAGTACAGTACACTATTATATAAGATACATCAGATATATTTATCTAAAGTTAATAATACTGTTACTATGGCAACCTATATTTTATCTTCTAATTATGCAACACAGTTACCTTGGCTACCTAATTATATATTGTGTTCTTAATAAGTTTAGGATTATGTATTAATAGTGTTTAACAAAATTGGTTCCAGAACAACATGTAATACAATATATTTATGTACTCTCTCTCATTTCAGATTGGTTTAAGAAAGGCTTCTTATATTATAAATATATTGACAAAATCGTAACCATGGCAACATATAATATATTATAAGCGTGTGCTATTTCTAATTGCAGATATGCAGCTGGGCCTTCAGAAAAGGAAAATGTTGTCCAATGTGGAACCAGGGGGCCAAGATGTGACCACAGATACAGGTCAAGGTAAGGTTTTGAACTCATAACCTGCATAGAACTCCAGATAAAGGGAGTTCATCTGATTTATTTCCTTCAGTTATTTCCTGAGGATATTTCCTGACGTTATGTATTGTGTTTGTTTCTGAAGTTATTTCCTGATGTCATTCATGTGTTTGTCTCCAAAGTTATTGCCTTAGGTTATTTTCTGATGTTATTTCTTGTGTATATTTTCAAGAGTTGTCTCCTTAGGTTATGTCCTGGGGTTATTTGCTGAGATTGTTCCTTAGTTATTTCCTGAAGTTATTTCTTGATTTTTATTTTTCATGTTCATTTCATGGTGTTCGTTGTATTTTTGAGGTTGTTTATTGAGTGTATTTCCTGAAGTTATTTTATGAGGTCAATTCCTTCGAGGTGTAAAAAACAATACCATCTAATATTTCTAAATGTTTGCTTTGTTAATAACATCAACACACACTTGATAGGAAGATAGTGTCTTAGATTTTTAGAAAGATGCTAAATGCAGAATTTAAATGCATTTTCAAAGGTTTTACTGCATAATAAAACAGTTAACGTGGTTTGTTTTTTGTTTGAATGACAGTATAGTCATAGCTTTACTGTTGAACCCTTGATATATGTGAACCTTGAGTCATGTTTGACCATGGTTTAAGTTTTGGTATTAAAATAGGTTACATGAAAATACATGTAACTGCTTACAATAGAATGGTAGTATGTCAACTTGTGCAATAGCTCAAATTTGGAAAGCTGAATTTCTCCCCGCAGCTGACAGTTAATTAAGAATAATTACTAAATGTTTTTACAAAATAATTATGATGACTGGGGTAAATTATATCAGCATATAGCTATGATAAATATACTCTTGAACAAAAACAGTGTTTTCAAAAACAGAAAAAAGAAAGCCAACACTGTAACAGATTCTTGGGTAAGGTGGATTTTCCCATTACCTGATAGTTTTACCATAGTAATAAAATCCTTTTTTGTTTTACAAATGCATACTGATAGGACACGATCACTACAGTTGTTATAATTATTGCAATATTGAACTCTAGCAGTGATATGTTTCAAGTTTTCGAATTTAGCTAAATGTAGTCTGCAGGGATGCTGGATTCCCTTCCACACACTTTCACTCACACGCAATAGATATTTTTATACAACTTGAAAGAGCTGATTTTGATATTGAGGAACAAGCCTTGTGTAGCAAAACTGTTTTTAAAAACTTACTTTTTCTCTCCACATGATGCTGTTATCATAAACAAATCAATTTAATGTTGCAAATGTTTCTTTTGTTGTTTGAAATACATCGCAGTGACCAAAATTGATCATTATAGCAACATCAAGCTATTTGGCTGGAAGAAGACCACAGGTGTCTGGGTAGAACCACCGGCGCTCCATGCAGTCCTTCACCTAGATTGGGGATCAAACCCATACATTGAGAGGCTATGAAGTCAGAGGAGTTTGTTTTGGATGTTTTGGAGAAATAATCATTATCTAGCAGTGCTAGTGTAACTGGAACAATAAATAAACATAAGCCGTGATGTTATGCTTCAGTCAAACAGGGAGGCTGTGGTAATGAATAGTCAGAACAATGTCCCCGGAGAAATTAATGGATATTGTTTTATACATGGAGCTCTGTAACATTCATCACAATAAAATCAACTTGTCATAAATATATATATATATATATATCTGACAGTATTTGTTTCTCTCGTTACATATATGAGAGAGATAGTTTGTTTAGCTTCTTGTGCTTTTGAAATGTATCAAACCAAACAGTTCTAGTTATTCTGGAAGAATCCAGCAATCATTCGTCGTTGAATCACTGGCAGGTTACCAGTGGCTGAGCAGGTAGAGTAGCCAACTTGTAACTACTCAGCCTCTCATATGTGAATTATAATTCATAGTTCTGTACCTCATGGGTTCAATTCCAGGACACCGGCCTCAATAGCTCAGGTGGTAGAGCGTCGGCTTGCGGATCGGGAGGTCGTGGATTCAAACACTGGCCGGGTTAATCACAGACTTTAAAGTTGGTAGTAGTGGCTTCCCTCCTAACGCTCGGGGCTAAGGGGACAGCATTACGCCTGACTCGTCGGTGTTAGTATAATGGACTGGCCAGGTGCAGTCCCTGGGCACCTCATAAGTGTCCCTGTGCTATAATGATAGAAATGTCGCTGCACAGTATTGGCAAAAATGCCAGCAAATCCTAATCTCAATTCCAGGTCAATACGAGAACTTTCATATGAAAAATACCGGACCTGGTAGTGCAATCGGTAGAGCGTCAGCTCCAGGTACGGGAGGCCCCGGGTTCGATCCCGGGCCGTGACATACCAAAGTCGTTAAAAATGGTAGTGGTATAGCTCCCTTGCTAACGCTCAAGCAAATATAAGGGTAGTTCCACGACTGGTTGGCCCGGTGTCAGGATAATGTGACTGGGTGTGGTATCATGCCAGGTGTTCACGGCATGCTATACACAGTGAAGGCAGCACTATATCTGCTTCAAGTAGACAACGTCTCCAGATAACTGAAATACTTTTGATGGGACGATAAACCCAATAAACCAACATCATTTGAAAATATCTGCCTGTTGACTGACAGTGTGCTGGTTCTACCCAGGTATTTGTCTGGGGTCTTACTCCACCAATAAATAGCTGGATGCCATAAATATGACAATAATTGTGTCGGTTCAATGCAACAACAAAAAAAGCAATACAATCATAACCTCTGGCACGCTGCAAGTGAACTTAACATCCTCCTCACTTTCAGTTAACGCCATGACTGGGACTTAAAGATTGCCTCCGAATTACCAAAATATTTTTTCTCAAATAACCAAATATGTCATTGTTACCTGAAAAGAAATAGGTTTGAGTCCCATTCAGGGCGAAGAACTTAATGTGAGAAGGTCTTCCAGCTGACTAGTGTCGCACCGGTGGTTCTACCTGGACATGTGTCTGGGGTCTTCCTTCACCAAAAAGCTGGAGATTGCTATAATGATCATAAATGGTCGCTGCAATGTGTATTTAAAAAACAAAAAACAAAACAGTTTGAAAATAGTTAACTGCAGTGTGGCTTAGACAGAAAATACCTATTTGTAATGATGAGTGATGTGTTACGCTACACTTTCACATAGATGTATGACATCAATAATCAGCATTTTGCAAGATCTTTTCGAAAAAAATCTGGTCCAAACTGTTTGATACCACCTTTAAGCTCCACTCAACAAACAAATTCTGTTTTTCTGTCCATCTATCAATATGTGACTTGTTTTAATTTTTTTCAGGCTTCATGTGGTTTCAGAAAAGTACTTAATTGAGCAAACATTTAAAAAAACTGTGACGAAGTTTTGTGTACATTTTATCATCCAAGGACCTCTGTAATCAATATGCACTCCAGTTCTTTTTTCTATATACGTTTCTACATGATCTGCATTTTGATTTTATTTAAAGTCTATATGCAGAATACGAGTACGGATAATCTTCAATGTATGAAAACAAACTTTGAATCTTTTTACATGCAAAGTAGAGATAACCTTCAATTGTATGAAATCAGACACTTTGATCTTATAGAGGTTTTTTTTTATGTAAAGTTATGTAGAGGTAACCTTCAACTTGTGTAAGGACAAGCATGTTTTGAAGTCCTAGTCAGGAATCAGGAGATTCAATCTCAATCTAGTACATATTTAGCTGTAGTCACCCACCTTTTATTTAGGAATTAAATCCTTTTTTAATCAGTCAAAACATATTTCAGTTTCTTTTTCTGCTTCATTCAATTAATGTGTTCATGCTTAAGGGGTTTTACTCTGAGCATTGAAAAATTGAACAAGTAAAAAAAATTATCATCACGTGACAACATACAATGTAATCTTTGCAAGATGTAATTGCTTGTCTTAAATGAGATGAGCAATTTCAGTTAATCTGGATAAGTTGATAATTAAGCATAGGGACTGCAGTTATATTGTATTTCCTAAATAAAAGTTTTTTCTTATGCAACAAAAGGTTAAATTATATTGTCGAAATAGCTAATAAAGTCCGAAACAAAGAAAATAGTTTAAAATATAAAAAAAAAACTCTGTCAAAGGTTGTACTTCTGGTGTACATGTGTCCATAAATACTTGTTATACCCCTTGTATAAGTCCAGACCTGTTTGTGCAATTGGTAGAGCATCTGCTTCAGGAAGGGGAGGCCCTGAGTTCAATCCTGGGCAGCAACATACTAAGACCACTTAAAATGGTAGTTATATTGCTCACTTGTTAATGTTGTAGCAAATATAAAGGTATTTCCATGACTGGTTGGCCCCGTGTCATGATAATGTGACTGGGTATTTATCATGCCAAGTTTTCACAGCATGATATATGCAGTGAAGGTAGCACTTTGTCTGCAAGATAACTAAAATACTGTTTAGTTTGCAACAATCCATATAAACAAACTCACTGTAAGATCATGTTCAAGGCATCCATTCATGGAATAACAATAAAACAATGGTGTATACAATAAAGTGAGTTTGTTGCATGACATGGGAATATAAGACTGGATGAAACAATTGACTGGTTAAAATCTCTTGCAAGACTGATGAGGAATTCACATGATTAAACTGTTTCTGTAAGCAATATTGAGATGTAAACTTGCATTAGAAAAAAAAAATTAGAGCCTGACAGAAAGCCATAAAGGCTCTTTAATAAAGGTGAGACAATAAAATGTGTTGCAAGGACTATTAAGGGTAATACCAGACAGTTTGTCTGTATTAAATTCACATGTCAATATCTAACTACTGCTTTGTGGAATTTGGTGATATTTTTTGCATAAACCCATACTTAAATCATAATAAAAACAATTTTGAACTTTATTGTTAGACAGTATTAATCACAAGAAAAATACTCTTAACGTTAAGTCTTTCCAACGCAATGAAAAAATTATCTGGAGCCTCTGTGAAAATGACCGCTATTCATCACCAAAAAACATACCAACATCTAGGGAGAAAAATGGCTGCTGTCCAATATCTGGGCTAGCATCTATATCCCAGGTCTTGTGTATCCAAGTGATGTGTATCCCCCATTCTCTCCTCAGCAGATTAACATGTATTTGTCAATCATCCAGATGATTTATTTACTGATTCTATGGGATAAATTATCCCACAGCATTAAGGAATAAAAGTGTGGAAAACTAACTCAGCAACTTGTAAGATGTGAAGTGTTTTACGTTCTTGAGAACATAAACATACAGGGGAGAAATGTGATAACTGCTGGGATTCTATTGATGTTAATAAGAGATGGAGATAAAACCTTAAGTATTTGATTCCAGCTGGTTAATCACTTAATAGAACTTGAAGGGTTTATGTTGTCCTTCATTCTCTTGGTGAATGTATTTCACGTATTGACAGATCATCCCACTAGACATATTTCTTATGACTTTTTATGTTGATTTTTTTTATGTATTAAGAGTCCTAATGCTTGTCTGTTTACAATTCTTTTATCTTGATTAAATTAAGGTTTGAGGTTTGTAATAAAAAACAGCAATTTTAATGCAGCAATATTGATTATGATTTATATCAAATGGTTGTTGGCATGCAATTAAATAAGATTTTTGCAAGGTGCAAGGACATAAATATAATGGTTATGCTGTGGAATTAAAAAGTAAGGAAAGAAACAAAATATCAAATAATATAAAGTTATTTAACTATTAACTAATCGAAACCATACAACCATTCCTTGTCATCACCACCACTCTTTCATAGAGAAGACTATTGCTGTCCAATATCTGGGCCAGTTTGTGTATCCCAGGGATGTGTATCCCCCATTCTCTCCTCAGCAGATTAACATGTACTTGTCAATCATCCAGATTGATTTATTTACTGATTCTATGGGATAAATTATCCCACAGCATTAAGGAAAAAGTGTGGAAAACTAACTCAGCACCTTGTAAGATGTGAAGTGTTTTACGTTCTTGAGAACATAAACTTACAGGGAGAAATGTAATAACTGCTGGGATTCTATTGATGTTAATAAGAGATGGAGATAAAACCTTAAGTATTTTACTCCAGCTGGTTAATCACTTAATAGAACTTAAAGGGTTTATGTTGTCCTTCATTCTCTTGGTAAATGTATTTCACGTATTGACAGATCATCCCACTAGACATATTTCTTATGACTTTTTATGTTGAATTTTTTTATGTATTAAGAGTCCTAATGCTTGTCTGTTTACAATTCTTTTATCTTGATTAAATTAAGGTTTGAGGTTTGTAATAAAAAACAGCAATTTTAATGCAGCAATATTGATTATGATTTATATCAAATGGTTGTTGGCATGCAATTAAATAAGATTTTTGCAAGGTGCAAGGACATAAATATAATGGTTATGCTGTGGAATTAAAAAGTAAGGAAAGAAACAAAATATCAAATAAGATAAAGTTATTTAACTATTAACTAATCGAAACCATACAACCATTCCTTGTCATCACCACCACTCTTTCATAGAGAAGACTATTGCTGTCCAATATCTGGGCCAGTTTGTGTATCCCAGGGATGTGTATCCCCCATTCTCTCCTCAGCAGATTAACATGTACTTGTCAATCATCCAGATTGATTTATTTACTGATTCTATGGGATATATTATCCCACAGCATTAAGGAAAAAGTGTGGAAAACTAACTCAGCACCTTGTAAGATGTGAAGTGTTTTAGTTCTTGAGAACATAAACATACAGGGAGAAATGTAATAACTGCTGGGATTCTATTGATGTTAATAAGAGATGGAGATAAAACCTTAAGTATTTTATTCCAGCTGGTTAATCACTTAATAGAACTTAAAGGGTTTATGTTGTCCTTCATTCTCTTGGTGAATGTATTTCACGTATTGACAGATCATCCCACTAGACATATTTCTTATGACTTTTTATGTTGATTTTTTTTATGTATTAAGAGTCCTAATGCTTGTCTGTTTACAATTCTTTTATCTTGATTAAATTAAGGTTTGAGGTTTGTAATAAAAAACAGCAATTTTAATGCAGCAATATTGATTATGATTTTTATTAAATGGTTGTTGGCATGCAATTAAATAAGATTTTTCAAGGTGGAAGGACATAAAATATTATGGTTATGCTGTGGAATTGAAAAGTTAAGAAAGAAACAAAATATCAAATAATATGAAGTTATGAAACATGTCTACCATTAACTAATTGAAACCATTTCTTGTCATCACCACCACTCTTTCATAGAGAAGACTATTGCTGTCCAATATCTGGGCCAGTTTGTGTATCCAAGGGATGTGTATCCCCCATTCTCTCCTCAGCAGATTAACATGTAGTTGTCAATCATCCAGATTGATTTATTAACTGAATCTGTGGGATTAAATATCCCACAGCATTTCGGAATAAAAGTGTGGAAAACTAAACCAGCACCTTGTAATATGTGAAGTGTTTTAGGTTCTTGAGAGCATAAACATACAGGGAGAAATGTGATAACTGCTGGGATTCTATTGATGTTAATAAGAGATGGAGATAAAACCTTAAGTATTTTATTCCAGCTGGTTAATCACTTAATAGAACTTAAAGGGTTTATGTTGTCCTTCATTCTGTTGGTAAATGTATTTCACGTATTGACAGATCATCCCATTAGAAATATTTCTCATGATTTTTTTTATGTTGATTTTTTTATGTATAAGAGTCCTAATGCTTGTCTGTTTACAATTCTTTTATCTTGACTAAATTAAGGTTTGAGGTTTGTAATAAAAAACAGCAATTTTAATGCATCAATATTGATTATGATTTATATCAAATGGTTGTTGGCATGCAATTAAATAAGATTTTTGCAAGGTGGAAGGACATAAAATATTATGGTTCTGATGTGGAATTAAAATGTAAGGAAAGAAACAAAATATCAAATAATATGAAGTTATTTAACTATTAACTAATTGAAACTATACAACCATTTCTTGTCATCACCACCAATCTTTCATAGAGAAGACTATTGCTGTCCAATATCTGGGCCAGTTTGTGTATCCCAGGGATGTGTATCCCCCATTCCCTCTCAGGTCCATTAACATGTAGTTGTCAATCATCCAGATTGATTTATTTACTGAATCTGTGTAATAAATTATCCCACAGCATTTAGGAATAAAAGTGTGGAAAACTAACTCAGCACCTTGTAAGATGTGAAGTGTTTTAGGTCCTTGAGAGCATAAACATACAGGGAGATTAATGTGATATCTGCTGGGATTCTTTCGATGTTAATAAAAGATGTGGATAAAATCATAGCATTTTCATTCATAATTTTGAAAATTCACCTAACTTTGTTGCTTTTCTTCAAAAGGGAAAAAGGATTTTAATAAACATACGTTCATATTATAATAACAGATTTAAGATTGAACCAGTCTATACATTGTCAGGCAGATTCTGCTTATGATTGTGAATGGTTTGTAAAGGCGTCAAATGGCGTATGCATGCTGGAAAGGGTTAAGCATATAATACCAGCTGAATAATCACTAAATAGAAGTTGATGGATGGATGTGAGTTGCTGAATCTATATGATTAAGTAATGGCTATGTCCCAACTGACCTACTTCCAAGGAACTTAAATGTAAATCTTCTTTGGTTTAGTGATTCATTTTTCCGTTTAAGTAGATTTTTTAAGCTTGGTTAATGTTGCGAATGAGTGTCATTCTTGGCCACTGATTTCCGATACAACCTCTTTGTGAAGATTTTGAATAATGTGGTTTGTTTAACATTGCCTAAACTGTAGTTCAAGTGAATTGAAATGACTTGATGTTTTTATGTACAGAAATGTTCATATATGTCCCCTCGGGCTTTGTAAGAATATGACACTTATGACACATTTCAAAGAAAATAGAAAAATTGGTTAAATTATTAATTATTCCTTAAAGTTAATTGGCTCAAAATTAAAAAAAAAATGCACAAATTGTTTTTAATTAATTGTTCGCTTGCCTGAGTTTTCGTCCAACCTGCAGCATCAGAAATTTTCTTGTGCACTCTCTTGAGGCTACAGATTTATCTTATCTTCACCAAAATTGGTCAGAATGTGTGATGTCTGTGTGAAGTCTTTGATGAGTTTTGAAACTGGGTCATTTGGGGTGCAAAAAGTAGGTCACAAGGTAAAATCCTCTAAAAATCCTTTTAAACAACCTTGAGACCATAATTACATTATATGACCTAATCCTTATCAATTTATATTAAATTGTTTGTCTTAATGGAATCTTAAATGAAATTTTAACTGTGTCACATGGGGTCAAAAGTAGCTCAGGAGGTCAAACAATGAACCATTTGAACATTCTGCAAGAGTTATGGGGCCAAGTCTAAACAGAATTTTATCAGAACTTTGGTCTGTGTGGAAATACTGGTGGGTTTACTTATGCAAGGATTTGCAAAGCAATCACTAGGTGCCAAAGGCAAATGTTGTATGCATTTAATCTTGTTATTATATTTATTGCATACTATCCTCCTCAGGTGAGCGATTGAGGACCATCATGGATCTCTGTGTTTTTTTTATCTGAGCATACGAAATGAGTACCCGGTGTGTTATTTTCATGTTGTTTTTTGTTCAAACACAAAAAATATAGCATTGATAAAATCAACATTCATAAAAAATGTCTGTTTTTCATGCATAAAAAAATCATTTAGCAAAACAAAACCAGGACGGAAAAAAACATCAGTCTTTGTTCTTAAGTACCTGCCATTTTATGGCTTACCTGTATGTTCAGTGTTATGGGAGTTGGAAGGTGGGAGATAAAAAAAGTGATCTTCCCCAGTCAGCTAGCTCAGCCCTAAAAAAAAGAAAAGAAAACGAACAATTACCCCGCCCTTGACCCATAAAGCCCAAGATAAGTCACTCTAGCAGTGCTGATTTATAGTTGTGTGTTTATTGCACGAGTTTGGTGAGCCAGTATGATGTTGCGGTTAATGACCTTTTTGTAGAGATAAGGCACTCTCTGCATGAGGGAATTGCTAGTATACAGGTAAATTATTATCAGATATCATGAATAGCATCTTTAGGATGCTCAATGATAATTGACCTGTAAAGGAACTTTGATGTTGATGAGACTGTTTAGATAAAGGTCATTTAATTTTTTGTTTTTACCCATTTTGGAAAGAGATCGTATAACAATTAATCAAATTAGGAGCGTATAATTATTTTGTTTTTTATAATTAGAAGAAATACATTGAAGTGACACAATTATTGTCATTATAGTAGTGTCCAGGTATTTTGGTGTAAGACCTTAAATATCTGGGTAGATGGCCCACTCTCAGTCAGCCAGAAGACCTTCCAAATTAACTCCCTAACTCCCATATCGTGATTCTAACTCACAAGGTGAGATGCAGTCAGAAGAGTTACATTTGAGTCCACATTCTAAGTTTGGCCACAGGGGCTCCATTTTAATTGTAAAATCAATAGACATTAAGCAAATATGGCGATTTAGTGAGCATGTGCAACAGAGACAAACAGAAAACTGCACAGCAGCTGGAGTTGATTTATGATCTCTGTCTCATTGTGTTTTCAAATTGTACCTGAAATTGTCACTAATTTTGTTGTTCTAGCTTACTTGATACTGTGGCTGTAACTGTTACATTTAACATCCTAACCTTGGCATCAATATTGTCCAGAAAGTCAATGAAATCACCAATTTTCAGATGCTTTCTGTCTTGTCATCAGACCCAAGTTCCCTCAGAGAATATCAGCCAATGAAAGTTAATGAAGGTGCTTCCGGCATCATGTGGTCATGATTGTCATTTGTGACAAACTTGTTCATAGAAAATATGCATCTCATGGCCTCAGAGGCATGCTTAGCAGCCTGGCTTTCAGTGGATAGAATGATACGGAGCATAGTTTAAAGGTGGCATCGGACAGTTTGTCTATAAAAATTACATATGACAATATCAATCCACTGCTTTGGGGGAACAAGGGCATACATTTTGTACATAACTATACTATAGTCTTAATAAATACAACTTTGAAGACTAACTGTATTGTTAGTCAGAACTTGAAAAAAATAACAACCTGAATATGTATAATCTCCAGCTATATAAAAAGCTGAATCCGGGTAGTGGTCTCTGCTAAAAATAGATGCTCGAGGGGATCACCAGGATGATTATAAAACGTAAACTCAAAAGTAAGTGGTTATGTCATTTTCTTAGTCATAAAATAGCTATCCCTGCAGCGTTGCTCGGATAAGAAATACCTGTTTGCAATGACAAGTGGTGATTTATGCTTGACTGTTCAAACAGATGAAGGAAATCATTGAACAGCATTTTGCAGGACCTTTTCAGGTAACAATGACTTCTTTGGTTATTTGAAGAAATAAATTTTGGTTCAAACTGTTGTATGCCACCTTTACAAAGGACATCTATAATAGCTCCTGGAATAGGGGATTAAGTGTCTGTTTTTCTTTGAAATTGCCTTCTTTGTTAAAGTATTCATGTTAGCATGATTATATGTCTTTAGAGAAGAACATTGGTTCTTTTGCTGGTCACTAGAATGTAATGAATTACCCAGATGCATAAACTTAACTAAAACTGATTTTGCTATAAAAAATATCGTTTTAATTTGGCACAAGCAACTTGAAAACAACACGAGAAGTCTTCTGTCTCAAACCAAACTGTTTTCATACTCTTTAAACCAAACTGTTTTCATAGTCTCCAACCAAACTGTGTTTGTACTCTCCAAACCAAACTGTTTTTTTTATACTCTCCACAAACCAAAGTGTTTTCATACTCTCCAAACCAAACTGTTTTTTTACTCTTCAAACCAAACTGTTTTTGTACTTTTCAAACCAAACTGTTTTTTACTCTCCAAACCAAACTGTTTTTGTACTCTTCAAACCAAACTGTTTTCGTACTTTCCAAATTAAACTGTTGACATACTTTTCAAGCCAAAATGTTCTCATCAATTTAAATACCACATATCATAATTTTAGCATTTTGGTCATTGGTCTGTGAGACCTGTAAATGACATTATCATTAGTGATGGTCTAAAATATGAAATATGTAAATTTATTACACTTAGTAAATAATTATTTTTGGAAAAGCTTTGAATTGAAGAATAACAGAATCAGCAATATTTTAATAACATGTATTCGTTTATAATAGTAAAACCTCTAACAGCTGTTAATTAGCTGCACTCATTAGTTTATAAAAAAAAGGTAAATCATAAACTTAAATAGGTTATTCGACCTGTCTATAAATCATTTAAAATGGTTAACAATTTATGTTAACAGGCACCTACCTATGCACTACAGTGCCAGTTTCATGTTGCCAAATAATGGACTTTTTATTATGATCAACACAACGGTTCAAACAACAAACTACCTATATTCAAGTAAAATTTTAAGTTGGACAGGAACTGTGTAATTCTTAGTGTGCCCCTCATGTGTTACAGCCTCACCTTGCAATTATTATTGTCCAGATAGTCATCTTAGTCATCATCAATCACTTTCGATCTGATTCTCTCTCGTTATCCCCATAGAGAATATCAGCCAATGAAAATTAATGAAGGTGCTTCCGGAACCATGTAGCCATGATTGTTTGCGTGAAAAACTTATTCATAGGCAACATATCTAATGGCTCCACAGGCATCCGTAGCAGCCTGGCTTTCAGTGGATTGATCAATACCATACCACAGTTAAAGAGGCATCTATAATGTCTGTGAGAATAAGGGATAAGTCTTGTCTTCTTTGAAATGACATCCCCTTCTGGTTGAGATTTCTTATTGTTATCATAGTTACTATTGTTTTGGGATGAATTAGGCAACTTAGGTGTTAATAATGATTTGAAGTATTGTCCTTAACCCTCTTCATACTGGAAAGACCATTTGGGATGTCTGTGCTAATGAGATGAATGGTGTATCCAGCAATTAAATGGTTATTAAATTGCTTGAGTTATTTGGTATGTAACTAATATACAAATGATCGTTTTAGAATCATCCTTAAATACCTCCTGCCTTTAAATTGCATATTTTATATGGAAGGCATTTATGGAACACCCCCTTTTATGTTTCTTGAAGGCAGAAGAATCTTTACCTTTCTGGTAAATACTTGGTTATTTGAGTCACAAAATTATCAGAATAAGGCTGATATTCAGAATTTTTAAAAGATTTTGTACAGTTACAAGTGAGATTAGTCAAAGAACAAAAGTTTTTTTACCTTTGACAGTAGATTCCAGAGAGTCGCTGCATAAGTAAGACTGGTTGCTGGAATATAAATATTTAACAAAGATTTCAGGTTCCTGTCGAGGCAGTGGACTTAACCCTTCCATTCATAGTTTGTTAATAATTTTGAAAATTTACATGACTTTGTTGTTTTTCTTTAAAAAAGATACTAAGATTTTAATAAATGCATGTTCAACTTGTAACAATAGATTTAAGGTTGCACCAGTCTACCCATAAACCCTTAGTCATGCAGACTGCTAATGAGTGTGAATGGTTTGTAAAGGTGTAAAATGGTGTATGCATGGAGGAAAGGGTTAATGCAAGGTCTTCCGTCTGATTTTAGGATAAAGGTGCCATGTTGGCTCTATCCAGACCTTTGTCTGGGGTCTCCCTCCACCAGAGTGGCAGGATGTCACTATAATGAACATTTAACTGTGTATCTGCAATGTATTTCTAAGAATTGAAGCAGACAAAAAAAAAATTGCAAAAAAAAGTTAACATTTTTATAAACCAATACTCTTAATGTATTATTACAATACATTTGATTGAAAGTGCTTTCATGTGTGTTGGCAGTGTGACTAGATCCTATTAATGATGGATGAGAATGTCTGATGGCAGACTGGGTTTGGAGAATGCTGCCAGATAAAGGCTATTGCTTGGACTGAGGGAAAATAAATCCAAATCTGTTCAGCTTAGTTTGCTTCCAAATTCAGTTACACATTCTCAGAGAAATTTATAAGGTTTTAACAGAACTTCGATGAAAGCTGCACCAAAAGCAAAAAATCAATTATATTGATTCAGCAGTATAGCATTAAGTAATATTGTCAAAAATTGTTGTTAGATCTACAGTTATTATACCCTCACAAGTGAAATTTGTAGGTCTGTTGGTCAGTCAGTTGGTCTGCCGGTTTGTGTGGTTCATGGACGATAACTCATGAAAGGCTTGACAGATTTAAACATTTTTTGTTTGGTACGCAGGTGTAACATAAGATACAGGTCAAGTTGGACTTTGGGGCTTGTGAGGTCAATGTCAGGATCACTTACTAAAAATAGAAAAATGGTTTCCGGATAACTTATGAAAGACTCTAAAGATTAAAAAGAAATTTTGGTACACTTGTGTAACATTACAAGTTACAGGTCACGTTTGACATTGGGGATGGTGGGCTCCGTGTCAAGGTCACTGTAACTAAAAATAAAAAAAAACTTTCTGGTCAATAACTTTAGTTAGGAATAAGATATTATGATTAACTTTACTGCATAGGAAGCTTCTATGAAGACGATACTTGGAATTGAAAGTGGGGCCAGTGAGGTCAATGTCACAGTTACTAAAAATAGAAAACGGTTTCTGCACAGTAACGAGACTAAGGAATAAAATATTGTAATGAGACTTGCTATAGTGTAGGAAGCTTCTGTGAAGAAGACGATTGGGATTGACAATAGAACTGGTGGGGTCAAGGTCACTGTTACATGTGTCTGTGTTTCTTCTGTTACCGTATGCCATTGATTCTAAGCTTACCAGTTCCAGTATCAAGCACCCATGTGAAGTATTATTCACCCTCAGAGATTGTTTTAGTTTTTCATGAGACAGATACAGGGACTCAACAATACTTATTCGGACATTACTGAGATTTGTAACTTAAATAATTTATTGAACAAAATATCAGGTATCCTAGGAAATTAAAAAAAAAAAAAAAGCAATCTCTAAACTCTTAAGAATTGTCTTTCATAGAAGAAAAGTAAACATTTTTTAACTTCGGCCAAGGCCGAGTGGTTAGAGTAATACCTCAGCCCCTTCACCACGTGGGTTTAAGCCCTGGTGTGGGAAAAAGCTTTTATGTGGTTTTTCATGAAGGTTTTTCCACCTAACCTGCAATGCTTCAGTGGTTCTTCCCAGGCATAAGTCTGGGGTTTTACTCCACCAATAATTAGCAGGATATCACCGATATAACCATAATTGTGTCAGTGCAATGTAACAAAACAAAAAAAAAATTATAATAACTTTGGGCAGGATATGAATACAGTCAAACCTCGTTATCTCAATTTTGAAGGGACTGACAATTTTCATCGAGTTATGAATATAATAGACTTGTGAACTGTTAAATTTGTATCATGTGCATATTAAAATTTGGGGTGGGTTGAATAAGTTAAATGCGATGTTTTTATTTACCTTTTTATTATTTGTTTTGTAAACACTAATCAGTATAGTTGTAATACATAAAAGCATACAAAATGTAATTGCAAACAAAAGCACAAATTATTTTAGCACATCACTACAATAAATCAATGGAAAAATGACAGAAAATATGAAAATAACACTTGCTTGTTTAAGGAAAAGGTTAATTGTAACAATTATACTAGCGTTATATCCAAATAGTCAGGCTCGTGTTGTCTCCATTGTTGTCAGTTGACAGTTTGCTTATTTTAATTGGTTTCATGGCTTTGATTGAGAGGAATAGGTTTCACACCTCAGCAATCGCGAGCCAATTGGGGCAGATCGACTTAGACCAGGTATAATTAAGTTGATTCATTGACTTTGGGACCAGTAAAATTAATCGACTTACGATTTTTATTCACATTTATTGCATCGACTTATCAGCTTTCACCGTTTTCATCGATATATGCACAGGTATCGATCGACTTAGTAAGAGACGATTTAACAAGGTTCGACTATATATTATTTAATACTTTCTACTCTCATTAACAAGCTCAATAAATTAATACAGAACTTACTTCAGTGAGCGTTTCGGTTATGGTATAAAGAATAACTCTTTTTTACCACAAAAATATGTAAAGGTGGAATATTTGTTGAGTACAACTTAATTATTTACATAATCAGTTACTGATTTTGTTGTCCTATACAGCTGTCTGATGTGTCTGTATATATTCAAAGCAATGAATAACATGTAAAAATAATGCTACAATTACAATAGAGGAAAAATAAATCTCAAAGACTCTGGCTTTTTGTGCTCCCAGATGCAGTTTCTGAGAAGTCTGAAGGTAATTAAAGGAACTTAAATAAAGGCTGCACCCAGAAAACAACTTTTTCGACTATTTTTATCATGATATTGCCTTCAAGTAGAACAGAGGAACAAATGCTAAATTTGTTAAACTTCTATGGCTTCCAAATTAAATTGGATTATTACAGAGAAATTTCTGCATCCAATCAAGAGAACTTAAATAAAGGCTTCAGAGAAAAAAATAAAAAAATTCTGTTCAGACCCTGGAAGATAGAGCCTACAATTATTACAGAAGAAAGCATCAATCTCCATATCTGTAGCATAGAGTGCCTTCAAATGCTGTTATTGTCTCTGGGAAACTTCTGTAGACAATTAAGGGAACTTAAATTGAAGTCTTCACCAAGAATGAAAATGCCTCACTATAGTCCAAGCTATATATATATACTAGGGGAAAAAAGAAGTGCAACTTTTTAGTCGATTCAATTGAAGTGAATTTTGTTTTAACTGTGCAAAATGAAAACAAAACAAATTGACAGTTTGGTGTGACACTAAAGACTGTTACTTTCTAGCTCAAGTTTAGACGTCCAAGTTTACTCTGAATTGATTGCACTCTGCATATTTCAATTAACTTCATGAAATAATTTAGTTTTGATTAGTAGTTGCATTTCCTTTTTCCCATAGTATATATAAATATATATATATATAGAGAGAGAGAGAGAGAGAGGAGAGAGAGAGAGAGAGAGAGATCTATATATACCTATATATATATCAATATATATATATTTATATATATTTATATGTAGATATAGAGGAGATATATAGAGATATATTAGATGCATTCTATCCTTGCCATGATAGGGTACATGTAGATTACAATTGCAACAGAGAAATATTTTTTTCTATATAGTTGACATCATAGATTGTTTGCAAAAAAGTTATTTAGTACTTTAAGATACATTCAGGATTTGTATTCTGTTTAGCTATAAATCCAAGCACGGTTGCACAATATGTGAGAAATTTCTTTATCCAATTATTTGGGATTTAATCAAGGTTTTCCTGCCAACCTAATTGTTACTGATTGACAGATAAGTCGTGAAATGACACTTTTTTTCTACAAGTGCTAATTTCTGAGGATAATTTTTGGCCATATGAGTAAGCCTTAGTTTGATCATGGAACTAACCTTGGCCCAACATTCTTAGATGGCATTTGTGTGATCATGGAACTAACATTGGCCCAACATTCTTAGATGGCATTTGTGTGATCATGGAACTAACATTGGCCCAACATTCTTAGATGGCATTTGTGTGATCATGGAACTAACCATGGCCCAACATTCTCAGATGGCATTTGTGTGATCATAGAACTAACCTTGGCCAAACCGGCCGCAATAGCTCAGATGGTAGAGCGTCGGCTTGCGGATCGGGAGGTCGTGGGTTCGAACCCGGCCGGGTCATACCAAAGACTTTAAAGTTGGTAGTAGTGGCTTCCCTCCTAACGCTCGGGGCTACGGGGACAGCATTACGCCTGACTCGTCGGTGTCAGTATAATGGACCGGCCGGGTTCAGTCCCTGGGCACCTCATAAGTGCCCCTGTGCTGTAATGATAGAAATGTCGCTGCGCAGTATCGGCAAAAATGCCGGCTAATCCCTAATCCCTAATCCCTAACCTTGGCCAAACATTTTGAGATGGCATTTGTGTGATCATGGAACTAACATTGGCCCAACATTCTTAGATGGCATTTGTGTGATCATGGAACTTACCTTGGCCAAACATTCTGAGATGGTGCTTGTGTGATCATGGAACTAACCATGGCCAAACATTCTGAGACGGTGCTTGTGTGATCATGGAACTAACCTTGGCCAAACATTCTGAGATGGTGCTTGTTTGATTAAGGAACTTACCATGGCCAAACATTCTGTGATGGTGCTTGTTTGATTATGGAACTAACCATGGCCAAACATTCTGAGATGGTGCTTGTTTGATTATGGAACTAACCATGGCCAAACATTCTGAGAAGGTGCTTGTTTGATTAAGGAACTAACCATGGCCAAACATTCTGAGACGGTGCTTGTTTGATTAAGGAACTAACCATGGCCAAACATTTTGAGATGGTGCTTGTTTGATTAAGGAACTAACCATGGCCCAACATTCTGAGATGGTGCTTGTTTGATTATGGAACTAACCATGGCCAAATATTCTGAGATGGTCTTTGTATGATCATGGAACTAGCCATGGCCAAACATTCTGAGAGTTGTTTATGTGATCATGGAACTAACATTGGCCAAACATTTTAAGATGGTGCTTGTTTGATTAAGGAACTAACCATGGCCAAACATTTTGAGATGGTGCTTGTTTGATTAAGGAACTAACCATGGCCCAACATTCTGAGATGGTGCTTGTTTGATTATGGAACTTACCATGGCCAAATATTCTGAGATGGTCTTTGTATGATCATGGAACTAACCATGGCCAAACATTCTGAGAGTTGTTTATGTGATCATGGAACTAACCTTGGCCAAACATTCAGAGATGACAGATTTCAGATCGCAAGCCCCTTAGATGTGATCTAAAACTCAAACCTGACCAAACGGTTTCATAAACAAGAGACAATCGAACAAAAACAAAAAGTGAACATATTGAATCTTTTGATTTTAAAATTTGTCTTTTATTCCAATATATGATCCTTACTAAAATTATGTTGTTGTTTTTTTTTCATTTTTTGTTTTGAAAAAAAATTGCATTGACTAGTTATGATCATTTTAGCAACATCCAGCTATTATGGTGTACGAAAACCCTTGACATCTGTCTTACAAGAACCAGATCAGCTGGAAGACCTTCCCACATTACGTATGTTGTCCTGAAAGGACCCACCTTCCCTCCAACCCGCGTGTTGAGAGGCCTAGCTGTCGGTGGAGTTACATGTCAGAATTATATTTACATTGAAATTCTAAATGAATGAAAAGGATCTGAAAGAACTTAGGATTTTGACTAACTTGCAGGATCGTCTTTGAGTAATCAAAATACCAGTAATGCAATAATGTCCCTGGCTTCGTCTTAAAATTTATATTCTGTCCAGAAAACGTGAGAATATAATGGTTGTTCATGAGAAAGATGGAAATATTGTTCCTACAAATAATTTGTTGTTGTGTTTTTTTTGCCCCAGGGCATAGGCATGGTGAACATAGTGTAATTATGTTCTGTTGAAGAACTAGAAAAAAATAAGAAGAATGCACTGCTTCTCGGTTCCACGATGAACATAGCTTATGCCCTTGAAAGGTTAGCTAATGTCAAGAAAGGTGAAATATCGTGGGAGATGCAGCTGGGGTAGGAAGGATTTCGGGTGGCATAAATGTATGGTTGACAAGATTTCACTAACAAGAGGAATGTAGAACCAGGACTGTTTGATCAGGAATGCTTGGAAAATCTGCCCTTGGGGTCATGTTGCAAAGGGGACTGATATTAATTTCACCTCTGGAGCAGAGATAGATTTTGGTATTTTGTGTATATTGATTAACAGCTGCTATGACAATTTTGTTGGGACAAACTTTCTTGAAATGAAGGAGGTAGGGTTGGGGTGAGAGGCATACTTGATGTGTGTAGCTCCAAGACTTCTCTGACAGCTATGATGGACAAAGCTGGCATGTTGGCATAATTGGGAAGGTATGTAGAGGTTATAGTATCTGTGAAGGTTGGATGACTTCTAGAGTAAGGACCCTGTTGTAGACATGACATTGTAGATCCTCAAGGCTCCCTTTAGAGTTTTGTTAGACATGCACTTTTTTCTTACTGGTTTTAGATAATATTTTATAGGTGAAGATCCCGTGGAGCCATGATGAAAAGTTATGTTTGATGACAACCATTTGTTAGGTTTATATATGGTGTGCCAATTTTATGTAAGAAGATATGAAAAAAGCATACACTGTAGTTATATATTTAATTATTATTTATATTGCTTGCTAGGATAAATCTTAGCTTGCTTACCATGATAGTAATACCGGACAGTGCACATACTTTTAAAGGCATTAAAAGATGACTGGGCTGATATTTAAAAGGAATGTTGACTAGGAAGGCTGGATGGGATGTAGCTCCAATGCTGCCAAAACAGTTATGTAGGCAAACAACCCATCCATTCCCAGCCATTTCTAAGATGGCACCTATGTAGGTATACACCTAGTGTAACAATGATAGTTATATTGTTTTTATAACCCCCGCCCCCTCCAAACACACGCTGTTAGTTTGAGAAATTATAAAAATTAATTATTTTGATGTATGAGAAGTGAACTAAACAACTTTGAAGAAATGAGAACTTACCCTTACCAGTTTTGCCATTTTGATTGTTTAGAAATGAGAAATTAACCATTTTGATGGTTTAGAAATTAGAGCTTAACAACTTTGATAGTTTAAAAATGAGAACTTAACAGTTTTGCAGTTTTTATGCTTTAGAAATGAGAGCTGAACAATTTTCATGGTTTCGAAACGAGAACATAACAATTTTGATGATTTAAAAATGAGAACATAACAATTTTGATGATTTAGAAATGAGAACATAACAATTTTGATGATTTAGAAATGATAACTTAACAGTTTTTATGGTTTAGAAATGAGAACTTAAGAGTTTTCATGGCGAAACCAAGGCTTGTGTCTGTACCAGCTCCTGGGGTATTGAGAGATGGCCGTGCTGATAGATGGTAACTATTCTGGTTATTCAGGACACTGGCTCACTGTCAGGAACATTATGACTGGACTATGGCAGGGTATGAATGGTATGGTACCTAAGATACTGACAGTCTATATCATCTCACTATGCTCCCTGTTACCTTTCTTTCATGACTTGTGTACCAGCATCTGCAGCAAATGAACAATGCAGCAATTAACAATACCAGCAAAATAACAGCAAGTACTATTGTAAGTACTAGCATAGGGTACTAGCAAGTACTGGTAACTATAAGCATTGACAAGTTCAGTACCAGTTAAGTACAGTAAAACCTCTCGAAGCGGCACCTCTAAGCAGCGGCTACCTCTAAGCAGCGGCAGTTAAATTTCCCCCCAGTAGTTTTCAGCGCATTTTAACCTCTAAGCAGCAACTCCTCCGCGAAGCGGTAAGCGGCCTTGTAAGTCTCTTTCCTGGGGCTAGTTTAACCTCTGCGTAGCAACACCAGTGCAGCTACTTTTAGAACAGTTTGTCGTGTACACCAGAAATGTCACGCGGTCGGCTGATCACTGCTTGTACCCTGTTGAGAAGGTGTTAATTGGAGTCTAGTTACAGTTGGACGGGAAACCAGCTGCCTGCTACTGCAGTTGTAGATCTAGGGTAATGCGGGAACGTGTGAAAGAAGTGTCAACTATTGATGATGTTAACGGTAGTTTTGTTTTCTTTAATTGATCGGAAGATTAAAAGATATCACTGTATTGATTGTTTACTTAAAAAGATATTTAAGTTAAGTGCTAAATGCAAACTGTCATTGTTTTAGGATGTCTGACTATAAATTCGACAACAAAATGGTGCAAAACAACTAAATAATGCTGACCTTACATATACAGTATGAGTGTACATGTACATAAGTTTAGAAGTTTTTTCTATGTTCAACATTTTGCGTTTTCATCATGTACATACATTTCTAATGCTGAACTTACATATACAGTATACGTGTACATTTACATACGTTTACAAGTTTTTTCTATGTTCAACAGCTTGCCTTTTCATCATGTACATACATTTTTAAGTTTTTTGAGTTATACAACTTGTTTTTTCATTATCACTAAATTATTTTAAAAATCATCTTCTGTTTTCTGTTATAACAAATTATATTGCATTTTCATTACCAAAGCAAAACTAAAACATATACTTAGGAAAATCTAATATCAGTACAAAACTATTAAAAAAACATTTTTTCTCGTCTCGTTGAAACCTCTGAGCAGCAACACCTCTCAGCAGCAACACTTTTTCGTGCCTCCGCCAGATGTTGCTGTGGAGAGGTTTTACTGTACCAGTAAACACCACAAATATACCAGTAAGTTATATCAAGTAAGAACAAGTTCTGTAAATTATATTACACATATTATATTTAAAGATTAATATACCTATAAGAGGAGACAAAGCAGTTAATAGTATAGAATTTTTACAAATACCCACCACAATAAAAACTGTTTTTCTTGATTCTCCTTGTAACATCATTGACTCAGGACCATTTTCTTGTCCCAGTTTTTGGATTCTTTGCTGACGTTGTGCTGTCAAGTATTAGCTCCATATGTCTGACGTCAGAAATGCCAGATTATAAACCTTGGGCAATGTTGTTGTCATTCTTGTGTCATTTGCCTGTCACCGGGGGTTAATATAACAGCTAAACTGTGGCAAGAGGTGAAGAGATAGGAAAGATGCTATGTACCAGAGTCATGCCATACCATGAATTTTCTGACATACTACAAGCTAGCTAAACTGCTGCTTAATTGTTTTTGTCTTTTAGCATAGTTTTATTTGGTTATTGACATATTTATGGCTTTTGTGTGTGAATGCACAGTTCCTTTGTTCTAGCTAATTGGATCTGAGTATATATCAAAAGCACAGTGTTTGGAACCATAGTTTTACAGTAAATAAAAATAATAATGGCTAAATAGGCTTGCTTTCTAGTCTAGGGGTATACTGCTTTACTCATAATATTATTTTCATAGAAAAAAAGACAGTGTGAAAGCTATGATCTTCCTAGACTATAATAAATATGCACAGATAATTCATGTTCGGATTTTTTCCTTAGCGTCATTTTTTTCATGTATATTCACTCTCTAAAGTTGATTGGTTAAATTACATTCAGGATATCATATTGGTGATATCTTTTTGGCACATGTCCATGTCATTCTATCACATTTGTATGACACTGTAGACAGAACTTTTATCTTCCATGTTACCAACATATAACTGTGTAACATTTATCTCATTATATGCCAATGAAAAACTGTGACACATTTTGCTTTTGACTTAATATGTTTTAACCGTTTACATGCTGTAGTCACCATTCAAGTTATTGCACTTATTCACATGCCCCATCTGAAAGGTTTTTCTACTAAGGAAACGGTTAGGAACGTCCAGTGCTTACGGAAAACACCCCAGGGACTTTGATTTCCTAGACACAGACATTTGAATGTGTCGGGGATGGGATAAGGGCAAAACTGATGTGGATTCTCTTCTCATTAATGACATCTCCATCAATAAAATGCTTGATATGTATTTCCCTTGGGTGCTGTTATTTAACTGTTGTTTCATAGTGCATGTATCTTAGTGTTGAGGTACCAGACCTGGTAGTGCAATTGGTGTTGTTGGCTCCAGGTATGGGAGGCCCCGGGTTCGATTCCAGGCCGTTACATGCCAAAGTTGTTAAAAATGGTAATGGTATAGCTCCCTTGCTACGCTCAAGCAAATATAAGGGTAGTTCCACAACTGTTTGGCACGGTGTCAGGATAATGTGACTGGGTGTGGTATCATGCCAGATGATAACAGTATGCTATACACAGTGAAGGCAGCCCTATATCTGCATCAAGTGGACACCATCTCCAGATAACTGAAACACTGATGGTGGGACAGTAAACGTAATAAACAAACAAATTGCAGCTAGATAAGGGTAATATCTTTGACTATTCACCAGTATTTGGGAGTATATGTCCTCTTTAAAGGTGATACAAATGTATCTGACAGTTTAACTATATTTTATATATCTGGAGAATTTTTGCATAATCTTATACTTTAATTTAAGTTAAGGCTGTTCATAGCATTACCTCAATTGTTAGACAGATTAAATCTTAAAATACATCGCTTGATATGTCCATTATTTCCAATTCTTTAAATAAGCACAATGGCAGTTCAGGTAAAAAATAGATAATGACGTTGGGTAGCAGTAATTTATTTAGTTGCATGAGAATATATAGAATATTCCAAACTGGTATGTTTTATCTTTAACTGGCATCAGTGCAGTGAGCAAACATCAGTATTCATGACTTGAGTCTAACAAATATCTTGTTAGAGTTTCTTGGTTGTGGACTGATACTTGTGGCACCAGGCACTACAATCATTCAGTGTAATTGACGGTCTGATGTAGATTTTGTAAAAATGTCAAATGTATCTAGATTGTGTAACAATTTAAACTTTAAAGCCACTTTTTCACAGTATAGCACAGGTACATTTAGTACTACATGATCAGCACTTCATATATATTTAAATTATTCTGTCACTATCTAACCAATCAGTATATTGTTAATGGCTTATTTATACACCTGATGTCAATTACTGCAAGCACAGAGATGTGCTAGCTTGTTTAGGTAAAAACAGCTCAAAAAGATGAAAAGTATCACCAAACCTAAAAACTAGGAGAGATATGTCATTTTATTGTTCAGTATATTGCAGCAAAATCTTTTTAACAAAATTTTAAAAAATCCAAAAATGACCTGAACTATATATATGACCTGGTCGCTGTAAGAATAAAAAATATTCTATCAATCTTACTCAAATTTGACCAATCAGAAACAAATAAATGGTCATGGATACAGTAAGTACATTTTAAAAAAAGACAAATATTTTTATTTTTTTTATTTTTTTATGCATGTCTTCTTTTCTTAATTGTGCATGCATATGTACTCCCACTTTCAAAGTTCAAAATTACATGAAAATGAGGGATGTTTTACATATTTTCAGAAATCTCCCTGTTTGAAAACAGATAACTTTCTTCTTTGTTTATTTGAAAATAACAAATCTTCCACTTTGCAAGTTAAAATCTCCCATTTTGGCTTCAGAAAAGGTTCACGCGTTTGAGTACTAACAAAACATAGAAAGTAAGAAATCCCCCCTGCCAACATCCGACCTCATTACCTGGAGGCTTAATGACCCACCATTAGTAAGATATTTCTAGTACTTGACATTTGCTGGTGCCATCAAGCAATGAAATAGATTAAGAGTTGATTATCTGTAGTTACATGTTCATACAAATTAATCTGACACTAAAGTCTGTTTAGAGTATTAAAGCATCTCATTTTGTTTTTCCCCTTTACTTCAAGCCAATCAGAAACTTTGCTTTCAAACTGGCACACTTTTGGTGTTTTTTTTTAAAGCTCTCCCATCAGGAACTACATGTACACTTGTTGGCTGCTGTATAGCATTATGTTTTGCTACATTTGCTTGTACCAGTAGGTATTAGCCAATAACTAATGGTATGTTTTAGATATTAATAAATGTACCCTGTAAGAGTCAGGAGTTAATTCACTAGTTGACATTTTGCTTTCCACTTGCATATTCAATATATATCTGTCAATGTCAGTAGTCTAACGTGCAAATAACTGTCTGTCTACTTCTAAGTGTTGCTGGCCAAACTGTTGCATAGTAAAAATCCATGCTTAATGGACTTATATATGGTATCATGGTACGTCATTAGTTAATGATGCTATCAGACAATAAAGATTGCAAAATACTAAGTGCTTGCTATCTTATAGCACCAAGACAGCTAAGAGTATAAGCATGTGTTGAGAGTAACTGCAGTATTGACACATAAGAATTGTATTCTCCTTTGATAGATGTCATGAGTGGAAATATTTTTCTTACGTAGCGGTCGTTAATGGTACAAAAGTTCTCTTTGTTCTAAGGGTCATGCCTTAAGGAACTGCTGATCATCCTCAAAACTTTCACTAACTGTGCTGATCATGTATATTTATTGGCAACAACCAGCCATACTGCTATAGAGACCATCCAAGGAGTAAAAGTTACAGTCAAACCTGTTTTAAAAGACCATTCATGTGACAGGACTAAAGTGGTCTCCTAAGACAGGTGGTCTCTTAATGCAACATGCTAATTTTAGGATCCATAACTAGTATCAGCAAAGTGTGTTTTTATAATTGTTACATTATTTTTTATTATCATGATGCTTTGATGATGATGATGATGATGATGATGATAATGATGGTGATGATTATTATGGTGGTTTTGATGATGATCATCATCAGTTTAAGTGACATGCAATAAATTCTCATCATTAAAAACAATAATTTATGTTCTTAAATGTATCTTCAAGAAAAGGTGTAAAAAAAGTAAAAAGAGCAATTAAATTCTAGCGAAACAAACATTTAGTTAAGGTGAACATCGTCTGTTACTTAATTGTCATTCCAAGCCTGGCAGTCCATGGTTGGTAGTTATTTAAAAAAAAGTTAGGCCTCGCTGACGTTCGTACAAAACAACATCATTTTACCTTGTTCAGACAATCTGACCGACTAGTCTCAGTAAAGTGTAACACACTGTTACAAACAATGATTTCTTTTTTTGGTATAAATCAAGCGTTTTTGTGTTTATTTTGATGTCACTATATATTTCGATGTCAATTACAAACACAAATGAAAACATGATTTTATTTTGAAATGCACTACCAGTCTGCCATTTTGGAATTCGTTAACATAGTTTAACATAATCTTTACTTTATTAGGGCAGACATGTGATACTTCCTTTGTCCTAAATGGGGAGACTTAGGCTCCCATAAAGGGAGATTGGGGTGCCAGGGAGGGAGATTTCCGTGAATGTATGTTAAATTGACTATGTTGCTTTTTTCTATTTGTATAACAGTATTTATGATCTTTTTTGCCAATAATCATAGTAATTTCAATGATACAATTTTTCTTAATAATATTTTAAATGAATTTTCAAATATATCTTACATATTTTAGTTTACTTACTAGACATAAATTCTATGCTTTTGTTTTAAGCTTGTGGCCTACAAAAACAACAACAGCTAAACATAGTGTAAACAAATCAAGTGTCAACAGCACTTACTAATGAATTGAAAAAAGGTTTCTAAAGTGTTCAAAGTGATCTAAATATATTCTAATGTCAAAATCAAATTTACATAAAAAAATAAATAAATATGTACTTATTAAGATGTTAAGTTTGATATAATGAGTATGAAAGCATACTTACAGTTTTTTTAACTTGTAAGTTAGTGACAAAGGCGTTTTGATAATTAGAAAATTTTTGTGGTAAACACTCTGATACCATTATTGCCTAAACAAATTAAAGTTTAATGAATTGAGAATACGTGAAGACTTTGGATTAATCAAAAATAAATAGCCAACAAGTGTTTTTCTATGAGATATTAATTACTTTTATGATAAATGTATTTTTGCAAGAAGAAGACAAATTATCTTTCAAATAGAAACAACACTATTGTAAAGTAAAGAAACAATTTACTCCTCTTTAAAAAAGCTCAGGTCAAAGAAAGCTTAACATAATGTTGGGGTACTCTGCCATGTTCTCCATTTCTTAGCTTTGATTTGTTCTAAGGTTCCTTTGACCTTTGCAGATTTGTCTCCTTATCCCCCCAACACAGGGCTATATAAGCTTGCCTACATGTATTACACAATGTGTTGTTTTGTGAGTGTTGATTATGTTCTAAATAATATGCAATTAGCAAAAGGCTTTACAAAGCATCAAATTAAAATCAACGATTGCTTTAGTAGCACAATGCACAAAAATACATGTTGCAAGCTCTGTATATTCAGCAGTGTTATTGTTTCATACATTCATCTCTTTCATGCAAACTTGTTTTAGTGTTAATTTTCTTATACACGTTATTACTTTTACATAATGTTTATTTCCAACCATGTTTATTACACGCAACAGGTTCTTAGTATTAGGTTTTGAGTCTTAATTTGTGATTCTTCCAGTGGGTCCCTTTTGCCAACTGACCCTTCCAAGGCTGTACTGTAGGGTTTGCTTATTTTGTTAAAAGATTCATCACATATCTACGTTTACATTTGGCATGCACGTGGATACCTTTGTCCTGCGCCTTCTCAAATTTTGGCATATGTTGCAATGCTCATAGGACTTTGTCATATATTCTTCTTTATGGATTAGAAACCATGCTCGCTTCATTCGCTCCATTCTGGGACCATAGTAAAACATTACACAGCAGTCACAGTTCAAGAAAAAGAAAACCAATACTAAAGTAAGTTTTATGAGTACACACTGAGCGCATCAGTTTCAACAAATGCTGTAGTTGGCTGATGAAATGGCGCTATGACGTGATGACATCACACATATAATAAGAACTAGTTTGTTTTTTTACGGGATGTACTCAGGTCAGTTGGTAAATGCTTTTGAATTCTGACGTTCAGTCTAATTATCCTGAGCTTGCGCTTGCATTTGGGTTAATACAAAAAAGTTCTCATAGCACTCTTTTAACGGGCTATTGAACATGTAAAATTTCCATGCTCAGTCCAATGCCTGTGTCCGCACATGCGTTAAGCATTGGTTCCATTTTCAACAGTGTTGTGTTAGAAAATAGAACATGTGACACTGATTGGGCATGATCTCCGCCATTCAAATCAAGGGATTACAGTTTGTGATGGTTGCCTTCTTATACCAGTAGGCGGGGACAGTCTTACTTGTTGTCTGCGAAATCTTTTTGTAATTGTAAGTTTGCAATGTTAACCTTGGCATACTCAAATCTTTTCTTGAAGCAAGACCTTGCCAATTAGCTGTGAATTGCTGTTAATTTGCTACATTATTGAGATGTCCTTTTTTTATAAATGCAAGTTGCACAGTTAACCTCAGCATTCTTGGTTATTTTCTTGGAAAAAGATCTCGCCAAACAGCTGCACATTCTTGTTATTGTTTGCTGCATTATTGAGACATTTTTTTTATAATTGCATGCTGCACAGTTAACCTCAGCATTTTTTGTTGTTTCTTGGAAAAAAGGTCATGTCCAACAGCCGCAATTTTTTTTATTGTTTGCTGCATTATTGAGACATCTTTTTATAATTGCATGCTGCACTGTTAACCTCAGCATTTTTTTTTGTTTCTTGGAAAAAAGATCGTGTCTAACAGCTGCGATTTTTTTTATTGTTTGCTGCATTATTGAGACATCTTTTTATAATTGCAAACTGCATTGTTAATCCCAGCATTCTTGATTTTTTCTTGGAAGAAGATCTCACCAAGCAGCTGCGAGTTGTTGTTATTGCCTGCTGCATTTTTGTCTCCATTTACTAGTTTATTCCATAAGAGGCAAGCCTCTGCAGAGTGGTGCCAATAAGTTAGGGTGACTTTATGACTGTATCATTTAGTAAGCAAGGGTTGCATCCATGTACTAGTATCTTGGCACCATAATTATGCCACAATCATACATTCTTCTGTTAGTGATGGTATGTTTATCTGGCTACATACCGCAGGATGTAGCAGACAATGGTTGCATAAGCCTCATTAGTAATCATGATGTTAAAGGTAGGTGTCCCTTGGATAATTGAAAAGAAATTTCACCTGGGAGGAAAAAAACTTTTTTTATAATCTAGAACTTAAATTGCCATGCAGTTGTTATATATTTGGAGTCCAAGGCCAGTATTCACCAACTATTTTTAAGTAAGAATTGCTTAAGTCAAGGATTTCAGTCCACAATATCTTCATTAGGTATTAAGCTGCATCTCTGTATTTTTGCATGACACTTTAACGTTGCTAATTTGAGCGTGGTTGGGCTTAAGTCATGACTTAGACTTAAGAATGATTTCCAGTTACGAGCCCAATCTTGTAACTCTTGAGAAAATCAATTTGATTGCTAAATAAGTTTTTCCTATGTTTCTGCATAACATTTTAAAGCCTCCTTTTACACTATGTACTGGTATTCTTTTGCCTTAACATTTTAGTCGTGAATAATGTTGTCATTGCATTTGTAATCCTCATGTTGAGTATGTGTACATGTTCTATCTTGCCAAACATCTGGAGAACCCTCCCTTTAATGAAAAATAATACATGTTTTTATAAAAATTGTTCTGTTTTTTTACCTGTACGCTAGTACAAATGGTCTGATGTTTCCAGGTACTTGGAGGGGTATTTATGATTTGTCTCCAGTGCACTTATCCTAATGCATCATTGCAGTTCATTTGTGTATATACAGAGATTGGGTCTGGCTGGATGCAACGCTGCACGGAAGACTCAAGTTGATCAAGAAGTGATATTATTGCAAAACTGGGGTATATGATGCGAGATTTCTTGCAGATTACAGCATTATTGCACAACACAAAGATCGCTCTTTTTTGTACCAATTTGTCAAGGACAAATCTCAGTTCTGGTTAAAATTTTATTGTATCATTATATAATCCTGTTGTTTTCTAAGCTTGATTTCTACTCAATAGTGGCAAAATTCTTTTTTTAAATATATTTAGTTGCAGAAATTTATTTGATCAAAATCATAAATGCAGATTGCAAACTGAAGTTGTTAATCAATTTAATTATTTATCTCTTGGTTGCTAAAAGTGGATGCACACTTTGATGGTAAGAAATAGTGAAACTTAAAATTGTTGATAATCTTTATATTCAGATCTCATTAAGAATAGAACTTTATATATATATAATTCATTACCTATTTAAATGTACATACTTTTGGGTAGAGAGCAATAACTGATGGTTGTGTTACCTTTCAAAATGACCTGCCTTCAAACAATACCTTTTTTCAGACTTTTTAGGTTGTAATAAATATTATAATAATGCATTTTTTTATGACAGACTTGCAACTAAGTAAAGACACTTTTATTGTATGCATGAACAGTTGTTTCTAAATTTTAGCATGACAACAGTGAAATGGCATTTATTTGTGTTTGACAACGTTATCACAAAACCTTGGAGATATGTTCAGTCTTACGTAAATACATGCACAGATATTGTGCTTCTTTAAACAGTTTATAAATCGTTTACAGAAACCAGTGAATATGCATGAGTTCCAGTTTAAATTTGGTAAATTATAACTTATACAGACTACATGCAAATAGATGTCCCAGGTAAATATCTGGGCTGAAGGTTAGTTATATAGTGTACATGTATATAACGAGTTTGTCACTACTGTGCAGTTGGCACAACTTGAACAACTGCCTTTGCATAATTAGTCTGAACTTGATGAATGACAATGATGTGCAAAGAAATGCAGGTCAGGATCTTGCCTTTTTTAAGGTTAAATAAACTTTTTTTTTTCTAGACTTCATTTTACCTTTTGTTAATGTTAGCTCCTAGTCAAACCAGCCGCAATAGCTCAACTGGTAGAGCATCGGCTCGCGGAACGGGAGGTTGCGGGTTTAAACACCGGCCGGGTCAAACCAAAGACTTTAAAGTTGGTAGTTGTGGCTTCCCTCCTTTGCTCAGGGCTAAGGGTACAGCATTACGCTTGACTCGTCTGTGTCAGTATAATATACCGACCGGGTTCAGTCCCTGGGCACCTTATAAGTGCCCCTGTGCTATAATGATAGAAATGCAAAATATCATCAAAAATGCCGGCAAATCCCAATCCTGATCAATCTAAAATTGAAAGTGTAATAAAATTCAATAAACCAAACCAAGGCATTCCACATGTAATGGAACTTCAAAGTTCGATTCAATGTATTCCAGCTGTAATGAATCTGCAAGATTCATTCAAATATTTTCGACCTGTTTAATTCAAAACATTTCACTCCTAATGGAGCTCAAAGGTTCAAGCCAAGACATAGACACAACAAAGGCTTAAAAGTTTGTTCTTAAGTACGATTTTTTGCTTTGCTATATGCTTCAAAATGGCAGTTTCACTGCTAGGGCTAAGGTTATTCAACTTTGAGTTGAAATCCATGTCCAATTTCGAGCATTAGGGCTCAAAGTTATTAACCTTTGAGCTTAAATCTGAGACTATTCTTAAAGATATGACTGGTTGGATTTTTATTGAAATTTAAAATCTGACTAATCAATTACATGAGTATGATCTTAAACTCCAATTCGTAGTTTAATAATCTTAGACCCTGATTGGTCTGATTTAAACATTAATCTTGTCTTATGAGAGGCCAAATCCTTACCTGAAACTGAAGTTCAAAGCATATACATGTGAACTCTCCTGCTTTTGGAGGGAGACTTTTACCCATTTTCAGAAATCTCCCGTTTTGGAAACAGATATCTTCCTTCTTTGTTTACATGAAGATAACAAATCTCCCACTTTGCAAATAAAAATCTCCCACTTTGGCCTAAGGAAAAGTTCACATGTATGCAGCAAATATACCATTTTATTATGCAATATGCTGGGTGCCCCAGTTCTTGTGACTAGTCAGCCATAATAGGTTGTTAATTACGTTTTCTGCTGAAGTCAATATCACAGGTCAGAAAGCACACAGTGAAATCAGCTCTAACATCAGCTCCTCCAAAGGCAAAAAAATCATTCATACCATCTACAATCAAAGAGCTGAAAAGTGCTGTTATTGTGGTGAGGGTTGTACCTTTAAAGTAATTAAAAGTATGCAAATAATGGTCACTTAAGTTTGTCCATGGTAAATTGATTGTGCAAAAATTATTTTTTAACTGTCCAGATGTCATTTTATTCATAACCTGTATTAATACTCAGATACACGTGTATTTTCTCACATGAAATTTGCACTTCATTGTTACTTTTGATTGAGTGGCAGATAGTGTAGATTATGATCAGATTGCTGCCAGGGATAAGCAGGCTGATCTGAATCATGGGTATTTTACCTTGGCCTGTTCAGTACGTGATTGGACTTTTAATATAATTAATGTAATTTTATCTCATTAAAGAATATAATGATCAGGAGGAGATGACTGATGATGTTGATGATATATGATGATGTGATGATCATTATTATCATGATGATGGTAATGATAATGATAATCATCAAGATGATGGTAATGATATTGATACTTATGATTGAGTGATAATGATAATCATCAAGATGTTGGTGATGATCCTGACCATCATGATACTAATGATGTTGATGGTGATGATGATATTGATGATGATGATAATGATATTAATGATGTGGTGTGTAGTTAACATGTTTGCAGAATGCTGTCACATTAAAAACAGCAATATATCATTTTTAAGAGGAAACCATTTTTCCACAAGGGAAATTTTGTCACTTGGAGGAGGGTCAAATGGCACAATGATACAAAAACATCTGGGAACCTTTTTTCTTGCAGAATTCTGTTGATTGTTACAGAGCTTTTAAACCCTTCAAATTTACATTAGAACAATGAATATTCTTGCCTCATTAAATTGTTTATTTAAATGACACGTCTCTCAGATACAGACGTGAAGGCATAACACATGTATGTTAAACATATTGAAAGGTAATGTTTGACATATTTCAACAAGTGTAGGATGAACAATGACATCTTGAGTTTTCAGTCATTAATCAGATAATTAACAGGTAATTGGTTAGTAAATAATGTAAGGTTTTATGTTTATGATTAATAAAATGGTGTAAAATAAAAACATTCTCAAACTTTGGATGTTTACAAACTATATTATAATTTTATTTATTAGATTTTCTTATTTAAAACAATTTGTAATCTTCTATGCTAAATGTAATCTTTAAAACAAACAATGAAGTATAGTAACACTGTACCTGGAACAATATATAAATCGTAAAATTTTCCATTTTTGCAGCCATTTTACAAAATAACATTACCGGACTTGGTACCGCAATCGGTAGAGCGTCGGCTCCAGGTATGGGAGGCCCCGGGTTCGATCCCAGGCCGCGACATACCAAAGACGTTAAAAATGGTAGTGGTATAGCTCCCTTGCTCACGCTCAAGCAAATATAATGGTAGTTCCACGACTGGTTGAACCGGTGTAAGGATAATGTGACTGGGTGTGGTATAATTCCAGGTGTTCACGCCATGCCATACACAGTGAAGGCAGCACTATGTCTGCTTTAAGTGAACACCATCTCCAGATAACAGAAATACTGTTGGTGGGATGATAAACCCAATACACGTAAACATTCCCAAGAAGATATGGCTTCTTTACACAATTGAATCAGGTTTTAGAAAGTTAAGCTATAGTTTATGGTTATCTTAACCACTTTCTAGAAGGTTTTATGAAACTTTTTAGGTAGATATGAAAGAAAGATAGAAAATATTAATATTTCTACAGCTTACTTGAATTAAAAAGTATAAGTTCTCAATAATTGTTGGTCCATTTTTTGACCAGAACATTATGAATATCACCTTATTGATGCCATGCATAATCTGAAGTTATTTATTTTTTCAAGGAAAATTTGTCAAAGAGCTGTTCACTAATGAGTGTTGAAAATGCATAATTAGTTTATTTAATTTTCATGAATAAATTGTCACGACAAATATAAAATATGGTAATAACCCTTAGTGATGGGTAATTAGGACGTCTGTTCACAAATGTGTAAATTTCGTTATGTCCTTTGAGGCACGAAACAAGATGTAAATAGATGTTATTACGTAAATATTCATAATAAATTACATCTTATAATATGTTGATGAATAATGTGCATTATAGATGTGCATTTGTCGGGCATGTGTGTGTTTATGTCAAGCATGATTAATGAGATAACAAATATGATTGATTTTAAAGGTTGTTTGAATCTAGATCTACACATCATTAAAAAAAAATAATATGAATATTATTTTCTAAACTGTTTATACTCAGTGGTATGCTAATAAATTTAAAAGCCTTTATTTTTAATTGCATTTAGTTTTGCTAGAAGGAAAAGCAGACAGTAACAATTAAAGGTGACATCCATCAGTTTGCCTTACTGATATAATTATCTAATACATATTACAACATCTTACCACTGTTCTAGGAGAATTCGTGCTTCGTTGGTGCATAAACTTATACTGTATTATAAAGAAAAGCTCTTAATAATATAAGTTGAATTGCTAGATGGTATAAATTATTAAAAAAAATTACTTTAAATGTCATTTTTTTTCCAAATCTATAAATAAGTATGATGTAGATTTTAGCTGGAAAAAAAAATGTTGATGTCAGTGCTGATTACTTGGGCGATCATGTAATGTTAACTTTAAAGCAAGTGATTTTCTTAGTTAACCAGGTTTTCAAACGAAAATCCTGGTTATTAGATCGGGGTATGGTGCGTGGGCTGGCGGGCGGTTGAGCGGGCGGTGTCAAACAGAGGGTTTTCGGTCAATAACATCAATTTGGATAAACCAATCTTGCTGAAACTTTGTATATAGCAAGCTTGCATGAAGACCTAGCCTTAAATTAGATTTGGGGGCCAGTTGGGTCAAGGTCACTATTGCTAAAAATAGAGGTACAGTTTGCGCTTAATAATTTGTATTTAATTGTTAAATCGTTGAAAACCTGGTTTCGTAGCATGGCCATGTTTCTTGTTTTAAAATATTAACTCTGCAGCATGGCATGTATAGGATATGCATCTTTGTAACAACAAGAGTGGTGATTTTTTTTCACATGGGCCATGAAGTAGGGCACCGACAACAGCGTTTCATGGAATCTTTTCAGGTAACAATAACATATGGTTTCATGAGAGAACAAAAATTGGTCCAAACTGTCATTCTCCACCTTCGGATTGAGCACAATTACTAAGATTAATTTTGCCATTTTCAAAAGTATAAAACTGCAAATACAACTTATTGCTATTGATCAAAAATAGACAATCTACATTCCCTAAACACTATTGGTTATAATGTTATTTGTTTTCTTAATTGTGTTATTAATCAGAGTGTTTTTCCTAAAATAATATTGCTTTAATAATAATAATAGTAATACAGTACTGAAAATTACGAAATTGACATTTTTTCCGTTTCCACTCCGTTTCGTTTCCGTTTCAGTTGGAAGCGTTCGCCGCTCCGTTTCCATTCCGCTTCCGTTGCGTTTCCATTTCGTTTTATTCGTTTCTAGCGCTGCATTTCAAACGCTTCCAGCGTTTCTATCGTTTCTTCCGTTTCTACCGTTTCTTCCGTTTCTATCGTTTCAATCGTTCCATTTCGCTCCGTTGCGATTTTGATTAAAAAAATTCGTTTAATAAATTTCTTAATGTAAATTACTTCCGGTGTGTTTGCAAAATGACGAAAGAAGTAAACATTCTGGGGAGAGACAAAAGTCTTCCATTACATATAAAGGAATCGGCAATAGATTGTTTGCGACGAGGCTATTCAGTGTCAGCCACCCGGAGGAAAATTGCAGACACATAACTACCCTCCTGAGTCAGCCGAAACAACAGGAAACTGCGCTTTAGTTAATATTAGGCTAATCACGATAAAATGTTTCACTACTAACCTGTTTTACGCAGAAAAACTCAAATTCCAATTATAAAACACCAGGTAAAGATTCAGTGAGTGCATACATTTCCCATCTAGACTGACCAACAAAAACGTTGAACACGCTTTGTATTGTTGTCATTCATTTTCGCGATATTTATCCAAACACTGATGCTAAAAAACGAAAATAGTTCACAAACACAATTGCAGCTCTGTCACAATTGTGTTGTCCAAACACTAAATCACCGAAGATAGTCAAATAAAACACAAATTAAAATTACAGCCCTCTACACCGTTTAAGAAGAAATATTACTTTTTGATTCAAACATAGAACGAAATAAATATTGTGGCAATTTAACAATTTTGCACGACTTTTTCAAAGTTTTAATTGTTTAACGAGAAATCTCGCGTTGATTAATTTTATTGGATATAAGTTAATTTGACGAATTTGTCAATATGACGTATTTTAACACCTTTACCCATAGCCCTTACCTGACCTACTTGTCTTCGCCAGACGTCATATACCGGAATAAACAAACTGTCAAATGTGGTCCACACACATCCAGTATCCTTAAAAGTAACTTCTCTGTGATGTGTCAATCCGCAAAAACAGCGTAATGGTGATACGATCTTAGAATTTGTACGATGACACACACAATTTTGGCTAATTGTGGCATTTGCCCCTTTGATAATTGCCCCCCCCACCACCGGACGTTTGCCCCCCCCCCCGCCCCTGTAAGTGCAGACAGGACGTTTGCCCCCCCCCCCCGCCCCTGTAAGTGCAGACAGGACGTTTGCCCCCCCCCCCCCCCCCCCGCTGCCAAAATGAAAAGGCGAACGTTTGCCCCCCCCCCCCCCCCCCATATTTGTTACATGGCGGACTTTAGTTTTAACGTTTCGCTGACAGTTACGTGTAATATCCAAGAATTTAAGGAAAGTATTACTCACTAGAGTCGCATTTCATCGTTAACATTATTTTCTCATATAAACATGAACAAAATTGTTTTTTCCGAAAAAAGGCACATAAAAAGTCGCATAAAATACAACTTTCTAAGAAAACAAGCGTGTGTTATTTTTGCTTTCGGTTTGCTCATATAAGCGCTAATTAACGGCTATTCATTACATTGTTAACGCACTTAAAACATGGAGTCGCTAATTAAATCACTGTGATTTTAATTTATCCAAGGTTGTAACAAAATAAATGCGGTGTTGTTTCTTTTTGGCGCGGCGGGCTCTCTGGCCAACACTGCAACATCAAAGAAAATTCTGGGAAACAATCGCCAGTCACAACCATTTGAAGTCGCCGAAAAGAAAAAAAAATCGTTTCAAATTGACCGACCCATTATTTCTCTCAATACTGTTTAACATGATATCGACCGATAATTGTCTTCAAGCTGCCATAATGATAAGTTCTAAAGTAGTGAGAGGGGAGGGAGGGGGGACTGTACTATGTAGTAATGTTTCAGAACGCATATCCTTTTACTTATATAAATGTCCTAACAAACTTCTTTTGTCCATCGAATGATCATAAACTTTTTTTATAAAGGAATTATTTATATTTAAGGTATGGATTAACTATAAAATAATAGGCGAGCCATTGAAATAATATATTTGGACTAAACACGAGATGAAAATATATATTAGACTGTTCCTTTAAGTGTCTTGTCTTCTTAACATTATTTACAAAAAATAAACGACAAGTTATGTAGTATTTACTATAAGAAATCCCCCATCCACGTTTCCTCTTCCTCAACAAAAAAAGTGTGGGGTGGGGAAAGGGTGCATCATTGTGGGTACTGCTAGATATAGCGTTAGGTCCTTTTATGAGCCAAAAAAGATTTTGTAGACCTAAGTGTTTTTTTAATTTTTGTTGTCCTTGCATAAGTCAATGCATATTGCTCTTTAAAAGGTGAAGGTCATAAACCACACGACTGCCACATGGTGACATTTTTAAACACAGCTGCATAGCGGATGCATGTGTTCTTACAAAGGGGAAAAGGTGCCAAAACACGGTCACACTTCCTGTCCACTAGACAAACAAGGTGTCATAAATCTGCCAATTAGCTTTATTAGTTGGGTGTCCGCTCATGTATTAAAATTGGGGATTGAGTTAGAGTAATACTTTATGAAGGTATGAAATGGACCCATGCGCATGAAGAAAGATGAAGATAATATGAATTTAGAAAAAGATATACTTTAAATTAATACATTTCTATCCTTAAATGTGTACACAAATTAAGTTCCCGGTAGGGCCCACTTTAGACCACCAATTGGCATAGAACATTAAAGACATGAATGGGAAAATGGCGGGGTCATAAAATAAGCCGCAGCCAGGCGTGTAGCCCTTCATTCAAATAGTTGCAAGTCAAATAAAGTCAACAGTTTTATGCAGATTTTTAATCGCGGTTCCGATTAATCATATATACATAATAGCGCATTATGGGAACTATGCATTTAGAAATGGGAATTTTGACACCAATGTCCAAATTTACACCATTCTTCATTATAAGAATTATATCAATTAAGATTAAAAGCATAAGAAACTTTGCTTGACAAAAAGGCAAGATAAAATAAACTACATATCCATACCTCTGTAACTAAAGAAATGATGATGCTGATGACGGTGATGCTGCTACTGCTGCTTCTGCCGATAAAGATGACGGTGATACCGATGTTGTTTATGATTATGATGAAAATGGTAATAACGGTTACGGTGATGTTGATGCTAATGACAATTATGATGTAGATCGTGACGGCGGTGCTGCTGCTGCTGATGATGATTAGTGGCGATTATACAGATAATATGGGATCATAATGATGATCATGTGAATTTAATGGCGGTAATGATGATTATTTCTTTGATATTTATCATGTAAATGGACGTGATATAAGTTCGTTTTTACGATTGTTTTTCATTTAACTGTCATCGATGATTGTATACGTGCACTATTTGGAAATCTATTGTTATTCAGACGTGGCACATTAGGATTATACCAGTCGTGGGCTCTGAGTGCCGGGGAGGATGTAATTAATTCTTGATTGGGTTACACCTTGCAATTATGCATAGCATTGTTTGTTTGTTTTATGTTTAGTTGTTTTATTTTTTTGTGTTATATGAAATATTTACATTCTGTTGGTTAACGTTTAATTTTATTAAGTAGCTTTAATTTGTATCACGCAATGCATTCTTTGTAAATGACAAATACTTTAAACAGTATTCTCACAAAAAATGATAGGCGAAGTTAATCCCGGAACGGACCATGCAGCTATCAAGTAATTAGCGAAAATTCAAACTCAGGCTGCGACATTGCGCGCGCATACGTGTAAAGTCAGCTGTGTACACACTATCTTCATATGCAAAACGATGAAGACTAAGAATGTCGATCCAATGCGGATGTTAAGCTTTTCATTGGAATTAAAATATCAGTTTCGACAGAAAGGCAATTTTATAGTTAAATTGTGTGTTTTATCGTGCGGAGTGATTTTTAGTGCAGTTTTAGTCTGTTTTGACGATACACGATGACTTGGACAACTTGTGCGGTTTCGGAACTGTAATGTACGAGTTTGATTAATACGATTTTTTAGATAATAATTAAGATTTTTTTTTTGTTATTTCTTTCTGCAGATAACACAAAGTAGCGCGTTTATGTTGATAAATTGAAACCAGTTATTGTGTTCGTTTAAATTTATTTCGTACAAAGAAACGGTTGGAATGTTACTATAAATAATCAGGTGACCTAGAAACGTTTGAAGCGGTAGTGAAAATAGCTCTTCCGTTACTAGCATTCCGATTTTTGCGTTTCTACCGTTTCTAGCGTTCCAAGCGCTCCGGTTATAGCGTTTATACCGTTTACACCGTTTCAAGCGTTTGTAGCGCTCCGTTGCATTTCCATTTCCACTCCGTTCCGTTTCCGTTTCAACAGGAAACGAAAAACGTTTCGTTTCCATTTCCACTCCGTTCCGTTTGTCAATTTCATGATTTTCAGTACTGTAATGATGATAATAATAATAATAAAACTACTACTAATAATAATTTAATAAAATTGCAATTTAAAGAAAATGACATTAAAGTGAACAATTTACAATCATTTCTAGCACCTTTTTCACGAAGACATGGATGAAGTTAATAGACAACATCAATATGGCACCTTTTCCCGATTGTTTGACTCAATGTCAGTCTGGTTATGAGGAAAGAATTCTGCAATTTTTAACCTCCAGCCTTTAAATAACATTCTTTTGTAAACATTGACATTATTTGTTGATGGTGGTCAACAGGATGTAAGTCTGTGAGTTTGTTTAGATTGAAGTCTTAGTGGTTTTTCTTGTAAACATATGAAACATACAAGAAGCTGTTCTATTGACGTCTTCATTTCACTTTTTTCACTTTTTGTTGGGTGGGGGGTGGTGGTTTTGGGGCGGTTAAAACAAACATGAAACAAACAACAAATGAGAACATGTTTGCCATCATTAATGCATGTACAAATACAGCCTGCAGGTATTGTTTTATGTTTTGTGCACTGTTTAGTTCAAAAGTTAGAAAGGAAACGTGTCATCATTTATATTTCGAAAAAACAGCTACTGTACATGTGCATGTTTTGCTAAAGGTTTTGTGCACATCATGGGCAACCACAATGAATGGGGATTATAAAAAATACAAAAAACTTCATCGTGATTAAATGCTGTAAAGCTTGTAGCATTTGCACTGCAAAATATTTTTGGCCTTGTGCTATTTTTAGACATCAGGGCTTGCCTTGATGAGTACATTAATTTAGGTATATTCATACAAATAAAATAAGTGTGAAATATGTCAGCATTGAAAATGATATAGTTGGAAATGCAGATAGAACAGTCATATGTCATTGTTAACTTGTATACATTACAACGTTTCTATGCATACCCTAGTATTTGGAGTCCATGTCTTACTGAAGGTTTAGCGAAAGTGAGCTTGATAACTAAAACAATAAAAGATAAACATGTCATCTTACAAAAAAAAATGTAAAAAATGCAAAACAATTTTTTAATGTAAAGTGCTGTTGGTTCTTTCAATGCTTTTTTCTGTACAGCCCTCAGTGTGTCATTGCGAAAAGCAAACATCTTAGATCAAAAGGAGAACATAAATCTTGACATTAAACCCATTTCAGTCCTCTTAATACTGCAATATGCTTTCCTTGCAATTAAATTTAGGTGCATTCGCATAAATAAGATTTTTTATAACAATTGTACAAAAATGACAGGTACACACTAAATCCAGGTAAATCTTCGAAAAAATGAAACATGCATGCCTTGCTATGTAATTTTAGTGAACTCGCTTGATAAAAAAACCCGTCTCTATGACAAATGTAAAATGTGACATTGTAAAAAATGTCACTTAAAATCCTTACAAAACATCTCGACATCAAGGTCTGTTAATTCCCATAAAGTACCTGCAAGATGTGTGCTCTGCTGTCATGTTTTTTCATCATACATAAGGACAACGTTTTTTTTTCAACCAAATCTTTTTGTTTAACAAAACCTTAGCCTGATGATGTCCAAGGTTGTAAAAAAGCTGTTTTAGGTATTGTTGCATGTTTTATTGGTTAGATAGAGGATATTAACTTTTTTTTTTTCTCATTGGCAGGCATTAATATCAAGATAAGATTGTTTTATTGGCATGCATTTTGTGAACAGAAAATATTTGGAAAAAGAACATATGTCCTGATATCAACTCTTGAAAATGTTCAAGTGAAGCAGTTGTACTTCCGATTTTTTTGGATTTCTTTTTCAATTTTTAGAATAAGAAGATTTTTAAATGGTTATTTTTTTACTAGGGCATTGTTGTCTGTGTTAGCTCTACTGTAAAGTTAAAAGTTATAGCTCAAGTACTGTTAGACATATCTTATCCACTGATTGCTTAAACTCTCATGGCTTGGTTTTGAGTCCCTCTCAAAACAAAACCAGCAGCAATAGCTCAGTTGGTAGAGGGTAAGCTTGCGGATCAGGAGGTCACGGGTTCAAACTCCGACCTGGTCAAACCAAAGACTTTTAAGTTGGTAGTAGTGACTTCCCTCCTAACACTCCGGGCTAAGGGGACAGCATTAATCCTGATTCGTTGGTGTCAATATAATAGACTGGCCGGGTTCAGTCCCTGGGCACCTCATAAGTGCCCCCGTGCTTTAATGATAGAAATGTCCCTGCACAATATCAACAAAAATGCCTGCAAATTCCATCCAATCTCAAAGCAAAGGACTTGATATGATTAGCATTCGACCTAGAAGTGCAATCTGTAGAGCGTCAGCTGCAGGTACGGGAGGCCCAGGGTTCAATCCCGGGCAACAACATACCGTTGTTAAAGATGGTAACGGTATAGCTCCCTTGCTTACGCTCAAGGAAATACTTAAAGGTAGTTCCGCAACTGGTTGGCCTGGTGTCAGGATAGTGTGACTGGTTGTGTTATCACGCCATACATGGCATACTATACACAGTAAAGGCAGCATTATATCTGCTTCAAGTGGACACCATCTGGAGATAGCTGAAAATACTGTTGGTGAGATGATAAACCAAATAAACAAAATATAACCATTATGTGGTTAGGTCTTGCAGCTGATTTAGAGTGAGTCTGTGGTTCTACCCAGACATTTGTCAGGGGTTTTACTCCTTCACAATAGCTGGGCATTGCTTAAATGACCATAATTGATTGTGCAGAGCACATGTATTTCATATATTTTAATAACCAATTTTTCATAGATTAGAGTAAAATTTCACATTTGTCTACATATTAATCTTCCCTACTGGTATAATCAAGTTTAAAAGATCAAGTTTAACATGTGTAACATCTAACCCTACCTTGCCTTAGAAATTTGGTTGTACACACAAATGCTCCCATTTAAAATGTGTAAAATCTAGCCATAGCTTGCCTTAGAAATTTGATGGAACAAACAAATGCTCCCATTTTAAATGTGTAAAATCTAGCCCTAACTTGCCTTAGAAATATTTGGTGGAAGATACAAATGGTCCCATTTATAATGTGTAAAATCTAGCCTTAGCTTGCTTAAGAAATTTGGTAGTACATATAAATGCAGATTTAAGGTTTTGCATGAAAAGCAAATTTGCCTAGTTCTAATACAAATTTGAACATATGCTGTAATTCACATAGAACCATGTCATATTTTTATATTTTATCTTTTAATGCCTCTCTGATTGTGTGGAATTGGGATTGGAATTCCCACACCAAAACCGCAAGCTTAAATAAGCTTGCGGCAAGTTTGCGACAAGATTGCGGTAAGATTGCAACCAAGCGTGTTGCAATCTTATTTAAGCTTGCGGTAAGATTGCGATAAGAAAGCCGCAATCTTAAAATTAAGCTTGCAAGGTTGCGATAGGAACCATTACGATCTTGATTGCTCGCTTGACTGCTCGCTTGCAAGCTTGCGCAATCATGCCAAGCGAGCGGTTTGGCTCGCTTAGAAGCAAGCGAGCGGTTTGGCTCGCTTAGAAGCTCGCTTGCACGCTTGGCAAGCTTGCAAGGTTGCGATAGGAACCATTACGATCTTAATTGCTCGCTTGCAAGCTTGCGCAATCATGCCAAGCGAGCGATTTGGCTCGCTTAGAAGCTCGCTTGCACGCTTGCAAGGTTGCGATAGGAACCTTTACGAGCTTGATTGCTCGCTTGCAAGCTTGCGCAATCATGCCAAGCGAGCGGTTTGACTCGCTTGCTCACTTATCCCATGTGTGCGGTTTGGCAAGCTTGCAAGCTTGCGCTATCATCCCAAGCTTGTGTGTTGTTTTTCTCTTTGCTTGATCAAATCCGTTGAGTGGCTAAGGTTGTGGCTAGATTGACATAAATAAAATCACTAAATAACATTTGTGGTTTTCACTTAAAAATCCGATGCAACAAAAAATTTACAGGGAAAATAACACAACAGAAAGATACTAAATATATTCCACTTTAATTAAAGACAATGGCAAAAAACATAAAGAAGAAGTGGTCATTTATTAAAGGAAACAACTAAAAGATGCTTATCAATTAATTTATATTCTTAACCCATAGCTCGCTAAGCACTTATTATTAATATGAGAAAGCATGACAAGCCTTTTTGGGGGGTCTAGCAAATAGGATTTTAAATGATTAAATCAAACTTAAGTATCAATTTTTTTATCATTAAGAATAAAATACATACAATGCACTCAAGAAATAGTACCACAGGTATTGTGTTCAAAAACAGTTCATAGTCAGTTCTTGTTGATTTCTCAGATGACAACTCTAGTTCAGCTTGAGGGAATCTTGCATCCTTCCTCTTACTTGCACAGCAAATGTATTTTTTCTCCAATAACGTCTGAAAAAGAAAAAAATTCCAACATTCTGCATTATTTAAATTTTTTTTTTTCTTACCTGATTTTTTATTTAGCAATGAAAGATTTATTTAGTATGTAAGGGTCTTGTGTTATTTGTACCACACAGGCACCTAATGATTTTTCAGTCAAATTTTGATGCAGAGTAAGTGTTCAAAGACTGAAAGAAATAGATTGGAAATTTTACAAAAAAAACAAGGAAACAAACAAAAAACCTTATTAGATGCTGACACAAACTTTTACAGCTTTGGTCATGATGCAAACTTGCCTATTCTTTAAAACAGCAATTTGAAAACAGCAACAAATAACAGGAGCTATAGGCAAAAGCACCCCCATATTTTATATGTTTAAAGCCTGAGCTGAGAAATGCTGAACTAACTAAAAAGTAAAGCTTAACGAAATACTATCTTGGTTATTTTATAAGCATCAATATGCACAAAGGGGTAAAAGTAAAACACCAGACCTGGTAGTGCAATCCCTAGAGTGCCGGCTCCTGGTACTAGAGGCATTGGGTTCAGTCTGGGCTGCAACATACCAAAGTCATGTTAAATGGTAGTGTTATTGCTCCCTTGCTAATACTCAAGCAAATATACAGCTAGTTCTATGACTAGTCAGTCAGGTGTCAGGATAATGTGACTGGGTGTATCATGCCAGGTGTTCATGGCATGCTAAAATCAGTAAAAACAGCTTTATATTGGCTTCAATTGAACACTGTCTTCAAATAAATTGTTGGTGGTTTGATTGTTTATTAGGTTTATTGAGCCACCAACAGTAGTACTGGTATTTCAGTTATCTGGAGACGGTGTTCACTTGAAGCAGATATAGTGCTGCCTTCACTGTGTATAGCATGCCATGAACAAATAACATGATACCACATCCAGTCATATTATCCTGACACCAGGCCAACCATAAACACACAGATAAATAAAAAGCCAGTAAATTTAAAATGTATGGTTATTACAGCAAGATTATTCTTTTATTAATGTAAGTGAATACAGAGAAAAAAGGAAATTTAAATTTAAAATATACCAACTAATTTTAATATTATAATATTGCAATCAAAACAGGGACGCCCATGGCTGAGCGGTTAGAATCGCTGACTTGAAGCTCCTCTGACAGCCCCTCACCGCGTGGGTTGAGTCCTAGTCGGGGTGAGAACTTCCATGTAGGGAGGTTTTCCTCCACCAATAATTAGCTGGACGTCGCCAATATGGCCATAAATGTGTCGATGTAACAAAAAATCAAACAAAATCAAAACAACATATGATTTCCCAAAAATGACATCTTCATGTACCAACAGCTGTGCCATGCAATTAATAATAAACATGGTAGTGCTAAAAGGTAGCAAATGCATTAATACAAGAACTGGTACAAATGGTCAAAATGTTACATAGTTATCTAAGTACCTTTTGTCTTGTCATCCATGCGTTGCTCTACACTGACCTCCTTATTGACATCCGTCTGCATCTCCGATTCTTTTTTTTTGTTCACTTGCATCTGGCTGTTTCAAACTATTACAGAAAATAAAATACTTTACATGAGTGGCAATTCCATACTAGCAAACACAGTTATGTATGTGTTCAATCATCATGTACAAGTTATCTTGGATATTTCTATTACCGGTGACCTAAATTTATTTTTTTAACACAATGTAATCAACAACAAAAAATATTGTGTAACCACTTAAAACCGTTTTATGTGCCTTTATTCCTATAGTATGGAATGTATCCATGTGTAATGTCCGGTAACTGGATATTACCGTTAATAGGGTCACTCTAAAATAAACAATATTACAAAAATGTCTTACGTTTGAACTTGTCAGAACCGTATCAAATTTAACTGAAGCATAAATTAAATATACAGTAGAAAACACGTGTTTATGGAAAAGTCAACGGTTTCAGAAAACGTTTGTGATAAGAAAAAACTAAGGTGAAATGTCGGAACTGAAAAAAATGGCGAAAATATTTAACACGTTAATTTTGCATTCTAAACCGTTAATGTACTAAACTTACTACGTTCAGAAAACCTGATTTAAATTGTGGTGCTTCTTATACTTGTTTAAGTAGATCAATGTCTCACCTCTGCTTAGTAGTCCAGTGAAGGAAAGTCAATTGTTTCATCTTTTTCATCACATTTTTTGCATTTCGTTGAAAATTGGCGCGGCCGGAAGTGTAGACTGCGCATGTGCTATTGTAAATCGGGACCGCTCGGCGATTTCTTCGGTTATTTTCCGAAAGTTAGATTGACTTTTACTAAAACACCCTAAAAGCGACTTTTAAACTTTTATTATTAAATGGTGTTTATTCACATTCCCAATAAAGTAAGAGTGGTTTTAACATGATACTCTACTGTCTGTTCTGTTATTTTGTTGTCATATTAGATATTAGACTGTAGATCTACTTGACCAGGTTTTCGAAAGACAACAACAAAAAGTTATTAAAAAACTGACATCTTTGGAATGAGATCAAAAAAATAAATATTGTACTGAGCTATTATTACCAAATCTTTTGTAGCTGTCTTAAATGATAACATAGCTTAAAATTGCTTTTGTGATCAGTCAGGTCAAGGTCACTGTAACTCATAACAGCAATTTGCTTTCCATGTCTACTCAGGATTTAGATAGATATCAAATTTGGAAGTTAACTTGTTTATGGGATGCCAAAGTATGGGACTGTTTTTGTTGTCAATTAGTTTGAAGTACTGAGTCACTGTTACTAAATACATTTTATTTTGTTTATGTTCATTATCTTAATTTTTTTGAGGATTAATCAGATTAAGTAGTTAACTAACTATCTCATGGGAAGAATATGTTAGGAATTGCTTTAGGGATCAATTGTTGTCAAGTTATTAAATATATTTTTGGATTTTCTATAAATAACTCAAGATGGGAGTAAGGTATCATTACCAAATTACTTTCTAGGGAGAGTAAATCTGGGACTGTTCTGTATAGGGTTGTGTGATTTCTGTTAAATAATAAATAATGACAAAAAAAATTAAAAAAAAAAAAAATGGCAGTTAGTATCTAGAGCTTTTTTATGTCACATTCTGGTAAGCTTTTTTCAACCAACTGTCCATCTAGCTGCATTAACAATTTGCTCGTAAACACTTTAAAGGCTACCGTTTTGATCCAATCTTAACCAACACTGGTGGTCAGAATGTCATTAAATGTTTGTCTGTATGAAATCTTGGATGAGTTAATAAATAGGTCACATGGTCAAAAAGTAGGTGACTTGGTCAGATCTATAAAAACCTTGAGAACACATTAAAAGACTTTTTTGGGGCCTAATCTTCTTAGAACTTGACCAGAATCTTTGTTTGCAATAAATCTTGATGTGTAACTGTAGGCAAAGATTTGCTTCAACATAACTTGTAATCACTAGAATCCAAGGCATGGTTGTGAACATTTAGTCTTGTGATTAAATTTTAAAGCCAGTGTCCTCAGGTGAGCGATACAGGGCCATCATAGCTTTCTTGCTGTATATCTGCAAGTGGAACTGGTCATGCTGGTCAAGTTCTCTTTCAAATGTTATTTCTTTAAAGAAATACAAAATAAATTTCTTAATGTCTTGGAATAATTTTATGCTTGCAAGACCACAACCTATCCACAATCCTAATGATAATTAGTTTTAAGCTTGCAAGATCGCAAGCTTCTTGCAATCTTCAGTGGAATATAAGATTGCAAGCTTGCAAGACCGCAAGCTTCTCGCAATCTTAATGGTATTTAAGATTGCGAGAAGTGTGCGAACAAAACCTAACCGCAACCTTAATTTCTATGCAAGCGAGCGTGCTCGCATCCGCGACCATAATATTTAAGAATTGCAATCTTATTAAGATTGCGACAAGCTTGCGCAAACTTGTCGCAAACTTGTGACGAGCTTGTCGCAAGCAAGCGTTTTGGTGTGGGTTTGCCGGCATTTTTACCGATACTGTGCAGGGACATTTCTATCATTATAGCACACGGGCACTTATGAGGTGCCCAGGGACTGAACCCAGCCGGTCCATTATACTGACACCGATGAGTCAGGCGTAATGCTGTCCCCTTAGCCCCGAGCGTTAGGAGGGAAGCCACTACTACCAACCTTAAAGTCTTTGGTTTGACCCTCCCCTGTCTCACTGGAGAATACTGTGGTACAGTGCCAGAAGTGGTTCTCTCAGTAAAACATTGCTGAAAGTATAGTGCCTGTTAAATATTATACGGAAAGCAGGATTTGGAAATGCTATCAATATAGTCCATTGCGCAAGAACTGTTATTTCGTAATGTGTGAGGGGGCTGAAATTCTCTATTTGTTGTCTGCAGATCGGTTATAAATAAAGTTGGGAAATGTATTCCTTGTACATATTTCTGCAGGTTTATTGTTTCAAGGCAAGGTTTTTGTAAATCTAGTGCAGGGTTAATATCTCCTTCCCCCTCCACATCTTTTTAATTGATTTAAGTGTTTTTTTCTACCTTCTTCTTTCTTCTTTCCTATGGTGAAGGTCTGCAAATGGCCTGTAGTGCACCAGTGGTTCTACATGGTCTGGGGTCTTACTCTGTTGATAAAAGCTAGGCATCAATATTATGACTGTATTAGCGCTACTGGTATGTAATTTCAAAACAGCAAACATAACCATTATTATGTTTCACAATCAGACATAGATGCTATGGTAAACTTTTGTCTGATTGGAGAATAATAAATATTTAAGTTTGTTATATTTGCATATGCTATTTCTAGTGGAAAAGCTTGTTGTGTAGCACCATTTGTTTTCAGTATTTATATTTGTTTTGTTATTATTTAATATTGCCCCAACACTATGGTCAATCTATTTCTATCTGGGCAATGTCTAGATAATTATTGTTGGACGGAGATCCAAGATGTCAAGAGAAGAACGACAGGCACACTGTTGTCTAGTGGGAAGACCTCAGCCACATGGTATCATTGTTATAAATCATACCATTACACTTCTGTTTTGTTTTTTTTTAAATTGAACTTAATTAAGTAAACTTAATTGAAATAAAGACCTTCAGGAAGCTTCCATGATTATACATAAAAACTTTCCTCAGAGATAAAAATTGTCCATAAATTTTTACATTGTCTCTCTCTCAACCAGATTAAGTATTGACTTAGCTTAAGTTAAGTTTGATTGTGATTTTTTTTTTGCTTAGAAGGAAGATAATGAGCAACAACCTGTGATAGAATGCTTCTGATTATTTGCTGTTCTTGGTTAATTTGTTTTGTATTTGGTGTACATTGCTTTGGGCTGATTTACAGATTTTGGTTTAATATGTAAAACCAGACAATGTGCCTTTATCGAACACATGGAATGATAGCATATTTGTTTTTGTAGATTTAATGGAATGGTTTGTTGAACATATTCTTATCTTCTTCTTTGAAGATCTTGATCATTACTCTAATGGTAGGACCAGCTTAAACCATCTGTGATTTAATTATTTTTGTATTTTTATCAAATCAATTTCTTATCTAGCTTTACCTATGAATTAATTTAACTGAGATGCCCTCAGATCAAATCTGCATTCACTGGTACAATATATAATATATGGTTTGCTGTGGGGTTGTTTTCTGCTTTCTTTACCTCACTGACACAAGTTTGGTCATATTTACATACCGGTGATGCCGCACCATAACTTATGGAAGAAGATCCCAACACCAATGTCTCGGTTGATCCACCGGCACACAGCAGGTCATCTGACAGGCCCATCCACACATTAAGTTCTTTGCTCTGACAAAGACTATAACCCTGAGAGAGGAGCTGAGAATTTACACTATAAATGTTTTTCTTTAGTCGGACAGAAAATATTTCAAAGTTTGCTGTGAAGCTTAGAAGCAAAAGAAAGACCCCATTTTAATTATGTTACGTACATTTTACTTTATGTTACAGCAATTTGTTTAGCCAGTACATATGTTCTTACTGGTATTTGCCCTCAAGTTATCTGGTCTGAAAACAACCAAGAATTCACAGTAAAAAAATAATTGCCTATTCTTTGCTTTTTTTCTTGAAGGTTGAAAATTATGAAATACTTGAGACTATTTAAGCAAATTCTTACCAGTTAAGCACTTGTCATTTATATTGTCCTAATTTGTATAATTTATACAACTTAGCCGTAGTCTCAACCTAAATCAGGTCCAGACATCCAGGATTATAAATGCGTCTGCTATATTCATGACAGTTGTTATTCCTTACATCTTGCCTTATTTAAGCCCCAGTAAATGTCAGTAAATTTTTAATGTTCAGATCGCCAATTTCAACTGTCATATGCATTACTTAAGAATATTCTTTTCTGTTTTCATAGAAATTTATTTGTTGAATATTTAATAAAAGAAAATAAGAGCACGTGCATCCAGAATGAAAGAATTGCATCAAGGTTAAATAACATTTAGAAGGTTTGACTTCATTTTTTTTTCCTTGTCCCAAAATCACATGTACTAACATGTGTATCTAAATGAGGAGAATTGATGTCATCTAAATGTATGGAAATGAACTTATTTAAATTCTTGACCTGTTTGTACTGGTATATGGGTTGTTGTTGGTGAACATGCAACCTAGCTGGTATTTGGCTTGGGTTGTTGAGAACTGACTAACTTACTGGTATATGGGTTGTTAGTGAACATGCTAGCTAGCTGGTATATGGTTTGGGTTGTTGTGAACTGACCGGCTTACTGGTATATGGGTTGTTAGTGAACATGCTAGCTAGCTGGTATATGGTTTGGGTTGTTGTGAACTGACCGGCTTACTGGTATATGGGTTGTTAGTGAACATGCTAGCTAGCTGGTATATGGTTTGGGTTGTTGTGAACTGACCGGCTTACTGGTATATGGGTTGTTAGTGAACATGCTAGCTAGCTGGTATATGGTTTGGGTTGTTGTGAACTGACTGGCTTAGTGGTATATGGGTTGTTAGTGAACATGCAACCTAGCTGGTATTTGGCTTGGGTTGTTGAGAACTGACTAACTTACTGGTATATGGGTTGTTAGTGAACATGCTAGCTAGCTGGTATATGGTTTGGGTTGTTGTGAACTGACTGGCTTAGTGGTATATGGGTTGTTAGTGAACATGCAAGCTAGCTGGTATATGGCTTGGGTTGTTGTGAACTGACTGGCTTAGTGGTATATGGGTTGTTAGTGAACATGCAAGCTAGATGGTATATGGCTTGGGTTGTTGTGAACTGTTGTCAACAGGCTTGCTTACTGATATATGATTTGTTATGAATAGGCTACCTTACCAATATATGGGTTGTTGTAAACAGGCTAGCTTACTGGTATATGATTTGTTAGGAACAGGCTACCTTACCAATATATGGGTTTTTGTGAACAGGCTAGATTTCTAGTATATTGGTTGATGTGATCAGGCTAGCTTACTGGCATATGGTTTCTTAGTAACAGGCTAGCTTGCTGGCATATGGTTTCTAAGTAACAGGCTAGCTTGCTGGCATATGGTTTCTAAGTAACAGGCTAGCTTGCTGGCATATGGTTTCTTAGTAACAGGCTAGCTTGCTGGCATATGGTTTCTTAGTAACAGGCTAGCTTGCTGGCATATGGTTTCTAAGTAACAGGCTAGCTTGCTGGCATATGGTTTCTTAGTAACAGGCTAGCTTGCTGGCATATGGTTTCTAAGTAACAGGCTAGCTTGCTGGCATATGGTTTCTTAGAAACAGGCTAGCTTGCTGGCATATGGTTTCTTAGTAACAGGCTAGCTTGCAGGCATATGGTTTCTAAGTAACAGGCTAGCTTGCTGGCATATGGTTTCTTAGTAACAGGCTAGCTTGCTGGCATATGGTTTCTTAGTAACAGGCTAGCTTGCAGGCATATGGTTTCTAAGTAACAGGCTAGCTTACTTACAAGCTAGCTGACAAGTATATGGGTTGTTGGTAAACAGGCTAGCTTACTGGCATAGTGTTTCTTTGTAACAGGCTAGCTTACTGGCATATGGTTTCTTAGTAACAGGCTAGCTTACTGGCATATGGTTTCTAAGTAACAGGCTAGCTTGCAGGCATATGGTTTCTAAGTAACAGGCTAGCTTACTTACAAGCTAGCTGACAAGTATATGGGTTGTTGGTAAACAGGCTAGCTTACTGGCATAGTGTTTCTTAGTAACAGGCTAGCTTACTGGCATAGTGTTTCTTAGTAACAGGCTAGCTTACTGGCATATGGTTTCTTAGTAACAGGCTAGCTTGCTGGCATATGGTTTCTAAGTAACAGGCTAGCTTGCTGGCATATGGTTTCTAAGTAACAGACTAGCTTATTTACAAGCTAGCTGACAAGTATATGGGTTGTTGGTAAACAGGCTAGCTTACTGGCATAGTGTTTCTTAGTAACAGGCCAGCTTACTGGCATACCGTTTCTTAGTAACAAGCTAGCTTACAAGTATATGGGTTGTTGGTAAACAGGCTAGCTTACTGGCAAATTGTTTCTTAGTAACAAGCCAGCTAGCTTACAAGTATATGGGTTGTTGGTGAACAGGGTAGCTTACAGCATGGCCTCTCACTGCATGGGTGCAAGTCATGTTCAGGGCAGAGGACTTAATGTGGAAATGTCTTCCAGCTAACCTTCGGTGCCCAGTTGTTCTTCCCAGACATTTGTCTGTGGTCTTCCTTCACCAGAATTGCTGGATTTCACTATAATGTGTTTAATTATGTAGCTGCAATGTATTTCTAAAACAAACAAAACAAACCAATCCAGCATGAAGAAAGGTCATAAATAAGGCATGTGCTTGGAGATTTTATCTCTTATTTCTATGTTATCACTATCCTGTATTTCGTCCAAGGCTAGCTGCATATTAATGTGGATAATAAATTATCTTCATTTCAAAACTCAAGTCTGCTAGGGGTGCAAATATTAAATCATACATGTATGATAAGATTTTACTAAAAAAAGTCAAGTCCTCATGCTCATTTCGAAATGGAACAATATCTGCCAGATTTCCGTGACATTTGTTCATGGTAGTTTAAGCATAGGCAGTAAGTAGAATACCTATATTGCAATTGTTTTGTAAATATCAATTTAATTAGTTGGCTTTTATTCATATCCTGTTAATGGTTAAGGTAAACAGATGTTTGATCTTTTTAATTTATTTTTTTAAATTGGTATGTCATTTATAACAACAAAAACACCTTATGTTGAACATTTTTGCGATATGTAGGCATTCATTATCATATTACGGTCAACCATCACCTCTTTTTCTCCTTCTTCTTTTTATCACCATCAGTATCAACATCATCAAAATATTTTTTTGCCTTTAGCATGTACACTGAGGACTACAGTTTTAGCACACAAAAAAGTATTGTTGAAGTGGAAAAGGGAGGAGGCATTTATATGGATAACAACACAAAAGTATTCTTTGCAGAGGCCTTTTTTATTGCTCTGTCTCAGTTTATTTAGTTTTGTGGTTCCCAAAGAAACGTTGTTAAATTGCTTCCAAAGTTTTAACATTTACTATAGAGTAAAGAACAAATTCATTTAGTGTCATGTAACCTATGAAAGTCTGCAAAACAAACTTTCCCCATGTGCAAATTTCAGCGAGCATTCCATATATAGGCGTCGCGCTCCAGCATGTTGCCAATCATTTAAAAACAAGTCTGCTAGTAAGGTATGAAACATAACTAAACAGACATATGGTGTGTTATCACTTGAAACTTTCTTGCTATGACATTTGTTCCTATGCTATAACCTCAAGCTACTGGTCACATGTTCAACTCTGAAACAAACATTTATATTGTCACTTGATGAAAACTATAACTATTTTATGCCTGGAGCTACCAGTCACTTGCAGGGCTGGAAAGATTTTCTTTTCAATGACTAGTCCTGGGCTAGTAACCTGGACAAAAATTACTTGTCCAAATATTTGTGTCATTTTCAGTAAACGAACAAGATGTTTTTTCTTTTCTTTTTTTGTCTAGAAGCATTTATTTATCACACATCATGATGGGCTGTTTTGTACAGATGTGTGCATTGTACATGTACTGCCTTTACGTGTTGTTGATAAATGCTCCTGGCATGAAATTGAATGTCTTCATCGCTAATTAAAAATCGCTGTTTGTCACTTGTCCAACTGCCAATTTAGGAATTGTCCAGGACTAATTTAATGATCAATGACCAGTAGCCCGAAGCTGCATTTTGACTTGTCCAGGATGGACTTCGGGCTACCATATTTTTCCAGCCCTGACTTTGTTCTTGCAAGGTGTACAATTTTGTTTGATTGTTTAGAACAATGGTGAAATAGTAAAAATATAAAATATGTGCTGATCCTTAAAAAAAATGTGTAACAAAACCTTGCAGAAAAACCCGAAATTTGTTTGTATAAGACAGCAGTTATATTTTACAGCAGGATTTGTTTATGATGGAAATGATTTAATCTTTAGAACTAATATTCTTCTTTATTTGTGTATTTTCAGGGACAGCTCTCAGCATGTTTGGTATGGAAGAAGGACAGTTGATGATGGATGGACTCAATGGCTTCCTGATCTTCGTCAACAAGAAGGGCAATGTCAAATTTGTCTCACCTACCATCTGCGATCATCTTGGGCTTAAAATGGTGAGTTTGTTTATTGGGTTTACCATCCCACCAACAGTATTTCAGTTATCTGGAGTTGGTGTCCACTTGAAGCAGATATAGTGCTGCCTTCACTGTGTATAGCATGCCGTGAACACCTGGCATGATACCACACCCAGTCACATTATCCTGACACTGGGCTAACTAGTTATGGAACTACCCTTAGCAAGGGAGCTATACCACTACCATTTTTAACGACTTTGGTATGTTGCATCCTGGGATCAAACCAGAGGCCTCATGTACCTGGAGCTTATGCTCTACCAATTGCACTACCAGATACGGTATAAAAATTGTCTATATTGGTTTGAACCTATGCACATTGGTAGTTGTGCCAGTTTTTTCCTGTATAACAATTATTTATATTTCCACAAAGTGAGGCATATAGCCAAGGCACTGTCTGTTTGTCTTTGTGTCTATCCAAGAGCTAATCCAATCTGTATGTCCATATTTCTTTGTATTATCTCACAAGCATACACTTGAAAAGAGGGCCCCAATGGCATAGTGGTAGAGTCGCCGATCTGTAACTCCTCTGACTGTTTAGCCTCTCACTGCCTGGGTTCGAGTCCCATTCGGGGCGAAGGACAATGTGAGAAGGTCTTCCAGCTGACTTGCGGTATGCCGGTGGTTCTACCCAGACATGTGTCTGGGGTCTTCCTCCACCAAAAAGCTGGATGTTGCTATAATGATCATAAATGGTCACTTTAATGTATGTCAAAAACAAACAACCAAAACATACACTTGAAAGTGCGTCAATTGTGATATATACAGGTACAAATATTAAGGCCAAGGTCCTTTTCAAGGTTAAATTTATGATCTCTGCATCTGAGGAAATAAGTTAGTTCCAAGGACATTTTTTGTTCCTGTTTGTTTTCTACTACCATTGCACTAAATCTTATATATATCAGATGTTACCAGCCGCAATAGCTCAGGTGGTAGAGCGTCAGATCGGGAGGTCATGGGTTCAAACCCCTGCCAGGTTAAACCAAAGACTTTAAAGTTGGTAGTAGTGGCTTCCCTCCTAACGCTCGGGAGTAAGGGGAGAGCATTATGCCTGACTTGTCGGTGTCAGTATAATGGACCGGCCGGGTTCAGTCCCTGGGCACCTCATAAGTGCCCCTGTGCTATAATGATAGAAATGTTGCTGCACAGTATCGGCAAAAATGCCGGCTAATCCCATCCCATATCAGATGTTAAAGGTCTACTATGACAAACAATTAACTGTTAAATGTATTAACATTGATTCTAACTTTTACCTGGTATTAATTCTGTTTATTATCGAGGCAATGTACTGTTAAGTTATGAGTATATATCAATAGAAAACATTTAGAAGGCTTTTATATCTTGAAATGACTGCCAACATGCTTGTGTCTCCACCATGAAGGATTTGTCATAGCACAAGTAGATCTACAGAACAACTAAATTTACACCTTACCTTACAAAATTTCATAGTATAGAATTCATAGAATTCACGAACTAATAATAAACACAATTCAAATTATAATAATCTTCAAATAATGTGAACTGACTTAGAAAAAACACACACACAAATGCAATTTCTCCATTTGTCAAAGCTGTCAAATGTAAACAAGTGACCATGTACTGAAAAGCTTTCTCTGATTGGTCCAGTTTGAGAAAAAAATTTTTTTCAAGGTGTGTCAATTGATTTGTTATTTAAAAATCCAGATACCATATTCATAAGTATGATCTCTTATTTCACTTTAAAACTTGGTAACATTAGGCTCTGATTTCTAGATGTTATAATGTAAAGTTTTCCATGTCAAGTCTATGGCATACTAATGTTTAGATGTAATAATGTAAAATTTACCTCGTCAAGACTATGGCATACTAACTTTTAGATGTTATAATGTAAAGTTTACCTTGTCAAGTCTATGGCATACTAATGTTTAGATGTTATAATGTAAAGTTTACCTTGTCAAGTCTATGGCATACTAATGTTTAGATGTTATAATGTAAAGTTTACCTTGTCAAGTCTATGGCATACTAATGTTAAGATTTTATAATGTAAAGTTTACCTTGTCAAGTCTATGGCATACTAATTTCTAGATGTAATAATGTAAAATTTACCTTGTCAAGTCTATGACATACAAATTTTTAGATTTTATAATGTAAAGTTTACCTTGTCAAGTCTATGACATACTAATTTTTAGATGTAATAATGTAAAATTTACCTCGTCAAGACTATGGCATACTAATTTTTAGATGTTATAATGTAAAGTTTACCTTGTCAAGTCTATGGCATACTATTACTACAAGGGCGACTTTATGTATGTTTTAAATGTTAACTGTCTCTGTAAAGTTAAAAATATATTATTTGACGGTATGTTTAAGCTTAGGAAACATGCAACTTTATGTAAAGTTCATACAACTGTGCATATATGAGCTGATTTAAATATTTGCCCAATAATACATGTAGCACTTAGTTATTTTCCACCTCCACACCCTTATTTTCCAAGAACTATTTTTGAACCACTTTTGGGGTTCTTATCTTAATTTCCGTGACTTTTAAAGCTCTTTTAGACATCCATCCCAGTTTTTTTTTTCTCCTTATTGTTTCTGCCTGTTTCTGAAAATACGCATTGATGAGACAGTGGTCCGCTATTTTGGTACTGCAGCCTGAAATTTTAATGTGCACCGATTGTACTGCATTGAATACACAACTGCACACCAAAATGCAATCAATTCACTTTTTTTTTTGTGATAAGAAGATTGCTGAAGCCATTTGATCACTGTTGAAGACAAGAGTAAATGCTTGATGTTTAAGTTATTTTGCTGTATAGAGCATTTAACTGCTTAATTAGGGCCGACTAACCCTAAATTATTTGGGTCCCGGGGGGGGACATTTTCACTTTTTTGTGCTAAGGTATTTTGTTTTAATTATTGATGAACAATTATCTTGTTCAACGTGAACTGTCTGGTATATGAACAAGTATTTCATTTAAGTGTTCCAGGTAGAAGACCTCGGAGGATACATTAACAATTCACATGTTCACACACTTAAAACCAATTGCAGTCATTTATATAACATGATGAAAACAAATTAGACCACCATTATTTAAGACTATTTCAAAATAACTGGTTCCTACCAGTTTAACAAACAACAATTCCATAAAGCATCTCAATAAACAATTTAAATGCTAAACAGTTACATGTATCAGTATGCTTTCATTGGATTCAACTCATCCCTTGTGTATTGTTAAGACCTCTTTATCTGTGGAGCGTATTTAATTTTTAAGCTCACCTGATCAACGAATAAGGGCAGATCTAGATAAGAGAAGAAAATTGTGTTGCCATATATTCCATAAATCTCATGTGAGCATCAGGGGTCTGGAGTTTAAGACAGACTTTGGATCCAAGGGTCCCAGGTTTGAACCTTGAAACTGACCATGCAGTGTTAGTCCTTGAGCTAGACTATTTACTGCTCATTGCTCTAGGTACTCGGTACCTGAGTACTGGTTCTACCCAGGAAGTGGGCAGTCAAGATCAGTTTATATAAGTTGAAAGAATTTGTTCCCCAGTCAAATATAAATAAATAGGTTTAAATGAAAAGTTCTCAACCAAACCCTCTTTTTCTAGTATTAATTCGAAATGTTTAATCCTGATAATTTTATTCTATCCTGGAATTTGGACAGCTATTCCATTAATATGAGCATCAACATCTGATTTTAAAGATTAAAGGTTAAAGGTTGGCTTGCAAGTACTGTCAAGCTTATATCTCAATAACCACTATATAACTTGGAACCAAATTTTGCACGTGTCCTCTGTCTTACCAACTGATATAATCAAATTTGACATTTCCAAGCTTGATTTTAGGAGAAATAAGTCACTGACTCATCTTTAAAAAAATTGTACAGATACATGTAGGTTCAAGGTTTTTTTTTCATTGCCAGAGGAAGGGGCCCATGCCCTGTAATTTTGGGAAAAAAAGTGTGATTTCTTCCTTAGAGGGGAATGAAAAAAACTTATTTAAAGTTACTTTTGGGGGAAATCTGCATTATTTTAAAGACATTTTCTGGGGGGAAGGCGCCTGTAAATGGCTCCTACTAAAGAAGGAAAAAAAGCCCAGAGGTTAATGTTTGGCATGCAAATAATATCAGGCTTACCACAGCCCATTAATAGTGGAGCGCCCTGTCCAGAGGCAGATCTCTTGTTCACTCTTTTGTTCACTCTTGTTTTCTTTATCCCCAGAAATAATGTAAAACACAAAAAAAGAAAAATAAGACAATGATGTGCAATGATTGTTTTTTTTATTCGTATGACTCCAAATGAATGAGATGGAAGGATGGATAGAATCAGTAAATAGAATATGAAATAGCAAACAAGACAATTCAGTGATGTAAATATTGCATGATAGTTTTTGTAAAATAAGTATCATCAGGTTACAAAGATTACTTTTTACTTAATTGAGCACTGCAAATATCATTGCCATCAATTTTGATTAAGCTAAAGAATTGAATAATATGCCTGGTTGACAAAAAAAACTTGATCTGAGTATAATCAATTTTGGAGAAAAAATATTACAAATGGGATATTACTTCAGAGATTCATTTTTATAGAAACTGTCTGAAATTCTCATTGCAAATATCCATTTTGACATAAATTTGGAAAAAACGTTTATGGACTGAGTTACATGTATCTGCATAGCATAACAAAAGAACATTGGTCTTAATGTTAGTAAGACAGTTATTGTAATAAATAGGTGATTAGTTATTAAAAAAACATTGCTGTTATTTCTGAAAACACCAATTTCAGTTGCAGTGCCCCATTTTGTCATTGAGTTGGAATATAATAATGGATAAAGTAATAAAGATTAAGTAAAATGAATGAGGACAGATTTCCAGATAAAAATGTATTGGATTTTTAAAGTTGTTCTTTTTAATTTGTAATATGTTTCAACTTGCTTCAAAAACCAAGGAGTGTAATTGTGAATCATGACAAAGGATTGAGTTATCTGCAATATATAAAAAGCTCCAGATTGTAGAGATTATTTTTATTGATTGTACTTGCATGTTTAGTTTCTCAAAACACAGTAACTATGTTAAAGGTTGCTGTGACAGTGACCGTTGTGCTTCTGACCCCAAACCAGTTACTCTCTTAAAGGTTGCTATAACAGTGACCTTTGTGCCACTGACCCCAAAACAGTAACTATGTCGAAGGTTGTTATGACAGTGACCTTTGTGCCACTAACCCCAAACCAGTTACTCTGTTAAAAATTGCCATAACAGTGACCTTTGTGCCACTGACCCCAAAACAGTTACTATGTTAAAGGTTGCCATAACAGTGACCTTTGTGCCACTGACCCCAAAACAGTAACTATGTCGAAGGTTGCTGTCACAGTGACCTTTGTGCCACTAACTCCAAACCAGTTAATATGTTAAAAGGTTGCCATAACAGTGACCCGATTGCCACTGACCCCAAAACAGTTACTATGTTAAAGGTTGCTGTGACAGTGACCTTTGTGCCACTGACCCCAAAACAGTTACTTTTACTCCAGATTGTAGAGATTATTTTTATTGATTGTACTTGCATGTTTAGTTTCTCCAAACACAGTAACTATGTTAAAGGTTGCTGTGACAGTGACCTTTGTGCCACTGACCCCAAAACAGTAACTATGTTAAAGGTTGCTGTGACAGTGACCTTTGTGCCACTGACCCCAAAACAGTAACTATGTTAAAGGTTGCTGTGACAGTGACCTTTGTGCCACTGACCCTAAATCAGTAACTATGTTAAAGGTTGCTGTGACAGTGACCTTTGAGCCACTGACCCCAAAACAGTAACTATGTCGAAGGTTGCTGTGACAGTGACCATTGTGCCACTGACCCCAAACAGTAACTATGTTAAAGGTTGCTGTGACAGTGACCTTTGTGCCACTGACCCTAAATCAGTAACTATGTTAAAGGTTGCTGTGACAGTGACCTTTGCGCCACTGACCCCAAAACAGTAACTATGTTAAAGGTTGCTGTGACAGTGACCTTTGTGCCACTGACCCCAAATCAGTAACTATGTTAAAGGTTGCTGTGACAGTGACCTTTGTGCCACTGACCCCAAACCAGTTACTATGTTAAAGGTTGCTGTGACAGTGACCTTTGTGCCACTGACCCCAAATCAGTAACTATGTTAAAGGTTGCTGTGACAGTGACCTTTGTGCCACTGACCCCAAATCATTAACTACCGTTATGTTAAAGGTTGCTGTGACAGTGACCTTTGTGCCACTGACCCCAAATCAGTAACTACCATTATGTTAAAGGTTGCTGTGACAGTGACCTTTGTGCCACTGACCCCAAATCATTAACTACCTTTATGTTAAAGGTTGCTGTGACAGTGACCTTTGTGCCACTGTCCCCAAATGTGATTGTTGCCATCTCCTCATCATGACCATTGTCCCTATCACATTTGAAGATTGTTGGTTCAGGTGTTCTCTTGAAGGTGGCCTTCTGACTGACAGACCAACTGACCGACATTACAATAATCCTCTTCTCCTTTAAAAAGGTTTAGAAACCCCTCATATTGAGATCTCATTTGTTTCTGTCATTAGTGTTAGTTTTTATCTTGCTTAAGGATATAAGCCTTTAACATTCGGATTATAAGGTTATGAATATTGAATCTATCTGAAAGTTCCTGCTTTACTTTAAAACCAATCAGTTCAAAATATTTATTAATTTATTGATAGTTGAAAAAAAAATATGCTAAGAACATAACTGTGGTTGCGAAGTTATAAATTTTAATTGGTTCATTAAAAAGTATTGCTCCAAAGAAATACACATAAAACTTGTATCTAGAATTTATTTTTATAATGTAAAATGTTTATGCCATTACAGTTAAAGCAACATTATATCTTTAATGAGAAATCTGCTTTGGTATAAGTGAATAAACTGACAATAAGGTACATAAATGCTTATAAAACACAACATGCCTTTAAACAGGTAAAAACCTGGCGCAAGTCCATTATCTCTAATTGAACCTTCAGAGAAGGTTTTGTATGGCATCATATGTTAATTGGATTCTGTCATTTCAATTCATTATTCTAGCTGATGACAAATTTTTGTGGGGATGCCATCTTTACAATTTATAGTTCAAGCATATTAGAAATAATTTATTTGCCCTAGGTCGTGTTTTTCCATTAATGACGCTGATGTGTTTTGCACTGAATCCCTGGAAAACAACCATATATATGATAATGAAAGTATTAACTAGCATTATTGTTCCATTCTATGCTAAAGGGACCTAATTATGCATGGCATTATTGACAATTTGTAGATAAAAACAATTTTCAAAATCTATGAATAACTGTAAAAAATTATTCAGCCGAAATGACTGGCAGGCACGTAGCTGCCTGTATGCAGAATACTCAGTTGTGTACACATTGTCCTCTAAAGAAGGAAAACGTAAAAAGATTTAATCTGCAATAAAAATCCTAATAGTGTTAAGGTGTTTATTTTTATTGTGATCAAATAGTATCCATATTATGAAAAATATTTAAAATTGCTTAATCAATTTGGTAACTTTTCTGTTGCTCCATTATTTATTTTGCATGAGACATTTTAACACTTTTATATTTTATTCAGTTTAGAAATGCTCAGATAATTCCATGCTGTGGACAATCACGCTTTGGTTGTATCTGTTGGAGGGATATATACAGAATTGCAACTTTTTGTTCAATGTTTACCTCTTTATTTTTCATGCTTTATTACAATGGTTACTGCAATTAATGGATAGACAAAACTAGGATTACTGATATTTGTTTACTCACAGGGCTTTCTGGCATTTTAACCTGAGAGATTTTTATATTTCTACTTACCTATTTGAATTTTAACCAGGTTATACTCTATTTACTTTAAACTGCATTAAAATCGGCACCATATGACCTGTTAAGTGTCGGTGTGCTGTAAAACCTAAAATACAAATATATGCGTAAATCCGATTGTCAGTTTGTGATTAAACTATCCTTTTCCTGTTGCTTTATATCATTTCAATAAATTTCACTTGTTCGTCATTGCGATTTATCAAAATGGTTTTATTGCAATATGTTTTCTCCATATCATGACATTTGAAGCAAACATTGCTATAAGGATCATAAATGGTCGCTGCAATGTGATTTATTTCTTGTAAAAGTTTATTTAAATGCTGTTTTTTTGGTGCCAGACAACCATGTGGAAAGTAAAGCATACTAAAGTCTTGTCATTACAAGAATTTTTACACTGTGGTATAGCTTCCGTGCTAAAGCTTGAGCAAATATAAGGGTATTTCCATGACTGGTTGGCCCGGTGTCAGGATAATTTGACTGGTTGTGGTATCATGCCAGGTGTCCACGGCATGCTATACACTGTGAAGGCAGCACTATATCTGCTTCAAGTAGACACTGTCTCCAGATAATTGAAATACTGTTGGTGGGACAATAAACCCAATAAACAAGCACCAACATAATTCTTTTGGTAAAAACAAGGTAGAGCTTATATGACCTTGGCTATTATCTTTATCAGAGAAGCTATTTGTAATAATTTATTTGGATAAAAATTTCATTAAACTCCTTTCTTATAAAATAATGCAATAACCTAATGGTTCCATTATATAGATAAAAAACATTTTTGTTGTTAAAAATAGCAGATAAAATTTGAACCTATGACCTTTAACTTTTGTGTATATTTCAGGAACATCTGATTGGTCATAGTGTATTGGAGATTATTCACCCAAGTGATAAGGCAGAGCTGATGAAGCAGTTTGGAGATGGTTCTGACAATGCCAATAATGAAAGAAGTAAGTTAACCCATTGTACCATTATATTCTGATGTAGTCTATCTGGTTAAGATGTTCTATTTCCAGAGATCTGCTTGAAGTTTACATATTTTTCTTGGCTTTTGTCATGTTTTCATGTTCTCACACATTGTGTTATTAATTTCACTGCCATATAAAAGTATCATTTACTTGTTTCTACGAATCCTCCTGTTTATAAATTTGCCTTGACTTTTATCATGTTGTCACTTTTCAGTGCTATAGAAATGTTTCCCTATTTCCATATATATATATGTTTGAAGTTTATATATATTCATTGACTATAGCCATGTTTTTACTTTTCTCTTATCTTTCATTATGGCAAGTGATGATAATGTCACTCATTTTCCAATTTCAATTTTTTTCTTTTCAAAACCCTCATTCAGATGTAATGCTTTATTATTAATAAGAGTCATTTTCATTTTAAATTGGATTTCACATACCCTTAATTAGTTGTGCTGTTTAATGTCAAAAGATTCAACAGGAACATAATTGTGGAATTTTGTTTTGGATATTTCAACTATTTTCCAGGATGAACTTATCTGTGTGCCTTTCTTGCATTTAGATTACATAGATCATCATGCTGTCAACTGGTAGAGAAGATGATTATTATTTCAAGAAAGTGGCAATTTTTTTGTCAGCATATCTCCATCATAAATATTTTAACCTGTTATGTGGCTTGTGCTCAAGTAAATATTTTAAGTTTTTATCAATGGAATTCTCAGAGTAGATGCCAAGAATTCTACATAGGGTGGAATCCCAGTCGGGGCAATGTGGGGATGTTTTCCAGCTAACCTACAGTGTGCCAGTGGTTCTACCAGGACATAAGTCTGAGGTCTTCCTCCATCAATATTTAGTGGGACATTGCCATGATGTCGGATGAGACATCATGATGTAGTATTAACTTAAGTATTTTCTTTGGCTGTACTATTATTATAAGTGATTTAATTGTCTCAAGCCACTTGCAAACTCATGGTGATAAAATACTGTAATAATTCAGACAGTCTTTAAATGCATCTTCTAATGTTAATTATGATTGTATTTTTTTTGGTGAATTGTACTGTTTCTGGCTACATATTTTGTGTCTCTGCATAGCATAGCAGATACAGAAGGATCATTCTATATAATCATTTGTAGCAGTGGCAATGTCACTCTTTCCTTCATAATCGGTCCCGCGTCAGCTTCAGGTATGGGAAGCCCCTTGTTTGAACCTGAGTCTCGACATACCAGTCATAAGAAATATTAGTGGTATGGCTCCTATGCTTATGTTTGAGCAAATATAAGGGTAGTTTCATGACTAGTTGGCCTGGTGTCATGGTGATGTGACTGCATGTGGTATCAGGCTATGTGTCCATGACATGCTATATACAGGAAGTACTGTATCTGCTTCAAGAGGACACAATCTCCAAACTACTGACATACTGTTGGTTGGATGATAAACCCAATAAACAAACTCTTTTCTAGTCTTTATCATGACTGTCACACTATTGCAAAGATTTATTCCAAACTTGTAATGCGAGTATCTTTTATCATGTAGACATTCAGTGCTTAAGAACTGTAATTCTAGCTTTCCCATTTTCTTGAATTATCTCCCTTATGTTGATTTTTGCGCACAAAAAATCAGCACCTTTCTCACACCTACTGAAAAATACATGGCAAAATTGTTCCAGGGTGTGTAATACTGGTCTTGATAAAACTGATAAATTCAACAGTCACAAATTACATGTTTTAAATCAATGCTAGCTGTATTTTTTAATGATGTAACCATTTCAGACTACATGCAACAAACTGTGACAAAACAAAAGGATTTTCTTTAAATGTGTGTGTCCCTTGTGGTTTTTGAAACATTTGTCTTCAGTAGAAAAGCAGGGAAATCATCACAATCATCCTACCATTCCCATGGTATTAGATCCTAATGCATCGTACTTGGAAGCTGAATGGTTCTAATTCACCTTCTTTAAGCTTTATTTGTTGATAACCCAGAAGTATTTGCTTAATCCTTTCAGTGCTGCCGGATGTACTGATGCGTCATATTTCTAACCACTAGCAATGCTCTTATATGTACACCTTACATCCTGTATACTACTGTTTTTGAGTGTTTACAGCATTGCTAATTTCCTTTAAAAGTATTACCAGAGTTATGCCCCTTGACAGTTACTTACTGTTTTTTTTATTCTTAGAAATACATGTATTCACATTTTTGAAGGTGTAGGAGTAAAATGCCAAAGAAAAAAGAGTAAAAGTTCTGGATTTTTACAATGTTTTTGCTATTTTTGAAAGTCCATAACATTTTTATATCACATTATAATTATTAAATTTTATATTATTCACAATCCATATTCAGTTACCTTTCTAATGATGTATATATATAGTTTTACATATCCATCTATAAAACTTGCAAAGTTATAAGCGATTTAGTGACATATGGCATTTTCTTAGGAAATTTATAGAAAATTCCTCAGCACAGGGCATGGAAAATAGGTTAGGAGCCGAAGGGTTAATTAAATGAATCAGTAAAGAATATCATGATGGAGACTTAGCAGCAAATATTGCAGGTCCTGGTGTGATGTTTTTACTGGGATCTACACTACATTATTTGTGTCAACCTGAACAGGTTGTGCTGACAGGTTTTGGACAATACATGGCCCAAAGAACTTCCAGGCAGTGCCAAATAAGACTCAAAGTTTCACAATAGATGCATTTTGTTTATGTGCCGGAAGCCTGAAAACAAAATCTGAAGCAGTCTCAGCAATTATGGAATGCCATATTGCAGGGGGGCTTTTATTAAACTTTTAAAGGTGGTATCTGACAGTTTGCCTACATTTTATACTTGTAACAATATCTGTAAATAAGAACGATTGGAATTCCTGCTAAAAATAGACACCGACATCACAGCGAATGACCTGGATGAATTAAAGCATAAGTGGTCATGGTTTAAAAAAAAGCTAACTGTGTAGCGTGGCTCAAATAGGAAATATATGTTTGTAATGATGATTGTGGCATTATGGTTCACTTTTCCGACAGATGTAGTACACCATTAAACAGAATTTACCAGATCTGTTCAGATAACAATAGTTTAGTAAGATGTATAATGCAAATATTTTGGTCCAAACTGTCGAATACCACCTTTAATGTAAATTTTGTCTGTTGTCTCCTTTGGTCGAAGTTATGGTCCCTAACTGTGTATCTAAATCTACTATTTACTGTGATAAAATTGAATGGATCTTGATTCATACACCCCACCCACACCTGAATCTGCCCCTAATTGAAGCAAATGTTAACAGGGCATAATGATGATGTTTTATAAACCATTTCAGAGAACTTTTGTTTGAAAAACTTGCAAAATTAATTGTTGAATCCATACTGGTTTGATGCTGTTTGTATCTTTGCTTCTGTGACTTTTGAAAATATATTTGCATAATAATAAAATTGTTCATAATTGCAGTATGATGCAATCTGAAATTATTATGGTGTGATGCCTGTTGAAAATATAGTAGAGCGATGCCATAAAACAATTTAATAAAGATGTTGGTAATACTCTTTTAATAATTTCCTCTCTTAATTTCAGAGTGTTTTCGAAAATTGAATAAAAATATGATTAATTATATCTTTTGAATTGTCTTGGCTATAATCTGGAATTAACTTGATTGCCCAAAGTTTTACATCAGTTCAGAAAGAAACCTCCAGGCTCCAAGCAGGATATTCAACGGAACTTAGTATTTCCGATTATATACGGTTGTACATTCATACTGAGACCAGCCATTTGTCCTTGTCTGGGGATGGGTTTCAGTCGATTTTGGCCTCAATTTCATTTTAAATTTAAATTGGCTGTAATTTATTGTTTTGTTAGGTATATTAGATGTTTTCCTGGTGTAGTTTCTCATTCTAGTGTTTTCATTTATACGTGTCTAGTTTTAAGATTTTCTGCACTGTGATCTTATTTCTAAAGAATCTTGTAGTATATTTTGCCTAAGACAGTTAAAGTTTGAAATCCTTAGCTATAAGAAAATGTCTTAGGTTTCATTCATAAACTGTTTCATCTCCAAAATATCCCATTATCTTAGAGCACTTTGTCTCATTATCTTAGAGCACTTTGTCCCATTATCTTAGAGCATTTTGTCGCATTATCTTAGAGCACTTTGTCCCATTATCTTAGAGCACTTTTGTTGTATTGAATTTTCAGTGAGAAAAAAAAATACTTATGCTTTGGAATTTTGTAAAGATTTCTTTTAAGATTCTTAATGCAAACATACATGTACTATATAAGGTAACTTTCTGAGTGAAGTGATAAATTTCTTCTTTTTAGTTATAAAAAATAACTATCAATAATACCTATTATATATTTCTAAAGAAATAACAAAGATTATTGATTGGTTGATATCTCACTTCTTGTCTTGCATTGTTGATTATTCATCATTTGTTGATAACCTATCACATTGTGGGCAGCACTTTAGCACCAGATGTGAACAATACAACTATACGTCAGGATTTGTTTAAAATTGATTGTTTTAAATTGTTAATATTTTTTAACAAAAATAAATTCTTGAAATGTTGCTTTCTGAATGATTTTTTTTTGTAATCAGCTATTATTTAAGGTTAATACTCCCATTTTAGTCAATCAATACATGTTTAGGGCCATCTTAAGTTTACTGGTTATCTGTCTATGATCTATTAATTAGTAAGTAGCACTGAGTTCTAATTGAATACTTTTATTTAATTATAAATGATGCTGTTTTACTCAAGGTCAGGTTATTATCTTTATGTTGCTATTTATAGCCCACAAAGTGGCCTACATGACTAGAAGCACATTCCCCGAGGTTGAATGTAAACATTACGCTATCTATTCTATTTATAGCTGGATGTTCATCATCATGGTTCAAAAGTCACAAATTAAAAGGCAACAGAGTGTATTCGGTAGTACAATGCTTTAGTAGCTTCACTTTCCAGACCAGTTTTTATGAATTTCGTTTTTGACCACTTAACATAACTCTTACTGAGCTAGTTAACAGTAAAATCATGCTTATCTCACCTTTATGAAAGGTTGCTTTAATAGATTGTTTTTAATAATTAATTTTTTTCGTAATTTTGATTGACCAGGTTTGGGCAAATAGTGTAGATCCAGATCAGTCAAGTTCTACTTTAGAGCATTGTGAACAGGAGCTGCATTATTTGCTGCAGGTCTCTCATGCTAAACAATTTTTTTTTTAAACAGATTAAAAGTATTAGGTATGACTATAAAATGCAGGTGGCTGGGTATGTGGTAATTTATAAATGTGTATGAGATGAGGGTTTTATGTTTTTTTTGTCATGATAAGATCCCTTGATTAAATATTTTGGACCATCAATATTCATTAAAAATACAGTTATTTAGAGAGAAAAAAAATGCTGTGTGCACATGGCTGAAAATGAGTTGTCATTGTGTATCATACATGATCCAAGCAACTTTAACATATAGCCTTTTACTGTCAGTTATATATCTGACTAATTAACTTTTAGTTGCCTTTGTAAAATGCTTGGATACAAAGAAATTCATTCAAAAGTTACTTAGCTGCAAAGGTGCAGATCCTGATCAGACGTCTGACGGTGGGAAGCGTAAAGTGAAAATATTTTTGCTTATGAGGAGAAATAAAATATGATCTTACTCTGCAATCAACCAATTTTCTGTATACCGTATTTCATGCTTATTTCAGGTTATTCTGCAATCAACCAATTTTCTGTATATTTCATGCTTATTTCAGGCTATTCTGCAATCAACCAATTTTCTGTTTCTTTCATGCTTATTTCAGGTTACTTTAATTTTTATTACCAATTTCGAACAAATATATTCCCCACTTGCAGCGCTCTGCATTTTTGGTTTGACTCTAGGTGCCCAAACTGAATAATTCAGTTATGACAATATGCAGATGAAAATGTTTTTAATAAAAACAACATTTGCCAGTATTTTAACAGAAAAAAGATACAATGTATATTACCAACAAATCATTTGATCAATTTATGTTAAGCTAGTTAAGATAACTACAGAAGAAGGATGCTTGGATTTGTTTGCATGGTGTTGTGATGGTGTATATTGTTTTGTGTCATTGTCTTGTACTGGACCTGGTAGCACAATCGATAGAGTGTCAGCTCCAGGTATGAGAGGCCCTGGATTCTATCATTGAAGTATCATGGCATGTGTTCACAGCAAGCTATACACAGTTAAAGCAGCACTATCTCTGCTTCAAAGTGGACACCGTCTCCAGATAATTGAAATACTTTTGGTGGGACATAAACCCAACAAAACTAATTAACATAGTATTACTGAGACATACATTACTCTCATGGCCAATGCTTCTCATATTGTATGTTGACTGAAAACAGTATTTTTATGATAGAGCAATTGTTGATGGGAAAACGTATCCCAACAATTTAACCAAAAAAACCTCCAAAATACTCTTATAGTCTGAGCACATTCAATTTAAATCCCCCCATAAATTATCAGTTTCCTGGTGAATTCAATTTAATATCTTTTGGTAAAATGCTAAAGAAAAAATGGAATATAAATGAGACAAAATATATGGAAATCTGAAATTTAAATAAGCAGCTGGCATCATTGAATAGGAGTTATTTCGAAAGTGAAATAATTTGTAACATAAAAGCACAATTTGTTATGAAATATTTTACTTGTTTATATTTTTTAGCTCATATTTTCGAAGAAAAAATTGGAGGTATTTTCATGACCCTCTTATGGGCAACAGATTTTTGCACTGTTTTTTTTTATTGTTAAGGTCTATATCTTGAATAAGGAAATATGGCAAAGTCCTATGAGCATTGCAACATATACCAAAATATGAAAAGGCACAGGGACAAAGGTATTCACACACAAGCCAAATGTAGTAATAAGAACAAAGTTGTGATGAATCATTAAACAAAAAGAGCAAACCCAGCAGTTACTGCCCTAGAACTTTCAGTCGGTAAAAGGGAAAAACTGGGGTACCTTAACCGGTTTTACACTGCTGTAACTTCACATTTTCTGAAGGGTTTCTCAAATGCAAGCAATGAAAATAAAACAAACAAACAATAGAAATCCATCAAAGATATTTTCTTCAAACTTGGGATACTTGTTGACTACCAAAAGGGAAAGCCATTTTAAAAGGATGGGTAACCTTAAAATCATTTTAAGCAGAGTTATGCTCCTTTGACTTAAATTTTTATCCATGAAAAGTATATTATACTGTCTGCTGTCTGCTGTATTGACATTATCCCACTTTCTTATATGATTGTTTCTAGTCTTATATTCCTTTGCTTCAAATTCTAAATCAATAAGTCATTTTTGGCATGACAGTTTCTTCCTGGTCAGTTTAATGATTATTCCCAGTTTACAGAAAATGTGAGAACTGTTTCTTCAAAATTTAAGTCTCTAAATTTCATAGTGCACTTTTAAGTGAATTTTTCACAGTTTCTTCTTTCTTAATGCACTTTAACGTGACTTTGTCACAGTCTCTATTTTCTGAGTCCACTTCTCAGTGAATTATGAAAACTGCATAACAACATACTGTTGCCATAATGTTATATATCGTCATCTGGGTAATCTGCTCGATATCTATTTTTAATTTTTAGCAAATCGATCATTATGGTGCTTAATTTTAAATTTGGAAAAAAAAAATTTTTTTTACAGTGTTTTGTACACAGTTTGTACTGACTAACCATACTAATAGAGTTCAAAATCATCTATACTAAGACTTAAGTATTAGTTTATGCTGAAATTTTGCCCAAATTCTCCAAATTAGTAGTAAGATATTGTGACATGTATTTGATCTAGGCAAACTCTCAGAATCTAGCTTTCAACTTAACCAGAACATGTCCTGTCCTTGAAGTGAAGTTATTTCATGTACATAAAAATTCCCATCTTTAACTCACCTGTGCATGGCTAATTAGTAAATCTTGAAAAGTCTTCTTGTGAAACCAAAACTTTTGTATTAAATTGGAACTGATTGTTCACATGTGTTTTGTTGCCTTCAACACTGTTACAATTATTTACCATTATTTTGGTTTGTTTAACAAATGGCTGATGTTCATTGCTTTTACTGTATGTCTCCAGCACTCATGTGAACCATATAAGGTAATTATGGCCCACTTCTTTTAATTAATTAACATGCATTTCTCAGTAACACTGGCACGTGTTGAAAGCTTTTACAAGACAAAAATTGTGGTATTTCTTACCAGGACAATTAATATTGAACTACCATTGTCTGACATTCTGGTAATTGAACTTACTTACAAAAGATTAATTTTGCTCCTGAAAGCTTTTGTAAAGTTTTACAAAGTGAAATTTATTCTTGAAAGCATTTCTTAGGTGCTTAAACTGTCTTGTTATTTAATGGATTTTGTTAATGACATTTTATACCAGACCTGGTAGTGCAATTGGTAGAGGATCTGCTTCAGGTACAGGAGAACCCAGGTTCTATCCCAGGCCGTTACTTACTAAAGTCATTAAAAATGGTAGTGGTATAGCTCCCTTGAAAATGCTCGAGCAAATATAAGGTTAATCTGGTGTCAGGATAATGTGACTGGGTGTGGTATCATGCCAGGTGTTCACGGCATGCTTAACAGAGTGAAGGCACCACTATATGTTCTTCAGGTGAACACCGTCTCCAGATAACTGAAATACTGTTGGTGGGTGGATGGTCAACCCAATAAACAAACAAACATTTACTTAAATGTACATGTGTACAAGCATAGATCTTTATAAATTCAACACCTTCTGAAATATATTTTTCTCATTTTAAAGCATCAATAAGGTTGTTATAGTATATTTCATGAATTATTTTACTTATAACATGTTACAATCCAGAGCTGTTCATTTAATTTTTGTTACTAGTAAATAATTTTTTAAAAAGTACTAACCTTCTACCCATTTAGTACTTTTGAACAGGGTTCCTTTTTTCTTCAAGAAAAAGAAAATTGTTATGTACCTTCATGGGACATTCTGAATATCTCACCCCACATTTGACCTATTTGGATTGATGATATAAACATGATGTGTCATATAAAAGAACAACAAATGCCAAAATTAAAATTATTTGGAACATAAAACAGAACAAAATAAGGAAATGTTTGTCATATTTTATTGCAATGCAATGTTTTTGACAGTTCCAGTTACCTGTATTTGCAGGACAATCATATTTTTGTACTACTTATTGTAAATTTGGAAGGAAGAATTTTCTTAACAGAATAAAAGCTGAATCTAAAAGAAGCACTTTGATTGTTCTAAATTAATAAAGACTGGTGACTGGAGCGTATACAATGTACAACTATCTCTTTATTAAAATCAATAGATAGACATAAGTTCAAGTTATGCACCATTTGCCTAGTGGGTTGCTGCGGATTTGTGTAACTGGATGTTTCAGTCTTTCACCATATTGGTTTGTTTATTTGTTGTTGTTTTTGGTAGAGGTGTGTGGTTACATCCCAGCATCACAGTTATGGTCGTATTGGTTACAACCAGCTAATTACAGGTAGAAAAAGACACTAGACAAATACCTATGTAGAACCACTGGCGTTCCGCAGGTCAGCTGAGATACCTCTTCACAAGATAAACTGTGCCTCTACCAGGACTCAGACAGATTAATCTTTGTCTGCCAGTACAGTGGTAGAGCGTCGGCTTGCGGATCGGGAGGTCGTGGGTTCGAACCCCGGCCGGGTCTAACCAAAGACTTTAAAGTTGGTAGTAGTGGCTTCCCTCCTAACGCTCGGGGCTAAGGGGACAGCATTACGCCTGACTCGTCGGTGTCAGTATAATGGACCGGCCGGGTTCAGTCCCTGGGCACCTCATAAGTGCCCCTGTGCTATAATGATAGAAATGTCGCTGCACAGTATCGGCAAAAATGCCGGCTAATCCCCCTAATCCCCCTGCCAGTACATGCATTATTATGCTCCTCTGCCAGTATAACCTAGATGCCACATAAACACAATAGTAGTGTTACTGCAATGTATTGGAAAGACAAGCAAAAGACCTTTTGTACATGTAACAACATTTGCCGTTTACGGGGTTTAGTTTTTGTCCAGGATTATATTAAGTCTGAATTTAGAACAAGTGCTCAGCTAATGATGCTTATTAGTGTGGAGGCATATGAACATGAGATTCTGAGATTCTGGGGACAATTCTCCATGTAGTGAAGGCTGCGAAACCTTCCCAAGCTGTCAGCATTGTAAAAATGCCTCAAGCTGATTGTAGAATCAATACCATGAGACGTTTACGTATTTTATATTACATAACACAATGGCTTCATAACAGTTTTATGGGCTGTGATTTCACGATTTTCTCTTGTTTGCTATAAGACCATGAACTGTGTCATGCTCTTTGCTTCATAATATACTCGAAATAGGAAGAAATAAAGGAGTTTTATTTTTCACTTATAATTATGACTGAACCTGTTATTATTGTAAAAGACTGTTTGCTAAGCGTGTTGTTTCTCTGGCATTATACAAATACAGATGCATTATGCAAGAATTACTTAATACTTAAATACATGTGTATCTTATAAAGTGAAAATAAACAAGTTTTAAGTGGTGTTTAAGCCAAAATGTCACAACATGTATTAAAAAAAAATATTTAAAGATCAACAAATATGGAGCTCTAAGGAGTAAAAGATATTCTATTTTTAGTAACACTGAATATTTTGTTCTAGAAGATTTTGTAATTGTTGTTGTTGTTGGCATTCTTCTGTCTCTGGAGACAATGGAGTCTGCACCTGAGTGTTTATTTAGTGGGGCAGCAGCGGCGCTGTGGCTGAATAAGCCAATGCAGCTTCTGCCGCACTTGCTGCAAGTGTGGTCCTTCTTGGTTACTATTGGGGCAGCAGTTGTAGGCTGGGTTTTCTGCAGTTTTTAACTTCCCATTGGAGTCAAGTGACTCCTCCCACCATCGAGAGATTTTGTAATATGCACCAAAATATATTTAATTGCAGGCACATGTATTAAACATGATGTGAATAAATAATTACAACAATTTTACTTGGTTGCTTTGATGGTAAAACTAAGTTATATTAAAACACCTGTGAATATTGGCTTCAGGAACATAAACATGTTATCATTTTATGATTATTTGAAAAGAATGCTGTTTAAAGACTAGCATTGTACAAGAAGATTGGTTATGTTCATAACTATTTTAATAGCTACACATTCTCCTTACTCTAATAAGCTTAATTGTGTATCATTAGTAAATATAACTTAAGTTGAATGTACAAAAATCAAAATATATCAGATTTTAATAAAAAAAAGAAGAAGATATATGTAGTTAAAATTATGTGGAAAGTACCTGAAAGCGCCACCAAGTATTAAGAGCTTGTAATGCAAGTCTTTTTTGAGACTTACATTACATGTACATTTTGGCTCCAGTCAAATTTGGTGCCATTACCAGGATAATTCCAGAATTCTTTAGCACTTAAAGTTGTCAAGTTTGTGAGCATTATGTTTTTAGCTTCTACAAATGAGTTAAGCTTCAGGTTTATGACATGTCCTTGTGAGAATTTAGTTCCCTGCAAACTTTATTAATTGCTTAATATTTAAAAAAATTACCTGATATTAATATGATATGCTGACATTTTGAGATATTGTTAACTTGATAATATCTTTTTCCGGATTACCAAATGCTGAAAAAAAATTAGTAAATTTGTAACTTAAATATGGATTATAAAATAATACATACTCATTACACTGTCTCGGCAGCATTTTTAGGGGTTTTGTTTGGTGATCTTAGGAAAAATTTTACCCTTAACTACTAAAAATACCATTCACCCCATAAACATAAACATATTCCACCCTTCTGGTGTTTCCAGCAAGTAAAAAGATAACATAAAAAATACACCACCCTAATGTGTTTCTAGCAAGTGAAGAGTTAGCATAAAAATACACCACCCTAACAGTGTTTCCAGCAAGTAAAGGGTTAACATAAAAAATATCCCAACCTAATAGTGACTCTAGCAAGTAAAAAGTTAACAGAACACATAACCTACCCTATTTGTATTTACTGCAAATAAATGGATAACATAAAACATACCCCTATCTATTGGTGTTCTCTGCAAGTTAACAATTAACATGGATCAATTTTCCCACTCAAAGGGTTAAAAAAACCAAAATGACTGCCATGGATTATAGTCTCACTGCCATACCCACAGACATCATCCTGACATGTGCTTGTCTGAGACTTCTAGAAAAGACTGGGGGGACTCAAGGGGTGACAGTATTCCGGAAACCAGTGGAGATTTATGGGCAAGTAAACCAATTGTTGAGGACCAGTCAGAGAATAGTGATGAACTATAAAATGGTGATAAATGCCCTGCACTTTGACATAAAGCAGAAGCGTTGCTTTGAGAATGCTGATTTAACAATGGTAGACTGAATGGATAGGTCTTGTATAGTAAATACTGCATGGCATTGGGTGTATATAAACAGAGATTCTAATTATTTTAATAAAATAAAATGTGTGTTGATTTAATTATCTTTATGTTGACTTGCATGGCTTAAATTAAATATGGCATAAAGCAGAGAGGTAATATATAGACAAAACATGGGTACAGATCTGGCATTGATTGATCGATCTGTGAATACAGGGCGTGACACAATCATGTTAAAGTGTTAAACAGTAAAATAAAAAAGATAAAGCTGGATCTGTAACACAATCATGTAAAAGTGTTATTTAAATACAAATAATAAAGTTTGTTCTGTAACACAATCATGTAAAAGTGATATTTAAATACAAAAAATAAAGTTGGTTCTGTAACACAATCATGTAAAAGTGTTATTTAAATACAAATAATAAAGTTGGTTCTGTAACACAATCATGTAAAAGTATTATTTAAATACAAAAAATAAAGTTGGTTCTGTAACACAACCATGTAAAAGTATTACAAATAAATAAAGATGATTCTGTAACACAATATTATAAATATAACAATCGTGTTATAGATGCTTTGGGCTGGGTAAGAATATTGCAGTTTGTAGCATTCAAATCATTTTATTATAAATTACTTTTAAAAAATTCTTTAATTGATTATATTTTCTTTCAGAAAGCACTTTTTAAAACACAATAACTAATCATTGATAGTTAATAAATGAATGTTTCCAAAACAATTGTGTGCATTAAATGACTATGATACGGAATGATGTTAATTGAACCATTTGCTATAAATGTGAGGTTTGACATTAAACTTTATAAAATGTTACCCTTGTATGAGGTAGTTTTATATTATCATTTATATTATCATTTATGATAATTGACTTTTTTTTAAAGGTTTTCACTTAAGATATTTTCCAAGCATGGCAATATTGGATTTGCCAATACTGCTAGTCATGTATCAGAAGAGACTGTCTGGCCACCCCTTGTGGATTGGTCGCACAACATAAGATTGCATTTAATTTCTGAGGACCATGACATCAATACTCTCAGAAAAATTTGTAGAGTGGTTACTTGGTGCCTTGAAAGTTAATAATAGCCCCTGCATATATATGTTAAAGTTGGGCTCAAACTTAGCCAAACAGAGAAAATTCTTTTGTCATTAATCTGTTTAAGCATTGTTTTTGTTTTTTTAAGTGTTAAAATAGGAAGAGTTCCATGGTAAATTTTGTATTATTTACATCATTCAGAAACTAATCCAATTGTGCAGGTTTGAATATTTTAAGGAAGATCCCAGACACATTTCTGGGTAGATAGAACCACCAGCGACCCACTGGTCAGCTGGAAGACCTCCCGACATAAAAGTTTTTGCCCTGTCCAGGACTGCCTTGGAACCGTCATTCGGCAAAATTAAGGACTAATGAAAATTTGTAATGTAGGTGTTGTCAAAAAAAAATTGCGTTTAAAAAATACCTTACAAAGACTGAAGTCCTAATAATTTGCAACTTAAACCTGTTTCATTAAAAAATGTTAAAAATTGTAAAATTTTGTTTATTCTGATATATGGTTTAGACAAGCAATCAATGAATAAATGGATATTTTGAAAACTACTGGCGTGAATATAGAGTTGTCTTTTATAATGACTTGCCAATGAATAATTCAGAAGTACAGTCTAGCTTTGGCCAGCTACAGAGGGAACACAATTGATTACATGCCTTTATCAATCCCACAATGCTCGATCCGTTTTCCGTCATGCTACACTCGCTTTTTTTCCCCCCGCTGCGTGGATCAAGCAATCAAATTAAATCTCAGCTATTTATATTTCCCTGCCAACAACTGGTCTGTTTCTATTTCTTTCCCATTTCCTCTATTATGTTGTAGATAATGCAGTATTAGTTGATTGATAGGAACGTGGTGTCAGTTTTGTTTGTCTCTTGGATATTAAAAGTAGTGTTTTTTTTATTATTTTACAATTTTTTGTGAGACTGTTTCAAAGATGCATGTGTGGAAAATTATGATTCGGAAGAAAATTATGATTCGGAAGTAAATTATGAGTCAGAAATAAATTATGATTCGGAAGTAAAGTATGATTCTGATGTAAATTATGATTCAGAAGTGAAGTATGGTTCTTGAGTAAAATATCATTCCAAAGTAAATTATGATTCAATAGTAAATTATGATTCAGAAGTAAAATATGATTCGGAAGTAAATTACGATTAAAAGTAAATTATTATGCTGAAATAAATTATGATTCCAAAAGTAAATTATGATTCTGAAGTAAATTATGATTCCAAAGTAACTGATATGATTTCACTATTTCTGATTTGTTTTGATTTTCTTTATTATTATGACAAAGTTTTTACTGTGCTGGAGGATAAGAATTCAATCAGCAACTACATCTATTCACAGCCAAATGATCATAATCAAAGCATGCTATCACAATATAGGCAACACTATGTATGCTTCAAGTGAAAATAATCTTGCCAGGGTTCACAACCTAGAACAACAAAAAACTAGAGACAGTAGATCTATAATGACAACACTAAAAGGAAAAAAGAAAAACAAACACCTCCAGACTGTCATATTTATTCGATACTTCAGTCTAGGTCATCTTTGCAAATGTCAGTATTTTGCTCTTAGCCTGTCAGTCTTGACGTTATCAAGCTTTAGGCAGATAGTTTAGATCCAGATCAGCCAGCTCCAATTGGCGGCAATCTGATCAGGATCTGCATGATTTGCATCCGAATCTCCATTATTATGTCAAGGCACCTTTGCAGGTATATGACGGATAAGGTAAAAGAATTTGTATGGGTGATTTACAGACTATAGCATGGGGATGGTATGAAGGAATGGATCGATGGTAGAACACAACAAATATTTTCTGTCTCCAGTCTCTAGCAGATGAGATTTCAGATGAAATTGGTTCCCAAACGATCAAAGCTCATTTTATTTGAAATGAGATAAATGAAATTGTTTCAAAGACAAGGTCAGCATACCATGTTGGGTTTGATGGAGGGTTTTAAATTATAAATTATATCTCCATTTTGGCAAAAACATCTAATAGCACTTGTTATGTAATTTTTCTGATATTTTTTTTTAATTTTTGAACAGAATTGTTCCTGTTTATGTTGTTGTTTTTTCTTGTTTTTTATTTTTCTTTTCCCTTGCCTAAAATTAATATTTGTCATGATCACTATTGATTGCGGTTGGATGCACAAGCATCCATGAGAAAAGATTATTTTTAAATGTTTCATGGGTTGTTGTTTTATTTTATGGATGGAATGTGAAAGTGAAATTATGTAACCAAGTAAGTAAACTTATAATGTTTTTAATACAGTAAAATGATACAGAATATAAAAGTTTAATATGTTACTATAACTATGGTATTATGTAACCAAGTAAGTAAACTTATAATGTTTTTAATACAGTAAAATGATACAGAATATAAAAGTTTAATATGTTACTATAACTACGGTATAGGGGGAAATTAAGATGTTTTTTAAAAAGATCATTTTCCATTTTGTGATAAATTTGTTGCCATCACACAAGTGAAGGAATTGCAATTTTACATGCATGCAATTCATGCATATAATCATGCTTTTCTTTGGACTGCTTCAGGCATTTAAAAGAAACATAATTTCCATCTCACTATTTCCATCAATATTTTTATTATTTTTTTTTTCTTTTGAAGATGAATTCTGAAGCAATGTTGTTGTTTTTCTCTTGAAAGCAAATTTTGCAATCTTAATGAGTCTTTTGAAACTCATCAAAAGAAGAATTGTGTTGTCAATTTAAATAGATCAGATTTAGACAGAGGTTCCTGTCCTCTGCCATCTACTATAATTGTCTCATTATAGTTAGCTGTATAAGGATAATTGCAAGGGGGGATGGTGGTTGGATGGGGTGGGTGGTTGAGCAGACAAAAACTGTAAAAGGAGGCATTTAATTGTACTTGAACTTGTATGGTGTCAGGTATTTTTTTAAATCAGCATGTTTTGAAAACCATTTTATTAGGTTAAAAAAAATATTTGGGATAAAACATGTTATTATTGTCATGGCTAATAAATAGGAGTGCGCAGAAATTCTATGCTTACAAAGTCATTTGAATAAAATAAGTTTAGATGCTTATAAAGCAGCCATGGATCAAGCTTTTTTTTATAAGCAGCCAGATATAAGGAGTTGATACATTTCTATATTTTTGTATTAAAAGTATCCCTTTGTAAAACCCTCAAGAAAAGCAAACATGTCAATTTTGTACCTCAGTGTAAATTAAATTTAAAAACAACAACACAGCAACATTTATTTTTACACTTTTAAATTACTGCAGAAATGCCTTTTAAAACAATCCTCGCTAAATGTCAACATCATCACACTGTCATTTGCATGACTTGTCTGACATTCAACAGATCTATCAGCCATAATTCTTACTGAAGCTGAGGCCTATCTTAATTGAATCTCAGAGAGAAAAGAAGTATCTCAGAAACATCCTTCAGTGCCATAATAACATGCCTTAAAGGTTGGCATGCAAGGCAACACAATCATTCACATGTATACACCTATAAGAATTAAATTATAATCATAATTTTTTCTGAATTAAGGAGGATGGGGCGCCAGTGGCGTAGTGGTAGAGTTGCGGACTTGTAACTCGTCTGACTGTTTAGCCTCTCCTCGCTTGGGTTCGAGTCTTGTTCAGGGCAAAAAACTTAATGTGGGAAGTTCTTCCAGCCGACCAGCGGTGCGCTAGTGGTTCTACCCAGGCATTTGTTTGGGGTCTTCCTCCACCACAATAGCTGAATGTCGCTATATTGATCATAATTGGTCTCTGCGATGTATTTGGAAAACAAACCAAAACAAAACTAATTATGTAGGCTCAAACAAATTGTGAAGCTTGACAACTGAGCCAGCTTGCAGTTGAAGCTGTCTGATCAGAATCTGTAATATGTCCAATTGCTTTTGCCTGTTATTGTCAACAGCATTACATGAAGTGTCATTCACTTCTCTCTCCTGACATTTAACTTGTCTATCAGCCCTTCCTATTAATGTGACAGACCTTTCTTTATTGAATCTGAGAAAAATGAACCATCTCCAACAAAAGCTTCCTTAATTCCATTATGTTTTGATGGTTTGCATGTGGGTATTAATAAGAACAAAGTATGAGTCGATAAGACAATGAGACCTGAGCAAATAGTGTAGACTCAGATCAGCAAGCTTAACTCCCCCCTTCCCCCTTTCAGCTGGAAACTAGTTAATCTGATTCTTTTGCTAAAATGCATGCATGTGAACTCTCCTGCTTTCGGAGGGAGACTCCGAACTCTCCTGCTTTCGAAGGGAGACTCCAAACTCTCCTGCTTTCGGAGGGAGACTTCAAACTCTCCTGCTTTCGGAGGGAGACTCTGAACTCTCCTGCTTTCGAAGGGAGACTCCGAACTCTCCTGCTTTCGTAGGGAGACTCCAAAATCTCCTGCTTTCGGAGGGAGACTCCGAACTCTCCTGCTTTTGGAGGGAGACTCCCTCTTTCAAGGCTCAAAATTATTTGAAAATGAGATGTGTTTTCACATTTTCAAAAATCGCTCTACCTGGAAACAGATAACTTACTTCTTTGTTTATATGAAAAATCTCCCACTTTGGCCTCAGAAAAAGTTCACTTGTATGGAAATGTCTTAAGCAGTTGGTCTGTCTGCTTTTGCCTGTAAATGTTAACAGCATCAGAGTGTCATCCACATATCTTGACTAGCATTAAACACCACTATCAGCTCTATCTAAATGATGTGAGAGACATATCTTTATTGAATTGCTGCGAAAATGAAATATCCCAGACATTGCTTTCCATTCCATTACAGCATTTTGCCCTTAGCCTTCTATTTGTTGATACTGACTCTCAACTTTTTTTTTCTGAAATCAAATAGGAATTTTATGCATTGACATAAAATGCTGATTTTTCATAAGAAACGTACTACAGAGGACGGGCTGATCTGGATCTTAAATTTCTGCAAGTGCCTGGTCATTTCATGCTGGGTGGGGTAAGAGTTGAGCTAGCATGCAAGATAGGAAACATTCAGCCATCTATACGACCATTAGTATTTAATATGATTTAGTCATTCTTGGAAAATGTTCAATCAATTTTATGTTTTGATTTTTCAGTATATTTTGTTTACTTTGTAAAGTATCAATTTGTGGCCTATAATTTGTTTGAAGATTGCAATGTTTCATTTTTACGCTTAGAAAGTTTGTATTTAAAAAATTTAAAACCTATACCATAACAGAACATACAAATTGTGTTATTTATTCAGATAAAAATGTACAACTTTTCCTTAATTTTTTGAATTACTGGACATTTAAATGCATTAAAATCTTTAAAATAAAGAGCTTTATTTAATTTAACTAAAAGTGTTTTGTGTGTGTGTTTGTTTTACATTTATATGTAGGTGTGGTTTTATACTATAACTTTTAACTTTTTTTTAATTTTTTTTATTTTTATCAAGAATAATATAATAAAGAGTATCTAACCCCATTTTTCCATTGTGGCTTATATTAGAGGCTTCCTTCTCAGGAAGAGGTTAGTGTTAGTCAAATTCCTGTTATCCTGAAGCAGTCCAAACCATCAAAAAGGCAAATCCACAAAATACTACATTAATTATCTAAACAAAAATGCCCTATTAAATGTTGATAATGTGATTTACAAGTAAATGCATGCAACATGCAACATGTAATTCTGAAAAAAACAACAACAATAGTACAATAGTTACAGTGCTTGGCAAGATATTCGCTAGTGTGTGTCTTGCATTTTCTGAATTGAAGGAGGTGTGTGTGTGCGTTTAGGTGTTTTGTTGTTTTGTCATGCATTCAGATCACGACGATTGCCAATTGGCTATAAGATAGGTGCTTATTCTTTACCAGCTATTCAAGATATCTTACTTTGTTGAGAATAATTGATTCTCTTAAATGTTGTAACAAAATACCTATGTAGCTTTTTGCATTGGCATTGAAAAGTGATTATTCAGTAAATTATGCCCAGAACGTCTTTCGTTGTTTATGATTCAAGCAATGTTTAACTTCAATACTGTCTTATCTTTCTCTGGCAGACTGGTGTCGATCTTTTTGCGTCTCTATCTAAATGTAAATAATGTTATATAATATCAATAGAGATAAATATCATATACAACAGAGGAGATTTTTTTCTTGAGGAGAAGTTTATAGTTTATCCTCAAAACCTTATATATTTGATAATCTAGAATCATCTCAAGGTGACAGTTTTAATAAGATGGGGTTTGGTTAAGAATTATGGGATATAGTATGGGTTTATCTTTAGTTTCTTCTCCAAACCCTATATACCTGGTACTCATTAGAATTATCTCAATGTGACAGTTTTAATAAGATGGGGTTTGGTTAAGAATTATGGGATATAGTATGGGTTTATCTTTAGTTTCTTCTCCAAACCCTATATACCTGGTACTCATTAGAATTATCTCAATGTGACAATTTAACAAGATGGGATTTGGTTAAGAATTATGGGATATAGTGTGAATTTATCTTTAGTTTCTTCTCCAAACCCTATATACCTGGTACTCATTAGAATTATCTCAATGTGACAATTTAACAAGATGGGGTTTGGTTAAGAATTATGGGATATAGTGTGAATTTATCTTTAGTTTCTTCTCCAAACCCTATATACCTGGTACTCATTAGAATTATCTCAATGTGACAGTTTTAACAAGTTGGGGTTTGGTTAAGAATTATGGGATATAGTATGGGTTTATCTTTAGTTTCTTCTCCAAACCCTATATACCTGGTACTCATTAGAATTATCTCAATGTGACAGTTTTAACAAGTTGGGGTTTGGTTAAGAATTATGGGATACAGTGTGGATTTATCTTTAGTTTCTCCAAACCCTTTATACCTGGTACATGTACTCATTAGAATCATTTCAATGTGACAGTTTTAGCAAGTTGGGGTTTGGTTAAGAATTATGGGATATAGTATGGGTTTATCTTTAGTTTCTCCAAACACCCTATATACCTGGTACTCATTTGAATTATCTCAATGTGACAGTTTTAAGGAGGATCAACAAAACGGGGTTTGATTAAGAATTCTGGTATATAGTGTAGGTTTATCTTTGTTTTCTTTTTCTCCTTTTTTTATCTTTATTTTCTTCACCAAACCTAGTGCTCATTAAAATGAATTATGATAAGGGTTGAAATACACTTTAAGGTCCTGTTCATTTTGTGTTGTCCATTCAAACATTTCCCACAGGTCATAAAATAGTAATCCTAATTTTTAACCCGCCGCAATAGCTCAGGTTGTAGAGTGTCGGCTTGCAGATCGGGAGGTCGTGGGTTCATACCCCGGTTGGGTCAAACCAAAGACTTTAAAGTTGGTAGTAGTGCCTTCCCTCCTAGGGCCTCGGGGCTAATGGGACAGCATTACGCATGACTCATCGGTGTCAGTATGATGGACCGGCCGGGTTCGGTCCCTGGGCACCTCATAAGTGCCCTTGTGCTATAATGATATAGTTGCTGCGCAGTATCGGCAAAAATGCCAGCTAATCCAAATCCCTAATTTTCACAAAATAAATGAACTTTGATCATTTTTGTTGAAAGAAATGTCCAAGAAGTATAACTCACAGATTAAGGGACACCTGTGGCAAAGTGGTAACACCTTTGACTGCTTAGCCTCCCACTGTGTGGGTTCGAGTCCCATTTGGGGCAAAGGACTTAATGTAAGAAGGTCTTCCAGCTGACTTACGGTGTGCCGGTGGTTTTATCCAGTCATGTGTCTGGGATCTTCCTCCACCAAAAAGCTTAACATTGCTATAATGATCATAAATGGTTGCTGCAATATATTTCAAAAACAAAACAAACTCTCAGATTTACTTAGTTTTAAATACATAGTAGTTTTTGTTTATGAATTTTTTTATATACAAAACTAAGTGAAGACTAGTATTTCCAAAGTAAGAAAGGTTCATCATGCGTTTAAGTGTAACTAAACTTGACTGGTATATAATAGGGATACAGTAACTAAACTAGACTGGTATATAATAGGGTTACAGTAACTAAACTAGACTGGTTTATAATAGGGATACAGTAACTAAACTAGACTGGTTTATAATAGGGATACAGTAACTTAACTAGACTGATTTATAATAGGGATACAGTAACTAAACTAGACTGGTTTATAATAGGGATACAGTAACTAAACTAGACTGGTTTATAATAGGGATACAGTAACTAAACTAGACTGGTTTATAATAGGGATACAGTTTTTCTGTCATTTTCTATTTCTTCTTAGCATTTACTCCTCTTGCCGACCAGACCTTAAATTATTAATGATGTATGTATATGTATTAATACTGTGGTCATATTCAGTTCCTAGGTTTTGATGCCAAAGCCATCCTTGAGTTACATTTCGCCATGCAGGCCCAATTGTGTGAAATCCATTGTCTCTACATTTATCAAATTTAGATCCCGTTGTCATGGAAATCATTTCCTGGGAATGCCTCAGTCATAAATATTGCATGGTTTGCTGTTAAATTGACAGACCAGACACTTTCAAGGACATGGTTATAGATGATTCTTAGTTTCTTGTCAGCTGCAAAAACAACATTATTTAATATAGTACAATGATTGAGGAGTTTTTATAGTGTAGAAGTAAACAAAATTCTATTTGTAGTATACAAATATACCCAAGCACAAAAGAAATATCACATATAAGAATATTGCTCCTTGATTGTGTTGATGTTAAATTGTTCACTGCGCCATCTGTAAACATGAACATGGCCAAAAAGATTGAATTAGGACTCATCATTGAATACAACACGATGCCAGTTACGTCACCAGATGGGATTTTCTGCCCATAGACGTCGAGATATGTGATGAAGTTGTAAAAGAAAGAGACCATAACATGGTATCTAGATACTGCCGTTCGATTGATAGGCCTTCCTCGAGATCTAACAATATCGGTTGCTGTAGACTGAGCTTTTAAAAACCAGTTATGTAAATGACATTTTTATATGTAGATGTCTTTTGGGTAGGTCGTTACTTGTGGGGTTCCTGAACAGGGCTCGCATTCGGGGCAAAGAGCTTAATGTGGGAAGGTCTTCCAGCTGACTTGTCGGTGCAGCAGTTGTCCTATGGATTTGTTTTGGGTCTTAGTCCACCAAAAAATGGAAGTTGCTATAAGGATCATAATTTAAATTACAGGAATGCAATGTATTTAAAAAGCAAAACAATTTATAGTAAATTGCAGATAAGACAGGCTCTTGCTTGATTCCTCATTTCTTGTCAGTTTAACAATTATTATAATTAATACAATGTTTCTACTCAATATATTAATTTACCCTTTACTTGCTGGAAAAGTCATTCACTTTGTTAATATTAAACAAATCCCACCTTAAAGGTGTTTCCTGCAAGTAAAGGTTAAGTATTATATTGGTGGTATGTAGTAGACCATACATTTACCCACTTCCTAGACTTGCTTCTGCACAATTTTATTAACAAGTTACCCTTGGCATAAACAACCTTATACAATACCGGTCCTGGTAGCGCAATGAGCATTGGCTCCAGGTACCGGAGGTTCCTGGTTCAATCCCTGGCCTCGACATACCAAAGTCGTTTAAAATGTTATAGTGGTATAGCTTGCTAATGCTCAAGCAAATATAAGGGTCATTCCACGGCTTGTTGGCCTTGTGTCAGAATAATGTGACTGGTTGTGGTATCATGCCAGTTGTTCATGGCATACTATATGCAGTGAAGGCAGCACTATATCTGCTTCAAGTGGACACTATCTCCAGATAACTGAAATACTGTTGGTGGGACGATAAACCCTATAAACAAACAAACGAACATTATACAATATAGTTTCCTATAATAAATGAGTCTGCATAATATATGAGTTGACAAAGTTAAGAAACGTCATTATTGTAGTATGTGGCAGACCAAACAGTTTCCTGTATTGTCTCTTCATGATTTTGATTTCTTGTCAGCAATCAGTAACATTAATTTATATTATACTTTGATTAATTATTCTTCACATTGGCAGCAAAGCTTATTATATAATTTTCCACCTTTTCTCAACCATTTTCACCATAAACACATGTTGTTGTAAATTGTAATTTCTATCACAATGTATACAAATATTATTATTTTCTTCGAGGAAATTCACTCTGAAGTTTAACTACTTATGCATTGTTCAAAATATTCTAGCAAAAGTGTATATCTTTGCAGGAGTTAAGTAACATCTTGGTATGACACGCACACAAAGCTAAAAATGGCATATATATATATATATATATATTTATGCATGAAAAGTTGTGTTTTTGCTTTTTTACATCACAATAATAATAGTTATGGTCATATAAGCAAAATCCAACTAATAATTGAGCAAGAGCTCAGAGCAAGACTCGACCCCGCATCTTGAGTGGCTCAGAGGATCGAGTTACAAGTCAGCGACTCTAACTGCTGGGCCAAGGGCACCCCAGCTGTTATGTGTAAAAGCCTAATGTAAATACACATAGTTAAATGGAGTTGTACATGCTGTTTTCTAATTTTCAATACTTACAAACATGGAGAAGCAATTCTGAATTATATTTGTTAACTGTTGATTCTGTTGTTTGTTGTGCCATCAAAATATTTTCTTTCACTTGAATGGATATGACCTTTGGAAAATGAGGAATGAGGATATGACCTTTGGAAAAATCCCGCTTGTATGGCGACAGCATGCTCTGAAAATATGACAGAATACCATTGACTTGATTTTATACTGAAATACACTCTGAGCTGAAATAGCATGCCATGATCACTTGACAGTTGTGCTCTCTTCTGAAATAAATCACAATTCTCTTTTTAATATTAAAATGTGGGCTGTAATTTTCTTTTGAAAAATGACAATGCATTTTTTGATATTAAAGTCAAAAGGAATCCTTTCATAAAAAATACCTGGTTTGACTCTAAGAGGAGAAAACACCTTGGAACATGTTCATGCAATTTGTTCTTTTAAACCATGCATTTCTTTCCATTAAAATCCATGGACATTATTTGAAGGCAGTTAAATTGTTGCTAGGCATTTTTATGATATAAATTTATTGGTCTTTTATGCGCCATTATGTCAAACATGCTGCTGCCTTGGTGAAAGATACATGTAGATTTGACACAGTGTTTAGCATCTTAAAGTAAATTACTTACAAAACATTGAAAACGAGCATGTTAACTTCACAAGTTGCTATGGTTACAGTTTTCTTTCCTTTGTCTTGAATACAAAGATTCTGTTTCTTTATTATGAAAATTGGTCTTAAAAAGAATGTTGTTTTAATAGCTGCATGAGCTATGTTTCTAAACTTGATGTGAATGTTAAGATCATGTTGGATTTCTTAGGTCATATTTCATGCAAAACATGCTTTCTTTTAAAATAGTGATTTCCAAACTAGGGAAGTAATTCGTAAGTTCCTTAACTACTGTGAGTCTTTAAATTTGTAAGAAATTTTGTCTTTTAATAGATAATACATAGATAATACATATTCCATTTTAGGAGATGATTACATACATGTGGACAGTATTATAGTAACTTAGTGATGATATTTCCAGCTAATTCCTTCATTAGAGGTTCAAGATATTAGTAAAAAATGTTCCACACTTCTTGCAGCTTATCTGTCTGAGATATTTTTAAAAAAGACTTAAATTAGATTTCCTCTTCAGTGCCATTACCACCACCCCACCCCATCTATGGTTAACAAAAGAAAATTGTCATTTATTTTGTTGTTTTTCACTTATTGCTTAAAATTCTACACAAATTGGCATAAGGAATATGATGCCCTTTAAATGTCATGAAATGGAAACTCCTCATATGATATTAAGTTTAAATTGTTCTGCATTTTCTTTCAAATTTAATACTCTCTAACAAAGTATAGCTTACTTTTTCTTGTGTTGTCTTCAAGCAGAATATTTATGTCTTTTCAGAAGGAAATTCTGTTGATATTGCTTCCTATTGCATGGGTGCAAGTTTGGGATGAAATGTGGGAAGGTCTTCCAGCTTACATGCTGTGGTTCTACCCAGACATGTCTGGGGCCATATCATCCATCATTAATTAGCTAGACATCACCTGTATGACAATAATTGCGCTGGTGCAATACCAGATTCTGTGATATATTTAAAACTGTTTCTTACGTCCTTTGTTATTAAAAGATAATTCTACAAACCTTTAACCATCTTCTTAGAGATATTGACCTTTTCACCTGTCTTACCGTATTATAGGGTGTCACAGTTTCTGAAGTATAGTTAATAGATTTTATTGGCTCCCTTGTGCGTGTAATTTGTAATTTCAGAAAATAAGCCTGAACATGTAATTGTTTATTATTTCAGAAAATAAGCCTGAATTTAAGGTGGTCAGTTTTAAAACAAACTGCATTGCTGTGTAGTACTGTATCACGCTTTAAAGGTGGTTTCTGACAGTTTGCCTGTATCTAATATATGTAACAAAATGTTATCTTTGTTTGGGGTATTTGTACATGATTTCTGTAGAAGAAAATCATACTTTAGTCTAAGCTTTGACGATTTTCAACAGTATCTCAATTTTAAGGTAGTAAAACTAGTTAATCAAAACTTAAATGTTCATTCTTTTAAATCTGTAAATAAGAACAATTGGGATTCCTGATAAAAATGGACATCAACGTCACAGTGGATATTTTCATAGTTTAAAAATAGCTAACTTTGCAGCGTAGCCTAGATAGGAAAGCCATGTTTGAAATGACGCTTGTAGCATTATGGTTCACTTGTTAGACATGTTTAAGACATCAATAAACAGAATTTTGTAATATTTGTTCAAGTGACAATGGTTTATTATGGTATTTAATGAAAATAGTTTTGGTCCCACCTGTCAGATGGGAAACTCCCTGTCTGACACGTCTGGTTTATACCACTTACTTGACAAAAGTAAAACAATCCATAAGACCTGGTAGTGCAATAGGTAGAGCATCGACTCCAGGTATGGAAGACTCCGAGTTCAGTCCCTGGCTGCGAAAAACCATCATTGTTAAAAATGGTAGTGGTATAGCTCCCTTGCTAACGCTTAAGCAAATATAAGGGTAGTTCAAAGACTGGTTGGCCCAGTGTCAGGATAATGTGACTGAGTGTGGTATCATGCCAGATGTTTACGGCATGCTATACACAGTGAAGGCAGCACTATATCTGCTTCAACTGGACACCATCTCCAGATGACTGAAATACTGTTGGTAGGATGATAAACCCAATAAACAATAAATCAATCCTTGAGCAAGACTATTAACAATGCATTGCTCTCGGTAGTAATTACCAGACGACTGGTTCAATCCAGGAAGTGGGCTGTAAGGTTTCAGGGGAAATAAAGGGTTAAGCATTCATTTATTATCCATGAAAATGAATAAATAAAATGTATTATGGCTTTTGAGTGTAGAATATTTTAACTCAGTCTTAAAATTGTTTTTAGTTATTGCCAAAGCTGGCCTTTTTATAAGGCCAGACTGAGACAAAATTGCATGCTCTGACACTCTTGTCTTGTATAAATCATATAACCATGGCAACTAAAAATCACCTGTGGTTTTGGTACCACATGTTATTTCCAAGAAAACTAAACATGTGGTTATTACTCTAGAAAAGATGGTAAATTCATGTGAAACGAACTTTGACATTTAGAATAGCATAAGAAGTAAAGTGCTTTTCTCCTCTGATGATATGATTGAGCGACATAAAGACTCTAGCTTGCTTATAATTATGTTACCTGCCATTTCCTCTTATCTGGAAAGTAAATTTGTTGGCACGGAAATCAAAAAAACCAACATAACTAAAACCTAGCTTGGTATTTGCACTAAGGTTGTAATGACATTTTAGTGGGGGTTCATTCAAGGTTGTACAAATAGTTTTTATTAAGATTTACGATTTTTTTCTGTACATTATTGGGTATATTTATTACCTTTTGATGAAAATTTAAGCCTGTTCAACTTCACTTTGCTAAGGCTCTTGAGCTAGCAGTTATTGTCCCGGGCTAAGACAGCTCAAAGTCTATACAACAGGTACTGCTTTGACTTTCTGTTGTTATTTAGAGCTATTTCATAATGCAAAAAAGTCCTTACACATTACTTGCTGGAAGCCCTATTCAAACCATAAGCATAAAACATATCCAAAACCTTATGGTGTTTCTAGCAAATATAGGGTCAGTTTCACAAATACTGGTAAATTGTTCAATATAATTATGTATATACACAAAGAATTTAATTAAAAGATGAAATTCTTTCATCAAATTATTTTGATTTGTATATTTTTAACAATGCATTTACATAAAAATTATATAAAATTAGTGGAATAATGCTTTGATTACGATACAGTTATTGGTATATTTTATTTTTCAATAAAATAAGGCAAATACTAGCACAATGAATTCCAACAAAATATGAGGAAGTTGATGTTTTATTCAAAAAAGCGACTTACCTTTTGGTACTAATGATTTTTCCCAAGCTCTCCTGGGAGTATTTGGAAATGTCAGACTGCCCAAAGCTAGATGTATTATTGCGAGTCTTCTTTATTCATCTTAGAAACCACTTGATTGCTTGATAGCTTGTGTTGTTACGTTCTTCCAATGTTTGGCTAGATGTTTGATAGATGGTTTCTATATAACATAGGCTTTGGTTCAAAGTGATTATTGTGAGAATGTTGGCATTTTGAAGCTAATAAAATGGGGTGTTTCACAATCATGCTTGGTTTTATGTTGGTATTTTGATTTTAGACTTGTTAAACAAATGCATTGGAAATGTCAAACGGCCTTAAGCGAGATATATTCAGTTTTTCTACTTATTTCTTCCTACCAAAACCTGTTAACTGCTTCAAAGCTTTTGTTGTAATATTCTTGGAGTTTTTAGCTCACCTGAGCACAGGTGAACTTTTCTGATACCGCTTTATCTGACGTCCGTTTGTCTGCATGAAAACTGCTTCAAAGCTTATGTTGTAATATTCATGGAGTTTTTATGTTAGTTATTTAAAGTTGAGCTCATATATAAACATAGGCTCTTACTGCGTGATCATTATATTAACATTTGTTTTTTGTTTTTGTTTATAAAAAATCATGTTATTTTAAAAGATCTTTATTTTTGTCAATCTAGTTGTTTTTTATTACTGCTGCTTTTTTGACTTCCTAAACAATTACTGGATTACCCTAGAATAATTGAATGCTTCTTCTTTTTGATTACTCTTGGTTTGCCTTAGAACAATTTCATATTTAGTGAGCTAAGCTGAAAAGAAAAAGAATAATGTACTGTTAATAAAGTCTTTTTTTAATTATAAATATAGTGACAGCTGCACTGTAGTTGTAAATATTTAACATATTTCATGATAATAAATTGATGTGCTGATTAATTGAATCAGCTGTGTTTATACACCTGCCCAGATCATTGAGTATACTGAGTCTTAGAAATTGTAAATATCAGAAGTCTGGTTTGCCAGACCTACTTCCTTGTTGTATGATAGCGGTAAACAGTAGACCACAGGTGTAGTGATATGAAGTTATGTGATTTGGTTCTGGTATTGTTTGGTGTGATACATTCAAATTGTAAACAAGACTATCTTTGATGTTGATGAATAACTCCCAGATATTGGTTTGCAACTGTTACTGTAATATATCTAATTAATATAAGAAAGGGCCATAACTCAATGCATGCCAACAATATGTACAACTAGGGTTTATACTTACCATTCCTTTAAAGCTTCATCACAATCCAATAAATAAGGCAAATAATTCAGGAAAAATTTGTCTGTCCTCTTGCTTGCATTATGTAAAGAAAGTGTCCTCTTACTTACATTATGTAAAGAGAATGAAAATACAAAAATTCAATATACATGTATATATATATCTGAGTAAAGCAAATGATATCAAATATATGTGTATAATTAGTATTATAAATTTGTTAATTACGTTTGCTAGAATATCTAAAAATAATTTCTATGATCTAGAAAGTCACCAGGTATGCAGAAAATGCACAAAACAAATCTACTGTTACTGATTTTCCTAATCTGAGAAGAAAAACATCCTTGTTTCTTGGCACTTTTGTTTTGTTTTGTATCAGTAGCTAGGTAAGGATTTTGATGCTTATAGATAGGTATCTTTGCATAGGTAGACTCCAAGGTGTAAGAAAGAGGCGACATTTCACATTTCCTCCTCTTCTCTTTCTCTTTCTTCCCCTAGCTCTTTCCATGGTCGTTACCTACTGGATCTTGATGCGAAATTAAGCCAAGTTTGATATGTAACTGCCGGTGCCATTCCAAGTCAATTATAAGTGGGTTGGTGCCTGGATATTTGATAAAGCTACATCTTCTTCTCCTCTTCCTCCTTCTCCTCCCTTCCTCCCTTCCTCTTACCATTATAAACCATGTTAAGGCAAAGTACAGCTGATATGCATTTACCTTTTCTACTTCCATTCCTTTTCCTAACCAACAATATATGAGGTTATCTCCTAGATAGAAAGATAGATAATATTTTGGGTTGGCAAGTATGCAACAAGTCAACATAAGTTCTAACTAAGGTTTTACAAATGACTGTTTTTGTCTCCTGGATATATGATAAAGCCACAGAGACTTACAATGCCCACTCCTTTTCTTTCTCCTAGCTGTAATTGACTCATTATCTACTTTCTACTGAGACAAAGAAGATTTATAATTATGACTCATCGCTTTGATCACTGGTCATATTATATGTTATAATTGGAAAAATATTGCTGAATATAAGATAGAGCAGATGTAAGCAACCTCATTAAGCGGGATGATAGAACCAATAAACAAACAAACATTGCCAATTTTTTTTGCATCTTTTGTAGCACTGACTTTAGAATACATAGCCAGTAGATCTTCAGCAGAAAAACACAATTAAGATCTAAAATAAGCTCAAAGTGAAAATAGATGTTAATTAATCAATGACCAAAAATAATGTCAATAATATAAGAGCAGTTGTGGTAGATTGAGTAATTTCTTTACTTTTAAATGAAATAGTCTGAAGGAAATGTGCTTGTACAAATATTAAGATTTGTTCTCATTTCCGACAAGTAGTTCTTGAGTTTATGTTAATTTGATATACTGTCACTTGTTTTGTAAGTATGCAGATTCAGTTATCTAGTCTTTTTTTGCTGCTTCGTCGTTGTTAGGGCCTCATGCTAGAGAGGTTGACTGATCCTTGAAATGCAATTGATAGAGCATTGACTCCAGGTATGGGAGGCACTGGGTTCGATCCCAGGCTTTGAAATACCAAAGTCATTAAAAATGGTAGTGGAATAGCTCTCTTGCTAACGCTCCAGCAAATACAAAGGTAGTTCCACGACTGGTTGGCCCGGTGTCAGGATAATGTGACTGGGTGTGGTATCATACCAGGTGTTCACGGCTTGCTATACATGTACACAGTGAAGGTAACATTATATCAGCTTCAAGTGGTCACCGTCTCCAGATACCTGAAATAATGTTGGTGGTACGATGAACCCAATATACTAGAGAGGTAATTGTTTAATAATGACACTATTCTGTTTTGTTACACATACTACAATTATATCATAATTATTTCTACTAAGTAGACAATATCGGCAGGTTCTGGGTTAAGTTGTTTTTGTTTGCCTATTATAAATCAACCAAAAACAATGCAGCTACAATAAATTGTTTATGAAAGAAACCAAAGACTGAAAACAGAAAATGTTTTGCATTGTGATGGGTAGTTATGAGTAGGTTTACAAATGTGTTATAGGTTCTTCTCCTCCAGTAAGCCATGTGGTAGTAGCAACATTATAGGATACTTCGGTGCCATTTGAACGTCCCAGATCTCTGATGTTAATGGCACTGTAGGTAATAACAATGAAGTACCACTTGGTATGGATGCCACTCATTTCTCTGCCGCCTACTTCTTCATTTTTATACCTTGTTAAATGGCTTATTTTATTGATGATTAATTTCATGGTAATTTGAAGATGCTATGATTGTAGTGATTTGTTTTGTTCTCTACTCTTCAATTTGTAAATCCTCTGACTTCTTAGCCTCTCACCACGTGGGTTTGAGTCCTGTTCGGGGCGAAGGATTTAATGTGAGAATGTCTTCCAGCTGACTTGTGGTGCACCAGTTGTTCTACCCAGACATGTGTCTGGGGTCTTTCTCCACCAAAAAGCTTGACATTGCTATAATGATCATAAATGATCGCTGCAATGTATTTCAAAAACAAAAACAAAACAAAAACTTTGTTCTGTACAGAGAATTTTTTGATAGTTTGGTATGTCTGGTTGAAATAGTGTTAGTAGCATTTTTTTTTTAAAGTATTACTGCTAAATTGAATTAAGAAAACAAATCACTCTCTTTTAATTATTCTTCTTGTGCTTCAAATTGAACAGGATGCTGGCCTCTGTTTAGGAATTAAATGTCTGCTATATATAGATTGGTTCTACTTTTTTTTTCATTTTTCAATCTGTTACATTCCTAGGAAGACAATGTTTTTTGTTGCATTTTCAACTAGCAGTACATATAAGGTCAGGAGTGCATCAAATAGCCTAAAAGGAAACAGCCAAAAACAAGACACCTACTATAGTTTGTGTATGAAAAAAGTTCCATTTGTTGAATTTTTGCTGACAGTAAAGATAAGGTCATTATGAGGAATAATACTGTATTTTTCAGGTTATATCCTGTGAAGAACAAGCCTGTGGGAAATAAAACAAAAACAAAACATAACTTAATAAAAACAAAGAAAAGTAAGCTTAGTGTAGTATACTTTAAGGGGAGTTATAATCTGCAAAATACAGTAGCTTACACTTAACTTGAATGGGATAGTTTTAGACCTGATGTCATTATAATGTGACTAAGTATGGTTTCATGAATGGTGTCAATGGCATGCTTTCACAATTTAAGCAGTACTACATCTGCTTGACAATCTTCTTGTAACTGAAAAATTGTTGAAAAACCTGTTAAGCCAAAACAAAAAACAAAACAAAAAAAAAAAGAATAATGTTCTATTTAATTGCCATTCTTGTTTCCCTCAAAGCTTTGCATTTTCAATAGCTCCGTTTTAAATTGTCAAGAAATCAAATCTCCCCTTATTATTATTCTAGATGGATCTTCTAGAAGTATTCTCCTCAGTTTCTGTAACACAATGAATCTTTAATTATTGCCGTGCAACCTTCAATGTCAGGCATTTGGGCAAATTGATCCATTCTCTGCTACATCTTTGTTAATAAATCATACTTACCGTATTCATAGTTCTTTCTCAACATCACCATACTGAAGTAACTAGATATTATCCTAGAAATACAGCAACACGTAGTGCAGATTCTGATAAAACAGCTTCCCAGTGGGAGCTGTCTGAACTGGATCTACACTTTTTTCGCTAGAACTTTTCCAATCATGTTAAGCATTGCTAACTTTTTTTTTTAACCCTACTATCTGCAGAAACACCATTCATTCCTCTACACACCCACCTGAATGGTGATTCCATGGTTAAGAACTGGTTTTAAGATGGAATACACCAAATTCATTAACAATCAAGGCTTTTTGCTGGAGCATGTCGACATGGCAAGTGATTAAACTCAAATTGTCATTTCAGTAATTTAATTTACAATCACAAATGGTCTTCATCAAGCAATAATATTAAAAATTGTTTAATCCCTCGTTTAATTTTGTTGTTTTTGTTTTATTCAAGTCAGAAGAAAGAAAGCATTCATGTGGGTTTGAGTCCGGTTCAAGACCAAGGACTTAATGTGGGAAGGTCTTACAGCAGACCTGGGTGTGCCAGAGGTTCTACCTATACAATTGTCAGGAGTCCTCACCTGCCATAATTGCTGGACATTGCTAAAATGATTATAATCAGACTCTGTGATTAGTTTTAAAAAAATCTATTTTTATGTCCCTGTTACAAGTATTCCGGCAATAAAAAAAATTGAGGTCGTGGAAAATCATTTAAGTACTGTTTCTGCACATGGCATCTTGTCTGTAGTTCTTGCCAGATAGTTGTTTTTCAGTCTTCAGTTCCCCAATAACAGCTGAATGTTGCCATTATGACAATAATTGCATCAAAATACAGACAAATGTTCCTAAAGGGATTTACATACTATAAATATAATTATATTATTGCAATGTTTTTCTTCGACCTTGCATTCATAATATTTTCCATCCAATAATTCTGAGGTTGCAATCAAGTCTTAAATCCATTTAAATAAATGGAATTTTAGCATTCTCTTCCTGTGTCTTGATTCTGCTGAGCTTGCAAGAAGTGGTCTTAATTTTCTGTCAGTTGCAATCAGTGAAGTTTTGACTATTAGTGCCTTCTAGCTTGATTGAGCTGAGCTTGTAGAGAGCTATAAATAGGGCAATCAGTAGATTTATTGATCCCAGGGGTGCTATTCAATCATCTGATCACATCACATCGTGACACTTTCCAACAATTGGGTCATTCTAATACATGTTACTTAAGTAGGCCTTCTAATCCAAAGATGTGCTAGTTTTGCTCCATCCTTGCTATTCACTCCCTCTTATATTGGCAACTAGATAAAGCATGGCCCGTATGTTATTGAATGCTGGATTAATTTTGAACATGGTTGAAAGGATTTTTTGTAGATGTTGATTTGAGTTCCCCAATACTACAAGTCCTTATTTGGTAACTTCTAATTGTAAGTAAATTTTATGGAAACATGCTAAAACACATCTTTAATTTTTATTTTGCTGGTGTATTTTTTTGTTTTACAATTGTTATTTTGCTAGTGTATTCCTGTGTTGTATTTTCATTTTTGGTGCAGAATTATTGTTTGTTAAAATAATGTTTTCCTTAATGTTTAGTTACAACTTGTAACAAAAATTTTGCTGAATAAAACATAGACAGCCCTACACTAGAAGCAATACTTCTAAACTGAACCCTATGTTGCTTGTAGTAATTTGTTCAGATTAAGTTTGTTGTTTCATCGCACCAGCACCATATGGTTGTATTGGGGATGTCCAGGTCTTATTGGTGATGTAAGTTCTCTTCCCGACCGGAACTTAAAAGGTGGTATCTGACAGTTTAAACCCAAAACTTTTTTTCTCAAATATCCAAATAAGGCATTGTTGCCTAGAAAGATCCAATGTTGTTCATTGATGCCCCAGATCCGTGTAAACAGTTAAGCAGTAATCTGCACACGTCATTGCAAACAGGTATTTCCTATCTAAGCCAAGCTGCAGAGTTGGCTATTTTTAGACAAAGAAAACCAATGACCACTTTCTTCTGAGATCACGTTATATCGTCATCCGGCCAATCCTCTTAGCTAAAAATAGATAGCGATGTCAGCACGGACTACCCAGATGACGATACAACATGATCTCAAAAGTAAGTTGTCACATGGCTTTTTTGTTTAAAAGTAGCTATCTCTGCAGGGTGGCTCAGATAGGAAGTACCTGATTGTAATGATGATTGAGGTGTAATGCTTCGCTTTTCCAACAGATCGAGGACATCAATGGACAGCATTTTGTGTGACCTTTTCAGCTAACAATGACTTATTTATTTGTTGTTTGTTAAGTTATTTGATAAAAAAAATATTTGGTCCAAACTGCCCGTTACCACCTTTAACAAATGCCAACAAAATAGGATTCTTTTAGAATCATGGTATATATTTTGCAACAGAAAATCCACTACTCTTCCTTTTCTATCAAATTGGCATATTTTCAACTATGCCAGATCTCCAAAGTTTTTCTTCTTTTATTTGGATCTTGGCTTTTCAGTCAGCTTTCAGTCACAGATCATTGATTGTTTGGTATTCAGTTTTTTTTGGACTAGATGTTTAATTAGTTTTGTTGGTGACATATTGATGAAATTCTTAGGGCTTCTATTTAGAGTTAAATGGATCCACTCAGATTAGGTTTAGAAATTGGCTCATATTTATTGTAAATGTATTAACCTTGCATTGGCTTGGAGTAAAATGGCTGCATCTTCCTGAAAAGAGGAAAATCAGGGCTACATGGCTGATGTAGTGAGGGAAATGTTTTTTTTGTTGTTTCGGCAGCAGTAGGTATGTTGCCAGGTGAGGGTTGTCTGATCTTGTTAGTGAACCGTAACAAACTTGCAACTGACATTGCTTTTTTGAAGCAAGGCTGTCGTAACTGAACATATAGTTTGAAGGGAGTTACAAGGTGTTAGCACCTTTCCTGAAAAAAAACTGGTGCTTTGAGTCAGAAGCATAATAATTTATCAGAATAGTATTCTGGCAAGGGAGTTCATTCAGTTTGTCTCTTAACATGTTTTAGGCCCCAGTCCGCCCCCTCACTTGGCCTGATTATTGTACATCTGTGGGATTTTTTACCTGTTGAAAGTCACGTACTGGCTTCCTGGATTCTGGATAAGTAGTTGTCGGAATAATTATGTTTCTGCTATGATTGACAGTGATGATAACCTTTACAAAACATTTTTCCTTTTTGACCTTTAATCTTAACCTGCTAAGTAGGAATTGATCAGGCTTACGTAAGTAGTGTAGAGCCAGATTTCCCAGCTTATGCTGGGAACTGCCGGACCAACATCTGCACTGTTTGCTGCCAAAATCTTTTTTGACTAGTGTTGTAACCTTTTCATGTAGTTATAAGAATTTTGAATGAGTAAATACAAAGCACAGAATACCTGATTTGGTAGCGCAATTGGAAGAGCGTCAGCTCCAGGTACATAAACGCCGGGTTCGATCCTGGGCCACGACATACCAAAGTCGTTACAAATGGTAGTGGTATAGCTCCCTTGCTAACGCTCAAGCACATATAAGGGTAGTTCCACGACAGATTGGCCCGGTGTCAGGACAATGTGACTGGGTGTGGTATCATGCCAGGTGTTCATGGCATGCTATACACGGTGAATGCAGCACTATATCTGCTTCAAGTGGACACCATCTCCAAATAACTGAAATACTGTTGGTGGGACAATAAACCCAATAAACAAACAAAGCACAGAAGGCTTTAGGTTGAGATTTCTAAGGTGTTCAGTTACTCATTTTGGCAACAAAGTATTCAGCTATTTTTCTCAGAGGCTAGGTGTGAAATTAAGTATAAGCTTAAAGAGAATTCCGTTTGCATGTTTGTCATATGAATGACATTTAGATATTTCTTTTGAAAAAAGAAATCACGAAATTACAATTAATATCAGAGGCATGCAATCGAACTGAAGACAGCACTAGGTCTGGTGCCAATAAACATCAACTTGGGATAATAAAAACCCAACTTTTATTGTTTAAATATAAAAATAATGAAATACCAAATGAATATACACATTATTATTATGTATTTAATGTTTCTTACTTATTTTTTATTTGTATCTACTTATGTATTACATTTCATCATTACAAAACATAAACATTACTGCCTTTTCTAGATGTATTACAGTAGTTTTATCTGTGTTACCACAGAAATGCTTATTAAGCTTAAATCTTGATCTAGAGGTCATCATATATTTAGGTCATCTGTACTTTAAGCTGTATGACACTAAGAAAGGATACTCTGTGTGGTGTTAAAGTTAGGTTGGCCAGAGTTTTGTCCCTTGGATTGAAATTTTTGTGGTATAATTTAAATTACAAATACAGGTTTAAATGTGTATAAAATTAAATCTTTTATTTCATAATATAACAATAATTATTATGAACATTATAATGTTAGTAAAAATAATAATAACTATAATAATTGTTTTAACAATAAATTATAAAATATAAATAGTAATACTAATAATAAATATTATTTATTATCAATATGTTTCACATCCTTTGGAAATATGAAATTAGTAGAACTTACTTTTTATTGTGCTGGAGACAGAAAAGTCTTTAAGTTTTTAGGGCAGCAGCTGCCTGTATAATGTTGCTAGTTGTATTTAGGGCTAAAACTGTTTTTAGGGCAGCAGCTGCCTGTATGATGTTGCTAGTTGTAATTAGGGCTAAAACCGTGAAAAAAATCAAACTTCTTTGGGGGCCTCTCTTGTTAAAAGTAAATATAATATCTTGGAGTTTTCTTTCTAGTTTTATGCATGATTGTAGACTGTTACAAATCAGCTGAAAAACTGAAAAAAAATGTTAGCCCACACAGATGCACTGTTTTTTGAAAAAAAAAAAAAAAAAAGTAAGAAAAAGTAAGAAAAAAAAAAAGTAAGAAAAAGTAAGAAAAAAAAACAACCCTAAAAATGCACATATCACTACTACATCAACAGTATAACCACCCTCTGAGTGATTGAGTGGTCACCAGCTTACACCATTATATATTTTCTTCCATACTATTTCTAAGTCTTTCATCAAGATGCAAAGGTTCCCAAACGTATTGACAGATGACAGAGATTCAGTTTCAGTAGAGTAGAATCTGATTAGACATTTCCAGCAGAAACCTGGCTGATCTGGATCTATACTTATTGCTTAATTCTTATCAACACCTGCCTGGCAGGCTCAGAGCGAAGGATTCATTTTCTTGCTGACCTCACAATAGAGTTCCTTTTCACTTACCTTAATGCATATTTTAAATCATAACGATGCGCCCATGGCTGAGCAGTTGAAGTTGCTAACTTGTAAGCCCTCAGCCCCTCACCGCGTGGGTTTGAGTCCCAGTATGGGTGAGAACTTTCATGTGGGGAGGTTTTCCAGCTAACCTGCATTGGTTCTACCAAAGCAAAAGTCTGGAATCTTGCTCCATCAGTAACTAACTGGATGTCGCCACTGAGACCATAATTGTGTTGGTCTGATATAACCAAAAAAAAATCATACTTTTTCTTAGTAATCTGCATTTACATGGCAATGTAATGGAACTGCAGTAGTTTATAAGAGTAACAATAATGCAGATACTTGGCCAGACAGCTGACAGCAGTTTTGCGAGACCTGTGTGCAACAAAGGGTCAATCCTGATAAGCTCCCATCAAAAGCTAGGTAGTCAGGATATATATACTATTGGCATAGGCACCTTTATTTGCAGAGACTCATCTGCAGATAGTGCAAATCCTGATAAGACAGCTCTCAGGGATGGCTGATCAGCCGACTTATCAAACGCTGCACCATGTGACTGTGCTCAAGTATCCATGGAGAATCAGTTGCAAAGAGTACAGAACCTGAACATGGGCTGCACCATTTGTCAGCTCTAGTATCCATGGAAAATCAGTTGCAAAGAGTACAGAACCTGAACATGGGCTGCACCATTTGACTGCTCTAGTATCCATGGAGAATCAGTTGCAAAGAGTACAGAACCTGAACAGGGGATGCACCATTTGACTGTGCTCTAGTATCCATAGAGAATCAGTTGCAAAGAGTACCGAACCTGAACAGGGACTGCACCATTTGACTGTGCTCTAGTATCCATGGAGAATCAGTTGCAAAGAGTACAGAACCTGAACATGGGCTGCACCATGTGACTGCTCTAGTATCCATGGAGAATCAGTTGCAAAGAGTACAGAACCTGAACAGGGGCTGCACCATGTGACTGCTCTAGTATCCATGGAGAATCAGTTGCAAAGAGTACAGAACCTGAACAGGGACTGCACCATTTGACTGTGCTCTAGTATCCATGGAGAATCAGTTGCAAAGAGTACAGAACCTGAACAGGGGCTGCACCATGTGACTGCTCTAGTATCCATGGAGAATCAGTTGCAAAGAGTACAGAACCTGAACAGGGGCTGCACCATTTGACTGTGCTCTAGTATCCATGGAGAATCAGTTGCAAAGAGTGCAGAACCTGAACAGGGGCTGCACCATTTGTCAGCTCTAGTATCCATGGAGAATCAGTTGCAAAGAGTGCAGAACCTGAACAGGGGCTGCACTATTTGACTGCTCTAGTATCCATGGAGAATCAGTTGCAAAGAGTGCAGAACCTGAACAGGGGCTGCACCATTTGACTGTGCTCTAGTATCCATGGAGAATCAGTTGCAAAGAGTGCAGAACCTGAACAGGGGCTGCACTATTTGACTGCTCTAGTATCCATGGAGAATCAGTTGCAAAGAGTGCAGAACCTAAACAGGGGCTGCACCATTTGACTGTGCTCTAGTATCCATGGAGAATCAGTTGCAAAGAGTGCAGAACCTAAACAGGGGCTGCACCATTTGACTGTGCTCTAGTATCCATGGAGAATCAGTTGCAAAGAGTGCAGAACCTGAACAGGGGCTGCACCATTTGACTGTGCTCTAGTATCCATGGAGAATCAGTTGCAAAGAGTGCAGAACCTAAACAGGGGCTGCACCATTTGACTGTGCTCTAGTATCCATGGAGAATCAGTTGCAAAGAGTGCAGAACCTAAACAGGGGCTGCACCATTTGACTGTGCTCTAGTATCCATGGAGAATCAGTTGCAAAGAGTGCAGAACCTAAACAGGGGCTGCACCATTTGACTGTGCTCTAGTATCCATGGAGAATCAGTTGCAAAGAGTGCAGAACCTGAACAGGGGCTGCACTATTTGACTGCTCTAGTATCCATGGAGAATCAGTTGCAAAGAGTGCAGAACCTGAACAGGGGCTGCACTATTTGACTGCTCTAGTATCCATGGAGAATCAGTTGCAAAGAGTACAGAACCTGAACAGGGGCTGCACCATTTGACTGTGCTCTAGTATCCATGGAGAATCAGTTGCAAAGAGTGCAGAACCTGAACAGGGGCTGCACTATTTGACTGCTCTAGTATCCATGGAGAATCAGTTGCAAAGAGTGCAGAACCTAAACAGGGGCTGCACCATTTGACTGTGCTCTAGTATCCATGGAGAATCAGTTGCAAAGAGTGCAGAACCTAAACAGGGGCTGCACCATTTGACTGTGCTCTAGTATCCATGGAGAATCAGTTGCAAAGAGTGCAGAACCTGAACAGGGGCTGCACTATTTGACTGCTCTAGTATCCATGGAGAATCAGTTGAAAAGAGTGCAGATCCAGATCAGTCGCTGCACCATTTGACTGTGCTCTAGTATCCATGGAGAATGTACCATGTGACTGCTCTAGTATCCATGGAGAATCAGTTGCATACAGGGCAGATCAAGATCAAGCGCATCACCATTTGACTGTGCTCTAGTATCCATGGAGAATGCACCATATGACTGCTCTAGTATCCATGGAGAATCAGTTGCAAAGAGTGCAGATCCTGATCAGACAACTGCACCGTTTGACTGTGCTCTAGTATCCATGGAGAATGTACCATGTGACTGCTCTAGTATCCATGGAGAATCAGTTGCAAAGAGTGCAGATCCTGATCAGACAACTGCACTATTTAACTGCTCTAGTATCCATGGAAAATCATTTGAAGGCAGCTGACCTAGACAGTGTTGGTTAATCAGGATTTGCGCTGTTAGCATTGGCCTGGTCAGTTAAGTTTGGCAGAGTTTAATTATTATTTTTGAATTTATTAGCAAAAAACTGAAAAGTAAGCCAAAGATCATCATCTTTACCTTCGAGGGTGGCCATACATACCAGGCATTACCCACCCCAGGTACTCTGTATTTTTTTGTCACAATATGAAGCAAAAGATTAAATGGCAATTACTTTCTAACAGATATCTCTATTTTTTTTGTTAACGCTTGAAACTAACACCTGTTTTTAAAAGAAACCTCTACCATTAAAATAAAATAAAAAATTAAACTTTGTCTTGGGAAAAGGGTATATAAATAGTGTTTAATTACTGCTCAGGAAAATAAAAACACTTTAATTTTTTTATCCTGTTATTAAGGAGTAAGTTTTGTTTTAAACCCTATATACATATCATAAAAAAAACCATCCTTTTTCTATACACATGTGTATATATTCTGTTTAAAGAGACTTGTGAAGTCTAACTGATGATGTGTTTCATTGAAGTCTAAAATAACAGTTGTCACTGAAATATTATAAGAGCGTCGGCTTGCGGATCGGGAGGTCGTGGGTTCGAACCCTGGCCGGGTCTGACCAAAGACTTTAAAGTTGGTAGTAGTGGCTTCCCTCCTAACGCTCGGGGCTAAGGGGACAGCATTACGCCTGACTCGTCGGTGTCAGTATAATGGACCGGCCGGGTTCAGTCCCTGGGCACCTCATAAGTGCCCCTGTGCTATAATGATAGAAATGTCGCTGTGCAGTATCGGCAAAAATGCCGGCTAATCCCAATCCTAATCCCAATATTATAAATACAATACTGTAGTTTGTCATTGACACACTCGATTGTGAAGTATTGTACTGTGAATAATAAAAAAAATATAATAAAATAATGTTTATCTTTAATCAGTCATCCTGTTAGATGATTATTCTTTGCTTATGCCCTTTTCATATATTAGATTAAAATTCCTTCTATGATAAGAATAGTCCACCCCAATGCACAGCAGAATTGACCAAATTACCCCACATACATGCAGGTACTTTTTGAGAAAAAAAAATAACGAAATAATAATGTATTTATTTTAAACCTGCGTTATATAATTTATTCGTTTTACCCAATTTCGTGACTTCGTTTTATACTTTTAAACTAAATGCGTCTTTATTATCATTTAGGAACACGAATACATAATGTCGCATTGTTCATAAACTTATTTTCCCACGAAGTTGAGGTTCTTTTCAATTTATTTCATGTTTACATATTACGTATGTATTGAATTACTACTACTAAGCGTTATGAGTCTTATAAGACTCTAATCTTTCAAGTGTGTAATTAATTATCTCACAAATATTTGCTGACAGAGTGTGATTGAATGGAATCCGATAACAATTATTTTTTGCTTTTCTCAGCACAAACATTTGTTAGAGACTAATGAACGAATGCAACATGAATGACTGAATGAAAGACCTTCAGTTTTCTAGTTCAGGTATATGCAAAGAGCATAAAAGTGCTAATTTACTCACATGCCCCATATTTTTACTTTTCTTTTTTCTTAAATTATACGTAACTCGATCACAAAACTTGAATGAAGATGCTCCCTTACAAGACAATGTTTTCTCTCACGCCATTCATATAATGTAATAAAACGACAGATGTGGATAAAACATGACATCTTTTCGGCAAAAAGTGCAGCCATTTATCTGTTTCGAATTTCAAGTCAGTCGAATTGTTTATGTTACAGTTGTTATCAGAAACTGAGAGTCAGGGTTTTTTTATATTGTGGGGAACAGTTAAGAAGTAGAAAAAAATATTTGTGAATGAAGTCCCTGCCAGGTGAGGATATCTCCTCTATACCTGCTTGAAAGTTCCCTGTTGTCTAATATCAGTCTACGCTTTCATTTCTAGTTGCTACATCATGCAGAAAAGATGCTCAGTTGTTCACACCAGCTCAGTTTCATAATCCTAATTTGCCTTTGATATAGTTTGCGTTTACTCGATACTTGAATAATTTTTATTTAAATCTAACAACCTTCCCACGAGCCTTGTTATAATCAATTCTAGCTTAAACTAGTAATGGTACCACACTGTATAGTGCAGTACTATGGCTATGTTGATTTTAAAAAATAATTATGCTGAATTGGCCCTGTGAAGTTAGACCCTCCTCAAAGCCTCCCCTGAAAGAAAAGGAGCTAAGTGCTCAAGAATCACTCTGTATTCTGGTACATTTTTTTTTTAAAAACCTTTACAAAAAGCTTATTTTTGGCTAACAATTACATGTCATTAAATGTAAGAGATGCTGACACCAAAAACTCAGATGCTGATCAGGCTGCCCCCAAGTGGTGCTCCATATGCACATTATGTAATGGTACATAATTTATGTTAATTGTCAGACACTTGATTTTGAAACACATTTCTGTGAAAATATTTTTTTTTCCAGATTTTTGTATTTCTTACATTCTTTTTAAGATTGTTTTTCCATTTATTTTCCAACATGAAACTCAAGAGACCTTTATAAAAATGAATATATGTAGAGACTGAGTGACGGTGGTTAAAAACAGAATCGTAGCTCATCAGTTCTTCCATGCGGGTTCTACTTTCAGTTGAAACAAAAACCTTTTCTGTAGTCCAATCATAAGTTGTAAGCCAATCTTCTGTAGTGTATCAGTGGTGCTCCCCTTTACTAGATATAGTTGACCATAATTGCTCAGTATAAGAAAAGTTTTTACTATGATATGTAGATGAGGAAACATAATATTTTTTATTACAAGCAAAACTACAGCTTTAAAACAGTAATAATAATACTCACAATGAATTTTTGAATTATACTGAATTTGGGTTGCCTGCGTGCCTGCCTGCCTGCATATATGCCTGCATACAGTGTCTCTCGGTCTGTCATCAGTCTGTCTGTCTGTCTGTCTGTCTGTCTGTTTGTCCATCTGTCCGTCCGTCCGTCCGTCTGTCTGTTGATGTGACACAGCTTTTGTCTGAGCTTCTACACTTTTTTCAATTTTAATGAAACTTTACGTTCATCTTGGAACCTATGCAACTGCTATTTCTGTATTAATTAGATGAAAATTGCAGGAAATATTGCTCATTTTTAAAGATAGTCAGAGTGCTTATAGAGAGGTTTCTGAACAGGGCGGTGGTTTTTTGTTAGCCATTGGATTGCAGTTCTAGTTGTTAAATATCAGTTTCTGTATTTTCAGACTACAGTCAACTTGAGGACAATCCTCAGATAGTGTTCTATGTCCGGATGAAGTATAACCTTGTGAAACCGGGAACCAAGTCCAAACAGTCTGGATACATGGTAAGTGGCTTAGTATGCTTGGATTTTACCACTCCCTGGGACAGAGATACTACTACTCTCAAAGTTCCTATCCTATACAATATTTTTTTTCTTCTTAAATAATTAAAATATTAATGTCAGCAGTAGTTGGTAAGATATGATTATAACAGTCTATATTAAAAAAAAAAATGAAAAATTAACTTGTGTTTTTTTTTAAAAACTAAAATTTTCGGAAAATTGCCTTTTTTTAAGAGTTAAAAACAAGCAATTGCTTATATATTTGCAAATGTTCATGAACACTGCCATATTCGAAAACCATGTAAAAAAATCAACATATCTTACAGAAATAATCCATTTTTTTTTTCTCGAAAGTAGTTAAAGCTGAATTTTTATTTGAACAACTTCCATAAAGACAACACAAGTCACATACTTTTAGTTTATTTTACACAATAAATGTAAGTAAGGAATATAAACATGTATGCCTGACTAAAAATAAAATAGTATGATTTTGAAATCCCATTTATGAGAAGCTGTTTCTTTAATTTGAGTTTCTGCCTGTTGATTCCAGTACAGTGTCAGTTAGTTTGACCAGTGTCTGAATTTAGATTTTCTTTTACAGATAGCTACATAAAGATTTATTAAGCTAAAACCTGCTACTGGTATGAAGGGTATAGTCTAGAAAGTGAACTGATTTATACAATGTTGCTCAATTTAATGCAAAAATGTTTATTAATGCAAAATCTATACTGAAATAATGTCAAATGTTACAATGTAGATCAATTAATCCCATGAAGCCACTTACGGGTTTGCTTGCCATTTCTTTTTGGTCTCGTTTCTGTACACAATTTACTCTGATTGTGCGCTTAGCTAAGGGATTTTTTCAGGGACAAAACCACCTTAATAATGGATCTTTTTGCTGTTAGTTTTTTTCTTGTGCATTATCAATTATATGCTGTGCAGGTTAACAGGTTAGAAACAAAACGACCCGTTCTTGAATTCTTGGGAGAAATATGGGTGGAAATGAGGACAGTAAGCAGGGAAATTACTGTCACTGGTATTAGAGATAGCATCTGTACATGTCACACCATAGCGCAGAATTAGCTGTTTTCTCTAACACACATTCTTTATTCCAGCTGTGGTATGGTATCTTCCCTACACACAGTTGTGATCTATTACATTTATTGTCATGCTGCATTTTGTTAGTTATACCCAGTCTAATTTTTGTTGTGTCCTTGCATCAAAATGAAAGGATTAATAGAAAAACTAGTCGGAATTTAGCGGCACAGATAGTGCTGATCCTGACGAGACAGCTCTCAGAAGAGAGAATCCTGGCTCATCTGAATTGGCACTTTTTGCCAAAAACCTGATAAATGTGTTCTTAGCATGCTGCAAGAGAAGACTAATTGTCATTGAATATGGTAGGCTAAAATGAAAGTGGTAACACCCTTGATATGGTTGGCTAAAATGAAAGTGGTAACACCCTTGATATGGTTGGCTAAGATGAAAGTGGTAACACCCTTGATATGGTTGGCTAAGATGAAAGTGGTAACACCCTTGATATGGTTGGCTAAGATGAAAGTGGTAACACCCTTGATATGGTTGGCTAAGATGAAAGTGGTAACACCCTTGATATGGTTGGCTAAGATGAAAGTGGTAACACCCTTGATATGGTTGGCTAAGATGAAAGTGGTAACACCCTTGATATGGTTGGCTAAGATGAAAGTGGTAACACCCTTGATATGGTAGGCTAAAATGAAAGTGGTAACACCCTTGATATGGTTGGCTAAGATGAAAGTGGTAACACCCTTGATATGGTTGGCTAAGATGAAAGTGGTAACACCCTTGATATGGTTGGCTAAGATGAAAGTGGTAACACCCTTGATATGGTTGGCTAAAATGAAAGTGGTAACACCCTTGATATGGTTGGCTAAGATGAAAGTGGTAACACCCTTGATATGGTTGGCTAAGATGAAAGTGGTAACAACCTTGATATGGTTGGATAAGATGAAAGTGGTAACACCCTGGATATGGTTGGCTAGGATGAAAGTGGTAACACCCTTGATATGGTTGGCTAAGATGAAAGTGGTAACACCCTTGATATGGTTGGCTAAGATGAAAGTGGTAACACCCTTGATATGGTTGGCTAAGATGAAAGTGGTAACACCCTTGATATGGTTGGCTAAGATGAAAGTGGTAACACCCTTGATATGGTTGGCTAAGATGATAGTGGTAACACCCTTGATATGGTTGGCTAAGATGAAAGTGGTAACACCCTTGATATGGTTGGCTAAAATGAAAGTGGTAACACCCTTGATATGGTTGGCTAAGATGAAAGTGGTAACACCCTTGATATGGTTGGCTAAGATGAAAGTGGTAACATCCTTGATATGGTTGGCTAAGATGAAAGTGGTAACACCCTTGATATGGTTGGCTAAGATGAAAGTGGTAGCACCCTTGATATGGTTGGCTAAGATGAAAGTGGTAACACCCTTGGTATGGTTGGCTAAGATGAAAGTGGTAACACCCTTGATATGGTTGGTTAAGATGAAAGTGGTAACACCCTTGATATGGTTGGCTAAGATGAAAGTGGTAGCACCCTTGATATGGTTGGCTAAGATGAAAGTGGTAACACCCTTGATATGGTTGGCTAAGATGAAAGTGGTAACACCCTTGATATGGTTGGCTAAGATGAAAGTGGTAACACCCTTGATATGGTTGGCTAAAATGAAAGTGGTAACACCCTTGATATGGTTGGCTAAGATGAAAGTGGTAACACCCTTGATATGGTTGCCTAAGATGAAAGTGGTAACACCCTTGATATGGTTGCCTAAGATGAAAGTGGTAACACCCTTGATATGGTTGTCTAAGATGAAAGGTGCATTGTTTCCTCACTAAATCCTTATCCATTATCACACTTTTCTGCATCTTGAGTGTACTGATTTGGATGCTCTTGGTGCTTAAAGTGGATGATCTTCATATTGAAGTTCAAGTCCCAGGGGTAATATTTAGGGTGGTAATAATTGAGGTAAGGAAACTTTCTAGTTTGTAAGTTGTTGGTCATTTTAAGACCGAGGGATTCTGATATTCAGTGAGTTAACAGCGGTATCTTATTTGATGTGAAAAATGTTTTAAATATGCTTCCTGCTTAATGTCTTACAGCAAAATATTTGACAAAAGTATATGCAGCCTATTTTAACTAGATGTAGAGTGATTGTTAAATGTGTAACTAAATTGTTTACAAACACAAGCCTAAACTGCACAAGATTGCAAGAACACAGAATTCCAGACTACCTCAGTTAATGAAAAGTAGTGCAGGTGACCCAACCTGTATTTGTCCATATTGACCTACATTGGTGTTAAATTTGTTAAGGTAAAGTAATAGAAAATATACAGAATTTGAACAATAACACAACAGATGAGTTGATATTTATGTTGATGTGTATGCCAAATCTTTAGAAAAATCTCTATCCAGTTTTGAATTTGTGGATATTTTTGCCTTCTAAAGTTGGTGGTATTAAAGTGTGTCCTTTTTAGGAATGAGAAAACTCCAAATATTATGTTATATCCTCTTTAGGAAAAGTGTTTTGCTTTTGAGAATCATTTGGAAACAAGATATAACATTAGACAAACCAAACATGTTACATGATTGGTTTGACTCAAACTATCCCAAATTAAGTGTTTACAAACCCAACATTTTTAAGACTGATTTTTCCATTTTTCTGCTTATTGTACTTTATTGTAAAAAATCACAGAGCTCTATATAGCCTCACAATTTTTTTCAGAGTCAGCCAAAATGTTCTATAAAGTATTTTGATTGATGCTGCAAAATAAAATAAAAAATGTACCACATAAAAATGAGAAATTTACTGTTGAAATCGTCAAAACTTAGACTAAAGTATGATTTTTTTCTGCATAAATTATATGCAAATACCCCAAGCAGAGGTACGATATTGCTACACATATTAGATATAGACAAACTGTTGGATACCACCTTTAAAGTGAGGATACTTTAGGCCTTTTTTTTTGTGTGTGTGCGAGGATGGATCTACCTAGCTCACTATATAGATTTTTCTTTTGCATTTGAGATAAAAGTTGCTAATATTATATGTTTGCTATTGGTGAAATTCTTTACTAATTAAGAAACTAGTATAGTACAATAGTCACTTTATGGACAAGTGTTTCTGTCAATGTTATGATGACATTGTTCTCTAATTTTTCTATTGACAAAAATCTTGTTTTCACTGATCAGACAACAAAAGATTGAAACTATCAGCTGTCCTTAAGGTTCATTTGCTCATTGTATATTGGGTTTAACGTCCCACCAGCAATATTTCAGTTATCTGGAGACGGTGTCCACTTGAAGCAGACACAGTGCTGCCTTCACTGTGTATTGCATTCCCTGAACACATGGCATGATACCACACCCAGTCATATTGTCCTGATACCGGGCCAGCCAGTCATGGAACTACCCTTATATTTGCTTAAAAGGCTCATTAATCCTTGCATGTTCTCTGAAATTTGAGACTTTGTTAAATTATTTGTCGACTTTTTCTTTGGATTTATCTCACCATAATTTACGTAACAAATTGTGAAATTATTTATTTATTTTCATTTCATTTCTTTTTATCAATTTAGAATTTTGTTCTCATAAGCCTCATTATGGAAATACTAATTGATAAATGTTTTTAAATCTCTTATCTTTAAAAACAAGAATGATTGCATTATCTATCTAATAACTTTATACTTTATTTACAAAAAAGAGGAATTGATCATAACTGTTGATTGTTCAGGGTTCCCTCTGTCAGGAAAAAGTCAGGGGGAAAAAACCCCATTTTTTTCAAGGTCAGGGAGTAGTCAGTGAATTTTTAAATTGGTCAGGGAAATTTTAAAAATAAGTTTTTTTCCCCATTATTTTGGGTATCTTTATTGTTATTTATGATTTTGGGCATCTTTGTTATTTTTGTAAACATCTAACTCTAAAAATATGCTTATGCCTGAAGATTTTGGATATATTTTATCATTTACAGTAACTAACTTCTTAAGGAAGAAGCAGAAAAGGTTTATGCACCCCTTGCCTCCTGAGCTGTTTTTTGACAAATGCTTGCTCATATTCGTGTATTCTGTATCTGTAATAATTTAAAATAAAGAATGGGAGGAAAGTGGTTGACTAATATGGGGGGAGGAGGCCAACATGTAAAAAGAAAATACATTTAATGCTCAAAGATTTGGGAAAATATTTATGCTGTTATTGGTCAGAGAAAAATGGTTTTGGTCCAGGAAAAGTCAGGGAGTTTTAATTTCTCTTCTTTGTTGGAACCCTATTGTTTGTCTTTAGAAAGTTTGTTAAAATTAGTTATTTATATTGTAGCAGCTGCAAGTCTATTAAAAATGAAATAAAAAAGACTTCTAAAATTGCACGTTATTCTGAATGCAAATGGAGAAATTTCCAGAGGATTTAGCAACATTTACATTAAAAAAATATATACAAAAACTAACAGAACTCTGCAGATCTATATTTAGGTGTCCTCAGGGGTGGGACCACATATGTAAAGATAAATAAGAAAAGGTCCTGACAAAATTTCCAATATCTTTGGACATTTTGATAGGACTTTTTCTTATTTATCTCTAGACAAAGGAAAACAGGGTAAATGAAAATGTGACAAAAACAAAAGGGACAAGACAAAACACACAAAAAGAAAATGGTCAGATGGATGATACAGCCTTTATGAAAGTGATAACTTCTTTGCTCACAGGTAGTTACTGCCTGAATGCTTATTTCAAAACAGGTAACAATTTTTAACTTACATTGACTTTATTAATAAAAAAAACCCCAAACATATTTATTATAAATTTTTTTATTTTACATTTTTTATTGTATCATCACTACATTAAGTTATAAGTAATTTTTATTTGAAAATTTACATAATTAAATACCTGTTAGTATCAAACTAGAGTTTAACTTTGACATCATGGCTTTTGTTATGAAGCAAGTATATAATGTCAAATTTACATGGACGCTCTATGGCTAACATGTCAAATTTATCAAATTTATAGCTCTCCCATTTCTTATGATTGGTTGGCTTTTTAGCATTTTAAAATCTAATACATCACTGCAAATGGTATCTAAATCACCATTGCTGTTTGTTTAGTAGTCATCTTTCATGTCGTGTTTCAAATGTCAAACAGTAGCCACCAGAAAGTGTTGAGCCATTTTTCGTATTTACTCAATGTTATCATTTAGAGCCGCTCACGTGATGAGAAGCGGTTGAAATATGAAAAGCTGAGTATCATATTTTATTACATTGTAACAGGGGTCACATCACTAAGTTTACAGTGTGGGAAAAAACGATATGCCCATCTTATTGTCAAAAAGGTGAAGAAGTGGATACGCGATCTAGTCATTATTGGGCAGTTTTCTTTTTAAATGGGGACAAAAATCAGTTGGGTGAAAAGTAACAAGATCATTTACAATAGGAACATAGCATGCAATGAAAATGATTGAGTACATGTACTGTTTTAAGAAAGGTAAAACATACAACTTTTGTTGAGTAAAATATGTTTTTAAATGGAAAAAGCTAGGTCATATTTTTTTTTTTTAATTACTTGATAGCTATTATGAAACATTGTGTTTTATAGAATTTGTTTTCTTTTATTTATATTTTGTATTTTATTGACAAAAAATAATTTCTTTTATTGATATTTGTTATTTTATTTTGAAAATCGGATGAAATAAATTAATTTTGTTAAATACTAATTTTTGAAGATTTCTGAAGTTTATTGTTGTTTAGAAAATAGGTCATTGATTATGCTGTCAAAAACTGAGCTAATGTCAAAGAAAAAAAGTAAATCTTGATGAATCAATAAGGTCTTTATCTCTGTATATTATTTTTTAATTATTTCTTTACAAAGTTATAACATTTTCAACAAACTGTTTTATCAAGAAAATAGATTATAGGTTGGCTTGATCCACTGCCAAATAATGCCAAACAATTATCACTGCTTTGGTGTTCAAATAAATTGAAGTTTGTTCACAAAAGCCAAAGTCATAAGAGATGTAAACAATGACACTTCTGAATAAGAAAAAATAATGGATTAAAAATATGTCTACATACATGTGAACTGCCCCACTTTTGGAGAGAGACTGCCTTATTTTTAAGTTTCAAAATTATTTGAAAATGAGGGGTGTTTTATAAATTTTCAGAAATTAGTAACAGATAACTTCCTTCTTTGTTTTGTATGAAAATTAAACAAATCCCTCTTTGCAGGTGAAAATCTCCCTTATTGGCCTCAGATAAAGTTCACCTGTGTGTATCATTTTGTCTATTAGTCTGTTAACTTTATATGAGAAGGTCCAGCTAACCTGCGGTATGCCGGTGGTTCTACCCAGACATTTGTTTGGGGTCTTCCTCCACCAAAATACCTGTCGCTATAATGATCATAATTGCTCACTGCGATGTATTTGAAAAAGAAAAAAAATAATTAGCCTGTTAAATTTGTTAACCATACCAACTTTTTAGTTTTTTGCCAAGAAACTCCATGACAGGGTCAAAACCTTAATTGCTGGAGACACAGCAGCAAATCGAGCAAATCTTGATTAGACAGCTCCTCACATGAACCTGGCTGATCTGGATCTGCAGTATTTGCCAAAACCTTATAAATGCTTGATAAGCAAGCTCAGAGATAGCCTTTTTCTGCTTGAACCAGGTATGTCTGTTGGAAGGGGGCGCTCATGACCGAGCGGTTACAGTCGCTGACTTGTAACTCCTCAGCCCCTCACCGGGTGGGTTCGATTCTTGGTTGGGGTGAAAAATGCTTTCATGTTAGTGAGGTTTTGCAGCTAACTTGCAGTGCAGCGGTGGTTCTACCCAGAGATAAGTCTTGGATCTTCCTCCATCAGTAACTAGCTGGACGTTGCCAACACGAACATCATTGTGTTGGCGTGATGTAACAAAAAACAAAACAAACCTACCGCTGTTGGTATGTAAATTGTTTAGGTAAAATTGTTTTTTTATCACTGTAGGCTATAATTAATATTATTAATTTAAAAATTATTAAAGGGAATGCAACTCCTTAATTGTAGATGATAATTTTTTTTTTATTATGGCCTCGTTACCTAGATAATAAAAATCATATACTGCTCTGTTAGGACCAGTCTTGTTATTGTTTTTCAGCTCAAAAGATTTTGTACTAACCTAATTATCATAAAATACAGAATTTGCACAATTTATACAAGTTAGCTAATAATGCTGTGCAATACACATTTTGACTTGGGTTAATAATTAATATTTTCCTTTTGCCACAATTTATAATATATAAATGTCTAAAGCAACATAAGACTGGCATTGTCAGCTGTTTTTTGTCATCATCAATTATTGAGGCTAAATATTCAGCTGACACTGCGAGTTGTGAGCTACTTTGTGTATCTTTCACAAAAGAAATCTGTTTCTTTGTCAGCTCATGTCGCATAAAGGGGCAGTGGCACGTAACTGGATAATCGTCATAAAATATGCCGAGAATGATAGATATAAATGTTAATGTCATTGTGCCATACAACATTTAAAAAGATGAGGATTATTTGTTTCTATGCTATAAAGATAAAATCTGACCTTTTACACCTCATCAATGTTTGAGTTATAAAGGTGATATGATATAACAATAAAATGCCAAATGGTATAGAGTTGGCTTACTTTCTAACCTAGTTATGTGTAATTACAGAGTCTTGAGTGCAATGTGAGATACACTTTGCTAAATGCTGTCATTGACCGTAACAAACTTTGTACCAGATTGGTAAAGTGGCAGCTTCAGGTATGGGAGGCCCCAGGTTAAATCCCAGACCACAAAATGCCGTGGTAAATAGTAGTGGTATAGCTCCCTTGCTAACACTGTCGCAAATATAAGGGTAGTTCCACGACTGGTTGACCTAGTGTTAGGATAATGTGACTGGGTGTGGTATCATGCCAGGTCTTCACGGCATGCTATACACAGTGAAGGCAGCACTATATCTGCTTCAAGTTGACACTGTTTCCAGATAACTGAAAGACTGTTGGTGGGGTGAGAAAACCAACAAACAAACAAACATTGTATGGCATCTATGGTCTAATTGTTAAGGTGATGGGCAATGGACTGAGAGGGTACCAGGTCCATACCCTGTATTTGACATGAGATGTTAGCTCTTAGGCATGATTATTTACTATACATGTAGATTGTCTTCTTCTATCTTCTGTTACCTTTAAAAATATAAGAAAAAAAAATGGCTTATTGCATTATTAATTATAATGATAAATACATTTGAATAAATAAACAAAATTATTTTAAAAGTATAGTACAGCTTTTGGGTGAAAAGAATATGGCATTTCCCAGTAAACAACTTAAATTTTAGTTTGCTAAGCACAAAAAATGCAGATCTTGATTTGGAGTCTCATCATTCATCTAGTTACTTTTGTATGTAGTTAAAAGCAAATAACTTTTTTAGCTCACCTGAGCACAACGTGCTCAAGGTGAGCTTTTGTGATACTGCTACGTTCGGCGTCCGGCGTTCATCGTCAACATTTTAGCTTGTGAATATACTAGAGGCCACAGTTTTTATCCAATCTTCATCAAACTTGATTAGAATGTTTGTCAGCATGAAATCTTGGATGAATTTATTATTGGGTCACCTGGAGTCAAAAAGAAGGTCACTAGGTCAAATTTTAGGAAAAACTTGAGAACTCACTAGAGACCACATTTATAGCCAAATCTTTACCAAACTTGATTAGAATGTTTGCCTGCATGAAATCGTGGATGAGTTTGTAACTGGGTCACGGGGGTCAAAAAGTAGGTCACTAGATCAAATCTTAAGAAAAGCTTGTGAACACACTAGAGGCCATATTTATAGGCCAATCTTCATCAAACTTGGTCATAATGTTTGTCTACATGAAATCTTGGATGAGTGCATTATTGGGTCATGTGGGGTCAAAAAGTAGGTCACTAGGTCAAATCTTAAAAAAAGCTTGTGAACACACTAGAGGCCCCATTTATGGCCCAGTCTTCACCAAACTTGATCAGATTGTTTGTCTGCATCAAATCTTGAATGATTATATTTTTGGGTCATGTGGGGTCAAAAAGTAGTTCACATTTTAGAAAAACACATTGTACAAAGATTTAAAAAAGAAGGAAACTTTAAAGAAAGCCTTGTACCACTGTAACTTCTGTGTTAGATTCAATTTAACATTATGCCTGGCACACTTTATATCTTCCTAAACCAACTGCAATAGCTCAGGTGGTAGAGCTTTGGCTTGCGGATCGGGAAGCGTGGCTTCCCTCCTAATGCTCAGGGCTAAGGGACAGCATTACGCCTGACTTATCAGTGTCAGTATAATGGACCGGCAGGGTTCAGTCCTTGGGCACCTCATAAGTGCCCCTGTGCTATAATGATAGAAATGTCACTGCAAAGAATCGGCACAAATGCCGGCTAATCCAATCCCATCCCATATCTCCCTAAACATCAGTCATCATATAGCTTTTTAATTCATATTTAGCACTTTAAATTTACTGTGTTAACTTGGCAGTAACATTGAAAACTTAACTTCTTGAAGAGTTATTTCAAGAAGAGTTATTTCAATAAATAAGTTGGGTGTTTTTAACAAGGACAAGTTAAACAATCAATATTAATGAATGATGACATTGTAGTATCTGTCTTAATGGTCTTGTTGTAACATACTAACTATGCCGACTTTGGGTCAATTATTTGAATCCTGCATGCTGCTGCTTTTGTTTCTTTCTTATTTCTCATTTCATTGTCAAAATTTGATTCTCTTAACTGTTTACCCCTTTTTATTTTATTTTAAAAAGTATTGATTTTGTTAAATAGATTTATATCTTTTTTTATACAATATATATTTTCTTGTAACTTTGTGACTTTTAGGAATCTTTTCAAATGAAGACAGGGCTGCTTGACAGGGCCTTTACAAAATGTTCTGCTTTTAAAAAAAAAAAAGTTACAACCTTGCAGTTTGTTTGGTTGACATTGGATTGTTAATGTCATTGTCACAGCATAAAGGTTGATGGTTGCCATGGTATTTATAGTTTGCAGAGTAAACAACAAGAACTCTCAATTGAGAAAATGATATAATTCATCATGGTTGAATCTTTCTCTTTTATAATGGACACAACCAGGTTTGTTTATTGAGTTGTGAAGTCTACCAAACAGTCTTTAAATGAAGACATCCTTATGCCATTTTTACAGTTCTTTTGAAACAATGAATAAATTGTTGATTTGTTGAGTGAATCATCCCATCATTCAGTTAAATTTGGAGACGCTGTCCACTTGGAGCAGATATAGTGCTGCCTTCCCTGTGTTTACCATGCCATGAACATCTCTCATGATACCACACACATCGAGATACAATTGATAAAAATGATAAAAAAGACTGCCACAAAAAAAAATTTAAAAAATGGGTAGAACTACCCAAGCATTGAGATCATTTAGAGGATCCTGTCAATGAAAGTTTAACCAAGGTCGGTACAATTTACTCTAATCTAGTATAATCTGATATTAAATGACCTACTTTGGCAAGTTTATGAAGGCTTTTATAAAAAAAAAAATCCATAAATAATGCTTACTCAAAACTTTTGTTATACCATAAAGAAACAACAATGATATGATTCTTAACTAGAAATAAATGGGGAAAAACATTTACGTTTGCCATTTACAAGACTCTGCTGGAGTAAATTTATAACAGAAACTTAGCGTGTAAATTAACCCACTGCCTCTAAATAAGACTAAAGAGCTAAGTAACTGATAACAGCATGATTATATAAATACTAACAAACTTTCCCATAAAAAAATATCAAGCAGGGAGTTCATGGTGGGAATTTCGTGGGAACTAGGTTAGCGTTCAAAACTGTCTCCCGTGTTTGAATACATATTCATTTTTTACAGATTTAATTCTACTTTTTATCATTTACTTACTGAAAAGAATTCTACTTAATGATTGTTGTCTTTATGACATTTTTTTTTATAATTTTGTGTATTTAACAATTATCAGTTAAATCTTCATAGGTACAAACTGTGTATTGACACCAGTCATGTCTATTGTACTCACTAAAACTAATTACTTACCACCTTACAGTTTTATGCAACCAAAAGTAAAGGAACCTTTTGGCTCTTGGGAATAGCACTGAGTTTCATTGTGCGCAAAAAAAGAAGTATCGTCAGACAAAATTTAAATGGGAGAAGATTTATTATACCTCTATATCAAAACTTTGGCTAAAACATTAAAAAGTTGACAGGTAGGTAAAACAGTGTACTGTTACTATAGACTTCATTGTTGCAAATACAGGGTACAGACAAAATACTATTATGTACGAATTGCATTCAATATGTGTGAAAATTTTCACGTAACCTTAGCTTTAATTTGGTTCAAAGTTATTATTTGTATCTTTTACTAAAATTCCAGATTATACAGGTTGTCTGCTGGCTGAAATAAATTAAACATGTCTTATTTTTTCAACTTTGGTTTTGCAAAATGACATATAGTTTAAAATGAATTAAGTAAATCTTCTTTGACATTATATATATCTATATCTAGTTTCAAACATATTCAGATGGAATTTAAAGCAGCAAAGATCACAGATAGAAAATTGGATTCGCTCTTAAATTATTTTGCCACCGGCATACCAATTAGTGAACAAATTAGGAAACTGCTGATCTACCAGTTCAAGACTTTTTTTATATTAATCATACTGTCTATGTTTGTAAAATTGGCTGTTTTATATTAATCATACTGTCTATATTTGTAAAATTGGCTGTGTTTCATATTAATCATACTGTCTATATTTGTAAAATTGGCTGTGTTTTATATTAATCATACTGTCTATATTTGTAAAATTGGCTGTGTTTTATATTAATCATACTGTCTATATTTGTAAAATTGGCTGTGTTTTTGGCTGCGTCGTCTGGCTTGAATTCTTTGCCGAAGTGACGATTTTCTTAGCATAAAATGCTCACCAAAGTTCGCTGGTAGATCGCTTAAACAGGCAGACATGTTTGTTGACAATGGGTCCTACTAGGATTAACATCCGATTAAAATATGGTGCAGAGTATTAATTAAGAGTTCTAATTAAAATTGGCTGTGTTTGATAATAATAATGTCCATGTTTGTAAAATTGGCTGTGTTTGATAATAATAATGTCCATGTTTGTAAAATTGGTGGTGTTTGATAATAATAATGTCCATGTTTGTAAAATTGGTGGTGTTTGATAATAATAATGTCCATGTTTGTAAAATTGGTGGTGTTTGATAATAATAATGTCCATGTTTGTAAAATTGGCAGTGTTTGATAATAATAATGTCCATGTTTGTAAAATTGGTGGTGTTTGATAATAATAATGTCCATGTTTGTAAAATTGGTGGTGTTTGATAATAATAATGTCCATGTTTATAAAATTGGTGGTGTTTGATAATAATAATGTCCATGTTTGTAAAATTGGTGGTGTTTGATAATAATAATGTCCATGTTTGTAAAATTGGTGGTGTTTGATAATAATAATGTCCATGCTCGTAAAATTGGCTGTGTTTTATATTAATTATAATGTCCATGTTTATAACATTGACTGAGTTTTATATTAATTGTAATGTCCATGTTTGTAAAATTGACTCTAGATTTAATCCAATTTTAATACCACGATGTGTAATATTCTTTTTTTCACAATTGAGGTTAGACTGTTTTCTCGGAAACAATAATAGTGAAAGATGACAACGCATCATACATCATCTTTTAGTTATATTAATGTTTAAATAAAAAAATACTACAGCTGCATTATTTAGCAAATGCAACACATATAATAAATGTAACTAAATGCATATCTTCTCATGTAAGCTGTATGTTTCATTTGACAAACATAAAAATATGTCATTTATAACATATAATATAATATATAGAGAGACAGTGAGAGACAGAGAGGGAGAGAGAATATTATTGTAAACAATTAATTATTGATAGTTGATCAGTATTTGTTAACTGATAAGCGATAGGAAACAGTACTAGGAATTTCCTAACACCACTCCTCAGTCTTTGTAGAAAGTAAATTCTGTTACCTTTTCCTTAAGCTATGATAAAATGGCTAAAAACTTCATGTGGGTTGTTACACATAACAGTTAAAATATTAAAATATCAACCTTTTAACCTATAAAGAGTAACTTTATAGGGAAAGACGACAGCTAATATTATGTGCATGACCATTAAAAAGAATCTCCATAAAATTGTACAAGTCTTTTGAAGACTTTCATAATCTCTTAAAACAATCTCAAAATGTTAACAATCTTTTGATATAAAATTACACAATGCATTCAAAAATATCTGTTACCAGTGGGTCAAATTTCCTGCTTTGCACGTGCAATAAAAAAGCAGTTTACATGTACAACACATCATGTATTTTATTTCCATGGCAATACTTAGTATGTTAAAACGAAATAAACAATAGCAACACAAGGCACAGCAAAATACGCCCGTCAGTTCAGCAATTTGAAACAAACTGCTGTGTACTACTCTTGGACTGCAGTCTGGGTTATTGCAAGAAAAAATGAAATTAAAGAAGAAATAACATAATAAATCTTTAATCTGCCAAACTGATGTGCACTGTTGTGCGATGCACTCTGGCATGATTGTGGACTGCAATCTGGGTAATTAAAAAAAAAATAAAAAGGGGAATAACATCAAATATACAAAAATTTACATGAAAGTAATGGTATTTGTGTAGAAAAGGACGTTACTCAAACATAAGAAGAGCAGAGTGACGGTTCTTGTGCACTGCACTCCGTTTCTGTAACATCTACCACCAATGAAGTTTCAAGTCAGTAGCTTTGATAATGAAGGAGTATGGTCCAGACAAACATCAAGTACGAAAATTGAGCTAAGGGCAATAACTCCTAAACCGTGAAGTGTACATTGATGGTTCTTGTGCACTCCACTCCGTCTTAATGAGATCTATCCATCTGTGAAGTTTCATGTCAATAGCTTTGATAACATAGGAGTTACGCTCCAGACAAAACAATTAAACAAAGGGGCATAACAGAGTTATGGTTCTTATCATGCCAGGTGTTCACAGCATGCTGTACACAGTGAAGGCTGCACTTGATCTGCTTCAAGCGGACACCACCTTCAGATAACTGAGGTACTATTGGTGGGATGATAAACCCTATAAACATAAATACAACATTTTGCTATTATTGGGGAAGAAAGAGTCCTAACACTGTCTGGGTAGAACCACTGGCACGTAGCAAGTCACCTGGAAGGCTTAAGGTTGTTTTTTTCCAACCTGGTCTTGGACCCATGTGTAATAATGGAAAAGAGTCACAGATATCATTTTTGGAGGTTTGGTGAAAATTTTATCAGCAACTCTGAGTGTCGGAGAATGAGTAGTCGAAATTTCATGCTTAAGATTACGAACCCTAATAAATCGGTAAATATTGACTAATGGTAGGTAATATTGTATTAAACAAGAAGCCACTCTGTCTCTATGTTGACTGTTTTCAACATATCTACTTTTAGTAAATTTTCGTAATGTGAGGGTGTGTTTTCTACCGTGACATAATTATTTGACCACTATGCAACATGCATCGTCTGGGGATAAAACAAAAAAAATAATAGTATTGTAAATGTCAGAGAGGGGAAAATGGTTTACAGAGCATATTTACCTGGAATTCAGCAGGACAACCTTTTGTTACTAATACAAAATGAGTGCTGCAAAAAGGGGTACCAAAACAATGTGAATATTACAAGAAATGATGTAATTATACTGTATCTGGTTACATTTTTTTGTGAAGTAGTCTATTTTGTTGAACAATGTACAATCCATTTTTTTATATTGTATTATATTTGCACTGTTTATTGTTACCGTTAAATGTCTGACTCAGTATTTTTTTATTTCAAAGGTTCTATTCTACTTTCCCATTTCTGCCAAGACTTCCCTCCTAACGCTCAGGGCTAAGGGGACAGCATTACGCCTGACTCGTTGGTGTCAGTATGATGAACTGGCCGGGTCCAGTCCCAGGGCACCTCATAAGTGCCCCTGTGCTATAATGTTAGAAATGTCGGTGCACAGTATCGGCCAAAATGCTGGAAAATCCCATCCCATCCAATTTCTGACAAGAGTTATCAAATTTTTATAGTATCCTGCTTATATCCACTCCAGAAGCATTTTTAAGTTTATTACTTTGTGTGGGACATATCTTAGAGGACTTACTATGTTGTTCTTTCTTCTAAAAACATTTTAACATGTTCAATAAATATTGAATAAAAAATATTTTAGGCTTATTTGTGACAATTTAAAAGCGGATACCAAATTTTGTTGAAAAAGTAAAAAAATGACATTCATGGTTAAATCCTATGTAAATTTTCTCATATGTTGTAGATATTAAATATCAATTCTGTTTCCATTATACTTAAACTGATATTTTAAGAAGAAAGACAACTCTACCCCTTGTTTTTAGTATTAGGACACTTGCCAGGCTCTTTTTGAAGCATACTTAATACCACAAATGAAAAAAAAAAATACCTATTTTAAATTATTATTTTCTTAAGATTGATGAAAGTACACTATAGAAATATATTTGTTTATTCTAGAATTATATTTGAAGTCTAGAATTATATTTGAAAAAATCAACAACAACAAAAACCATGGCCTTTGCTGCCAAGATATATAGCATTATGTCTTTCATTGAGAAAGGCATAAACATTTACATTTCTTTTTAATTTCTCCATCAAGGAATCATATTGTCGCCACTGATTTAATTCTGTTATGGTGCCAACTTGGTGTTGGTAGTGTGAAATTACATATGGGCTCTAAACCTGCTTAGCACGTATGGCCTAGAAAACAAGTGTAGATCCAAATCAGCCAGCTCCTTCTTGTTTTTCTTTGTTTTGTTCTCTTTGTTTTTTAAATTCGTTGCAGTGTCCATTTATGATCATTATAGCAGCATCCAGCTTTTTGGTGGAGAAACACCCGAACACTTGCCTGGGTAGAACCACCGGCGCACCGCAAGTCAACTAGAAGACCTTCTCACATTAAGTCCTTTGCCCTGAATGGGACTCGAACCCACACAGTGGGAAGCTAAGCAGTCAAAGGAGTTGTAAATGGGTGCCTCTCCCACTACGCCATGAGCGCCCCGCTTCTTCTTGTAGCTGACCAATCATGACCTGGACTCTTCACTGCTAAATGTCTAGCAGTATGTCTAGACACTTAGCCAAAATATATAAATTTGTTTATAAGTTGTTTTTTTTAAGCAGGTTTTTAAATTATATTGTCATGGTGCCAGCTTTCTTGTTATTATTTTATTTGACATTTAATAATAACCCATTAGGCTAAATTTCAAATTCTTACATAAAGAGTGAAATATGACATGGTACTTGTATGGGGTTGCTGTAATTTTCTATGTCGATGAATAAAAAAAAAAGAACAACCTTACACTGTGGCACCAGATTTTAAAGATTCTGTAACTTATGTTTTGCCTTTTACATATTATTTAAAGTTTGTGTTGAAAGATGGAAGAAAAATAATTACACACGTGTCAATTTTTTTGTTTTTAGTATGCGATTACTAAAAATGAAGTTTGAGATGATAGTCAGCTAAGCTCTGTACTGATATTTAAACACGGTATCTGACAGTTTGTGTTACCTAAGCTCTATACTGATATTTAAAGGTGGTAGCCAACAGTTTGGGTTACCTTTGCTCTATACTGATATTTAAAGGTGATAGCCATTTGTTTGGGTTACCTTAGCTCTATACTGATATTTAAAGGTGGTGTCTGACAGTTTGGGTTACCTAAGCTCTATATGGATATTTAAACACAAACTCTGACAGTTTGGGTTACCTAAGCTCTATATGGATATTTAAACACGAACTCTGACAGTTTGGGTTACCTAAGCTCTATACTAATATTTAAAGGTGGTATCTGACAGTTTGTGTTACCTAAGCTCTATACTGATATTTAAAGGTGGTACCTGACAGTTTGGGTTACCTTAGCTCTATATGGATATTTAAAGTTGGTATCTGACAGTTTGGGTTACCTAAGCTCTATACTGATATTTAAAGGTGGTATCTGACAGTTTGGGTTACCTAAACCCTATACTGATATTTAAAGGTGGTATCTGACAGTTTGGGTTACCTAAGCTCTATACTGATATTTAAAGGTGGTATCTGACAGTTTGGGTTACCTAAGCTCTATACTGATATTTAAAGGTGGTACCTGACAGTTTGGGTTACCTTAGCTCTATATGGATATTTAAAGTTGGTATCTGACAGTTTGGGTTACCTAAGCTCTATACTGATATTTAAAGGTGGTATCTGACAGTTTGTGTTACCTAAGCTCTATACGGATATTTAAAGGGGGTATCTGACAGTTTGTGTTACCTAAGCTCTATACTGATATTTAAAGGGGGTATCTGACAGTTTGTGTTACCTAAGCTCTATACTGATATTTAAAGGTGGTATCTGACAGTTTGTGTTACCTAAGCTCTATACTGATATTTAAAGGTGGTATCTGACAGTTTGTGTTACCTAAGTTCTATACTGATATTTAAAGGGGGTATCTGACAGTTTGTGTTACCTAAGCTCTATACTGATATTTAAAGGGGGTATCTGACAGTTTGGGTTACTTAAGCTCTATACTGATATTTAAAGGTGGTATCTGACAGTTTGTGTTACCTAAGCTCTATACTGATATTTAAAGGGGGTATCTGACAGTTTGTGTTACCTAAGCTCCATACGGATATTTAAAGGGGGTATCTGACAGTTTGGGTTACCTAAGCTCTATACTGATATTTAAAGGTGGTATCCGACAGTTTGGGTTACCTTAGCTCTATACGGATATTTAAAGGGGGTATCTGACAGTTTGGGTTACCTAAGCTCTATACGGATATTTAAAGGTGGTCCTGACAGTTTGGGTTACCTAAGCTCTATAAGGATATTTAAAGGTGGTATCTGACAGTTTGGGTTACCTAAGCTCTATACTGATATTTAAAGGTGGTATCTGACAGTTTGGGTTACCTAAGCTCTATTCTGATATTTAAAGGTGGTATCTGACAGTTTGGGTAACCTTAGCTCTATACTGATATTTAAAGGTGGTCCTGACAGTTTGGGTTACCTAAGCTCTATACTGATATTTAAAGGTGGTATCTAACAGTTTGTGTTACCTAAGCTCTGTACTGATATTTAAATGTGGTATCTGACAGTTTGTGTTACCTAAGCTCTATACGGATATTTAAAGGGGGTATCTGACAGTTTGGGTTACCTAAGCTCTATACTGATATTTAAAGGTGGTATCTGACAGTTTGTGTTACCTAAGCTCTATACGGATATTTAAAGGGGGTATCTGACAGTTTGGGTTACCTTAGCTCTATACTGATATTTAAAGGGGGTATCGCACAGTTTGGGTTACCTAAGCTCTATACTGATATTTAAAGGTGGTATCTGACAGTTTGTGTTACCTTAGCTCTATACTGATATTTAAACACGAACTCTGACAGTTTGGGTTACCTAAGCTCTATACTGATATTTAAAGGGGGTATCTGACAGTTTGTGTTACCTAAGCTCTATACTGATATTTAAAGGTGGTATCTGACAGTTTGTGTTACCTAAGCTCTATACTGATATTTAAAGGTGGTATCTGACAGTTTGTGTTACCTTAGCTCTATACTGATATTTAAACACGAACTCTGACAGTTTGGGTTACCTTAGCTCTATACTGATATTTAAACGTTGTATCTGACAGTTTGTGTTACCTAAGCTCTGTACTGATATTTAAACACGGTCTCTGACAGTTTGGGTTACCTAAGCTCTATACTGATATTTAAAGGTGGTGTCTGACAGTTTGGGTTACCTTAGCTCTATAAGGATATTTAAAGGTTGTGTCTGACAGTTTGGGTTACCTTAGCTCTATACTGATATTTAAAGGTGGTGTCTGACAGTTTGGGTTACCTTAGCTCTATAAGGATATTTAAAGGTGGTGTCTGACAGTTTGTGTTACCTTAGCTCTATACTGATATTTAAAGGTGGTGTCTGACAGTTTGGGTTACCTAAGCTCTATAAGGATATTTAAAGGGGGTATCTGACAGTTTGGGCCAGATTTTTTTTTCTGAAATAACTGTATACATTCTTTACCTGAAAAGATCTTGCAAAATGCTGTTTATTGACATCGATATATCTATCTATAAAGCACAGCATAACACTCCACTTGTCATTATGAAATGTATTTCCAATCTGAGCCATGCTGCACAGTTAGCTATTTTTAAACCAAGAGGTCCAAATGACTACTTAACTTTGAGATTACATGATAACAATATGCAGGTAATCCGCTTTGACGTCATTATCTATTTTTAGCAAAAATCTCTATCATGCTTATTTAAAGATTTTAAAAGAATGAACATTTAGAGTGAGTTTTTCCTGATCTGAACTATGTAACAATAAAGCTAGTGTTCAGACTCTTGTTTATTTACAATGTAGACTGAAGCTTAAGTATTTGCAGAAATTATGCCCACTTTCCCCAAACCAGGATGAAGGTTTTGTCAGCTGTAGTTTATATAGGCAAACAGTGGGACATCACCTCAAACTGTTAACATGCTAAGCACTAATTGGTCAGGCTAAGGCAATTAGTGTAGATCCAGTCCAGCCAGTTCACATTGGGAGCCTTCTGGTCAGGGTCAAGACTATTTGCTACATTTGGGCTCCATGGCATAGTGGTTGAGTTGCAGTTTTGTAATTCCTCAGACTGCTTTGACACTCACCACATGGGTTCAAGTCCCTGTCTGGGTGAAGAACTTAATTTTGGAAGGTCTTCCAGCTGACTTGCAGTGTGCCGGTGGTTCTACCCAGACATTTGTCTGGGGGTCTTCCTCCACTAAATAGCTGGATGTTGCTATAATGATCATAATTGGTAGCTTCGATACCTCTCGAATCAGAAATAAAGTATTTGCTGCAGACGCTCCAGAAGTATTTCTCGTGACCTCTATATGTCATTGTTGTCAAATAGCAATTAATAATTTGGTTATCTACAATTGTAGCATGACAAGCAACTGAGTCTCACATCATCTTGACCTTGGATTTAATTAGTTCTTTTAATTAGCAGCATGTTTTTTAAAAAAAAATAGCAAGTATGGTTCTTGGTGCAATATCACCTCCTTATGGGACTCCAAAACATACATACAATGGTATTGGTTTTGTTGATTCTAAAACATATCATTTTGACTTGTACTAATTAAAATGTACAGAAGAATGCAAGAAAATATGCATGTTCTGTGAGAAAATATGCATGTTCTATGAGAAAATATGCATGTGTCAGTTTGTTTTTTATGATACAGGAATATGTTTACACAAGATTTAGATGAATTGAAAGATAATTACATCTCATTAGGTGTTAAATTTAATTAGTTATTTAGATAGTTGTTATGATTTATTTTTAATGAGGTATCTGACAGTTTTGATCAAAAATATTTTCATTAATCATCTTAATAAACCATTGTTACCCGAACAAATCTCACGAAATTCTGTTTATTGATGTCCTACACCTATCTAGAAAGTGAGCCATAATGCCACAATTGTCATTACTAACATGTATTTCCTATCTGAGCCACACTGCACAGTTAGTATTTTTAAACTAAGAAAACCATGTGACCACTTATGTTTTAGTTCATCCACGTCATCCGCTGTGACGTCATTGTCTATTTTTCGCAGGAGTCCCAATCATTCTTATTTATAGGTTTAAAAAGAATGAACATTTTAAGTGTTGATTAACGAGTTTTACTGCCCAAAAATGAGAAACTGTTGAAAATCGTCAAAGCTTAGACTAAAGTATGATTGTTTTTGCAGAAATTATGCACAAATACCCCAAACGGAAGTTGAGTATTGTTACATGTATTTAGTATAGGCAAACTTTCGGATACCACCTTTAAAATATGACATATATGTAAAAGTATCATGGTGATGCAATAATCTATGTCTGTGACTCATAAACGGGTTCTAAAACACATCATTTCATCTTATACTTAATATAAATATATAGAATGAAAACATATATGAGTCAATGGAAAGATTATAAATAAGCATTTGTGATTTTTTTACACAAGAGTATGTATGCACAGTTTAAGATGATGGTTGAATTAGCATTATGTTAAAATCAAATTACTGACTTATATCTTACATCTACTTGGGTGTTAGATTTAACTTGTTGTTTAAGTTAGCTCTTGGCTTTTGAAAAAAGACATCTGTAAATTTATCTTAGTTATGCAATAATCTATATATAGGACTAATAAAACGGGTACCTTTAGACTCATAAACAGGTTCTAAAACACATCATTTCATCTTATACTTAATATAAATATATAGAATGAAAACATATATGAGTCAATGGAAAGATTATAAATAAGCATTTGTGATTTTTTTACACAAGAGTATGTATGCACAGTTTAAGATGATGGTTGAATTAGCATTATGTTAAAATCAAATTACTGACTTATATCTTACATCTACTTGGGTGTTAGATTTAACTTGTTGTTTAAGTTAGCTCTTGGCTTTTGAAAAAAGACATCTGTAAATTTATCTTAGTTATGCAATAATCTATATATAGGACTAATAAAACGGGTACCTTTAGACCGGCCACAATAGCTCAAGTGGTAGAGCATCTGCTTGCAGATCGGAAGGTCATGGGTACAAACCCTGGCCGGGTTAAACCAAAGACTTTAAAGTTGGCAGTAATGGCTTCCCTCCTAATGCTTGTGGCTAAGGGGACAGCATTACACCTGACTTGTCAGTGTCAATATAATGGACCGACCGGGTTCAGTTCCTTGGCACCTCATAAGTGCCCCTGTGCTATAATGATAGAAATGTTGCTACACAGTATCGGCAAATGCCGACAAATCCCAATCCCAGGTATATTTACAAAGCATTGGTTTGTTGATTCCAAAACATGTGGATTTGTCTTGTATTCTTACACAAATGTTTTTTAATAAAAGGGGTGGGGGTAGGTTTCCTTGGCTGATTGGTTGGTGTTACTGACTCCTCATCCTCTCACTGGCCGCAATAGCTCAGGTGGTATAGCATCAGCTTGCGGATCGGGAGGTTGTGGGTTCAAACCCCAGCCAGATCAAACCAAAGACTTTTAAGTTGGTAGTAGTGGCTTCCCTCCTAACGCTCTGGGCTAAGGGGACAGTATTACGCCTGACCCGTCGGTGTCAGTATAATGGACGGGCCGGGTTCAGTCCCTGGGCACCTCATAAGTGCCCCTGTGCTATAATGACAGAAATGTCGCTACACAGTTTGGCAAAAATGCCAGCAAATCCCAACCCATCTCTCATCCTCTCACCACTTCGTGTTTGAGTCCCGATTGATGCGAGAACTTTCATGTGGAGATTATTTCCAGCTTACCTAGCACTGGGATGTCATATTATTGACCCCAAAAACCCTAGCAGGTACCTATTTATACACCTCGGAGCAGCGGAGCATTTCGAGGTGTAAATTAGTAGTGACCGGGGTTCAAACCACTGACGCTGTGATCTTGGGTCATGTGTCCTACCACTGTATTCTGCTCCAAATTGCACATGCAGTTATATGCAGTTATATGTTATTATGTGTATGCATTAGACAGACAACAAACTGATTGGCTTGATACTGACTAAATTATTTAAATGCATATGTGTCAAGAATTGTATGGTTCCATGTGTTAGGTACCTATGCAGAACCTTGGCCAAGTTGCTTTTAGAGGGACTACCTTATTTGGCCAAAGATTTTTTTTTTTTTGTTTAGTTTTTATTTAACTATTTTTTTTTGTGTTGTATCAAAATAATGCAATTATATTGGATAAGAAATAACAGACATGACAAGACAAATGGCCTGAAATACAAGTAGCTGATTATTAAATTCAAACTCATTCAAAATAAGGCAGTAGTAATATGTTTTTTGTTTGTTTTTCTATTCCAGTATGTATTTTTTTTAAAACAGAGTCAAAGGAAAGTTTAAAATTAAAGTTAAAATTATGTATTCTTTTAATATGCTTTTTATAAAAATAACTTGGTAAATGTTTGTATTGAATCTATTACACAAATCTTTTAGGATTTAAATAAGAACTCTAAAATGGTTATGTTCTAAATGGGATTTTTTTTGTGCAAAAATTGTGAATAAAAGCATACTACTTCCAAATTGAAAAAAATAACTGAATCTTGACAAAATATTGACAAAAAAAAACAAGCCTGTATTATGAGAGGGTCCCCTTAACAAACTCGGCATTGAAATAGAAGCAGGGTAAGTTTCTCTAATAATTCTGTCCTGGTGCCAAATTCTGTATGGTTGTGGTGATGAATTACGCATTAGAATAAATTTCAAATGTTATTTAGAGCTATGTATCAGGTTAAATTCTTGGCCAGTGACAAACAAGTTGATAAGATGCTTCACGTGTAATGGAACCATTAGCATAAACTTATATAGACTGTTTATCACGAACTGATCAAGTCAAGGTAAACAGGGGGGGGGCGCCCGTGGTATAGTGGTAGAGTTGCCGATTTGTAACTCCTCTGACTGCTTAGCCTCTCACCGCGTGGGTTGGAGTCCCGTTCGGGGTGAAGGACTTAATGTGAGAAGGTCTTCCAGCTGACTTGCAGTTCGCCGGTGGTTGTACCCTGATATATTTCTGGGGTCTTCCTTCACCAAAAAGCTTGACATTGTTATAATGATCATAAATGGTCGCTGCAATGTATTTCAAAAACAAAACAATCAAGGTAAACAGTGTAGGTACAGATTAGTCAACTCCCCCCAGGAAGCTATCTCACCAGGATCTGCACTTATTGCTGCTAAGTTTCTTGCCTAATGTCTTGTTACTTTTGTGCATCAAGGGGCCACCCGTGGCATAGTGGTAGAGTCACTGACTTGTAACTACTCTCACTGCTTAGCTTAGGATGGAACGACTCAACAGCATCCAGACTTGTAGATTCTGAAACTAATATTATTTTTTTTTACTTGGATATCAAATTTATAGATGTTGCACTAACCCTTAGCTTGCTTATAAGGTATCTAAAGGCATATGCAAATAGTGTAGATCAGGATCACTTAGCTGTGGCAGCTGTCTGATCGAGATCTGCACTATTTGCTGCTGAGTCTTTAGCAGTATAGCTTTTGACACTGTTGTGAAGTTTTTAGATGATAACTAAGAATAAACTATGGGTTATTAATAATTGTACCAGGCAAAGAGATCAGGGATGGATCCAGGGGCGGGGCATTCGGGGATGCGCCCCCCTACCCACCCTCCACCAACCAGGTAAAAGAGCAGAGTTGTGAAAACACATACATGTAAGCTTCAAAAATTCTAAGCTTTTAAAGTATATTTTGTCTATTGACTGCTTAGGTTGAAGTTAGGGTCCCTAACTATGTATGTATATCCAGTATTTACTGCGATAAATTTGAATGGATCTTGATTCATACCCCCACCACCACCAAAACTTTCTGGATCTGCCCCTGAAAGAGGTAAAAGCTTCAAAGACAAAAAAAATAAGATTAACATTCATAGTGCTGTATTTGTTGCAAAAAGGGCACTTCATGTACATGGTGTATAGAAAATGGAACATTTTGTGGAATAACAAAATTTTGTTAAGACCATGCTTCTGACCAGTTATATACATATAATACTACAAGTACCTGGTTTAAGATTTCTTCAAGCATGGCAGTGAAAAACACTTTATACCAGTCACAATATGTTGGTTTTATTTTTTTACAATTTTATAACCAATGCCATCTAGACTTGTTTAGTCTTTAAATTAACACTTTCATCATGTACGCATATTTATTTTTAGGGACAAGGTTATAAATATTCTTACATAAATTTGGGTGTTGGTTGTAACTATTACTTTTGTAGTTTTATTTTGTTTACAAATGTCATGGTATCTTGATGTTGCAATAATCTATTCCAAAACCTAGCGTCTCCCTTGAATCTATTAATAGCAACGAATTATCAGTAAATGGCAATCCATGTATCAATTCATTTGGCAGCATCCAGTTAAAGACATGTTAGGCCATTGGTAGAGGTAGTCCCCAGACTTAAATGAGAGGGTAGAACCCCCTGTGCATTGCAGGTATGCCTTTAGCATTTAGGTGCTCTTGGCTCAATCTGGACAAAAACCCACATGATGAAGAGCTTAACGTCGGTGACTAACCACTCAGCCATGGGCACACCCCACAAAACATTTGATTTGTTTGTTTATTGGGTTTATCGTCCCACCAACAGTATTTCAGTTATCTGGAGATGGTGTCCACTTGAAGCAGATATAGTGCTGCCTTTACTGTGTATAGCATGCCGTTAACACCTGGCATGATACCACACCCTGTCTAATTAACCTGACACCGGGCCAACCAGTCGTGGAAATACCCTTATATTTCCTTGAGCGTTAGCAAGGGAGCTATACGACTTCCATTTTTAACGACTTTGGTATGTCGCGGCCCGGGATCGAGACTGGGGCCTCTTGTACCTGGAGCAGACGCTCTACCGATTGCGCTACCAGGTCCGGTCAAAACCTTTGATACATAATAGCAGTAAAAAGAACTTGTTGACGTAGGGCTATAGTCTTTGCAAAACTGGAATAAACACTGTTTAAGATTATAGCAGGTTGGGTTTTGTTTCTTTTTTTGTCTGTGAAAACATAGAAGATGATATGTGGTGTTAAATTCCTGTTTGATAAGTAGAAGTACTAAAAAAAATATGTTAGCATCCTGTGCCAACTGGAAGATTACTCCTGTTAAAAGATAGTAGCAGGGTGAGGGATTATAAAAATCCTGTCGTGGTGCCAACTATTCAGTGGTTTTTGGGTGTTAAATGACACCTTAGACCAAAATTTCTTCAAAATGAAATATGACATAGTACATGACTGTCTTGTTGACGCATTATTTACCATGTAGTCTCAAAAACAGGTACATGTACACAGTGCCATAAGGATACTAAAACTAACCTTTCATCTTGCTAATTTTTTTCTTTTGTATCTATGGAAACTTGGAGGAAAATTTGCATGTGTTTTTGTGATGCAGATAAGTAGTAGAAGACAGAGTGCTATATTTATCACATGTACTTAGGGAAATCTTTTCATCTTCTTGGGTGTTGGCAGTTATAACATTTATTATTAAATAACTATAAGTTATAAGTCCTCTAAAAAAGCACCTGCCATGTTTAGGGGGGGGGGGGATAAAGATATGAAGCCCACATTTGAAGTTATTTGATTGGCTAATAAGGTAGTGCCAAAAATTATATAGATTGCAGCAAGAAGCTCAGAGAAATGGAAACCATTTTGTTTTAACTCAGTCTATGTGTAGATGCCGACATGTTGCATAAATTTATGAAACAAAATATTCTCAATTTTCAAACATTCACGGCATGAATTGGTAGTTTTTAACTGAATGTTTTATAAATTTACTACCTGTAGATTTCACAAAAACACAAACAAGCATTTTCTGACTTGGTTTAATGCAAAAACTGCAATTCAAACTGATAAAAATATATTTTGGAGCAGTCAGTTCTCTTTTAAAAGCACAAACAAATGTTTAATCTGTATTCATCTTTCTTGTAATCTCTACAAGTACCTTGGCCAGGTTGTGTACCATTTACCTGTGTTTGATTACTAACCAGTGAGCCAAGAAACATCTAAATGGTGTACCTGGAGTTACAAGAGGGTCAGGAACCTCGTCAGTTCTGTTGAGTCTTGTCATAAGAGGCTCTACATTGTAATTCATGTTCCAATTTTTGTACACCCTATTTTATGGTATGGTGTCTGACATCCATCTATCCAAACTGGCTGTAAGTATTATTTGTGCGGAAAAAAAATCCTCTTTTATCATTGACTGGAAATGGGTGATTGGTATTGATGTGCATAAAGGTGAGATAACATTTCACGATGTTTAGTCTGGAGTTATTGCCCTTTGTTAGGTTTTTCAGGTGTAAAATGCTGCCATTTGTGGCACTCTTGTCTTTTTGTTCCTTATCAAACCCCTGTGTTATTGGACTCAATTATTTTCTTGAAAAGCCTCAGCATTTGAGAATTATTAAGAATGTTTGAGAATTATGGGATATATTTGCCAAAACAAGAAAAAACCCGTCCCTACAGGGAGCTGTGTGATTAGGATCTGCGTTATTTTGTCACAGAGCCTCGAATGCTGGTCTTGTTGCCTTTGAATGTGATTTTTAGCAAATATCTAAGATTTTTGTAGTACATAGTGCTTAACATGGCATAATAGGGTTTAATTCCTTTATATGGACTCGGTTCCCTGCCAGTGCCATACATGTTTCATTGTGGTAACAGGGACATTGTAAGCAATACGGTTGAGTGCAATACTGTCATATTTCGTGTACAATCTTTAAGGAGATACAGCTGAGCCCTTTCTGCTTCTGTGAACATGAACCCAAGTTGGTATTTGACCTTTATGTCCTACCAATTTGTGTCTGGGTTAGATTATGTGTGGAGGGTGGGAGTGGGTTTGAACTGGTTCTACTACCACCTGTGGTAGAAGTATGTCCGTGGAATGTGAACCAAATATATGCTCAGTCAGGCAACCATTTTAGAGGTACAGGTTATGTTTGCCTTTTAAAATGTACGTGTTTTATGATCATCGTGCTGTCAAATCATTATTGTTGTGTTTTTTTTACTTTTTCTTGTTTTTTTTGTATTCTAGTTGTTTGTTATCTTTTTTTATATCTTTAATCTTTTATTTCTTTCCTTAAGATACTTCAGTTTTTATCATTTATATTAATTTTAAGTTTATGTTTGCCTGCATTGCTTCGTAGGAATTCTTCTTTGTTTTGGCACATTTATTAAAATCTAAATGCTGCACATCATTTTTACGGCCATTCGTTCAAACAAATTTTCTGCTCTCTTTAAAGAAGTAGGATATTGGTCTTTGTCTTTGGATACTATATTTTTTGTATAAACATATTCATGGACCCTCTGTGATGCTTTGCATCAATGCTTTTTTTATTTAAAGATTTAATACAAATATCATATAAATATAGAAGGAAATTAGCTGTTTTAAAATAGGGAGATTTCTGAAAATGTGTAAAACACTGCACATTTTTAAGGTATTCTGAACCTTAAAAGTGGGAGTCTTCCTTCAAAAGTGGGAGAGTTCACACATACAAATTTGCATTTGCACTGTACTCATGTTCAGCATGGACAGTTTTCAGTCTTTGGTGTGACCTTTTATTATATAATTAGGTCATGTACTTTCTTGACTTCTTATTTCTTAACCAAATATAAAACCTCTCATATTTTACATAAAAGGTAATAACATACCTCTACAGTGCATATTATTGTCAGCTTCCATGATTTTTTGGCACTGGTGCCAGAACACTTTATTCAGACTTAGTATAACTAGGTCATATACATGTATATAAATGTTTATCTCATTTTCAGTGTTACGTAGAGTCACATAGCTATAAGTCTTAAAATAAAAAAAAATTGTTTCTCTGCTTCTTTAGAAGATAATTTTGTCAAGTGTAGACCAGGTGTGCAATTACAGCACCCTTGAAACTCTACAAGACATTAAACAGTGTACCAGATATTTGCAGAAAGAACATATATGTATAAGACACCATGTAACTATCTTGGCCCTTATTCTATGATCTTTAATGGGCAATTGTAAATTCTCAATTTCTTGTTTACACTTTAATTATTTGCAAAGTTGCTTGGTACTAATCTGCAAATAGTACAGATCCTTGTCAAAAAATTCATCCTATGTTAGAAACTTCAGAGTTGAAATAAGATTATTATAATTAAAATGACAAATGTGAAACAATCCTTAACTCTGATTTCAGACATAATTTTGATATGAAATTTAATAGATTATCGATATGATTTCTTTTTTGGCCAATTAATTATAACATGTGATCAAATAAATATAATTGGTCACCAATCAATATAAAATATGACCAATTAAATTAAAATGTGACCAATTAAATAGTATAGTTATTTGTCCAATAAATTAAATATGTGACCAATTAAATATTATAATTATGTGACTAGTTAAATTAAATACGTGACCAAATAAATATTATAATTAAGTGACCAGTTAAAATTAAATATGTGACCAATTAAATATTATAATTATGTGACCAGTTAAATTAAATATGTATCCATCTTATTTCTATCTTACCAAGTTGTTTACTTAAGCTTTAAATCTTTGTCTTTATTAGGTCTTAAACTGCTGAACACTTACTGATCAGGCTTTGGCAAATAGTGTAGATCCAGATCAGGCTGCTCCTGTTGTGAGCTAATTAACAAGGATCTTCAGTTTTTGCTGCTGCATCCCCCTATCCTTCGCAGTTATGCCTTTGACCTTTGCATAGACATATAAATGTAAGAAAATAACTCACATTTTGTATTGCTGATAAAACTTGCATGATGCAGATAAAGCCTAGGTTCTATGGTTTGGATTTGTATCAAATTCAAACTTTTTTTCTTCTTTTTTCATATCTGACAATTGTACATGGTTCATGTGTTTTTCCATGTTTATAAAACGTGAACAAACATCATTATATACCTAAATGTCATATACAAAGTGACCTTGGAGGACACAAATCTGTCCTTGGAGCCATCTTTGTATATGAATATGCCCCAGTCTCTCTCATTGCTTTCTGGTGCCTCTTGAAATGCTGTTGTTTTTTTTCCTTTCTGCCCATATCTTCTTACATCAGGCCTTTCTTTGTGACCACTGAAGTGAAATTACAAACCATGGAAACGAATCTTGCATAATTTTATAAAAGTTTATAGTTTCTTTAATGCTTTACACTTATATGTATATGTATATTTTGGTGTCTGAAGGGGATGTTGGAATTAATTACTTATAATTTCTGTTTTTTCAGGGTTTCCATTCTTATATTGGGAATTCCTATGCTTACTTATGCTTATTTGGGTTTCAGCAGATTTTACTAGTTTGTAAATAACAAGAGTCATGACAGTGGACCTTCTTAAACTTTTTATGACATTTTTTTTCTGAAATGGTATTTTAAAATGCATTTAATGGCCTTGTTAATGTTTTATAAAAGTTCAGAATGTACAGGGTTCAATGCCACACTTAACCAAAATTGTACCAAGATACAATATAAAGTACAGCTGACTTGCTATAAAGGTGGTATACCTAATACTTTGTGACAACAAAACAACAATTATAAGTAGGCTGGTCAAAGACATGATTTTGTTGAAGGGTCTGACTTAAAGTTGCTTCTTGGTGTCCTAGGTTTGTGCTGGATTTGTCATATTCAAAGCATTAAAGTTACACTTTTTACTGTCTTTTAAAAGTTTATTTTACCCCCTTTGCTTATACTTACAATTCATTTTATCTGAAACATCTCCTTGAACATTATATATTTTACAAAATAATATCTAGGCATATAAAACTACAGGACTAACACAAATGTGCTTCACTTATGCTGGCCATAATTACACTGACATCCCAATAAACAAATGTCTCAGGTGTGTCTATTCAGGACCATTTGCTCCTTAGAGAAGCCTAAAACAGATATATTTTTTTATCTTATATTGCCTTGACCCTTTATCAGTGCAGCACGTGGTGCTTGTGAATATTGAGGTTTTGTCCTTTACAAAACCCCATACATTATAAAAGCTAACATACGATAGCCATTTTGTGTACAGATATCAAGCTAGGTAGAAACATGGAACAGAAAATATGCAAACAACGTCCAATTGTGTCGTCACATTCATCAATTACCTTGTTAATACAGTATTTTATAACAATCATCTTATGCAGTAATAAATACTACAGTTTGTGTATATTCACACTGGTATAAATCGAACATATTTAAGGACTATTTCTTAAAAGCAGCAACTAAAATAACCTTTAGCAGAAGATAACATGATGATGAGTAGAGCCAGAAACCATCCCTAAACACCCCCAAACCGCATTTGGAACAGCTCAGATAATTCATGAATCGTCTCTCAGACGTACAAAGGTAGTCATATAATTGCAGCTATATTCATAAGTGGAGCTATTTTTTCTGGCAGATCATACTGTACAATGTAATTACTTGATATTTTCTGAAATCCTTGTCCCGAGGGGTCTGAGTGCTGACAGATGTCAAAAGAAATATAACAATGTGGAATCTGTTGAAGTTTCCATTGTCTTTGGGGTTTTTAAGATCTGTACAACTTTGACTTTCTTCAATTTATATAATGACTTTACGGATGAAACCATATTTTTGGTGATCTTTTTTTGTGGCGAAAAAAAAAATCGCATTCCTGTAAGTACAAAAGAGGATCAATGCACAAGATACATCCTAGGGATAATCGTACTGAAGATGGAATTACCTGAGGAGTTCCAATTGCCACAAAACCAAGTATGCAGTTGTAACATGTGTTTGCTATACATGTAGGCAACATTTTGGAAACCACCCTTAAAGGTCCTGTCTGCAAATTTGTAAAATTGCAAAAGTTTAAGAAAGTTAACCTTTGAGTTTTTTTTAATTATCCAGGACTTGTTCTTTATGTAGTTTGTCCATGTATATATTTTTTTTTTTTCATAAAAAGCTTTTTTTGTAAGTAATGGAGTATTGTTAGAAATCATGCCATGAACTGTTCTTTCAGCAAAAATGGTCAAAACTTTTATTTGAATCAATATGAACAAACTATATTGATAAATGGCATCTTGATATCAACTGTCTGGATGGTCAAGTAGTTAGTGTGCACAGCTTTCATTTTTAAGGCTCCTGATTCGAACTCCATTTGCTGAATTTTTTAAATAATCACTTTAAAATATTGTTATTATATATCTTTTCTCTGTTATCTTTTGTTTGTGAATTTGGGGAAATGTTAAAAAATGTTCAGATGCTTTTATATATCTATCACTTAGGCTTACTTTTTTCTGATCATATTCTTTTTAGATGTTTGTTGTAATATTGTTATAATGTTCGAAAGTTATAAATAGAAATAATATACTAGAAAAACAACACAAGAATATTTCATAAATATTATTTGTTAACAACAGCACAGCTTTTAAAGACGTAACTTTTTTAAAGAAATTCACTCTTTTCTTCATAGTGTAGGATTTAAAAAAATAAAAAAATTTGGCAAAAATAATATTTCATAAAATTGTTTTATTTAAGCCCATTTTTGTGGTAGTGCAACAAGTACCAAATGAGGATTCTTTTTTTTTCTTTGTTTTATTTAATTATAAAATACAATATACAAAATCTATGTAAAAACAATGCAAGTGATAACTTATTATCAATTAGCCAAAACATTTCCTGTCAATAACTTTTAAGCCATAATTATAGATTGAAAAGTATTATTCTGTTTATTTATTTGAAGAAACTTATTTTAAAAAATAAAATTTTGTTTAATTTTTGCCTTTTCTGCACTGGTACTCAGATGTTTTCATCACACGCTTCATGTTTAATCTAAACAATCTCATAACCTTTAACCCTATGGATTTGATCCCCATATTAAAAGAAAACTACACCATTCTAAACAGATCAAGTGTCACTTTTTTTTTAAAAAACTGTTACAAAAAGATGTGTTTTATTATTTTTTTTTAATTTTGACAAACCGATGGATTGACCTTTAGAGCCCATCAAAATTTGGTAGTTATGCCTGTAAGTTCTGAATAATTAATTTGGATTGGTCTCATGTCAGGTGCTTTGGATAGCTCAAGTGGTAGAGCGTCAGGTTGCGATCGGGAGGTCGGACCAAAGACTGGTAGTAGTGGCTTTCTTCTTAACGCTCGGGGCTAAGGGGACAGTATTACACCTGACTCCTCAGTGTCAGTATAACTGGCCGGCCAGGTTCAGTCCCTGGGCACCTTGTACGGCCCCTGTGCTATAATGATAGAAATGTCGCTGCACAGTATCGGCAAAAGTGCCAACAAATCTCATCCCACAGGTGTTCAGGGCATGCTATCATAGTTAAGATGGCACTTTTTGTGTGTAAAGTGAACACCATCACAGTTGTTGGCATTATGTGTCGACCTCTCCCATATATTATATAAAATAAACAAAAAGGAGCACAAAGTTTAGAGCACGATAATATCAGATTTAAAGACTAAGTTACTGTGACCAATCAAAAGAATGATGTTTAACATTTCAACCAACCAAAAAATCATAAGAAAATAGTTTGTAAATTGCATTTTTTTGCCAAGGAAACAGTTCACAGTGCTTATAACATATTTTCAAACATCCAAATTGCATGGAAGCTTTTGTCTAATGCGAAAATCTATATTTCTGCATTAATCTCAATATACCAGTTAGTCATTAGAATCACAGCATTAAAACAATTTCAGTAAGTAATAGCAATATGGGGTTTGGTTAAGAATTATGGGATGTATAACTTTCCCAATTCAAGTGTTTGGGTACTATAGCAGAATCTTTTGGCAAATGTTTGGAGATGTGTTGATGAGTTGACATTTACCTGCAGTCTATGAAAAGATAACAGCGCTGTTAATAATCTAGTGTTGAGCACGTTATCAAGAAACAAAACATTTTTGTCTATTCCCCAGATGTTGTTTTGGATTTTTGAATCTCTTACAAGACAGGTTTCCTATAGCATTATTGTTAAGCAATATAGACTATTGATGTATAATAATTAGAAATAGTGTGTCATTCTTTCAGAGAAACTAGTATTTTGAAATAAAATTATTTAAAAATGGTGTCTTTTTTGTGCAAGTTCATGTATGTAAATACTATGAGAAAACAATCAACATTGAAAAAATTATAATAATGATATTAAAATAGTAATTTCTATGTTGATGATGATTATATTTTCTTTAATTATTGGTTTTGTTTACCAAATCTGCTTACCCAAAGCATTAATTCATTATTTTCTATGATTGCTAAGTGGATATTTGTCTTATATATAGATAAGGTGGCACCATAACCACACTCACCTATTATTTATCCTGAAACTGGCAACTCTCAAAAATTCTTAATTTAAAAAAGTAGATGAATGTAAACACTGTTCTTTACGTTATTTCTCATAATTTTAATATATTCTTGCTCATTCATCAAACGGAATAAAAAAAATTTCTTAGCACTTTGCTCAAAAGCCTTTACTCTTTGAAAATATTGTTGGTCAGTCATTAAACCAAAGAATGTTAAGCTTATTTTTGCAGTTAAATAACAAACGTTTTGTCTTTGCAAATATTGTTGGTTTGTTATTAAGCCCAACATGCAAAGTTAATAAACATTTGCCTGGCAAACCTTTCCCTTTTGCTAAAGTTTTTGGTCGGTTGTAAAACCTTTTGAGTAAATTAATATTTTAGTAACAAACCTTTAACTTTGCAAAATATTTTTGGTCAGTTTTTAAGCCTTACAAGCAAAGTGTCTTTTCAGCTTTATAACAATTTGTTTTCCTTAGTGAATATTGTTGGTTGGACATTAAACTTTGAGAAAGTGTCTGCTGTATTTTTAACAATTTGTTCCTAGCTGCATATATTGTTGGTTGGACATTAAACTTTGAGAATGTGTCTTTGCAGTTTGATAACAATGTTTTCTCTTTCTCTTCAGTTGGTCCAGTGGTCTGGAAAGATGAAGCATCATCTGTCATCGAAGACCGGCAGTGTGGTTACTGACGGACTGCTGTGTATATGCCGTCCAATGCAGACCACTTCAGTCGTTGAGATACGGATGGATGGCAACATGTTTATGTCACGGCACGATCTCAGCATGACCTTTACTTACTGTGACTCCAGGTAAGAATACATTGTAAGCTGGAGACATCTGAAATCTGTTCTGTGAGATTTTTTTTTGTCTGGTCTCTCATTTTTTTTTGTCTTGTCTCTCATTTTTTTGTCTTGTCTCTCTTTTTTGCAGCGTTTGCTTCCTTTATACAAAATGATCATAATGGGGTACATTGGTGAAATGGAAATTGTCTCATTTGTAAGTTAATATCCAAGGTATTCCAAACAGTAGTAGGTCTTTTTTTGTTGGAATTCTTGGACTTTATCACCTGTTCTTTTGTAGATATTGCAATTTCAAACAGTGAAATTTCTTACTTTTGGGTAAATATAAGCTAAAAATCTATTTAAATCCTTAATGAGATTTGTTTTTTTTTAAAAAAAAGTTGAGGTGTTTGTTGATGATGGTTAACCTGGGTGTCATAAGAAAGGCAGAAAAGTTAACATACACTCCAAAGAGTATGAGCATAAAAACCGAGTAAAACAAATGAAAGGACCTACTTGCATTTAGGGATTTTTGATCAAGTGTAACTTGGGGTTAAAGTTCATAGGAAAAACTGGAATATTTTTTTGTTTTGTTTTGTTGAATTTGCATAGACTTTTCTTTGAATGACTATCATCTATTCTGGGTAAAAGTAACGAGTGTGCTAAAGATGTTAATGTTTGTCAGAATATGTTAGCACTACATGTATGACTTCAGTATGCATTGTCTTGAAAGACCTGTAATCTTAAATGCTTTTTTTTTTACTTCAAAACCATATTCTTCACCCAAACTCAACTATTAACAAAAATATCGAGTTATAATATTGTAGGAAATATGTTTTCAATGTGTATTTTGACCTTTCACCTTTGGTTTGTTTCTAATAGTTGCTTTAAAAACCTTTACTACTGGGAGTATTTGTGTTTTTAATATCACATTCTTTGTATAAATAATTTTATCAATTTCATTTTCCTGCTTGATAATTAAAGGTCACTACAGTACAATATTTGTTTTAGTTTCTGGAACAGGATAAATACAATAGAAGTGTAAACCACTCACTAATTTTTAGGAGGGGTTTGTCGCTGATTTGTAACTCTGACTGGTTAGCATCTCTCCGCATGGGTTCGAGTCCCGTTCCGGGCAAAGGACTTCATGTGAGAAGGTCTTCCAGCTGACTTGTGGTGCACCGGTGGTTCTATCTAGACATGTGTCTGGGGTCTTCCTCCACCAAAAAGCTGGATGTTGTTATTATGATCATAAACGGTCGCTTCAATGTATTTCAAAAACAAACAAATAATTTTTAGGTAAACAAGTGTATTCAGTTTATCATACTTCAAGGAAATATCAGATTTATTATTCCAGGAACTGTCATGTGTACTTGTTAGCGTGTTTGTGATGTCATAGACAACACAAAATTGGCCAGTATTGAATAGCACTGTTTTCTTTTCTGATTGTGGTTAATAATGATTTTGGCAGACCATGTTCTTAACTACCAAAGTTACTTCTATATAGCTTGATTTACATGGTAAATCAAGGTATGCTTCAAATACAAACAAAAATTGGTGACTTTTATAAAATTTCACGTTTATGACGTCATGGTTATGGAGATTTGCAGAAATCAACAATTACATGCGGAGTGCAATTTTGATTAGTTAATTGTTTTGTCCTAAATCTTGGCAAATAGTTAACACTTACTACTTAACTCTTAAGTTATACATAATGAAAGGATCAACATTTTAGTACTGCATGACTTGAAAAATACGGTAGCCTGACATCCTGGACAAGTCAAAATGCAGTTTTGGGTTACTGGTCATTGATCATTAAATTAGTCCCGGACAAGTCATAAATCGGCAGTCAGACAAGTGACAAATAAAAAGCAGTTTCTATTAAGCGATGAAGACAATAAATTTCACGCCAGGAGCATTTATCAACAACTTGTAAAAGCAGTACATTTACAATGCACGCGCCTGTCCAAAACAGCCAATCACAACGCGTGATATATATATACTCTTCTATTCCACTTTTTAGTGATACATAATACGCTTCTAGACAAAAAAACTTTGTTAGTTGTAGATTTGACAAATGTGTTAGTTCATTGAAATTGATGCAAATTTTTGGACAAGTCATTTTTGTCCAGGTTACTATTCTGGGTGTATTCATCGAAAAGAAGAATTAACCCCGCCCCCCCATAATTGTGTGGCTCTTGAAATAGTCTCATGGTTTAACAATTAAAACTTGAGCTAAATTATGATGCAAATTTAAATACACATATATCAATACATTCAGCGTGGTTATAAAAGATGCATAATAAAATAAAAGATATATTGTGGTAAATAAATAAGTTCAAACTTTAAAAGTAAGAATAAAAATTATTGATAACTTACTGAGTAATATTGAATTGATTTAAAAATGCTGATTGATATAAATTAAAATAAAGATTAATATTACATTAATATTATGTAAAAAATTAATTATAATTAAATCAAGTAAATTAAAAACAATTTAAGTTATAAAAAATTAAAAACTTGTACTGAATGAATAAATGAATATTTATTCAGTATGAAATTATCAGTTTAAATGTCTGCATGAAAAAACAACATTTTAACAGATTAATCTCCGCTACACAAACATCTGTTATTATGTCCTTAAGTTTATTGGTAACTACACTTATATTTGCTTGAAGCATTAGCAAGGGAGCTATACCACTACCAATTTTAATGACTTTAGAATGTCAAGGCCTGGGGCCTCCTGTACCTGGAGGCGACGCTCTACCAATCAGATGTTGCGACCTGAGATCAAACCTTGGTCCCCACTTACCTAGAGCCGAATCTCTACCCATTGCGCTACCAGTTCCGCTCACTAAGAACTACTTGTCAATAGAGTATTTGAGGTGCGAGGTTCGAAACATACAAAAATAAACCCTTTTTAATTTTGCTTCATTGATCTTTTTCACATGCTTGCTTCTTCACATTTTGTAAATATATCAACAAGTAAGTTTTCTACAATTTTTTAACCCACATACCGTTTTAATACTTTTAACACTAACGGTAAACACTATGCAAAAGTTTTTCTGCTTTATTATTATTAATAAGTCACAGTTGTACGAACTTGGATATATACAAAATTATCAGAGAGATGTTGCTTATTATAGGAAAACTACATAAATTAAAGTTTTATCATTATTGGTCAAATTTTGCGTTTTATAAATATTTGCACAACAAAGCAAAATTTGATTTAACCAAAATTAATAATAAAATAAAATATAATCTCGGATAGCAAGATTATGGGAACATGCTGTCATTCAAAACAATGCCTTTTCTTAATGTTGAAAGAATAAAAAACATAGCAATGTTTTTAAGTCATTTATGTCTAATTCTACTAATTTGAATATATTCTGTCTCTATAAAATAGCTCCAAACAATGCATTCTGGAATATACATCATCCGTATGAGTCTATCACATGCATTGCACTTTTTGACACAATAGTGATGCAATAATTAAATGAAATATGAAGTGCAATTTGTGTGGTTCTATGCATGAAGTACATATGCTAAACTGTGCCCAAGGCATTTTAATTAGTCCTTATTTTCAGACATGAAAATTTTTTTATGCTATTTTTTGTATAGTCACAGTATAGATAAAGATTCAACTCATTTGAATAATTTCCTTTAAAACCTGTATAATTTATAATTTAAAATTTGTTGTCTTGTCAGAGTTTTATTACAATGGCTTCTGTTTCATCGGTTTAAATTTCATAAAACGGGATCTTGAATTGCCAGCATGTAGGGATGACAGGTTTTCTGTTCCAAGATTTATCAATTTTATTTTGATGGAACTTAATCTTGACACTTTTAAAGGTCAGTACCATAGTGTTTATCTGAACAACAATCTAAGTAGTGCTGGTTTATTGTTTCTTTAGTCTTTTTTTATGAGGGATCACTGTCAAGATAGCCTGGGTAGCTGTGCAGTCAATGTTTTTCATGTCCAGTTTACTAACAGTCAGAAAAAAAAAGCTCAGTTGAAAAACTATACAACTTTTAGACACTACTCTTTTAAAGTGAAAATTTGTCCAGTTAATGCATTCATGTGAACTTTTTCTGAGGCTAAAGGGGGATATTTTCACTTGCAAAATGGGAGATATGTTATTTTTATATAAACAAAAAAGAAAGTTAGCTGTTTCCAAGTAGAGAGATTTCTAAAAAATGTGTAAAACATCCCTTATTTTCAAAAGAATTATGAACCTTAAAAGAGGGAGTCTTCCACTAAAAGCAGGATAGTTCACATGTAAGTTAATGCTAATAAGGTAGATCCAGCTAGCTTAGTAGATCTATATAGAAGTGTCTAATCAAGATCTATTTTGTTTGTTAAGTTACTAGCAACCTGTTTAGTTACCTTTAGTACCGTACAATACGGTAAACATGTTGTTTGTTTTGTTTTTTGTTACATAACACTGACACAGTTATGGTCAAATGTCATTGTCTAGGTAATTACTGATGAAAGAAGACCCCAGCCTTATAATATCTTAGTAGAACAAGCTGGAAGACCTCCCCACATGAAAGTTCTCACCCTAGCAAGCACTCTAACCGATGCACAATCAAAACTCCGCGAGTTATTCTGTCCTCGGAAAAATCAATCCTCGGAACAATCAACCCTCAGGTGTATCTCTTTGCAATGATACTTACGGAATCATGATCGTTTTGTTCGCCAGAAGAAGAATACACCATAAATAAGTTCTTCAAAAAAGTGATAGATGTAGTGTATAGAATGATTTCATCCTATAAACTTTCATTTATCAATTTAACTGTTCACATCTTGTTAAAGAGTCGGCTCCAGGTACCGGAGGCCCCGGGTTCGATCCCGGACCGCGACATACCAAAGTCGTTAAAAATGGTAGTGGTATAGCTTCCTTGCTAACGCTCAAGCAAATATAAGGGTAGTTCCACGACTGGTTGACCCGGTGCTAGGATAATGTGACTGGGTGTGGTATCATGCCAGGTGTTCACGGCATGCTATACACAGTGAAGGCAGCACTATATCTGCTTCAAGTGGACACCATCTCCAGATAACTGAAATACTGTTGGTGGGCAATAAACCCAATAAACAAACAAACAAACTTGTTATAGATATAACTGAGACGATAACAAAGCATTTATCTTTGTTCTTTTGATAACGTCATAGTCACCGACATGTTTTTTTTCACGGGGTTTTTCCATCATACATCCAATAGAATTATCCAAGGTGTTCCGACTGACCATTGCTGTGAGGGACTGGGGAGTTAAAAGTCCTGTATACATGTAGAATTGTTTTCTTTAATATAAATATAAATACTTTACAGTCCCTGTAGAGGAGTGTGCCGGAAACTGCTACAATGGTTGTAATCCCATGTCTAAATGTAAACTGTATCAGAAAAAGATGATTGGTTGGAAGGGTATTTGATTAGTTGGAAGATGTCATATTATTTTTTTATGACATTTATATTAATTAAAGAAGTTTTTTGACTTCATGAATATGTCCCTTTGTAATAAGTCATTAGTTACCTTTGCATGTTGTTGGAAAATAACAACTAATTAGTGCAGTTATTGTATTTCAATATAAATACAGAGCAGAGAAACTTCAAGTTGTAATTAGTTAGTAATTATTTATATTTATATCAATTTACATTATAGTTATTGTTATATAATTGAGTCAGTGTAGGTTGGAAACTAAATAAAACTTCTGAAAAATATGGTATTGTTAAGTAAAAATACCTTTTGATGCTCATTCATAAATTTCTACCAGCAGCAAATGATAGAGCATCGGCTTGTGGATCGGGAGGTTGCAAGTTTGAACTCGGTCGGGTCTAAAAAAACTTGACAGTTGGTAGTTGTGGCTTCCCTCTTAACGCTCGGGGCTAAGGGAACAGAATTACGCCTGACTCGTATGTGTCAGTATAATGAACCGGCCGGGTTCAGTCCCTGGGCACCTCATAAGTGCTACTGTGCTGTAATTATAGAAATGTCGCTGCGCAGTATCCGCAAAAATCTCGGCCAATCCCAATCCCAAAAATTTCTCTAATGGCAAAACTGTTAATTTATATATAACATTTTGAAAACAAAATTATAAAATCCTATCACAGTAAAGGCACCATTTTCCAAACTGTTGCCAGAGAAACAGGTAACTGTGAAAAAGACCTATTTCCTATTTTGACGCAGAAAAGATAATGGTATCACAGTGAAGTAATGGTCCAGTCTTTACAAAAAATTTCTAAAGTAAATAGCTCATAATTACTTGATGCCAGATTTGAGCCTATGTCATCAGGTGAGTGATTAAGGGCCTTTATGGCCCTCTTGTAACCTGTAGTATTGGAGAGCCTGTGGCATAGTGGTAGAGTCGCTAATTTGTAACTCCTCTAACTGCTAAGCTTCTAACCGTGTGGGTTGAGTCCCATTCAGGGTGAAGGACAATATGAGAAGGTCTTCCTCCTGGCTTGCGGTATGCTGGTGGTTCTACCCAGACATGTGTCTGGGGTCATTCTTCATCAACTACCCTTTCTATCCCTAAAATACCAGGATGTCACTATAATGATCATAATAAGTCGCATTGATATATTTAAAACAACAGCAACAAAAAACAAGGTCTTTCTATCAAAAACCATAAATAAGGTTCATTATATTTTTCAATTTTGTTACATTCTTTTCTGTTAGTTTAAAAAAAATATAGATTTTAGTTATTCTTAAGAAGTTTTTTTACTACCTAGAACAAGTTCAATGTAGGTTAATTGAAAAGCCCTACTGCTAGAGTCCCAGCAGCAGTAAGTGCAAATCCTGATCAATGCTGTACCAGTTTTGAGTTGAATTATCCTGTTAATTAGTGTATCATTTAAAAAAAAAATTCAAGAACGGCTTGCAGATCGGGAGGTCGTGGGTTCGAACCCCGGCCGGGTCATACCAAAGACTTTAAAGTTGGTAGTAGTGGCTTCCCTCCTAACGCTCGGGGCTACGGGGACAGCATTACGCCTGACTCGTCGGTGTCAGTATAATGGACCGGCCGGGTTCAGTCCCTGGGCACCTCATAAGTGCCCCTGTGCTGTAATGATAGAAATGTTGCTGCGCAGTATCGGCAAAAATGCCGGCTAATCCCATCCCATCCCTCAAGAACTTTTCCACTTTGATTTGTCCTTCAAAGTTTTTTATGTTTTCAACTCAAATACCCTTTTTATTCAAAAGAATAGTCCTGTTTACTGTATTCAGTTAGAAAAAATAATATTTGTTTAATTTTTGTATTTTACAAAGGTTCTATTTAGATTTTATTGCTTTAAGGTGCTACAAGGTACGTGGGAGAGAAACATGATAATAGCTTGAGCTTTTATTTCAATCCCTATTTGATTGTATGTTTGATATGTGTTGTAAAGAGCTCCAAATAAGAGTGTTTAAACAAAAAAAATCAACTTAAAATATTAGCATAAACATAAAAAAAATTTCATTAACACTATTTGAAGTGTATAATTTGTTTATAGGGTTTATCATCCCACCATCAGTATTAAAGTTATCTGGAGATATCGGTGTCCCCTTGAAGCAGATATAGTGCTGCCTTCACTATGTACAGCATGCCGTGAACACCTGGCATGATACCACACCCAGATACATTATCTTGACACAGGGCCAACCAGTTGTGGAACTACCCTTATATCTGCTTGAGCGTTAGCAAGGGAGCTGTACCACTACCATTTTTAATGACTTTGGTATGTTGTGGTCCAGGTTCGAACCCGGGGCCTGCTGAACCTGGGGCCGATGCTCTACCGACTGCGCTTGCATAAATATTTTTTTAGAAAATCTGTGTAGAATCAGTGTACATAACATTGACATTTTGATAAGTTCTGTGTTTTATTTTCTATTTCTCTTTGTATGTTCCTCATGAACTGTAATGTCAAGCTCAAGTATATGTTGCTTCAATGTAGACTATGCTTTGATGTTGAATGATTTGAAAACCATATATCAGATGTTTCAGATTACATCTTTTAAGTGAGTCGTTTCTCTTTATTTTCTCACCCTTTGCACTTTGTTTTTAATTTCTATGCATAAAATTACACAATATTGCAAGAATTATATTATGGTTTTAAGGATGAATAGTCAGATGAGTTCAGCATCAGGGACACCTATTAACATTAAGAAAAATATCTTTTTTTAAGGTTGTCATGATCTTCACATTGAGTCTAAATCAAGAAATATGATGCTCATGTTTATTTTGTCTTTGGACAAAGTTGTCTTTATTATAAATTTGTCATGAATCTGTTTTTGCATAGTTGTCTTAATAACAGATCAGGTGTCCTTAAAGTAGAGTTGACTATACAGGAAGTTCATGTTTTATAAGGTAACGTCTTCACTCTAACCATGCTGCAATTATTAACAAAAAAGAGCACAGATGTAAGACATTCAGGTCGCTGCAGAGAGCATGCACTTTAAACAAGAAGATGACTATTCCTGGAACTAAACATTCCTTTACACTGTCGATTCATTTCATGTTAAGTATGTGAGAGTAAGGAACCCTAACTCTTATAGTCTGCTACTTTGCTTTCTTCCTTGTTGTCTGCTACATCTGTAATTACAAGCTGCATTGGCATACTGGATTTTTTTGTTAAACAAGACCTTGCTAAGCAGCATGGATTCTTACGAATGCCTGCTACCTTTATATAACTGCAAGCTACACTTTATTGTTGCAAGCTACACTGTTAAAAATGGCATATTCAGTTCTTTTCTCTGAATAAGGTCTCACAGAATAGCTGCCATTTCCTGTTATTGCCTGCTACATTATCTTCCCTATGAAAAAATACATTCCATAAAAGGCCAACAAATACAAAATCTTTGTTTTTAGCTTATGGCAACATGCAAAGGTTATTTGACTTATTGCTAGAAACTCAAGAGACAGCAAAAGATGGTTGGCTTAGATCTACACTATTAATATAAGTTTTATAAAATTCTGCCTATCTGAGGTAACATGTTGCTGATGATTGTGGAATCTGTCTCCAAGTGAAATAATGCTTCAGAATTTCTAATTAGTATGCACATGAATTAACCTTTTGTAAATTGGATTGTTATGTTGGATTTTCTTTTATTTAAGAGATTCATTTTCAAACCACATGCAATCATTTAAATACATTGGGGTTACAAATACAATAATGAAAGCACTGCAAGGGCTGCGGTATTCACTGCTTTAGAAATGAACAATCTTATGCCTTGCTTTACCAACCATCTTTGCTTGAGATGCTAAGAACTGGTTGAGATAAACTGTCATGCATACTTCTATGTCAGACAACCAACTCTTCTTAAATTATAACACTTGCAGTGAACTTTCTGCAGTACTGCTGTAGACTGTTAAGGGTCAAGAAATCACTTATAGATGATATCCAACAGTCTGCCTATATCAAATACTTGTAACAATATCTTGCCCCTGGTTTGGGAAATTTGGGCTTTCTCCATAATTCATGTACTTAAAAATAAGTAAAGATGGTTTTGAACACAACCTCAATTGTTAGACTATACAAATCATAAAATAAAATGCTCTAAATAATCATGAAATAGGCACAAGGGGGATTTCCTCTTGAAATAGATGCCATAACGAATTACAAGGTTGATTATAAAGCATGATCTTGAAAGTAAGTGGTCGTATGGTTTTCTAGGTTTAAAGGTGGTATTCGACAGTTTACCTGTGTGTAGCAATATCTGACCTCTGTTTGGGGTATTTGCGCATAATTTCTTCAGAAAAAAACAAACAACTTTAGCTAAGCTTTTGTGATTTTCAGCAGTATCTCAACTTTAGGGCAGTAAAACTCCTTAATCAACTCTTAACAAGTTCATTCTTTTCAACTTTATAAATAAGAATAATTGGGATTCCTGCTAAAAATAGACATCGATTTCACAGCAGATGATAAGCTTAAACATAAGTGGTCATGTGTTTTTCTTTGTTTAAAAATAGCTAACTGTGCAGCATGGCTCAGACGGGCAATGCTTGTTTGTAATGACCATTGTGTCATATGGTTAATTTTTCAGACAGATGTAGGACATCAATAAACAACATTTAGCGATATCTGTTTAGGTAACAATGGTTTATTAAAACGTTTAATGAAAATATTTTTGGTCCAAACTGTCCTTTACCGCCTTAAAAAATAGCTAACCATGCGGTGTGGCTTAGATAAAAACTACATATTTATTATAACAAGTGGGGTGTTATGGTTCCCTTTTCACATACACGTAAGGCATCAATACACAGCATAACACAAGGTCTTTTCAGTTAACAATAATTTATTTTGTTGTTTGAGGAATAAAATTCCATTCAAAATTTCGGATTCCAGCTTTAAGATGACTCATATATATAAAGTATCTGAGTATAGTGTTGGTCACTATCATGTTATGCTGGTTTTGTCACATTTTCCACTATGCAATTCAGCCATTCATTCATAAATTGATTATTTATGTTTTGTTTTTGTTTCATCGCACTGACACAATTATGGTCATACTCATCCAGCTAATTATTAGTGGAGGAAGATCCCAGTCTTATGTCTGGGTAGAACCACCGAGGCACCGCAGGTTAGCTGGAAAACCTCCCCACGTGAAAATTCTAGCCCCGACCAGGACTCAAATCCATGCGATGAGGGGCTAAGGGGTTTCAAGTCAGCAATGCTAACCGCACAGCCACGGGTGCCCCATCATTCATTAATTGGTATTTCATTTAGTTGAGCATTTCACAACACAAACACTTTTACATCTTATATAAAGAGGCTTTACATACTAATGTTAAAATTCGATAATTTTTTTCTGCTGCGGGATTTTAATTAGGTGACTCTGCAGATTGCATGTAAGTTCACAACAAAGTGGAGAACTACTTTTTAATGAAGGAACTTTAAATTGGAAAGCTTCCGTTGTAAACCAGTAACTCTGTTTTCACTTGGAACACAATAAATACAAAACAATACTGTACTTCTTGCAATTATACAAATATATATGCAAATAACTTAATGCTCTTAGAATGGCCATTGAAACTGTGCATTGCAATTGTCCTATCATCTTTAATCAATTAAACGGATTTCCTTAAAACCTTTAAGGATATTATTTTTTTGTTAATCAATTACATTTTATGTAATTTTACATCCCTAAATGTGGCTCTACTTTAATCCATGTAGACAACCTATTTAATTGCCCTGTAATTGTGATGTAATTGTTATGAGTCTATGATAATTGTTGCCTTGGACAATTCCTGATCAGTTATTTATTGCCACCTTGGAGCGTTGCCATGGTTTTTGGTGCAGTTAACACCTACTAAATGCCAAGAAATTAAGACTGGTAACTGTTGATAAGTGCTTCACTGTTTACCTGCTAATCAGGGATTGGAAGCGCTTATGCAAATAGTGCAGATCCATATCTGCAAGTCCCGCAAAACAGCTGTCTGGTCAGGATCTGCTTTTTTTTCTGCTGATCCTAGAAATATGTCTGGCACATTTGTACATGTAAGAGGAAGAAAAAATGTACTTACTAATGTAGCAAGGTACGGGTTAAATTAGCTAGTTGTTAGTGTTCACAAACTTTATCAATTATTTTTAAGTGGGTGGGGTATTTATTTTGTTTTGACAACATGTTTTGGTATTGTTCTTTGCTCAGTATAATGTAGGTGGAATAAAGTGCTGAAATCTTTATTGGGATAAACAGTGGATTACGATAAACAATATAAATTAGAAACGCTAATCACATTAAATTGGAAGACATATTGGTATAATAGGTTGGGGGAGTTCTTCTTAATGGCTCATTTAATATGTTTGGTAGATCTTCCTTTAAAACTAAACTCACATGTAAGCTCAGTTCTAAGAAAACAATGGTAAAAACCTAAAAATGACTTGTTCCACTTTGTACTAAAACCTTCCTTAACATGGTATTAATACAATTATAATGACATCAATTTTAATATAATTAATTCTTTCCTCTATTATTTTCTAAAGCGGGACTAGCTCTTGTCTATGAGTATGCAAATGCCAGTAGAAGTATTTTGTTGGGGCTGTGGGAGGGCGGGGTGGGGCGTGGGGGAGGAGCTCATCCTAATTAGTCATACATGTAATATAAAAATTATATGGATGCAGATATAAAGATAACTTGCCATTATCCCCTTAATATGCTTTCTCACTGCCAATAGTTTCAAAGCTGCGTTCTTTTATACCAGTACAAAAAACTGCGGTTAAATGTGGTATCCAACAGTTTGTTATATCTAATTTATGCAACAATATTGTACCTCTGTTTGGGGTGTTTGTAAATAATTTGTGCAGAAACAGTATCTCAATTTTAGGGCAGAAAACTCGTTAATCAACATTTCAAATGTTCATTCTTTTTTAAATCTGTAAATAAGAATGATTAGGATTCCTGCTGAAAATAGACATCAATGTCACAGGGGATGATGTGGAGCAGTTAAAACATAAGTGGTCACATGTTTTTTTAGTTTAAAAATAGCTAACTGTGCAGTGTGGCTCAGATAGGAAATACATGTTTGAAATGACAATTGTGGCATAATGGTTCACTTTTCAGACAGGTGTAGGACATCAATAAACAGCATTTCGTGAGATATGTTCAGGAAACAATGTTTTTTTTATGATGTTTAATGAAAATATTTTTGGTCCAAACAGTCGGATACCACCTTTAAAAAAGCTGAATAGGTAACCTAAACTTTTGTTAGTAAAAACCAGGTAACCTCAGGGAAGATTTTTTAACAATTATTTAGGTCATTTAAGTATTGATAAAATACCATTTCTGATATAGGTAAGGTATTCTATTATGTAAAGTAACTAGACAATGTTTTTCCCCCATTGCAAAAACACTAGTACTTTTTTTTTTTGTAATTGATACAATGACTAAGTTTATTAGAACATTTTTTAGTCAATAATGGAACTATTCTTTTCACTGTCATCTGTGTACAATACTTTATGCAGTTACAATACAAAGCAACAATCGGTTAGCCGTGAAACAATTCTTTAAATCTAGATCTTATTGAATGCTTACATCATATATGTAGCATCTGCTAACAACTTTGTGGCCCATTTTACATACAATTCCTCTATGGATTTGCCCTGTTCTCCATGTGAGCCTTCACAAAAACCAACACACAATGCTGTAGAAAATTCCTGTGGAAATGTCATGCCATCAGCCCACCATTCCTGAAGTCTCTCTACCTCTATTTATACCATCATCCTTGGAAATCTTGCGGAAAATAAATTATGCCTGAAGCTTGACAGGTTGTTTGAGCAAGTGAGGGGAGTCAGATTTTTTTATGCTGCATCCTGATTTTCCATGCTTTATCTTCCATTTTCATGGCTTCATTCTTTATTTTTTCCATGCTGCATTCTTTGTTTCCCCATGCTACATCCTTTTTTCCCCATGCTGCATCCTTTGTTTCATTACAACATCCTTTATTTCCATTACTTCATCCCTTTTTCCATACTTCATTGTTTATTTCCTATACTACATCCATCATTTCCCATTTCGATCCTTTACCCATGCTACATTCTTTATTTTGCATGCTACATCCTCTATTTCCCATGTCATCCTTATTTATCTCATAGTATTCATCCTTTATTTCCCATACTACATCCTTTGCTTCCCATGTCATTCCATCACACATCTACATCCTTTATTTTGCATGCTTTTTTTATTACCCTTGTCATCCTTATTTCTTCCGTACTATATCTTTGATTTCCCATTCTACATCCTTTGTTTCCCATGCCGCATCCTTTTTTTTCCCCTTGCTTCATCCTTTAGTTCTCATTAAACCCTTTACTGTTGGTACCCGCTTAAATTTTATCAATGTGATAATTTAATCTATACAATAAGATTTGGTTGAGAATTATAGGATACATTGCTCTAATAAATCAGAGTTTCTTGTCTTTTGTCTTGGAGCACTGCTGTGTAGTTGGTTGCTAAGTGGAAGTTCCCCTTGGAGCTTGATCAATACTTATGTCCTTTAAACTTGTTTCAAAGCTAAAATTTCTTGATATTTTATTTTTTGCTTTTGTCATAATGTCAAACTTTTTCTCTTATAAATGAGTTTCTAACTTGCTAAAGACCAGACCTGGTAGCGCAATTGGTAGAGCATCGGCTCCAGGTACAGGAGGCCCCGGGCCGCGACATACCAAAGCCATTAAAAATGGTAGTGGTATAGCTCCCTTGCTAATGCTCAAGCAAATATAAGGGTAGTTCCATGACTGGTTGGCCCGGTGTCAGGATAATGTGACTGGGTGTGGTATCATGCCAGGTGTTCATGGTATACTATACCCAGTGAAGGCAGCACTATATCTGCTTCAAGTGGACACTGTCTCCAGGTAACTAAAATACTGTTGGTGGGATGATAAACCCAATAAAAAAACAAATGCTTGTTTATGCCCAGAATATATTTTCCTTTTAGATCATATTATTATTATGAATGGTTTTGTCATTCTAGATTGTATAACATATTCTGATATTTAATTATTGTGCCATTTAAAAAGGTTGAAAAATTAAAAATTGGGAATGGAGTTTGCTCCCTTTGTGATCTTGAGTTGTCCCCCATTCATATTGAAGACTAAAATAGGCCAGAGAAGTTTTATTATTTTTTTTAGTTCTAAATTAGTTTTATTTTTATTATTTAAAAAGCCTAATATGTGTACCTAAATACTTTGATCTTAGAAAAGATTAACGGGTTGTTGATCCCTGAATGGCTAAGAATTACCTACCTTGTTTATTAAAATAAAACACTCAGAAAACAAGCAGGAAATCAAATGCAAATTTTGTGTTTATTTTTTCTGTTTTTATAATATTAATAACATTTATAAATGTTTGTACCCGAAACACTATGATTGCAATCTACCTAATTACCTGTAGAGGGTCCCTGAGTGGCTGAGAATTACCTCACTTGATTATAAAATTCTACATGGAAAAACAGTCAGGAAAATGAATGGCTGTTAAATCCATCATCCCTTACATGCGTTTGTAGACAAGCTGCTGTTGAAATGGCCTGTGATAATGCACCAGGAATTGTTGAGTTAGCACTCTGTGTTCTCATAAAAATATCTACCACTGTACCACAGTAGATATATTGTCTTCATCTTCAATTTTTCTTTTTTTTCTTTTTTTTTTCTTTTTTTTTCTGCAGACTGCATGTAGTGATGACAGAAGTATTGAAAACTCAAGGTGCCTTCGTTTTGCGAAGGTTTTTTTTATGAGACTGGGTTGTCATAATATTTGTTTGTTCTGTTTGTAGGCTTAATTATCCCACCAACACTTTTTCAGTTATCCAGCGGTGGTGTTCACTTAAAGGTGGTATCTGACAGTTTGGACCAAAATATATTTTCTCAAATAACCAAATTAAGTCATTGTTACCTGAAAAGAATCTTTAAAATGTGCTCATTGCTGCCCTAGGTCAGTGTGAACAGTGAAACATAAATCCCCATTTCTCATTACAAACAGGTGTTTCCCATCTTAGCCATGCTGCAGAGATAGCTATTTTTAACTAAGAATATCATGTGACAACTCACTTTTGAGATTACATTATATCGACATCCGAATAATCTGCTTTGATTTTTAGCAGACACCCCAATGTAATTATTTATAGATTTGAAATGATTTAACTTTTAGAGTGCTTTTATCGCGATTTGTACTGACAAAAAAAAATAGCCTGTCATTAAAGCCCATCGTTACTTATATTGATGTATAAGTTTATGCAGAAATTATGCCCTAATTCCCTAAAGCAGAGGTAAGGTACTGTTACATGAATTTGATATCTGCAAACTGTCAGATACTCCCTTTAAAGTCGACATAATGCTGCCTTCACTGCGAATAGCACAGTGAGAGTATCTAGCATGATCTCACACCTAGGCACAATATCTTAACATTAGGCTGGAAAATCATAGATCAGCCTTTATATATTTGCATGAGCATAAGCAACATATACCACTTCCAATTGTACAAATTATGTATGTTGTGGCTTTGGTTTGAGCCCAGGACCTACCATGCCTAGAGTCAACCCTCTACCTGTTTAGCTATCAGGTCCATTTGAAAGTCAGGAATCTTGTTACTGTTAAGCATTCTCTTTATACTTAAATTTAAGATGGCGCTAGACTTGCTGAGATAGTGTAAATCTTCTGCAATATCATGAGTATTCTTACAGCTGTGACAAATGTTTTTGTTACAGTCTTGTGCAGAGCTGCTTCTTTTTTTCTAAGCAATCTTTGCATAGGGAGGGTGATGTTTGTGTACCATTTTCAGGGAGGGTGATGTTTGTGTACCATTTTCAGGAAGGGTGATGTTTGTGTACAATTTTTAGGGAGGGTGATGTTTGTGTACCATTTTTAAGACGAATTTCTACCGTTATTAACTCCTTTGATTGCTTAGCATCTCATCGCATAGGTTCGAGTTCGGTTAAGGTCGAAGGACTTAAATTAATGTGGTTAGGGTCTTCTAGCTGACCCGCAGGGCACTGCTGGTTCTACCCTGACATTTGTGCAGGCTCTTCCTCCACCAAAATAGATGGAAGTTGCTATAATGGTCATAATTGTGTTGCTTCGATGTATTTCGTAAGACAGTTAAACTTACAGCTTGGAGCTGACTGATCAGGATCTACGATTTACTGCCGAGTCTCTGTATGTCTGGGCACCTTTGCTTATGAATTTAAGAAAGGCTCTCTTGACGGAATGAATCTCACTTGAGGGAGGGGAGCAGTAAGAGCGGCTGACTTGTGACTCCTCAGCCCCTCACCACACGGGTTTGAGACCCGATCGGGGCGGGAATTTTCATATGAGGAGGTTCTACCCAAACATAAGTCTGGGGTCTTCCTCCACGAATAATATGCTGAATGTCAACAACATAACTGTAATTGTGTTGGTGGGATATAAGTGAAAAGCTAGACAAATATCTTAGGCGAAATTTTGCTTAATCTCGAGTTACTGCTCATTCTTTACTTATTGTATCTTGAACACTTCATATTAATATCTATATACCACATCTTTTCTAAGTTGATGGGACATAAAATATGTCGAAAGTGTTCTTGCAGTCGGTATATGCATACTGATGTTTTAAATAAAGATAAGAAGTTTCGAATATTTTGAGTAGCAATCATTTTTGTCTACAAAAAATGTTCCACTTTTTGAAAGGTAAAGGTCTGGTTTATAGTCTGCTATTATGCCAATGCATATTCAGCCGACTTCACAGTTTTCCCACCTCATCATTGGGTTTACTCATAAGTCCTATCAGCAACCGATCATATGGTGCAAGGAAGTCATGTCCATGACCCAAATAACTCCCACAGGTACCCAGTGATACACCTGAGGTCAATTTCTTGCTCAAGGAAATTACTGGCAACCCAACTGAGGTTTGAACCTCAAACCCTGTGATCCGGAACCCTGCATCTTACCACTTTATCATCCCACTCTACTTTTCAGTTCACAAGGCAAACAATTAATTTAATGTTTTGACCTCACTACCTTTTCCATTTACCAAATACCATTTCTTTTTATTGCACGATCTATACAGCACCATTAGCCTGTATTATTATGAAAAAATCTAGCTATGTTTCTTAGAAACATTTTGTCACAATGATTGTATGAATTAGCACTTGACCTTCAAACATATAATGTCTCACCTTAGAATACTCTTGTTACAAAGGATGCTTTCCTGCTAACTTACAGAAGTCATCCTTTTAACTTTAAACAATTTGCTTGGTTTTATTCCTGACTTATCCAGCAAAAAGTCACAAATTATACCTTGAGTTTTGGTGTGACTTTAAAACAAACATAAAAGCAGAAAAGAAGATGAATGTATTGATGTGACATACTTCAACTTCATTCACTATTAATTTTCAGTCTTTCCTATTTAGTTTTTCTATATAAAACTACAATTACAAAGGTTTATTGTATATTTTCCTCATTCACTGTTACTTTTCATTTTTCTTTAGATTTCTATGGTTTCTTGTATTTAATATTTGTATTTTAATATTCTTATCATTATCAGAACAATCAATACACCTTACAGGAAGACTGGTAAAAGAAGCTTCCTGTTTTGCATTTGTAAAGTTACTAGGTGTGGCATTTCTCTTATAACATGACCTGCTCTACATTTCTATAGAAAACAGAAGCCGAAACGAGCACAGCGAGTGCAGACTTCTATTTTCTATGGAAACGTCTTAATAGATTCTATCCAACTTTGAAGTCCCTGCCGCACTTCTACCTGTTGTAATCTGCCCCATAAACCTGTCAATCAAACTGTCAGTTGTCTTAATGTGTTTAAACTTGTCATCACAAGGGGAGGAATCAAGCCAGAAAGCGTGGTTTGTATCACATGCACAGTTGAACATAAAACCATTTAGTAAAATAGGTCAATCTATTTTGTTCATTGTAAAATAGAAAATAGAAAGGAGTTCTATTGAAATAAGTCACTGAAAATTTTACAAATTACAAATGTAGGGTGACTTCTAAGAATCTATTAGGCTTATGCAAATAGTTAGATCCAGACCAACCAGCTCCCATTGGGAGACGCAGGAGATGAATGATCAGGATCTACTCTCATTTATATTTTGTGTTTATACGTACGTAGCCCTTTTAATAAATAAGTCAGCTAAAAGACAGAAATTTGAAAAAGATTACTTATAATATAGCAAAATATGTAAGTTGACAACTCCTTTCTCGAAGGCAAAGGGACTAAATTTAGAACCCATACAGACTGTGAAGCATTTATCTTTCTCACATGGTATGTCTGTTCTGGCAGATATTGTTTCAAAAGACCAAGAGGCCAAAAGAAATTTTGTCACATTTTCCAAAAAAAGTAGATTAAGGCTTGTCTGTTTTGGGAATTTAAATAACTGAAGCTGCATTTTTATTTGAAAATAGTGTGTTTATTGAAACTTATGATAGTTGGATGATCTGTAAACAGTGAAGTTTTTGTGTATTTAAATTTGTTGTTTATTGGAATATTTTTTTTTCATTCATTTTTCTTGAAGGGTAACAAATGAAGTCTTCATGGTCATAATATGAATATTTCCTTTCTTAAAAAGTACTCCATTTGGAAAGATGATATTATAAAATATTTATACACACATTTTTCTTACTGATAAAAACTAATCTCCATTATTTAAACATGCTCTTGTGTGATACAAATATGACTGTTGACAGTTGAAATGTTGCCGAGTGGTTATTGGCAACTTGTAAGTCTTCAGCCTCTTGGGTTCGAGTCCCTGTTAAGATGAACACTGAATGTGGGGAACGCTTCCAGGTTAGCTCCAGTGTGCTGAGGGTTCCACCCACACTCCACCAGGAGTCTGTTGGTTACCTCAACCACTAATGTTGCCCATGGCTGAGCGGTTAGTCGCCAACTTGTAATTCCTCAGCCCGTCACCGTGTGGGTTCATATCCTGGTCTGGACAAGAACTGGGTGAGAACTTTCATGTGGGGAGGTTTTTCCAGCTAACCTGCCAAAGGTTCTACACAGACATATGTCTGGGGTCTTCTTGCACTAATAATAAGCAAGATGTCGCCAATGACCATAATTGTGTCAGCACAATTATATTAATATAAAAAATCCTCCACCAATAAATAGCTGAGCATCACCAATAGGACTATAATTGTATTGATGCGATTAAAAAAAAAACATACAAAAAAATACAAACATTTGCTTTACTTGTAGAAGGGGCTTTTTTGTATGTATGTAAAATAATTAGGTTTGTACACTAAACATGTGAAGAAATCTGGTTCTACTTTGTATAGTGTAACAGTGTCAACCTGGCTTTATAAAAAAAGTTAAAAAAAAACAGCATGTTAATAGTTTTTATCCCCATCAAGTCTTTACCTTTAAAGTGAAAAGCCTGTTGTTTGTTTGTTGGGATTATCATCCCATCAACAATATTTAAGTTATTGAACTTATTGTACTTGAAGTTGATATAGTGCTGCCTTCACTCTGTAAAACTTGCCCTGAACACCTGCTAAGATACCACAAAATTTCACCTTATCCTGACTCTGGGCTGACCAGTTGTGGAACTACACTTAAAATATACTTAAACCTAGTAAGACTTTGCTATTTTAATACCATTTTTTAACAATTTCCAATATGTTGTGACCTATATACATATATATATATATATATATGAACCTGGACACTCTCGTAACTGAAGCTGATGTGCTACCAATAGAGCTACCAGTTCCAGTTAAAATGAGGAGACCTTCCAGCCATGCTTGTAAAGGGATTCTTTCCTCGCCACTAACTGCAGGATGCCACCATCACAACTGGATCCCTTAGAATCCAAATTAACATTTGACAAAGACAAAGTAATCAAAAAAGTTTACTTGTATTTTTTTTTTTTTCCAGGATTATTACCCTGATAGGATACGACCCAAGTGAAGTGATCGGCAAAACAGCGTACCATTTTCACAATCCCATAGACGCTCCAAAGGTCAGCGATTGTCATCAGAAATGTAAGTAATCCATTGAATTGCTTATTTTACTTTATAAACATCTTCTACAGTTACTACAACAATAATGACATTGAAGACTGCAAAAACTTCTACTATTTCTATGCTACAATCCCCAACACCACACTTTTCTGACAAAATGATAACTACATGTACTATTTTACTACTAAAACTGTTTTCTTCTACTACTTCGACTTCAACTACTACTACACCAACGGCTACAACTTCTACTTTAACAACTACTACAACTGCTCCTTCTTCTACCACAACTACAACTACACTACTACCACCACAATTACTACTACATGTACAACTATTACTGTACTACTTCTACTTCTTCTATCCCAAAATCACTGTATCTTCCAAACAATGACACTCAAAAAAACAGATAACAATGCAAACTCAGTTAAAACTAATTTTCTTTAAGTTAGTTTAATAGCAAAAATCAATTGCTAATTATATGTTGACTATGGCTTAATTTTAATTAAACCACCTACCTGACAGGTAATAACATTTAATGACAGTTAAATGTCAAGCTGTGGGTTTTTTAAATATCTTTGGCATGTGAATATTTATTCACATGCACCATGGATACAATCCAGATCAGCCAGCGTCTTGCCTATTTGCTGCTTAGTCTCTATAAACCCTTTTGTTCAAAGTTTATCTATAATTTTGTAAATTCACTTGACTTTGTATTTTTTTCTTTAAAAGAAATAAAAGGATTTTAATAAATGTATAAACTGGACCTGGTAGCGCAATCGGTAGAGCGTCGGCTCCAGGTACGGGAGGCCCCGGGTTCGATCCCGAGCCGCGACATACCAAAGTCGTTAAAAATGGTAGTGGTATAGCTCCCTTGCTAACGCTCAAGCAAATATAAGGGTAGTTCCACGACTGGTTGGCCCGGTGTCAGGATAATGTGACTGGGTGTGGTATCATGCCAGGTGTTCAGCTTCAAGTGGACACTATCTCCAGATAACTGAAATACTGTTGGTGTGACGATAAACCCAATAAACAAACAAACAAACAATAATATGTATGTTCAACTTGTAATAATAGATTTAAGGCTGAACCAGTCTACATATAAACTCTTAGTCATGCAGATTCTGCTAATGATTGTGAATGGTTGGTAAGGACGTAAAATGGCATTTACATGAAGGAAAGGGTTAAAAGGTATTTTAACCTTGTAATATGTATAATATAAACTAAATACTAAGCATTTAGCAAGAGGTCTTAACATAATGCAGCGAGAAAATGATTAAGCTACCATACATTTAGATAATGTTATCTACCTTGAAGCTATATACGCTTTGTATGCTGCTGCACAACTTCATAAATCTTTCTGCCCAACATCAGTCTGCATGTACTTCTCTCTGCTGCATCCTTCTGGCCAAGTAATTACATGATTTTCCCTGCTTCCATCTTGTCCGACTCGTCCAACTGATCTATAATTTAGTGTTCTAGCTTTTCCCTCCTTTTTTGGGGAAAAAAAGTATTTGTGTATAATTATGTGCTCTTCGTTCCATAAACAAACTCAGTGTTAAGCTGGAACTTATGCAAAGTTTACATGATACAGAACATACTTTTCATCAATGTCTTGTTTTGCCACATTAACTCAAAAATTAAAAAATAAAAAAAAATCTTTTTGCACTGAGCAACTATTAGGTCACACGGAAATTTTGCTCTGTAGATTGTTCAACCCTTAAGTAGTCAGGCTCAGTAATTTTGTCTTTGATTGAATTGAGATTAATTTAAAGTTCAACTTATGACCTGAAAAGAATGGTTACCTCTAGCATAGACAGTGTATTTCCGGATCGGCCTGCACCCTGCTGGAAGCTGCCTGTTCAGGATAAGCACTATTTGCTGCTTAGTCTCCAGAAAAAATACCTTGTTTGAATGTAAAAAGTAATTTTTCGTCAAAAACTTAATTTCATAATCATTAATTAACAAATGTTGCAGGCTAGGGGATAAAAGCTTAATCATAAAGTGAAAGCATTTTAGAAAAAATGATGTTAATTTATCTAACCCTTCACAGCAATTTTAGTAGTTTCTGAAATTAACAAACGCATTTAATGCCATTTGTTGAAGACATTAATTTCTAACCACCATCTGTCTGTTAAGTAAGAATCTCTGTGATTCTTGAAATCTTGTTTTGATTAAAATTTTCTTTGACCTGCACAAGTTAAAAAACAAATCTGAAAGTGCTTTGAGTGTTTGAGTGAATTACTTTCAAAAGCTCTTTTGTCCTTGGTTTGAATTGTTCTTAATTCATTTTTTCCTCATTGTCCTTACTAAGTACTTGAGAGGTCTACTCTTAGTGCAGATTACCTACAGTATGGACAATTCCATATCCCACTTTGAGAACCATGGAATCAGAATCTTTCTATTATTATTATTTTTATTTATTATTAATTATCTACTTTTTCTCTCTGTTGTATGTCATAAAAAAGTAAAAAAGGACAGTAAAATCCAATCAGCTAGCTAAAAAGATTCATTGATTAGCTTTTGAGGTATAGCAACAGTAACTAAGAATGATTAAATGGTAAGCAATTATATTTTTACCAGATTTTAAACCAATAAAACTGTGACAAATTAATTAGCTTGTGAGGCATAGCAACAGTTGCTAAGGACAGTCAAAAGTTTATGTAATCATTTAACTGCTCTGCAGTTAATATGAACCGATCATATTGCTTTAAATTATATATTAATTAGCCTGGGATTAATTGTAGCAGCCATAACAAGGAATAATTAAATAGTAAAAAGTCATATAACTGTTTGGGATTGGGATTTACCGGCATTTTTGCTAATACTGTGCAGCGACATTTCTATTATTATAGATAACAGATATAACAATATTCCAAGAGAAAACAGACTGCACAGTTTGTAATATGAACTCGATAGAAACGGAGTATCATTTTATTATGTGTTGCCCATCTTACTTGTGGATTAGAAATAAGTATTTCCCGGCATTTAGAAGTTTTCCTAATGTCCAAAAATCTATTGCAATCATGTCAAATCCAAAAATATGTATTACCTTATCAAATTACATCTTGGAGGCAAATGTTATCCAAAGTAATGCCATAGGAGTTATATAACTGTCGGTCAATCAATATTTATGTATATTATTGGTAGAAACTGTTTTTATATTGTTCATGTTATATATCCACGTTTGTTAATTTTGTTCGCACATTGACTTTATGACGTCTTAGCCATATTTAATATTTATTGTAATTGGCCAAAGACATGTATATGTTGAGTTGCTAATAAACTTTGAAACTTGATTATAGCACAGGGGCACTTATGAGGTGCCCAGGGACTGAACCCGCCTGGTCCATTATACTGACACCGACAAGTCAGGTTTAATGCTGTCCCCTTAGCCCTGAGTGTTAGGAGGGAATCCACTACTACCAGCTTTAAAGTCTTTGGTTTGATCCGGCAGGGGTTTGAACCCCTGACCGACGCTCTACCAGCAGAGCTTTTGCGGCCGGTTTATAATATAATTTTTTCAAACAAAATATTGAAATATTGAACTAGTCAGACTTAATTAATGAATTAGACTGTAAAGCCTAGCAACCATAAATTAAGACATTATAATATTAAACAGTGCATATTAAAAGAAATTAAACCATAAGACTTTTTTAAAATATAATAGTAAATTATCATAGCAACAATAATTTAAAATATATTTATATTAACAGTACATAAAGCAGTAAAGTATCAGACCATTACAACGCAACCCATTTTAAAACCAATTACTAATAAGTATGTAAGGCATAGCAACAGTAACTAAGGACTGTAAACGGATGAACATTGTAAGTGCTTCTTCATCTGGCTCATTATTTTGTTCTACATTTAAATAAATTTCCTTTCAATGTCTCTTCTTTTGATGCCTGTATCTTGCTTATAATTGAAGATGAGCTTGACACATCATGAAGATCTTGATTATAATTGAGGATGAGCTTGACACATGATTAAGATCTTGATTATAATTGAGGATGAGCTTGACACATGATTAAGATCTTGATTATAATTGAAGATGAGCTTGACACATGATGAAGATCTTGATTATAATTGAGGATGAGCTTGACACATGATGAAGATCTTGATTATAATTGAGGATTAGCTTGACACATGATAAAGATCTTGATTATAATTGAAGATAAGCTTGACACATGATGAAGATCTTGATTATAATTGAGGATAAGCTTGACACATGATGACAATCTTGATTATAATTGAGGTTGAGCTTGACACATGATGAAGATCTTGATTATAATTGAGGATGAGCTTGACACATGATGATGATCTTGATTATAATTAAGGATGACCTTGACACATGATGATGATCTTGATTATAATTGAGGATGACCTTGACACATGATGACGATCTTGATTATAATTGAGGATGAGCTTGACACATGATGAAGATCTTGATTATAATTGAGGATGAGCTTGACACATGATGAAGATCTTGATTATAATTTAAGATCTTGCTATTTCATTTTTTAAATGCCTCACTTTAGTTGTTTTGAAAGATGATGAGAAAGACTGTATTAATTAATACATAGATGTAAATTAAATAAAGCTATTGTGGGGCCATTTATTCTTCATTTTTATTTTTTTATTTGTTTGGTTTAAACATCCCATCAGAATAGAAGAAATATTATTTTCTTATTTATTGAAATATTTTTGTTGAAGTTTCATATATTTTTCAAATGTATTTAGTACAGGAATGTTTTAACAAAAGTTTTTTGTTTTGTTTTTTCAGTTTTGATATGCAATTTTGGTTAATCTTCTTTCTATTTCTCTTTCTCTTAATGATATGAGCAAGTGTTGTTATAAAAAATATTTAAATGTTAATATGTGTGTGTGTAAATTTCAAGCTTTCCTAATCATAAAGTTTAAAAGAAAGTAAATACAGCATTAAAGTATGCAGAATTTTATGTGAAAGAATTCCCACTTATCTGTTAACATAATAAGAATAGCATTAAATGTTAGAAAATATGATACAAAGAGAATGGTAAATTCATAAAAATATTACTTACATCTTTATAACTTTTAGCTTTATGAAATAAAATATGATCAAACTTAAAACTCATAACACTATAAGTAATGTTTTTTTTACACTATTTTAAATATAAAATTATGAAGTGAATTATGACAACAATGATAAATTCTTATGTTAATGACCTAGTTATTTGATATTATTGCAAAAAGTTGGAGATAAGAGTTAACAAAAATGGTAAATTCTAGTTTTTTACCTCCTATTATTTTTTATGGTTTCTTAATATTTGAATTATTCAGTTCATCCAGGTTTAGTGACAACACGGCTTAAACCATAACAAAAAGAGGATAGTTCTGTTTTTTTGTGTTTTTTTATTGCACTGCCACGATTATGGTCATATTGCCAGTGTCCAGCTTATTTATTGGTGGAGGAAGACCCAGACTTCTGTCATAGGTGGAGCCATCAGTGCACAGCAGGTTAGCTCAAAAACCTTCTCACATGATCACGTGATTAAGTTTACATAATTGTTTATTTGTTTTCTCAATTTAACATCCAACTGATGACACTCTTCCATTTTCTTGGAGAGGTATTTCACCAAAAACTGATATAATGATGCCATCACTAGGATAGCATGCCATGATCACATTACATAACACCACACCCAGTCACGTTTTTTTTTTGGGGCCACAAGTTGTGAAACTATCTTGAAGTGACTTACATGGGGCGCCTGAGGCTGAGCAGTTAGAGTTGCTGACTTGTAAGTTCTCAGCCCCAAAGTGCCTGGGTTTAAGCCCCTAACTGCCTGGGTTTAAGCCCCTAAGTGCCTGGGTTTAAGCCCTAACTGCCAGGGTTTAAGCCTCTAACTGCCTGGGTTTAAGCCCCTTACTGCCTGGTTTTAAGACTAAAAACTCTAACTGCCTGGGTTTAAGACTCTGACTGCCTTGATTTACGACTCTAACTGCCTAGATTTAAGCCCCTAACTGCCTGGGTTTAATACTCTAACTGCCGGGGTTTAAGCCCCATAACTGCCTGGGTTTAAGCCCTAACTGCCTGAGTTTAAGCCTCTAACTGCCTGGGTTTAAGCCCCTAACTGCCTGGTTTTAAAACTAAAGACTCTAACTGCCTGGGTTTAAGACTCTAACTGCCTGGGTTCAAGACTCTAACTGCCTAGGTTTGAGACTCTAACTGCCTGGGTTTAAGCCCCTAACTGCCTGGGTTTAAGCCCCTAACTGCCTGGGTTTAAGACTCTAACTGCCCGGGTTTAAGACTCTAACTGCCTGGATTTACGACACTAACTGTCTGGATTTAAGCCCCTAACTGCCTGGGTTTAAGACTCTAACTGCCCGGATTTACAACTCTAACTGCCTGGGTTTAAGCCCCTAAATGCCTGGTTTTAAGACTAAAGACTCTAACTGCCCGGGTTTAAGACTCTAACTGCCTGGGTTTAAGACTCTAACTGCCTGGGTTTAAGCCCCTAACTGCCTGGGTTTAAGACTCTAACTGCCTAGATTTAAGCCCCTAACTGCCTGAATTTAAGACTCTAACTGCCTGGGTTTAAGACTCTAACTGCCCGGGTTTAAGACTCTAACTGCCTGGATTTAGGACTAATTGCCTGGATTTAAGCCCCTAACTGCCTGGGTTTAAGACTCTAACTGACTGGATTTACGACTCTAACTGCCTGGGTTTAAGACTCTGAATGTAAAAAACCTTTATTTGGGTACATTTTTCAACTAACCTATGGTGCTACAGTGTTTCTACCCAAATGTAAATCTGTCTGGGGTTTTGCTCCACCAACAATTAGCTGGACTTTGCAAGTATGACCTAATTGTGTCTTTGCAATGTAACATACAACAAAACAAGTGACCTGCAGGTGATCAAGGAAGCAATACCTTGTCCAATATGTCCAAATGGTTTAGATTTTCTGAACTTCAGTCAAAGACTCTATCGTATATATATAGCACTGCAAAAGCTGGTTTATTGTAGCGAGCAAATAAACTAATTAAGCAGTTACAGGATGAAAGTATTAGCATTGTTATAGGCCTATAAGACTACGAGCCTGGGAAAATCTCTTCAGTTGGAGGCAGTTATTGTTGACATTTACTGTTGAATGTATATCTTAAAAAGTTATCGCATTTAAATATCATCCATAATTTGAAACGGCAGAGAGTGCTCAAGTCCTTTTTACAAACATTTATCTTTTCTTTCTTTTTTATTTTATATACATTTAATACCTATAAAAGGTCCTATAATCAGAACTCAGCCAGTGGGCGGGCTGATAGTATCAGATACCTTTTCTGGAGCATAAATTTGTAAGCTGTAGTAAGGATTCACCATGAACATAATGTTAAGGTGGCTTGTGATAAGCCCATGAACCATAACTGGCTTTCGTGAGTTTTTTTTTTTATTGATGCCCCTAGATTTATTGGCATTCACTCTGAAGTGTGCCATCCTTTATGGAATGCATTAGAAATTTGGGAATGGGCTGTTGATGTAGTTATCATGTCTTTCGTAACACCTTGGAGATATCCAGACAAGTATATTTTCGTAGAAATGGCCAAGCTGTTGCGATTGGTACCTTCTTAACTTCTCACCATATATAATGTACCGACTTTGGAAACTTCGAACCATGTGGGTTAAGCAGGTGTTATTCTCATCTGTAAGCAGTGCTGTACGAGGGTTTAAAGATTGTTATTTGTTCAATATTTCTTAACTGAGTTTCTTAAATGATTGGTTTTAAGTTTAGTGTTGGGAAATCGGTTGCAAATCATAATCGATCATTGGTTGGAATCGGTTGTCACTTCTGATGCGATTTCACCGATTATAATCGGTTAATTAATCTACGCAGTGTCACGTTCACAAATGGTTTTTGATTAGTAGCTTACTTAATTACTCGATACTATAGTGTACTTGCTGCCACTTTCTATAAAACATTTGGTGTTTCAAGGACAAAATACCAATTGTTTACTTGCTTTCTATTTTTATATGCTCGTAAATCTCAAAGGCCGCCATTTTAATTTTCAGAGTGATTTGCCTTTTTCACCGGATAAGTGTAAAAGCCGGAACCTGTACCTTTAATTGGAATGCATTTGCACTCTTCTGTTAATCAATTATGAGAGAATGACATCGATTATAGACATCAAGAAGCTTTTACACGCCACTTATCGATATCTTCCGATCATCGGCGCATCACTAGTTTAGTTGTTAAATGAGTTGTCTGTTACATTTAGACAATATGCAATTCAAATGGTGCAGCATATGTTACATCCAAGTGAAGGCCAATTGTTCGATCGTATTTTCAACTCATTTTACGCCACTACTCATCTGAGGTCTGGCTTTCTCGTTCTTCAAATGGCGTATTGTCCTTTTTTAGACATATACTTTTTAATTCATGATTTATGCTCTGACATTGTAATGGGTGTATTTTGTCGTACTCTCTTGGTTTGGGTTTGAATCACATATTAAATAATTTAATATAAATATAAATTTAATGCTAAGCAATTACTCCCGGTTACAATATTGTAACGATTACATGCATACATGCACTGTTATTAGTTAAGCGTGTGCATGCAAGTTTCTCCATTGACATTTTGAAGACAAATTTATTTGAATTTTTATAAAGATGTTATTCCAACATACTTCCTTTGAATATCATTTTTCTTAGGAATGCCTTCCTTAGAGATTGCACCTGATCTGTTAACACGAGACCTTTTTTTTAAATTGGCTTAGTATGTGTTCACCCTTTGATAAAGTGCATGACACAAATTTTTGAATGTAATTTTCAGAAAATGAATTAAAATGGGCTGCATACTTTTCTTAAAAGAATCACTTTGAAATGGATTTTTTTTATGCAAAACTTACTCAACTGCAGTTATGTTTAATAGCATTGCGGATAATTTTTTAGTTCAGCAGATATATCCTTTTTAATGCTTGTTTAATGACATGGTAAAACAGTTGTAGCATAATGTTAAGTGCATTTACCGTACAGGTTCATATATCATGTGTTACAGTAAAAGTTTGATATACTGCCAGTTAAAGTCACATATATTGGGTGTAGGTATAAGATCTTACTGATTACATGCAAAACACCGTACCACTTTTGAGAAATTCTATTGTGTAAACAGCTGATTTACATTTCTTTAATGTTATGTCATAACAGTTACTGAACCCAAAGTTTTCTGTGCCTGACTCCACCCTTTTTTGACATCAAAGTTTAAGGTAACTTAAGTTCAAAATTATTTTTAATATAAAAAAGTAATAAAAGGAAAATATTGTGTTTTTTGTTGTGGTTCTTTTGTTTTTGTTGTTGTTTCTTGCTTTTTGAAATGAGACAGAAATATAAATTTTATTAAATATTAAAAATTATATAAATTTAAATATAAATTGTCTTGAATTACTTCTTTGATTATTTTTTCTTTTTAAATACACTACAAAAGACGTACTGGCATATATTATATATGGATATATAAGTTGTTTTTTTTTTTAATATTCTTCATATAGGCAACAAAAACTCAGAAAGAGCTAAAGAATTAAACTGAGGTTTAAAACATTTTGACACTGAAGTTGCATTTATACCAGGGGTGTTCATAAAGTTTCTGGAAATATGATGTAACTTTGAAAAAAATAATATTTTTTTACCAAGAACTTTAACATGTTATGCCCTTTAATTGATATTACTGAAATGAAAGGATGACCATCACCAGTTGTACACTGCAGTTTGTGATTTTTTTTAGTGACTGATTTAAAGAACCATGCTAGTCACTTGCTGTATTACTTCCAATGCCATTTTTGAGAAAAGAAAAATATGTAAAATTCCTACTGTCACTTTCATTGCCAACTTCATTTTAAGTGTTGACTTTTTTTTGACATTGCAGTAGCTTAGAACTCGGGTTTCAACAGAGGGTGCTTGTGTCTGAGTTGTTAGAGGTGTCAAATTGTAACTTACTCCTCGCCTCCTCACCTAAGGGTTAAGTCCCATTTTTAGGCCAAGAACATTCATTTGGAGTGGTTGTTTGGGGGTTGGAGGCCTGGGGTGTGTGGGTGTGGTTGGGGTGTCTTCCCCCTCCAGTATGAGTTGGACTTTACAAATGTGAACATAATTGTGTTGAAGCAATGTATAAAAAAACCCAAACCAAGTCAAATCTCGCGCTGACTGGTCAGTTTACTATAGGTCACAAAACTCATTAAAAGTGAGTTTATCTGATTTGTTCTTGATACTCTCCATAATTTTCACACAAAAGTCCATTTTGTGGGAGCTAAGAACTCATTAAAATGGTCACATGAAGACCGTTCGTTTAAGTAGCAGCATTATTCTGGTTTGGAGAAGAAAAACACATTTCATCGTGATAAATAATTTCTCTAATCTGACCCTAATGTTGACTGTTAACAAATATATCACCATATCGTTTAAAGTATTAAAAAGGACGATATTTGTGGATGACGATACTTAACACCTTGGCTACTGATACTCTTAATTTTAATTAAACAATCTTTTCATATATGTCAGTGAGGAGTTGATCTTTGATGGATTAGGGTGTGTTTTTTTATTATAATGACTGTCAGCCAGATGATTAGTTACTTTTTTACTACACTCGAGGAAAGATTGTATCCATTGGCTAAGCGGCTCATCATTTTCTCCATTGCTATTGCGGGGCGGTCTAGAGGTGGAGATGACAATGGCCACAATAGACAGCATTTATCAGAAAGCATCATTACAAAATATCTGCAATGGTGTTGCTTGTCATTTAAAACATATTTTTCAATGGTATTATATCAGGCACTGTCATAGAGAGGGTAGTGATAAATAGGGGGGGATTAACCCTTAACATGCTAAATTTATTGTTAAAGAAATACAAAATCTTGTTTATATTTTAGCAACTACATGCTAAAAGAAAGATAACAACTTACAAAAACATGTAACTTGAGATTCGGGTTCAAAAAGTGAAGATCTGATTTGACAGCTCTCAGTAGGAACCTGGCTCAGATCTGGGTCTATACTATTTGTCTTAGCCTTATTTATTTGTGCTTGGCTAGTGCTTGTGCTTGACTTAAGAGTAAGGTACAAACTCAGCAGCAGTTTTGGCATTGCTCATTGTATGTTGGTAGTAATGGGCCAGATCCTGCTGTTTGGGTCAGCTGTTGCTTTAATGAGCAAAGCATTATACTGAAAAGTGTTGATCAAAGGTTATGTTAAAAACTGAATGTAAACATTGTACTTGTAGCAATGTTTGTTTTTTTGTTTGTTTTTGAAATGCATTGCAATTATGCTCATTATAGCGACGTTCAGCTGTTTTAGTGGAGGAAGACCCGAGACACATGCCTGGGTAGAACCACCGGCGCACCGCAGGTCAGCTGGAAGACCTTCCCCCATTGAGACATTCACCCTGAATGGGCCTCAAACCCACGCGTTGGAAGGCTAAGCAGTCAGAGGAGTTGCAAATTTGCAACTCTACCACCAGGCCACGTGCGCCACGTGTAGCATTGTATATATAATAAAACTACATTAAATACTGTTTGTATATTTGCTTTGTCTCTATGGAGTAATCAGTAGAGAAATTGGCTACTGTACAAGAGGTACCAGGAGTGAATTATTGAAAGGAACACAATATTATTTTGCCTCTGTTGCATTTTTGTTATTTTCTACCTCTATTACTGTCCAGTATTTTACAGCTTCTTAAGTTCATAAAAATTAAAGGCAAGTGGATCAAGCACCCAACATTGGTTCTAAAAAACAAAATTCCAAAAAAAGCTTCTAAAGTTGTTGACAATTATGTTTTCCAATAATAATTTTAATTCACGTAAATAGTTCAATTGGTAGAGTGTCAGCTTGCGGATCGGGAGGTCGCGGGTTTAAACCCTGGCCAGGTCAAACCAAAGACTTTAAAGTTGGTAGTAGTGGCTTCCCTTCTAACGCTCGGGGCTAAGGGAACAGCATTATGCCTGACTCATTGGTGTCAGTATAATGGACCGGCCGGGTTCAGTCCGTGGGTACCTCATAAGTGTCCCTGTGCTATAATGATAGAAATGTCTCTAGTATCAGCAAAAATGGCAAAAATGCCATCCCATCCCATCCCATTCACATACCACTTGACACTGTATGATCAAGGTAAGCAATGTTATATTGACTCTAAGCTAGAAGCATTATATTTGATAATAGGTATTTTGCTCAAAAAGGGAAATAAAGTATATTCCCTAAGCCTTAAACAAATTACATTAGGATGAAAATATAATTAGTTGAGCATGATGTGCTGCATTTTTTTTTCATAAACTTTAAACTTCAAATAATTTTCTTTTTGGTATGTCTTTTGGAAAAATGCAGCATTTTGCACATTATAAAACAAACCAAAAAAATCATAAATAAAATGATAGCATTCTCTCAAAACCACAATAGTGCTATTCATTAAGTTTAAGTGAGGGCCCATTCTCATGTCTATTATGTAGAAAGGATTAAAAATGCTGGTAACATTCTGGACCCAGTGAGGTTTGACAACAAGAAAATAAAATGATTGCTGTTTTTTGTACAATTGAATAAAGAGACGAAGAAGAAAAAACACTGCTTTATAGTTCTGGAAGACCATCTAATTACATTATGACAAGCCATTCTTGAACTAATATGAAACAGTAGGGTGGACTTTAACAACTCACTACTACCCAACATGGCACGTTTCAATGGGGATCATGGCTACTTACCACGAGACAATAACCCACGACCCTTAAGAAACCGTTGGCTCTTTGACCATCCTGCAGAGATTTGCACTCGATGGGGTCTTGGTAGATTGCCATGATAAAAGCTGTTGTTATTATCTCCTATTCAAGTTTATGTTTAATTGGTGTGTATAATATCTTGTGGGAGGTAACTATGTCATCCGATTAAAGGGGGTATCTGAAAGTTTGCCTATTTCAAATACATGCCAAATCATTCATGATTTTACCCCTGTTTTGGGTCATGGTTTTTGCACTACCTTAAAGTTTGGTCGTATTGCTGATGATTTTGAACATTTCCTCAACTGCAAGGCAGTGTCAATTGTGAAAGTAAGTGTTGATATTTTCAGGTAACAATAATTAGTTTGGTTGTTTGGGTGTTGAGTGGGGAATGGGCCAAACTGTTGGAGACCCCCTCTGAAGCAGAAGGACTAGAAAATGAAATAATGTCCATTGCAACTTTTTATGAACTCAGGTCTGTGTTTTCACCTGGCATTGTATGGACATGGGGGATAAAAGGGGTCAAGGGTGCTTGATAAGTAGATGTTTATTTGTTGGTTGTTAAAATGTTCACCAACATGGCACCCTTAGATTGATTTTCTCTGCTATAAGTGAATATGGTGCTGCCTTCACATTGATAGCATGATCACCAACTTGGGACATTTAGGTCTGGGATTCCTTCTGATTTAAGTGAATGTAATGCTGCTTTCACATTGGTAGCATGACTACCAACTTGGAACTGTTAGGTCTGGAATTCTTTCTGATTTGAGTGAATGTAATGCTGCCTTCACATTGATAGCCTAACCACCAACATGGCACCGTTAGGTCTGGAATTCTTTCTGATTTGAGTGAATATAGTGCTGCCTTCACATTGATAGCCTTACCACCAACATAGCACCGTTAGGTCTGGAATCTTGATTTGAGTGAATATAGTGCTGCCCTCTCATTGATAGCCTGACCACCAACATGGCACCTTTCAGTCATATAGGAACTTACCCCTGCTTTGATTGGAAACAATGCTGCCTTTACTTAGAAAAGTTTCTGTCCTCTTTGTCTGGTCATTAATAGCATCTTGTCAATTAATGCAGTTTTTTATGGCCAGCTATTATTTTTTAATATGATTCCCTTAATCTGTTGCATATATTCATCAGCCATACGAAATCCTAAATTCCTTGATAACCCGTGGCATAGTGGTAGAGTGGCCGATTTGTAACTCCTCTGACTACGAAGCCTTCCACCACGTCAGTTTAAGTCCCATTAGGGGTGAAAGAGTTAATGCGGAAAGATCTTCCAGATGACTGCAGTGAGCTGGTAGTTCTACCCAGATGCTTGCTTGTGGTCTTTCTCCACGAAAATAGCAGGATGTCACTGTTGATCGTAATTGGTCGCTGCAATGTCTTTCAGAACAAAAACAAAAAACAGCTAGAGACTCAGCAACAAAAAGTGCAGATCCTGATCAGACATCTCCCAGCAATTGCAGGATAATCTGGAGCTACACCTCCTGCCTAAAAATTATAAATTTCGACTAAGACCGTTAAGAGTTAGTGTAAAAATAAACATTAATTATATTTATAACTTTCTGTTCTGAACTTTGTTCTCCTGTTTATCGTTTCAGTGATCATTAAAGGAAATTCAGTGAGCAAGTATTATCGGTTCTTTGGAAAGACGGACAACTGGGTGTGGCTTCAAACTAGAGCGTCGATCATCTACAATACAAACAACAAGCCACAGTATATAGTCTGCATGAACTATGTTATCAGGTGAGTGAGGAATACACACTTTCTAATGGTGCTGCCTTCACGGTTAATTATGTATTTATTTTATTATAATTTAGTAATTCATTAACATACCAAGCCTAGCATCATTTTCAACAAAAAATATTTATGTGGAGGTCTTCTATCTGATCTGTGATGCACAGGTAATTCTACCCAGAAAATAAGGCTGGCATCTTCCTCCATCAATAATAAGCTGGACATTGCTTATATGATAATAATTGTGTGATGTAACCAAAAAATACCCTCCTGCTATTAAACTGCATTTAAATAAGACCATCAGACTAGTTATTTACATGCTCCCATTCGAATCTGCCTTAGCTGTAGCCTATCATCACTTACAAATTGTTCTTTAACAACTTAAGTTGAAACCAGGTCCGCTTATACTTTTTAGGGTGTATTTTATCATAAATCTTAAGATCATTTTTTTTTCTTAAGAAAGATTTTCTTTCTTTAAGAGTGTTTCATTTATATTTCGGAAATCGCTGTCAGAGCATTGCTACTAATCACACTTACGACTGTTTGTTAAAACTCACTTAGGAGTGATCGTAAGATGGAATTTAAGAACTTTTTTTCAATTGATCTTAAGATTTTTTGTAAAATGCACCCATAATTTACTAAACAGACCAATTTGTTTGTAAGTTTATGAAAATGTAATAACTAAACCTCATTTTTATATAACCAAGTAGATGACAGAAGTGTAAAAACTAAGAAATACAATAAATTAAGCTTTAAATCTTGCAATATAAATAGATATGTTGATATTAGTTTATGAAGTTATTTATAAACAATTCTTGTAAAAGTGCAGAATTTTAATCATTTATATCCATGCTAGTCACTTTTAGTCCATTAACTACTTCATTTGATAATACCAAATTTTAAACCAGACCTGAGATGCTTTTCATGAAAGAAAATAAGTTATTTTTTCTTATTTCTTATTTCCTTACAGTTTGAAAAATAATCAGGAATTTCTTAGATTTAATGGTTGGATGAATGAAACTTAAGAAATTGTTTGAATCCACGGTAACAATTTGTCAGTTAAGGAATTTTAATAGTTTTAGTCAGAAAAAATTACTAAGATTCCTTATGAATATGACGCAAGGCAGCACAGTCTGTAGTGTCGGCTCCAGGTTTGAGAAGCCCAGGGGTCAACCCCGGGTCACAACATACCAAAGCCAATCAACATTGAAGTGGCAAGCAAGCAAATATATATTAGTTCCAAGACTGGTAGGCCCAGTATCAGGAGAAGGTAACTGGGTTGTGATATCATGCTTGGTATTGCTTGCATGCTATACACAGTGATGGCAGCACTATATCTGCCTCAAGTGGACACTGTCCTTTGATAACTTAATGATTGTTGAGTGAATAATCTTTATGGGAGCTTGCTGTTCTGGATTTTCACTATTGGCTAAGCAATTTCAAGGTCTTGTCTAGTAGAAGCTAATTTCTCACATCTCCCTTTTTTTTTACCTTTACAACTTCTTTTCTCTTTACAATATGGGGCATGTAATGGGATCAGTTACCTCTAACTATATACTTTCTTCAACCTATGTGTAAATAAACCTTATTTATGACAAGTAAAACAAGTAAATGAATCTGTATTTCCGGCATCTGGTTACTATCGGGTCAGATATTCTAACGTTGAATGATCTTGTCATTTGTCCTTTGAATGCTACATTGAATAAGCAGTTATCTATTGTTTTTATTTGCTAACCATTTAATGCATAGGTAAAATACCTTGGATTTAACTCAGCAGCAAATGCTAAAGATCATGATCGGAAAGCTCCGAGGGGAGGCTGGCTGATTGGGAGTTTCACAAATTGCCTAAGCATGATCATTTTGTGCTTAGCAGGCTAAGAAATTATTGGACTGGCTCAATTGGAGGTGTGACCAACTTTGCTGCACGCAAGGCCGATAAAAGGTTTCTAAGATTTCTCCTCCATTGTATGACTGGCGCTGTATTTCGTAATCCCTGCTGATCATATAACATTGAAACATGTAACCATAGTCTGGGAAGATGATTTTCAATTTGTTAAATATGATACTATGATACAGAATATACTAATTACGTGATGATGCAGGCTTATTTACATGTAAAAAGCTCACAACTCAACCAATTAGACAATCAATTAAGTTGTGTTAAGTTTTTGGTCGAGGTTGCAGTTTGGCTTCAAATGTTAGAGTCAGATTGCAGATTTTACCTTTTTTCCTTACATAAAAGCTTTAATGCAGTTTGAGTAGAACCAGTGATATTTCATGTCACATCTTATACATCCCCTTATACATACCCTTAATCATAAGTAAGATTTCTTTGTTTTTCAAGAAAAGTTTTTAACAAAAATATGTTTTTAAAGGTTTTATAAAAGTTTTGATGAAGAATATGTACAAAATATTGTTGCTCCATATAAATAAATTACAAGAAGTAATATATAATAAATTTAGAATGAATACTACAAAATATTGCCCTTATAAACATTAAAAAATATAATTTAAGATAAGATTAAGATCTTTAGACCATTTGTACTAATTGTAAAGTGACAAATTTGTTGTCCAATATCAAATTATTCTGTAAATACTATGTGCCAAAACCTTTTCATGTTAAATCACAAGACTCGGTTTCATACATGTATCTCTATCATTACAAATCTTTCTTCCATATGCAAATTTAATTGACATGCTAAAATCATCATGCTTCTAGTGATAAAGTAGTCAGACACGAACAAGACAGTTAAATGGAAAGTCAGGTGACAAAACATGATATCTGATACCGTGCACCTTAACCTGCTCAAGACGGCGCTTGTAGCCGAGCGGTGTGAGTATCCGCCCAAGCCGCTGACTTGTAAATTCCTTATCCCTCAAGATGAGGGTACGAGTTTTGGTCAGAGTTGGAACTTTTATGCTGGGAGGTCTTTCAGACAGCCTGTTCGCCAATAGTTTCTACCCTGACAAATGTTTGGGGTTTTACTTTACTTATAATAAGCTTAACAGCACCAATAAAATAACTGAGTATGTTTGATGTAATAAAAAACAAAAAAGAGTTGCCAAATTCTTCCTTTTCATCCTCTCACTTTGAAACTTTCATTTTTCATTTCCTAGCGCCCCCCCCCCCCCCCCCCCCCCCCCCCCCCAGTAAATAATGTAAAATACTGTAAGCAAACAAGAGAGTAATGCATTACAAAACTAAATTTTGGTAGGTGAGGAACTGAGGATGGGTGGTTGTTTTCTGCCTTGTAAAATTCACAGAGGGGTTGTGGGTTGGTGGTGGTGGGGGGGGATCCATCTGCCTTCAAAGTGGTTAGATAATTGGTAAAAAAATAACACCATATTAGGCTAGACAAGGTAATAAATCAACATTGATAGCAAAGGGCAAAGGTTTTTTTATTCATATTAAACTCATTATACTTCACAGTGAAAAGATTTTACTGCCAATACAAATAAAGACCTGTTAATCTTTAAATTACCCTATGGCTTCTTTTAAAGAAAATAAATAACTTCATACCTTATAACCCCCATGACCCCTGTGAACTTTGAATGACATCAAAAGCATTTATGTATGATCTTACTCATCTCATTCATATGTAAATTTGTCATATTTTGTTGTAGACATCAAATCAATATTTCATCAAAACAATAACCATATAAAATACATATAACAATCTTTTATATCAAATACATATAACAATATCGAAAGACTGTTTGGGAAATTAGGACAAAAATTTCGTATAAACCCATTCTTAATTATATAATAACTTTATTGAAAGACAGAACTAATCGCGAAAAAAAAATCACCCTGAATGTGTATTCTTTTCAATTGTATAAAAATCTGTATAAAAATCTCAATAGCGGTCTATATAACGTGATCTCAAAAGTAAGTGGTCATGTGATTTTATAAGTTTTAAAATAGCTATCTTTCCAACGTGGCTCGGATAGGAAATACCTATTTGCAATGGCGAGTGGTGATTTATGCTTGATTGTTCTCTAAGATCTGGGATATATATGAACAGCATTTTGCAGGACCTTTTCAGGTAACAATGACTTACTTGGTTATTTGAGAAAAGAAATTGTGGTCCAAACTGTTGGATACCACCTTTAAGTCAATAATAGTGCAAGTGGGGCTGGGGCTGCCATAGGGAAATAAATGGCAGCTTTGATAAAACTACAGTTGCTTGTCTTGATGGCTTGGATTTTAACTGAGTTACGACTTTTTTGCTATCTCTACGGTAACTGTGGCATAGCAGTATCAGAGGAGTGTCGTCACCTTCATTGATAATACTTGCTCAACTTCTCATCCTTGTTTTTATATTCCCTATCCTTCATGTTTCTATACCAATTACCTCCCAATCCTTCATGTTTCTATCCCCCCTACCTCTCTATCCTTCATGTTTCTATCCCCCTAACCTCCCTATCCTTCATGTTTCTATCCCCCTAACCTCCCAGTCCTCCATGTTTCTATCCCCCTAACCTCTCTATCCTTCATGTTTCTATCCCCCTAACCTCTCTATCCTTCATGTTTCTATCCCCTAACCTCTCTATCCTTCATGTTTCTATCCCCCTAACCTCCCTATCCTTCATGTTTCTATCCCCCTAACCTTTCTATTCTTCATGTTTCTATCCCCCTAACCTCTCTATCCTTCATGTTTCTATCCCCCTAACCTCTCTATCCTTCATGTTTCTATCCCCCTAACCTCCCTATCCTTCATGTTTCTATCCCCCTAACCTCTCTATCCTTTATGTTTCTATCCCCCTAACCTCTCTATCCTTCATGTTTCTATCCCCCTAACCTCCCTATCCTTCATGTTTCTATACCACTAACCTCCCAATCCTTCATGTTTCTATCCCCCTAACCTCTCTATCCTTTATGTTTCTATCCCCCTAACCTCCCTATCCTTCATGTTTCTATCCCCCTAACCTCCCTAACCTTCAGGTTCCTATCCCCCTAACCTCCCTATCCTTCATGTTTCTATCCCCCTAACCTCTCTATCCTTCATGTTTCTATCCCCCTAACCTCCCTATCCTTCATGTTTCTGTCCCCCTAACCTCCCTATAATTCATATTTCTATCCCCCTAACCTCCCTATCCTTCATGTGTCTATCCCCTAACCTCCCTATCCTTCATGTTTCTATCCCCATAACCTTCCTATAATTCATATTTCTATCCCCCTAACCTCCCTATCCTTCATGTGTCTATCCCCCTAACTTCCCTATCCTTCATATTTCTATCCCCCTAACCTCCCCATCATTCATGTTTCTATCCCTCTAACCTCTCTATCCTTCATGTTTCTAACCTCCCTATCCTTCACGTTTCTATCCCCCAAACCTTCCTATAATTCATATTTCTATCCCTCTAACCTCCCTATCCTTCATGTTTCTATCCCCCTAACTTCCCTATCCTTCATATTTCTATCCCCCCTAAACTACCTATCCTTCATGTTTCTATCCCTTTAATCTGACCATTATTCCTTCATAATTTTTATCCTCTCTTAGTTTCATCTTCTCCTTTATTCTGTTATTCCTTCACTAAATGGGTCCCTGAACTGCTCATCTTCCTTCACTTCAAAAATTTTACCCTCATCCTTCTTCCTTGCCTTGTCTTCTTTACTTCTAAATTTGAAGGTGTCTGTGAAAAAGTGGTTGGTCTGTAATTTGTAATTCCTTAGGCAATAACTTGGGTTCAAATGCCGATCAGGGAAAGAACTTCTATGGGGGAAGGAGGACTTGCTTTTACCTGATGTGTGCTAGAAATGTGTCCAAGGTCTACCGCCATTCAAAATAGACGTTTCCAATATGGGCAAAATAGCATCTGTGTTGTTTATCTATAATAAAATCCACCTGTTTTCTTCTTTCTTCTCTTCTCTATCCTCAGCCCTTATATTGATCAATTTTATTTACATTTTTATCAGCCACTTCCTTGGCTTAATCATCAATTTCTGAAGCCTTTTCATATACATCTTCCTTTTCTCCTCCTCCACTGCCTTCATCGCCATCAATTCCTCCTCTTGCAAGAGGCATTTCTTCTGTTCATCCCTCAATCCCCTTATGTCCATTCCCATTTTTCTTTCATTTTCTTGTAAATAAACATCCTTATAAGAAACATATTTTATCATCATCAGCTGTCTTATTTCCCTTCTTATGTAACTCCTAATTTTTTCTGCCCTTTTCTTTTTCCGCATCTATTGGACCATACCACAATTTGTAGGTAACTCCTCCTCCTATTGAAAGCCTCGCAGTTTCTTTTCATACCTTGGTTAAGTGCTCACAAACAGTATCACAAACAAACAGCACATGTTCTTCTGTGTGAAGTAGGTCATGTGTTCAAAATATGGTTTACTCTTATACTGATTAGACAAACCAGCTGATGTAAACAGTTTAAGAATTGTCAATGTATTTCATATCATACACCTTTGCCCACTTCCCTAGGTTAAGAATTGTCAATGTATTTCATATCATACACCTTTGCCCACTTCCCTAGGTTAAGAATTGTCAATGTATTTCATACCATACACCTTTGCCCACTTCCCTAGTTTAAGAATTGTCAATGTATTTCATATCATACACCTTTGCCCACTTTCCTAGTTTAAGAATTGTCAATGTATTTCATATCATACACCTTTGCCCACTTCCCTATCTCCATTTCTTTGAAGTTGAAAGGGTCATTTTAACCTCCTACTCAATCTCCCTCCCTTCTCCTCCTCCCCCTCCTCCCTCTCCTCTTTTTCAAAAGACAACTTCTTTTCTCTACCATCTAACAGCCATTTCTTCTCTTTATCTAACCTCTTACTTCCATCTCTGCTATTTGTCTACTTGCTCAATCTCAATCTCCAATTCTTCCTTTACTTCAGTTAACCTCTTACTCCTTTTCCTGTGGTGTTATGACATATCATCAATGTCTTCTAATCCCTTTTTCCATCCTTCTGAAATTATTTCACCACTAAAGCCAGAAAAAAGGGCATTAGACCACTTCAAGCTGGTTTGCCTCATTAACAGAACTTGCAGTTCTTGACCCTTGTTAGTTTGCAGCTGCAATATGAGACATATTTTTAAGAATATACCATCTTTTCCACCACAGCCCCTATTCTCTTCTCCCTTGATTTGTTTACTTACCCCCTACTCAATGTCATACCGTTATGTTTACCCACCCTATGTGCAACAATGATGTGCTAAAAGAGTGTGTATGACCATAATGTATTATGCACACCATATTTTATGCTGAATCCCATTGTCAACAAGGTTTAAGGACCCAGTTCACTCTCTCTAGAGAATTGTTTCTGTTTATTGGTTTAAACAATCCACTAAAATTCATTCATTTATCCAGAAACTTTATTTTCCTGGAAACCAGATACAGAGCTACCTTCACAGTGTATAGCATGCCATGAACACCTGACATGAGACCATGCCCAGCCAAATTATTCTGATGACAGGCTGACCAGTTACAGAACTATATTACAAGCACTATTTCATTGGGGGACAGTAGTAAAGCTGTACCATGACCATTTTTTATGTGGCTTAGGTATGACAATGCCCTGGATTGAACTTTAGACCTTCTGTACCTGAAGCTGACTATCTCCCTTTTGCGCTACCTGGTTCAATTTTCTCCTTGTATCTTGTCGAGAGATATACATTATGGCAGACCCATCTTCTGCTAGTTAATCTTACCAACTTGCTTCTATTTTTTATCCTACCCATAAAGGGCTGCTTATGTCAGAAGACATATTATAAATCAGTAGAACATTGACTCCACGTATGGGAGGCCCCGGGCCGCGACATACCAAAGTTGTTAAAAATAGTAGTCGTATAGCTCCCTTGCTAACACTCAAGCAAATAGAAGAGTAGTTCCACGACTGGTTCGCCCGATGTCAGGATAATGTGACTGGGTGTGGTATTATGTCAGGTGTTCACGGTATGCCATACACAGTGAAGGCATCACTATACCTGCTTCAAGTGGACACCATCTCCAGATGACTGAAATACTGTTTGTGGTACATAAAGCCAATAAACATGTTAAATGTAAGTCCCATGGTGAGCTAGCTATACCCAGTCCCCCTTGCCATCTTACTGGGACTACTTGTATCTTGTTGCAAGAGTGACAGTGCCCATGTTCCGCTGGGTGTAAAATCCCGGTCTGTCTCACACCCTTTTAAGGGCTGCTTGCATATTTGTTTCAAGAGCTTTACAACAAAACCCATGTTTAGCCAAGTGTGAAATCCCATTCTCTGTCAGCTCTGAAGGGCTGCTGCCTCACAGTAAGGGCTTCATGTGTCGTTGAATGATAACTTGATATATCATATGGCAGAACCCATGGATGGTCAGTCAGCCGTTAAATGGCCCTCTCTCCTCCCCTCCTCATCCTCCCCACCCCCCATCTACCCCAAAATGACAGGTATGATCAGCTGATTCCATCCGTCCTCTGGCAGTCTATGTATGTCTCTGTATGTCTCAATATCACGGCACCCACCATGCTTTTACAATGGATGTTTACTGATTTAAGGTAAAGGGATTTAAATTTCAATATTTTTGGTCTGTGAGGAAAGATGTTTGGAAGTGGTCAAGTGAGATTGATTTATTATGATTGGATGATTTTGTAAATGGATGTTATTCAAAAAATTATGTATTATTTTCTGATACAAGGTAAAATATCTTTTAGAGGAAATATACAAAGAATTCAATTAATTAACAAAATTATAAAAAATGAGCATTTAAAAATGATTAAGTAAAGTTCTTTTTGTTTAATTTTTAAAACTTTATATAATTATGAGTATTAGTAACCTATGATTTGAAAACAAAAAAAGAATGTCAGAATTAATTGAAAGATTACTGTCTGTGATGTAAAAAGAAATAATTTTTAGTTTGCATTAAAATAATATGTTGCTTAACTCTTTAATTTTGTAAATTATAGCTATAATGTACTATTTAAAGTATATTTCTTTTTAAGAAAATACAAGTTTGTAAAATGGAAAAACTTCTTTTTAGCCTCAAATCTGTGACCATGAAAATGTAATATGAATAATATTGTATATGTACTGTTGAAATAAGTGTTTTATAATAAATTATAATAAATATCTTAAAATTTTGATTAAAACTATATTACAAACATTTTATTTTTTATTTAGAGTAACATATATTTAATAATTTTTCATTATATTGTATGAAAATGCTACCAATTTTTTTCATTTTTTTTTTATCATGTTGCCAAAATCATTAAAAAAATTCAAAAATAAATAATATAATCATCGGCCAGTTCATTACAACTGATCTTACAGTATGGGTATAACAAGTTACAATTTGCCCATGTATTTAGCTCCTATATTCAAAAAGTTGCATTTTCATGCAATTATTCCCCCATTTTTATTTTATTTTTATTTTATTGTTCTCATAGTATAAAATTACATTAGAAATTAAAATTTTGTCTAATGTATCCCCTTTAAAAATTAAACTGTTTTTACAAGACTAAAACCTTAATTAATCAATACAATCCAACCACAATAGTATGAATGCCCATCGGACCGTCCAAATTATTTGTTCAATCATAGAATTCGAACTATCGTAACTTACCTAAGTTACATTGTTGATAGCAGCTGTCAGCCACTGTTGTTACCATTAACCAGTTTCTATTTAACATAATGTTATTGTCATTATTGTTATTTCCATCGTTGTAATACAGGATAAAACAAAAAGCAAGCTAATTGTTGATTCTTTATATATCGGTAAAATTGCAAGTAATCTTCCTTATTTATTATGAAATAGAAAACATCATTTCTCATTGTCATAAACAACAATAATGTCACAAATAATATCTAACTGTTTTGCTACATAAAAGGATGTCTTGCCAACCAAATGGCTTTATTTACCCTTGCCTTTCACCTTTCGGCATATGGGGAGCAACTAATTTGCCTATCAAATATGCAGGGTTTATGCCGTTACTTAATTAAATAAATACTATGTCAGCAACAGAGAGTGAAGAACTTGCTTATTGTTTGTCATAATAATGAATGCCATCCCAATTAGCAAAGCTGCTTTCACTCATGGAGGTGAAAAAATGTGGTGGCGGGTTTTGGTATTCGTAAAACTGTGAATTAAGTGCATAATTGATTCAAGGGATCTCGACAATAGTCCGATCAAGGGCAGTAGTCCGAAGTCTCATGATAATAAGTCTCGTAACATTTTCTACAGATGATGTAGGAAAACTGACGGAACTGGCGAATGTATCCTTAGTAGCACATCCATTCGTTTGATTGTGATTCAAAGTATCGTGATTGGACTGTCTTCTCATAATGCTGATGTCAAATTAAAACTCAGCCAAAGACATGAAATAAGAAATAGACCCTTTTCTTCTGAAGTCTTAAATTATTGCAGTATATCTTTCCTTAAAACTAAGCTTAAACTTATTTTGCCCTTTATTGAGAAATAGACCATTTTGTTCCTAAACTCATTGAAGCATAACTACCCCTTCTTCCTCTTAATTACTTAGCCCAAACTGCATCCCTCCTGCACCCCCCCCCCACCCCCCTACTTTTCTTATATTTTTACCCATAGCCAACATTTGCCCATTTAGCTTTACACCCATTTATTCTGAAGCCCCAATATAATTGAAATGTCTTTTATTTAGCTTAGGAAATGCTCAATGTTGTCCTTTACTAAGCAATAGAATATTTTTTCTGTAGCCTTTATATAGTTTTTTTTTTATACTAAGCCATGGCTGTAATTAATGTTTTCTACGCAAAAGACCCCATTTTCTATCTCCCTTATGTTAAGATTGTCTTTATGCTATACATGTAGTAAGTCAAATCTGTATTTGGCCTAGATGATTTTGTTGTGTAGCTTGAATAATTGTCTTTTTCTCATAAGCCAAAGACATATTTTCACTAAGAATCAGTATTTGTTCAGTAACCCTGATATTACCATCCTCTTTTACAATTATACTAAGCTAGAGCTATATTTTTTACCTCCACTAAGAAACGGACAGTGTTTGTTCAGTAACACTTATATTCTCTTTTACAATTATATTACTGGACCTGGTAGCGCAATCGGTAGAATATTGGGTCCTGGTTCAAACCTGGACTGCTACATACAATAGTTATAAAAAATGGTAGTAGTATAGCTCCCTTGCTAACGCTGAAGCAAATTTAAGGGTAGTTCCACAACTGGTTGGCCTGGTGTCAGGATAATGTGACTGGGTGTGGTATCATGCCATGTGTTTACTGCATGCTGTACACAGCGAAGGCAGCACTATATCTGCTTCAAGTGGACACTGTCTCTTGATAACTGAAATACCATTGGTGAGACAATAAACCCAACAAACAGTTATACAGAGCCAGGGCTATAGTTTGCCCCAAACTAGACAAAATAACCTTTGTTTCTGGATTAACAGTATTGGTAGGTCAGCATAAGACTAATCTAACTAAATTCAGAGGCAAAACTATTCTGTTTTCAAACATTTTAACAAATGTTTAAATAAAAACTCTTAAAAACAAATGCAAGAAAACACTGTTTTGTTAAAATATCAAAAAGGAATTTTTTACTTCACTTCTGAAAAAAATCATAAGAATTGTGTTTTCTCCTTTTCTTGCCAAAGATGTATTCTGCCCTTTGCTAAGCATTTGCCCTTTTTGTTTACAAACCCTATATGGGAATGTCTTCCAGATGCTAGTGGTTCTACTCAGACATTTGTCCTGGGTCTTCCTTAACCAAAACAGCTGGATGTTGCTGTAAAGACCATAATTGTTTAGCTCTGTTCTTGACGCTCAAACAAATATAAGGGTAGTTCCAAGACTGGCTGGATAATGTGGCTGGGTGTGGTATCATGCCAGGTGTTTCTGGCATGGTATACAGAGTGAAGGCAGCACTACAAATGGTAGTGGTACAGCTCCCTTGACATTCAATATAAGGATAGTTCCACGACTGGTTGGCACAGTGTCAGGATAATGTGACCGGGTATCATGCAAAATGTTTTGAAGGTGCTTATATCGCACTATATTGTCTCTAAATAATTGGGCAAAAAAATGTTTGTGGGACAATAAACCGAACAAACCATAATTGTGTCTTTGTTATGTATTAACAAAACAAATGGTATTTGATGGTTTATTGGGGATCTTTCCAGTCAACTAGTTAATGTTGTCTTCCACCACTGATGGAAAGAATTGCCAAAAATAGCCATTATAGGTGGTACCTGTTACAATTATGGTCATATTGGCGACATTCCAGCTTATTATTGGTGGGACCGGCCGCAATAGTACAGGTGGTAGAGCGTCGGCTTGCAGATTGGGAGGTCGTGGGTTCGAACCCCGGCCAGGTCAAACCAAAGACTTTAAAGTAAAGGTAGCATTGGCTACCCTCCTAACGCTCGGGACTAAAGCGACAGCATTACCCCTGACTCGTCGGTGTCAGTATAATGGACCGGCCGGGTTCAGTCCCAGGGCACCTAATAAGTGCCCCTGTGCTATAATAATAGAAATGTCACTGCGCAATATCGGCACAAATGCCAGCTAATCCCATCCCATCCCTATTATTGCTGGAGGGAGATCCCATATTTACGTCTGAATAGAACCACTGGTGCACTGCGGGTTAGCAGAAAAACCTCCCCACATGAAAGTTCTCGCCCCGAAGGGGACTTGAATCCACGCGGTGAGGGGCTGAGGAGCTTCAAGTCAGCGACTCTAACCACTCGGCCACAGGCGCCCCTTATCTTCAATAAACCATTTGTATTCAAAATTCGACAAAAATTTTGGTCACATCTTTTGGTTCCAAAATATCATAGTAAACGAGTTATTTATACATAAATGCTCCAAGAAGACAATCTCACCTGTCAACTTTGATTCTTTGGAGAGCATTTTAGGGAAACTGTGGCTGTGTCTGCGTGTGGGAAAACTCAGTTTTTCATGTAGCATTGGCTGTAGTGGTAGTCAGAAAATCGATAGAGAATTGTTTCTAAGCTTAGCTGGTGGCATGAACAGGGGGAGGCAGTATTGCATCATTGGCAGGCAGGTAGAATTCAAGTGAGTTGGGTGAAAACAGTGTCTTGTCATAGTTTCCTGGAATAATTCTCTGTATCGCCATGCATTAAGTGGCAGTGAGGTGATGGTAATAAAGGTACCTCATTGTTTCCTAGTACCTGAGTAGTGCTAGTCTAGAAAATGTCAGATGGTGGTACCAAATTGTAGCAACAATCTGGCAAATTGAAGAACTGTTAGAGTGCAGCTTTGGTGGTGCTATATGTAAGAAGAAATTCTGATTTCCTGGTGTTTTGGGTGTATACTAGAGCCATTCCTTTTTGGATTTCTGGTGTCTGGAAAGTGGAAGATTTAGGGAAATTGCATGAAAAGGTGGTTTATGTGTGGACATTCTTGATTGGATAACTGACATGTCCGGTATGTTTTAAAATGTTTTTACTGGTACATTTTTATGATATATTCATTAAGGATATTGTACTTCATTTTATTCTTAACAAAGTATCTGGTATTTGAATTATAAGGCTTCTGGCAACAGTTGGAAGTAAACAGGACAGATTCTGACCAGAAATCCTGTTTCAAGTATCTTTTTATCTGCTGACTTAAGTGTTTTGGCATGTTAAACATGTGTCATTTTTTAAGAAGTCTTTTTCTTTTGCTTTACTTAGCATTCTTCCAATTGCTTAAATAAGCAATATAGCATATAACTGAAGCTGAAAATTATATTTATTTGCATTCTGTCCTTGTTATTTTTGGATTTTTTTGTATTTTGTTCTAAGTTGTAATCTATGATTATTTTGTTATAAGGGCTTTTCATTTAACCAGGAAAGCGTGAATATTCCAGGCTTTAAGGTATGTAGTGTAGATTCAGATCAGCCAGGATTTTTCGGTTTTGAACAAATTTAGAATGCTAATTTAAGGGTTTTTTTCAATTCTGTAGATTGGATGTATGCTATGTATAAGTCAATGAAATGAATTTATTTACTTTTGTTTTTACTTTTTGATAATAGCATGATTCTGTTTTTCTATCTCTCACATCCATTTTTGTGTTTCTACCCTGACTGTTCCACTCATAAAGAAGCCTTAATAGCATTTTCCTTTAACTGTTTAACGTCGAACAAGTAAAAGGTTAAGTACATTTGATACAGTAGTTTTTGGGTATTTTTTACTTAATACTTTGCGACAATAAGCAAAGTTGATGCAGTTGGACAGGTCTGGCTTTTTCTGTTAAACTACAGTTATAATGCCATTGTAGGGAAGCTATTACAAAAAAAATATTTTTTGTATGAATTTCATTAACAATTTCATAACATTTTCTGATTTTCTGATAATCTTTGTTTTAAGATATCCTACGTTTATGTCAGTATTAAGTTACTGTGGCAATAACCTTTGTACCAGACCTGGTAGCATAATCGATTGAGCATTGGCTCTAGGTACGGGAGGCCCTGGGTTCAGTCCCGGGCCGCATCATACCAAAGTAATTAAAAATGGTAGTGGTATAGCTCCCTTGCTAAAGCTCAGGCAAACATAAGGGTAGTTCCACGACTGGTTAGCCTAGTGTCAGGATAATGTGACTGGGTATGGTATTGTGCCAGATGTTCAAGGCATACTTTGCACAGTGAAGGCAGCACTGTATCTGCTTTATGTGGACACAGTCTGCAAATATCTGAAATACTGTTTTTGGGATAAACCCAATAAACAAACAAACAATAACCTTAAAATTTTCCAGTAAATACCATTATCATTGCTGCATAAGGTGAAATACCATAGTTTCAACTGGAAATGTCAACAACATAAACTAAACATATGATATTGTGGCATTTTATGAAAACATAAAAGATCATGTAAGCAGTAAAAAAACATCTTAAGGGTGAAATCCTAATAATAAGACAGTGAACAGTCTTTGATGCTTCACAACAGATGTTCCCCTCATAGATATTGTGCAGTGACATTTACGTTACCATGGTGTCAGAAATTGGCAGCTACCACAGCTTTGAATTAACACCTGTTGTTTCTTAGTTGTGTCAATTGGAACATTTACCTGTCTGATAATTCACAACTTAATTATTGTGTCTAGCTACAGTAAAAATAATTGTAAGTTTTGTTTTAACAAAGGCTGTTATGCAGAAAATTATGTTTCCAAAGGCTTCTTGAACCTTTATATTCCCTCAGCCTCTCACCTTTGAGCCTATTTCAAGTTTCTTTCCATTCTAAATGCCTTTTAGAACTTAATATCCTCACATCCTTTTACCTTTGTGCCTATTGCAAGTTTTTTTTTACCGATCTTAATTTCTTGTATACCTTTATATTCTTCACAACCTTTGACATTTGTTCCTAAATATTCTGCAAGCCACATCATCCTTCTGTGCCAAGGGACTGCTAGTATTGTCAGCACTTCTCAGATTTGGTTTGCTGCCAGGTTTGTTTAATTCATTGTTTTCCCACACAGTATTATAAAGCTGTCCTGTATAACAAGGTGAGGAGCTTTCAGTCTCAGAATTCTCCTTTAAAAAGGACCATCTTTTCTATTAGCATTCTAATCAGTTTTTGTAACAGTGATTTCTTTTTTTTTTATCTGTTATTTTTCCTAATAAAATTGTTTGTATTGGTCATTGACAATACGTAATTCTCATCTTTAGTGGGAATGGGATGGGATTTGCCGGCATTTTTTGCTGGTACTGTGCAGCAACATTTATGTCATTATAGCACAGGGTCACTTAAGAGGTTCCCAGGGACTGAACCCAGTCGGTCCATTATACTGACACCAACGAGTCAGGGGTAATGCTGTCCCTTTAGTCCCAAGCGTTAGAAGGGAAGCCACTTCTACCAACTTTAAAGTATTTGGTTTGACCCGGCCAGGGTTTGAATCCACGACTGCCCATTCAGCTAGCTGACACTCTACCACTTGAGCTATTGTGGCCGGTTCATTTTTAGTTGTTTGCTAATACAACTTAATACAGTTGTTTCAAAACTGCAGCAAATAGTGAAGGTCATAATTAGCGAGCTCCCTGTTTGATGTAATTGGCCAGGGTCTACACTATTATACTAGGTTTCATAAATTGATGGCTCAGCAATGTTCAGAGTTATGAACTTCTCTTTATTGCTTTTCATTAAATGTCAAGATTGCTGTATTAGTAAGATTTTGATTTGCAGTTTGCAGTTTAATTGCGACAACATGGATGTATTGATTTTATATAGGGGTTCTTACGACATTTATAAAATGTAATAAAAACACCTGCTTCGTGTGAATTCTTTAGAAAACAAACTGAGTTAAAGAGGCAGCTGGCATGTTGCCATGGTAACCAAATATACAGGTGGTAATATTAAGGGATGAAAAGAATCTTAAAGCACGTTTTGTCTGTTAAAGTATGTGTGAATTACAGAAAAAACAGTGTTAAAGAAGTGTACGTATTGTTGGAAACATTAGAGTTTGTTTTTTTCTTTGCCATTAAAGATACAAGGTTTGACTCTTTGTTTGATCATGATTGTATAAACTTTATGACCAGCCCTCAGGGCATAGTTGGTACAGTTTTGGCCTTGGCTTGAAAGGTTGTTGGTTTGATCCTTGGCAAAGACATACCAGAAGTTTGATGATGTCAATGATGTCATTGAGATTATAGAGGTTTATTCAACTTGTAATGGCAGCTTACATTCTTTTTTTCATAAATATGATAAATAAATCTTTGCTCCAAGTATATATAGTCCAAAAGATATTTAAATTGCATATCATTATTTATTAACTTGCTTTACTCACAAAAAAACACATAATGCTAAAAGGAACTGTTGTATATTTATTAAATTGTTGTACCCAAAAACATAATGCTAAAAGATATCATCGTATGTTTATTAAATGGTTTTACAGAAGAAAAAAACATAATTCATTAAGAAATATATTCTTGTTCATATAATGTTACTGCACATACCGAAACCAGACTGGAACCATCACTTAATTGAGCAGACACTACACTTTAACAGTAACTTTCAGTTCCCAGTCTAAAGCCAATCATTTAATCCTTTTTCCTGTAATAGTATCATGGCCATATGCTACTGATCATTGGCGAGAAATTAGTGCTGGTTTCTGCTGCCAAATTTGGAACATTTGGAGTGTAAACGATGTAGAAGAGGTCTCTTGTTTGGTTATATTGTCTGTTTTATGCAAAGGTTGGACTGGTTTCATGATTATTTTAGAAGATTGCTTGCACCCCAGTAGGTGCAACCAGTCTTGAATTTGTCTTCTTCTGAAAGATGATCCAACATTTTCTTGGTCCTCCATCTTCATTGCTTTTTTTCTGTGGTTGAAAAGAATTGTTTTTGTCTTTTTCTTACAGGCATTGTTTGAAACTATGGTACATATTGATTTTGATTACATACACTATTACATGTATGAAGCAAAGTGAACAAGTGAACTAAAGACAACTTAAAAGCGGAATTCAATGTTTGGAGAAAAAAGAATGCCCGAACTTAATATTATATATTGAGCTATGACAAAAGATATAATGCATCTGAAATTTGAGGGGATGTCTTTTTTTTTATACAAAGGTAAAATATAAATATACATTTATCTAAATCTGAGAAATGAAGCAAAAATGTATCTTTATCAAAATCATAGAAATGGAGCTGAAAAATAAAAAAATAGCACAGCATATGTGGAGATGGAAGATTTGATTTAAAACAAGCATTTTCAGTTGTGTTTATTTCATTCCTCTATTGTGGTGATTTCATTCCTCTGTTGTGTTTATTTCATTCCTCTATTGTGCGATTGAATTCCACAGTTTTATTTATTTTATTTCTCTATTTGTTTATATTATTCCTTTGTTGTGATTATTTCAGTGAGGAAGAGGGTGAGCGCTACTTGATGTTAGAGGAACACAAACATGCTAACACGCACTATGACAATGTGTGTCTCACGCTGCCGGACAACCAAGGACCACACTTCTCATACATTCACAATGACACTGGGCCCAGCATTATTGAGCTGAATGAGGAAAATTTGGAAAAGACTGCCTGCCTCAATGGCCAGCTGGATAATAGCAACCGCGGTTGCGAGGGTTACTCTCAGGATGACAACCGAACCTACCAAATACTGACCTCTCATCAACGCATCGAATATGACTCCCAGACTGCCAGCTATGGCCCTTTTGAGCAGAACTTTCAGACAGAGCTCTGCGGTGCCCAGCCCCAAGACTTCCTGATTAGGAACCAATCAGCTTTACAACACCAGCAGCCAGTTTGTAATAGTTACAGGCAACGGAGTGATCTGCTCCTACCCACCATACCTCCTCCAGTCTCGGGTAACAGAATATTTTATATCTTATAATTATCTAAGAATTAGCTGAGCTGTTGTTGATTTTAATGCAGAATTTTTAATTGGGAGAAGTCTTGTAAAGGCATGTTTGTTTGAGTAGTTAAATATTATACAGAATAACCAAATATTACCAAATTGCCAAAAATTTCCAAGTACTCCGAATATTTGTTTGAGGAGCCTTTCTTATAACTGAATTATATTAATAACAGTTGTCCACACTTTTTTTCTTATCAAATTACCTTTTCAAATATTGTCAGTTTTCATATACGTCTAATTAGTTAACAAATTTTTCCATCATATCATAAAATGTACCAATAATGCTTCAGTATTACTATATTGTCTCCTGTTTTTAAATGTTTACCCATCATGCACCCTTGTGACCACATATTTCCTGTTTCTCTTCTACAGAAGGTCACTGTCAGGACATGATGGTGTGCTCCAGCCCAGAAAGTGCCACCAGCACTCTGTCACCATCCCCTCATGACCTTTACCCCACCCATGATCAGCCAATCAGCAGTCTCTACAGTAGCCTTCCCGGAAGCTGTCATAGTAACAACTCCTATAGTGAGGATGGTGGATATGAGAGTGCGACCAGTCCATATGGGCCCAGCTATACCAGTTCCTCGATGGTTTCCCCGGGCTCGTATAACTGCAGCAGTGGGTCAGACCGCGGGTTTACACCAGATGGTAACACCCAAACGTCGTTTATTCAGGGACAGAACTGTAACTTTGGTGTAGGGTACTCCCCTCAAGGCGCCTCCAAATCCCAAACCTCACATATGTTTGATGCTTCAAATTCACAGATACCTGAGGCTGAATCCATACTTGATGAGCTGTTGAAATCACTGAATAATCAGAATCCTTCAAACAGCCTGGAGGACAATATGGCAACTGTTTATTCAACCATCGAAAACATTCATAATGTCAATTCTGCAACGGTAAATACACATGTTCAGAGTCCCAGTGTTTCTTTGCCACCTCCTTCTCCAGTTAATTCGGAGAAATCAGGTAAAGAAAAGTCTCTGTTACGAAGCTTTTTGACAATGCCTGAGAATGACATTCCAAAATCTCCCTTTATGTTTAAAGCCAATCAAGATCAAAGCAGAGTGTCACAGCAGTGCAACAGATCACCAAAATGTCAATCAAGAGAAAATCACCAGGAAAGTGCTATTTCCCGTAAATTGTCTGCCGCTAAGAAAATTCTATCTGCCAATTCAATTGACATAGATTTAGTGTGCAAGACCCCAAAACCAGAAACAGCACCATCTACCCCAAGCTGTTGTCCGGTTCAAACGCCAGATGATCGTGCTGATGATCTAGATCTCTCTAATATGCCGGATGATATTTCGGACTTTGCCCTTCAGTATTTGGACTCTGTAATGAATGCAAATGCGGAGGCAGTTATTTCTGGACTCACTTCGGACACATTTATGGACACATCAGAGTCTGATCTGACTCAAGAATTTCTCAGTTCACTTGAGAACCAGTGTCAGAATCCTAACCCAAGTCCAACCCAGCACAATTCTGTGTTTGGGCCATTCAGTGGCACCATGCCAAGTTGTTACACAACTCAGTCACAACCATCGGTTCAATCATTTTGTAGCACAGTTTCTCAGAATGGACACGCTGTTCAAAACGGTCAGTTGTTACAAAGCCATGATCATGTATACCATCAATCGCGACAAAGGGGCAACAGCCAGCATTCCTCAAGAATGGATGATAAGTGTAACGAAAGTCAAAGATTAAAAGGTCAGGCTCGGCCAAGATCTCAAAACAGTAGTGTTGAATCACCTGTGTGTAGCACCTCTAAAATGAATGGTTCGCCGGCGTGTCGTAATTCACAAACCCAGACTTCCATGCCGAGAATGTCAGAACTGGAACGAGTGTTGCGATGTAACATTGATGATCCAGTTCTTAAATTCAATGGGAATAAGTCAGCAAAGGTGTGTTCATCACCGCGACCTTTTTTACAGCAGCTTTTGACTGGTGAACTGACCAAAGACCGATACATGGAAATGGAGAAGCGAAGGTGTAGTAGCCGGGATGGACAAATGGTCAGTCCGCCATGAAGTAGTGTCTGTGTGTACTGTTATGAATTGTAGTAGTTAGAAGCTGTTAAATTGTGTGACCCCATACGAACCCTCCCAGTGCGAAATGTTATCCATTCCTCTAAGTTGTCTACCCTTGTTGAATTTCTTTAATTTTTTTTTTCCAAAGATTTTTGTCATTTTTAAACATTTTTTTGTTATTGATTTTTGTGCTTATACAGATATGTCATGAGCTTATGTCTTAACATTGTTCTCATTTGTGTAAATTAAAATAGAATTGTTAGGAAAATTAATATTTAATAACATAAGTCAGATGTAAATATATCTGCATTGTTAATTATTTTTAGGTGTTAGTGTTGATATTAAATTTATTAGTTAATGACAGCTTTAGACATTTTTTTGTCTGAAGATACTGTTTTTTAAGATAAAGAAAACTAGGCTTGCATCACGATAAGTAAATTTGTTAATATTTTTCTTTTGACTCTAGTTTCCTTAAAGAGATTCTTTCCTGCTTGAAATCAGAAAAATAAACTATACTTTGGCTTTATAAGTAAATAAAACATTCTTCCAATAAGTTACCCTTTGGAAGAAATTAAGTGTAAATGTAAAAATAATTTGTCTCTTGTTGTAATGAAATAGACATACAAAATGATTTTGTATTTTTTTTTAAATATTTAAAGACTGTAATTCTATAATTCAAGATAGCAAATGATCAGAAAAAAGATGACATCTTAGAAATATTGATAAAGAATTGTCTTATTTCAATAAAACATGTAATTGTCAATATAATTTTTCCTTTAGGGAAACAGATGCTTTTGGAAAATTCACAATTAGCCTTTCCTTTTTTAGATAAATACCACTATACAGCAGACAAAAATTCAAAACAACTAGACTTACAGATTCTTTTTATATTTTAGCCATCTAATTAAAGTCAAAATTTAATAACATAGATCTAGATCAAACAGTTCTTGCTGTTTGCTGTCTTCAGCAGTAGTTTCTCCTTGAATTAAAGTTGTGAGCTGGTGACAAGGCATTGAATATGTTTAATCGTTTATAGCAAGTTAAGTGCTAAAAAAAATCCACAGTTTCTTTTTAATGGGTACACCTTGTGATATTGTGAAGAACATTGTATTTATTGTCAGTAAGACGACAAGAGCTGAACGGTAGATACGGCCTGGTGAGAGTGACAAACTTGTCATTCTTCTGACTTCTTACACCCTCATCTTGTGGATTTGAGTCCCATTTGGGCACAGCTTCCATGTTGGGAGATGTTCCAGCTGACTTATGGTGCGATGATGGTGTAGCCGAGTCATTTGTCTAGGATCTTCCACCACCCATACATGCTTTTATGACCATGTCACTGGGAGTTACTTCAAAACGAAACAAGCAATATAACAAAGAGTTCTAGATGATGCTTGTGGGCAGTCAGTTATTTCTCTCAAAATTCTATAATTCTGGTACTTAGTAGAATCATTGTAATGTTACAACTTTAACCATTATGTTTTAGTTGAGAATGATAGGATCTGTCTTTTTTTTAAATAGATTTTCCTCATTATATCTAGAACTGTTAAACGATTATTAGACAAAAGAGAGTTACTGTTCTCCTCTTTCTTTGTTTAATTGGTTTATATAGTGATGTAAATATAGTTATAGCTAACTTATGAAAATTTAACAAGTTGACATAAAAATATATGTCTTAAAATTGATACACCAATTTTATCATTTTTTTTTTCATAGAAAAAGAAAGACATACTGTCTGTAAACATTGTGTGTGTTTTTTGTTGTTTTTTTTATATGTTTTTGAAAATTGAATTTAAATACATTTTGTAGGATTTTTTCGTACTGTTTTATATTTGGTTTGATTTTGATTTTCTTTGTTTGGTGTTTAAACGATGTTGGAGTCTACTGTAATAAAATATTGAAGTGCAATAAGTAATTGAAACATTCCCTTACTGACTTAAATGTATAAAATTTGTTCTAAAAGCTCAAACTCATTATAGTAATGTGTTAAGTTTCAACCTTGTGCTTTCCGATGTCTGATTTTATCAAGGATTTCATGATTTTAAATATGGTCTTTAAGCTTTAAATCACACAAAATTATAATATTTTACTACCTTTTTTTAAAATATTTTACATGTACTAAAATGTACTAAACCTTGTAAAAAAAATCCTTTTTCTTGGATTAAATTAATAGTACTTGATGTATTCAAATATCTTTTTATAGAAAAAAAACACACTTTTTATGATAGTTTCTCTGATGGCATTTTCTCCAAGTTTGGTAAAGAAATGTTTTTTCTTAAATGACATAGTTATATGTGTAAAATTTGGGTTGAGAGTAGTCTTAGAATTGTAAGCAACTTCAAGCTTAAATTGTTTTGGTGCCATTTTCATAATCTGCCTTATTTTGTAATGGTGTGCATTTTGGTATGAAATGTTTATAAACCGATTGAAAAAGGTTCATGTTTTGTCTGTACTTGAACTACAGCCTAAGGGTCGGATCAAACATAGTCTTTGTTTTTTTCCTTCCGATAATTGATATTTGCTAAAGCTTAAATTTCTAACAGCTCAGTGTTTTCTTGTTAACCTCTAGACTGTTATATGACAATACAATAACCATCCAGGGTTAAAGGTGGATTGGTAACATGCGTCTGTAGTGAGTGTTCTGGGAGTCCGAATTTAGCTTGGGCAACATATCAACTGAAAATTGACTTAGCAAATTGTGCCGTGTTAATTAGCAAAATACACTCAGCCAGAAAAGATGATTTCCCCCATATTTAAAACAATTGTACCAAAAATCATAATAATGTATAAAAAAATAGCATCATATGATCGCCATGGACAGGTGTATACACATAATTACAAGTCCATTTCTACATACAATTACAAGTCCATTTCTACATGCAATTATAAGTCCATTTCTACATACAATTACAAGTCCATTTCTATATACAATTACAAGTCCATTTCTATAAACAATTACAAGTCCATTTCTATAAACAATTACAAGTCCATTTCTATAAACAATTACAAGTCCATTTCTACATACAATTACAAGTCCATTTCTACATGCAATTACAAGTCCATTTCTACATACAATTACAAGTCCATTTCTACATACAATTACAAGTCCATTTCTACATACAATTACAAGTCCATTTCTACATACAATTACAAGTCCATTTCTACATACAATTGCAAGTCCATTTCTACATGCAATTACAAGTCCATTTCTACATGCAATTACAAGTCCATTTCTACATAAATACAAATTAAAAACAATTATCAAGATGTTTTCCACAAGTTATAGTTTTGGTTAAGTTTATAGGCATTTAAACAACTTCTTATCTACATGTACCCATAAGCAAAGATTTGTAAGAAGCTAGGGGCTTGTTAGGTTTTTAATAACACATAACACAAGGCGACATCTCACTATTAATGATAGAGGAAGACCACGGTTAATCCCCAGGCCACCACAGGTCTACGTAAAGCTTGAATTTTGTGCAAACGGTTTATACCTCTTGTACATTCATACTTTAACACATGCCAGAGTTGAATCATCAACCTATGATAGCTACTTTGTGATATTTAATTTGTATTTACAACATTAATTTGCACAGTTTTATGAATAATTTCATATTATAAAGTACCATAGTGTAGAGATACTATGACTATTTCTTTTATTTTAATGTTTAGCATTATATTAATGATTACTATTTCATTATTTTTAGTAATAAATTAGTATTAAATTGTCTTGTTCATCACCATGTAAGAAATTGTATTATTTCTATTGGAGAAATAAACCATAAATTATGCAAAGGGGTCTATATAAATATTACAGAAATTTTTTTTTAAGATACATTACTTTTGTGAAATCTAAATATCAGATATCAAATATTGTGAACAATATTATTTATTTGACATTTTGTCAACTAATAACTTTTTCAATTTCAAATAGTCAAGCTTGGTTATCTTACATAGCTAACTGACAGTACACATGCTTTAAATTGATGATAAATCTCAGAGCTCTACAAATAAGCAACATATCCAAATATTTTTGCAGCTAAGTGTCTGATACATGGTGTACATGTATGTACAAAGAAAAACACGCGAGGTCTTTCTTTATAATTCCCGATATGAATTAAGTCAGGTCAATGAAAGACTTGTAGTGTTATTAACATACCAGTTTATTTTGAAATATCCAAGTCATTTTAGTTGATTTCTTATTGTAACTTCACATTCATGTTAACTGCAATATTGTTTTGAAATATCATCTTTTTGTTTGCAATATTTTATTATTCTCGTTATAGCACAATTAAGAGTTTGCGTTAAGACAGCAATTTCTTTAATTTTGTTGAAGAAGCTGTACAAATTCTCTTTTGTTGTTTAGTGGTAACAAGCATATTTGCCAAAATAATGAGTATATATATATTGCAAAATCGTGCAAACTGCATATCTTCTTGAATATGATTACATGCAAGCTTATTGTACCAAAAACATAAATCAGTATGGCTTCTGAATATTTTTCTTGCCTAAGTTTTCTTCAAGTATTATGACGACTACCCTTTTATCACATTTATGTTTCAGAGTAACTTTTCTTACTCATCCTTATCATCTTATAACATTTATCTGTTTTTGTTTGCTCATTTGTTAGAAGTCCATTGTATACACATATCGAAATCTTCCAATTAGGTTTTCATTCTCATTTCATTCTTCCTTTAAAGAAAAAAAGTCTCTGTTTAGTTTTTTGTTTAACTATGTTTTCATTGTAACAAACGAACAAAGTCTCAAAAAATCTTAACTAGAAATCATGTTTCAGTCAACTTTTCTGATGAAAAACAGTCTCCAGGGATAATAAAGTCTCGTTACGGAACCTGTTTTATATGGTGCATTTTGAATTTATAAAAGACCAACCCATTGCACCTTTTTTTTTTCTTTAGAATTTAACCACAAAGACCACTTTCAATTACAAATGTCTCTTTTTTTTCACAAGTGCACATGTCTTGCAAATTTAACATTTGCTTTCATTTTAGTTTGGAAAATTACATTTTTTAAAAAGAGTATCATAACATATATTACAATACACCGTTCTGCATTGTAATCTAGAAACACAATGTATGGATTTTTTAGCTTAATTTGAATATCCTTGCTCTTGTGAGTACAGTTTTTACCTCTAAAGTTGCAGACAATAATTTAATCAAGCCTTTGGCAACCAGTGTAGAGTGAGGTTAGCCAGGTTCCACAGAGGCCAAGGAGTCGAAAAGTTTAAAATAAGTCTGCAACTCCCCCCTCAATCTCAGCCATGGTGGTATAGTACCTTTCCTACCTATGAACTCTTCCGCTTTTGGAGGGAGACACCCTCTTTAAAGGTTCAAAATTATTTGAAAGTGAGGCATGTTTTACACATTTTCAAAAATCTCCCTACTTGGAAACAGATAACTTACTTCTTTGCTTATATGCAAATAACAGGGCTTCTACTTTACAAGTGAAAATCACCCACTTTGGCCTATTTTTGTCAACTTTTGCAATTATTTGTTAGCCTTTAACTAAGAATAAGTATGGATTATTAACAAATGAGAAATGTAATGTTTTATTATTGATCTAAACAGCAGATGCATTTGGTCATACTACAAGAGCAGTCTTAATAGATATGGTCTTAATAAAGTGGAGGGGTGGGCTAAACAGAGGGGAGGGCTTAATAGAAAAATGGGCTTAATAAAGGGGTGGGCTTAATAGAAAAATGGGTTTAATAGAGGGGTGGGCTTAACAGAAGGGTGGGCTTAATAGAAAAGTGGTCTTAATAGAGGGGTGGGCTTAATAGAGTGGTGGTTTTAATATGAGCTCTAATGTAATAACATCTACTGCAAAGTCTCTTCAAATTCAGAACTCTTACCTGTCTCTCTCTTCATGTCTCTTCACTTCACACATTCTACTGATTGTTTTATCTGGAAACATAATTTCTGTAAATTTCTAGAGCAGGCAAATTTCTTTTGAATACACTTTGTGGTAATTTTATTAAATTAAGTTTTGTATTGATGTTGATGTCCTTCTGTTGTCATGCTTAACTTGATCATTTTTTCGCAGTGGTAAAGACTTTGAGGACTGCCATGTTTGATGAAAAAATATTAACTGTTGCAGTTCTTGCTAAGATGATATTAATATATATAATTAAAACTTATATATGATATTTGTTTTCATGTTGTGTATAGTGAAAACCATGCTAACAGGTACTGTAAGGTGATAGATGTGTTATAAAGTGTTTGAATAATGAAAATAGTGTTGTTAATCACTTTTATTGTACAGATATTTACAAAGTATAATATAAGACTGTTACTTTGATTTGTGATATAATGACTCATTAAAGTATATGTTTGTATTTACATCTTGTTTATTTTTGTTGTCCAACAAGATTATATTACATTATCTCAGTAGTTTAAAGGTGATATCTGCCTATATAAAATATATATAATAAATTCGAACCACTGCCTTAGGGAATATGGATATAGTTTGAATACTTTTTGAACAGTAATTGATTTATTAGACAGAACTAATCGCAAAAAAATCACTGTGTATTCTTTCCAACTGTAGAAAAAGCTCGATAGTGGTCTCTGCTAAAAATAGATATCAACGTCAGAGCAGATTACCCAGATGACTATATAACGTGATCTCAAAAGTAAGAGGTCACGTGGATTTCTAAGTTTAAAAATAGCTATCTCTGCATCTTGACTTGGATAGGAAATACCTGTTTGCAATGACCAGTGGTGATTTATGCTTGACTGTTCACACACTTTTTTCAGGTAACAATGAATTATTTGGTTGAGAAAATAAATTTTAGTTCAAAATGTCGGATACCACCTTTCAGTCACCATTCTCACAGTGGGCTCAAGTCCTGGGCATGCTACATACCAGTTAAGTAAAAGAAAAAGGTAAATAAAATCCAAGGTTGTTGTAAAAAAAAGTTATAAGTAAGGGCCACTAAGCAACCTTGATGTTTCTTGTTTTTTAAAAAGGCTCAACCAAATTAAAATAAATGAGGTTTTGGGGGTATTTGTCATTTTAAAAAAAACGAAATCATTAAACAAGATGCTGTGTTCAGAAAACACATGCCCCTGGAAGCATGGTTTGTCATGATAAACCAAGAAATAAGGGTAGCCAGAGTTATGTAACTTGTCAGGGTCATGACCTGTACACTGTTAAGTAAGTGTGTAAACTTTCATATCACTGCTCTTCTTAGAAACTGAGAAACATTCAACTTGCTGAAAAAGGTTAACCAGACGGACAGACAGATGGACGGTTCAATTACTAGATGCCGGAGGCAAAATACATGTTATTCTGTTATTATAAAACCATTTCATTTCAATATCAATTTAGCTGAAAGTAAATAGTTATGGTCTGATGAAAGGTACAGAATACATACAAAAATCTATGGACAGACAAGCACTACCACATCAATGTATAATACTTAAATTAAGTCGAAAATACCACATATGAAATGTATGCTGCAAAAATGGGAAAAGTGACAGCTATAAATACTCTAGTTGTTTTACTTTCTCTTAAACAATTTGAAATGGTCTGTAGTTAAAAATAATATAAAACAGGTGATATGACCAGTAAAATTAGAGAGAGCTCTGGTAATGTGAAGAGGGAAGAAAAAGACTTAAAGGACATGACACGAGTTGTCATTTAATACAAACATGTATTAAACAAGTTCAGTAAAAGTAATAGTAAGCGAGCCTATTATCATTTTTCCTGGACGAGTTTATAAATGTTTGTATTAAATAACGAGTGTCAGATTCTTTTTATGACATGACTTAAGTCACCAATGTATAATTTTACGAAAGTTTAACAACAGTACTTAGTAAAATAGTGATATAAGATAATCTGCATTAAGATGACATCGCTGACATCGTCAATCAAAAAGCTGTTTTACACTTGTGGAATAGAACAATATATGTAATGTGGTGTATTGATTGGAAAACAAGGGGAATCATTTGATAAAATAATGTAAAAAATGTAAAAAAATAAAAATACAAAAAATCTTAGTTTTTGTAAGATTTAAAATTCCGACCTCATGTCCAGCAGTCCTATTCTCCACTGACTGGACAACTAAGTTTTGGAACATGTTTGCTTCATTAGGTTGTACAATACACTGCAAACTGTGCTATGTTAACATTTAAAGTTCAACATAACCTATGTTATGATTTTGATGGTTTCAACATGTGTTTACCAGTGCATTTAAATCTAAGTTGGGCCAATTTAGGGGTTAATTGCCATTGTTTTAGTCAGTCTTCTACAAAATATACTTTTTGTTTTGAACTGTTTTGTCTATTGCTCCAAGGTTTGTTTTGTTGTTTATTGGGTTTATCGTCTTACCAACAGTATTTCAGTTATCTGGTGATGGTGTCCACTAGAAGCAGATATAGTGCTGCCTTCACTGTGTATAGCATGCTGTGAACACCTGGCATGATACCACACCCAGTCACATTACCCTGACAACAGGCCAACCAGTCATGGAACTACCCTTATTTTTGCTCGAGTGTTAGCAAGGGAGCTATACTACTACCATTTTTAACGACTTTGGTATGTTGCAGCCTGGGATTGAACCCGGGTTTCCAATGCTCTACCGATTGTGCTGTAAAGGTTTGAAAAGGTTATTATAGGGTTGAAAAGTGTTTGTTTTTTTATTTAATAAAAAAAGTTTAAAAGATTGTTCTAAAAACAGTTGCATGGCTATAAAGGTGGGGTTTTTAAAAAAAAAAAGTTTTAAAGGATTTTTTAAAAATAGGTTTTAACGTAAGACCTGTGTATATGTAGTTCTACACACAGATTTGTCTTTGGTCTTTTAATCATAATTGGGTCTGCAGGACAATGATGACAAGAAAAAACAACAACACAAAGTACAATCACAATATAATATTCACATTTAATATAAATAGTTAACAGATAATCTTAACTGTGCAATTTACTCTTAATATATAATAAATACAAAGAAGTAGTAGTACCCCTCAATAGAGTTAAAGAACATGAATCTAACCACGTCAGAGCACTAGCTATACAATGTCATCCTTTGGTTCCATATACACAAGTAAATGTAGCGTAAAAACCAGACTGGGTCTACATCATGTGATCTGTTTTCATATTCTGTTTCTTCCAAAGTCACCTTCTAATAATTATGGTATAAAAGACTTCTGCCTGACACTACCTCATCTCTATTACTTCATTTGCATAAAAGATCTCATTTCATTCAGTGAAATTTTACCTACAGTCTTGTTGTTTAGCTGATAAAAATCTTTACTACATTAATATTCTTCTTTACCATATTACCAAATTAAATATTAAACAACTTGAAACAGAATTAATGCATTAACAATTACCAAACAATCTTATTTGGAAAAACAAGCCACGGAAAAAAATAATAGTATAGCAAAACTTAATTCTAAAGTATTAACTCATATGACATAATAGTGAAGTTCTTTTCATAAATTTCTTGTAAACTTAGATTCAGTGGGTTTAACCTTCCATTGGTTAAGTTGAAGGTTGAATGCCCGTATATGTAAGTGATAGTAACCTATACATGTGTAGTCACCTTCTTGTAACATAGTCAATAATTATAAAGCTAAAAAATTGATGACTTTTTAGATGGTCATTTTCCTAAAAAGTCAGATGCATAAAGTAGATTTTATTCTTTTACTTTTTATAAAAACATAATTCTCATATAGATTCCTCAAATGATCAAATATATCAAACAATTTTAATATCTCGCATTAAAACAAGTTATCAAGCAGAAATGATGCTTTTACAAGAACATGCAACAAAATCTTTAATATGCATTTTCTTTTTAAAACATCCAAAATCAAATGTGACTAAAAAAAAATGCCAACATTTCTTTTTGACAAACTATGTAATTGTATGACTAAGTCAAGGAAAAATCATAAAAGTATGCAATATTTGTTTAACTTTAAGCCTGGAAAGCACAAACTAATCAGACTAAGGCAAAATGTGCGTAAGATTTAACTCTGCCAGCTCCATTTGTCTAATTAGGATCACAGACACAGCTGTCAAGCCGCAAGCAGTCAATCAAGTAACCCATGCATGGAAATCGTAGCAAAAACAAATAAGTTTGGGCAATTAATAAATGTCAGGAGCTAAGTGTAAGTAACTATCCCATGCTAAATTTTTAAGTTATTTGCCAATAGATAGTTCCCACATCAGTAAAGATCACTTATCTTGGCAGCCATCTTTGATGGCAACTTCAAGGGATTTTCAGATGAATTGTATAGAAGCATATATTTTATTTTCTTGTAATTTCTTCATTTGTGGTCCAAAACTTAAAAGCTATACACAAATGGAAAGCTCTCGAAATTCATATTTTTAGAATACAATATTTTTTAAACATGGTAAATGCACAAAGAATTAATGCACAGAAATAAATAAAATTATTGGCTCATCCTTAAACAAAATGAACTGTGTACAATGTATCTTTTTGGTTTTGTTTTTTTATCTTTTAAACTATATAAATATAGTTTTGATATTTAAAATATTTCTTAAAAGCTGATAAATTTGTTATAAAATTCAGTAAAATAGACAGAAAAATAAAAACATAGTGGTGAGTTAAATACAGCACATACTTCCAGACTTTGGCCTGTATTAGCTTCTGCCTTCAATGATGGCTGCCTTAAATTGTTTTATCAGTGCCTATGACATCACATGGAAACTATCTATAACTTAATGCATATGTAACAAGAAAATAAAAAAATCTTACTTTACAAGATGGTTCTACACAGATATTTGTTAAAGATTTTCATTTACAAGTATTCTCCATATGACACCCTTATAATCATGGATAAATATGTTACATTTATTACATTTTCTACATATAAAAATACAAAGTAATGTGAAGATGGTGACAGTGCACACTTATTAAACAAGAACTACATTTTTTATTTTCAATAAGGTGGTTAATTGATTTATAGCAATAGATTTATAGAGTGGTATCATCACAAAATATATAAAAAAAAATTTTTATATAAATTCTAACAGAATGGAACTTTACATATAACAATTTCTAACTATATGTGTGATATTCAAAACACAGCCCAAGTAATATTGCAAAAAATAGGAACACTGTCACAAAAAAGAATGCTGAAAATATTGCCAGTACTAGTCCTGATAATTGTTTGTATTACTGTAACTGTAATATATAACCATTGCCAGAATAATTTTTTCAGTCATGTTTTTTTTGTTCTCCCTTTATCATTGCTAGTACTTAGTAGAATTATTTCAGTTTTTAGATTCACCCTGCGGCCTGCTGGTCATACATTTATAAGGCTAAGGCAAATAGTGTGGGGTGGTCTGATCAGGATCTTTACTATTTGCTGCATTGTAGTAGTATCTGTGGTCTAGTGGTTAAGACGTTGGACTCCAGATCGTAGGGTCCCTGGTTCGAACCCCGAAACTGATCATGTGACGTTTGTCCTTGAGAAGACTATTTACTGCACATTGCTCCAGGTACTCAGTATCTAAGTAGTGGACAGCCAAGAGGCATTAATATAAGTTGAAAGAACTTGTTTCCCAATCGACTATAAATAAATAGGTTTAAACTAAAGGTAGTACCCACAATTTTCCAATACTGCATAGTCTCTATTCATAAGAATATAAACCTTACATGTAATCTGCAATATATAAGCAAACAAGTGGCAATTTAGCTGGGGTTTATTATATTTACCAGCCATTCTTACATAAAAATAACTCAAGTCATGAATTTCGATCTGCAATGTCTTCATTATGTATTTACAAAATGTAGCTACTTGTCTGTTTTTTGCTTGACAATTTAACTTTGCTACTTTCAGCTTAAAATCACATTGAAACTTCATAAATATGCTTATTTTTATTGGTATGAAAATTGTAGCTTGGGCTTATGCCATGACTTAGACTTAAGAATGGTTGTGTAAATATGGGCATAAGTTTATAACAAAATACAGCATGATACAGGTTAGCCCAAGCGCCCACCTCATACAATCATTTTTATATAGCTGTTACAAAAAGCATGCATACTGCTGCAATAAATATAGTATAGAGCTCTTAAAATCTGTCTACATCTAATATGATGCAGTTGTGTCAGTACCAATTTTTTTCAATATACTTTATATATACTGTTACAAATTTAAGTCTTCTTAAGACTATTCTTATAAGTAAAATGAATCCAAGAAGAATCGAAGTAATAATTTATCACTTAAATCAAAGAAAATCTTAAAATCGAAAATATTTCCTTAGATATTAAACCATATCCAAAGTTTTTAATCCTATCACCTTGTAACCCAGGGAAATCCTGGTATCTTATCATCTTGTGGAATTTTTAAAATTTTAGAAAATTTCTTAATTTATATGAGGAAAACAAAAACTTCTTAGTGAATATTACCCCATGAAGACATTTCTTCAAAAGTGTTAGGACCATAAAGTGATCACTCTTAGGACAAGACATTACTGCTAAACATCTTTATGGTTTTCAGACAATCTCCTGATGAGTCCTTATGCTGGAAATGGGCTTATGTCATTTACATGGTCTTATAACCATGGACAGGTCCTTGGTCTTTTGAGGAGCCAGCATTCAGTAGAATCAATCTGATAACACTAGAAAGAATTTTTCCTATTCACTTAAAATTTATTTACTTTTAAACTGTTGTGCACTGTATCACATCTACTTATTTATTTAAGTCATATATGGGATGAAAAAGAAGGTTCTTCAGTCATTAAATGCTTAGTATTTTTCTACTTGACATGGTACAAGTTTTCTCTTAAAATACATGCATAAAAGAAAAACTCATACTTTCTTTTTGTCACTATGGCCAATCTTATTGGAAAATGTATTTGTTACTGTTAATATTATGGAATTTGCAATTAACATACACTCTTATTTTATCAACATTTCTCTGTTTTCTTCTCTTCTTCTCTCAAGCTGTGAGAGAAGGTATTCCTCTCTTCAATATTCCATCATCTGTCAGTGTTGACATACAGAAGGGGACTACAGCCACAGGGAAGTCATGATCTGTCACAACTGCTCTCATAAACTCCCATTTGATTTGGTTGCTTTTTACAGGAATTATAAATCTTTTCAGTGTCTTTTATATAAAAAAATATTTTATTTTTTTCACATTAAATGAATCAATATAACTTTTAAAGGATGGACAATAAGAAATCGAATCAAGAATATAATAGGACAAAACTTGGTTTGCACTTGTTTTGATAATAAGAACTTGTCAAATATATATTTAAAAGTGTTTAAAGAAAAGAATAACACTCACAGTGAATCCTTTTTTATCTAAACACATCAAACTATCAATAGTGGGAGGAGTTACATACAAATTGTGAAACAGTCCATTGTCTTAATGTGAAAATTCTTTATCAAATCAGGGCATGCAATGGGTTATTTTTTTAGCCGATTTTCGCATTGGGTGAAGTTGGACTTTTGCGGGCTTCATCTTATTTGCCTTATGTCTAGCTTGTGTGTTACTTAATACGTATTTTGTTTTTGAAATACTTTTAATGTATGAATTATTTGAAAGGTAAGGAATATGTTTTACAAGAAATCATGTGAACTTTTACTGAGTTAAGCAAAATGAACACTTGTTCAGGACCACATTGTCCATAAAATTTATTTAATTTTACAATTATTTTAAATGCTCATATAGTTCCTCAAAAAACAAAATATATACAGATTTGTTAATATCTTGTATTTAATTCTCATCTTTCAGCATTCAGTTGGTCCTCAGAAGATTGAGACTGTTCAGAAACTTGAGCCAACACATCCTGTTTCAATAGGGGAAGTAACTCCTGTGGATTAATGGGCTGTTTGTCTGGATTTATCTTTCTTTGCAATGCAGACATTACAGAATCACTATTAGAAGCATCTTCTGCATAAAACACATCTGTGGACTGTTCAGCCATCATATGATGCAGCTGAATGTCTTTGGTATGCTGCAATGAAGCTAACATGTCTTTAGCACTTATGTTGTCCTTCACTTTTCCTTTGACTTTGTGCAATTTCTTTTCTGAAAAAAATAATAGTTGAGAGGTTAGATAAAAGCAGCAATTGATAATTGTCAAGTTTTAGCAGCAACTTCTAATTGTAATGTTTCACAACTCAGCCTTTTTAAATATAAAATAAATAAAAAACAATATGAGTCATTGTATTGTAGTTTAAAAAGTTATGAGTCATTGTATTGTAGTTTAACATTCATGTACTTTACATTATTCTGGCACAATGTATAAATTAGACCAATTTATGTTGTTATAATTAATCATCAGATCATACATGTACAACATTTAAACAAGTAAGTATTTATATGGATACTTTTCAATAATTTTACCCAGAACCATACTGTCATTTGAAAATCTATTTTGTGCAAAATTAAGTGATTTTATTAAGGCAATAAAATGTTACCTGGCAAGAAGGCATCATGATTATGTCATTTCCCAGCCAGGAATTGAATAAGAGATTTTTTTTTGTAACATTTAGCAAAATATAAATGTAAATACAATGTAGTTATTTTCCTAGTGTAAGATGGATAATGTATTAAAAACCTGATGTGTTTTGTTGTGTATAAATAAAATTGATGGTGCAGATCAATGTTTTGTTTTTATTTTTGGACTGGTTTATTTTTCCTATGATGTGTAATAGTAATGGAGAAATTCTAGCATAAATTCAGGCAATGTGGAATTTTTCCACCAAAATATGATGAATAGTCACGATAACTTAATCTGCCTTATTCACATGCAAATTAACTAAGTTGTGTCATCGTGCACTCATCAATTAACTTGGTTATAAATCATTGCTTTTTTGGCCAGAACAGTGAACCCTTCCACATCACATGTAACCAAATAAACCTTTAATAACACAGGTTGATGTTCTTAATTTGCTCCACCTAAATTAATTTAACAAAAAAATTAAAAGTAATAACTGATGATAGACTGGAAGCTTTGTTAATTTACTGAAAGAAACCCTGACACAATGTGGTGCAGACCAAAGTTACAGGTCAAAAGTGTCTATTTTTGGATTTCTTTTTGACATCAAAGTCATATCTCATGACCTTGGGAAAACTGAGCGCCCATAAGGAGTATACTCTGATAAGGATTGATGATTATAATGACTCTGGACTCTGTGCACTCAAGTAGACCAGTTGGTATCAAACCTGACTCTAAAGCAGGTGGTCGTGGGTTTGAACCTCATTTGGGAGACTAAAGTTTTTTTGTTTTGTTTGCAGCAAGATTTATCAGCAATCATTCATATGCAATTGTTCATATGGCTTCCATCTAACCGAGTATTTTTCTTTTCAATTCTAGTGCTAAAAAAGACAGTCTCTTTTGAGACAATAAAATACAGTGCAGACATACTGCCATACATTTTCTTTGTGTTGGATGAACTGTCCCTTCTAATAATATACATAACTGGTTAACCCACTTTACTGTGGCAGGTCATTATGGCCTAATGCTGATTAAGTCAAACAAGAGGTGTATATGCAATCACTCTGAATTTGGGGAGTGGGTGGGGGTATTTATTATCATAAACTAATTGTGCTTGTGTTTAAGATGTGGGCTACAGATTGCAGGGTCCCAGGTTCAAACTCTTCTTCTTCTTCTTCTTAATGCAGGAGAGAAATCCAAGACTAAATTGTATTGTGTCCATGGAATTTGGTTGGGGCAAGAGATTCACAATTCCTGGATGCTGTACATTTATAATGTTGGCTATGTACAATTAAAACTATTGTACACATGTGAGCTAACTACGCTTAGAATAATAAAATTAGAAATTAATTATGTAATTATAATTTCAATAAGTTTAAATCGGCTGAAGGTATAAATGTAATCATTTGATCACTTTTTTTCGGTGTTTAAACTATGTCACTCTAGCTTTCATTTTAAATTTAACTGTTACTCCAACAGCATCCAGTGTAAAGCACTAGCAGTGAATGCAAAATGTAAACAATCAACGTATTCATACCCAGTGTTTCGATGTACTGCTCTGAGTTTATGAGATCACGTAGTGGATCTAACGGAACTGGATTTAGTCGGGGATATTGTTGACTTTCAATATGATTTGATATCCAGGGATCATTATTAGCTTTGTCGGAGTTATTATCAAGGAACCCGTCTTCAAACATCGAAACGCCTTCCTCGTCCTCCATACTTGTAACTGTGATCAATCCGAGTGATGCAGCCGCTTGACAGGTGCTCGGGTGAAATGACTCCAGAAGATAGGGGTACCAGGTTAATTGTTTTTTGTTTAAAATAAAACAACACAGAGTTTAGGTTACTTATGTTGTTGTTTTTAATGTCAGTTTATACTAACAGTATGAACATTGCACAATCTTCTAAACGTTTTGAATGTAAATCATCGCGAACTATTAATTCCGATTTTAAAGGAACAGCCTGCGTTACCTATTTAAAAGTAGGTCAACCCAATTAGATACTGCTGCTGAAATCCCTACAAATTTATGTAGCAGAAGAAGAAAGATGAAGAGACCAATTATGAAAACACGAATTCTGATGGATACGGCGCATTTTCATCGTTAGTTATTATTTTACATGTGAAGTTTCATAACTTAGCAAATGGATAAACATAGTTGATAATCTATTGATATGTGGAACTCGTCTACTGATTAAGCTACGATTCTACGTGAAGCATCAATGCCATCATGTTATTGCTCTTGTTTACATTTTAGCTAAAATCTGCTTTAAATATAAGTTGCTTTAATTGATATTTTCTTTGATGCTACTGGTACTAAAGCAACGGTTTTTAACTTTGAATAATATTAATTGCAAAAAATAAATTGCAAATTTTCCCTATTTTGCATTATGGCTTGTCGTCTGTTGGCGTCAAAAAGGCCTAAAACCGAAAAGGCCCAATACCAAAATGGCCCAGGACCAAAACAGCCTGGTCCAGAAAGACCCGTAGCGCAAAGGCCCAACATTATTGTATAGAAATTTTATTCACATAAGCTTATCACATGCTACTTTCAGTAGTGTTTAAATTAAGAAAAGTATCTGTATTTTTATAAAGAACACCTTCAAACTCACAAAAACTGCCTCGAAAATAGAAGTATCTATAATTCGTGTAAAAAGATGAAAAAAGTTTAAGACCTACAATGCAAACACTTCTATACAGCAATTACAAGATGAAATGATCATCTTTATTGCTTTTAGTTGTTTTTATTGACAGTAATTAAGAGATAAGGGGATTTGCAAAACAAGAATAAATTTATTTATATACAGCAACGACCGATAAAGTAGTAAAACTAATCAATAACATATGTGTGCATATTACAACACACATAAGAGCCTTAAAAAAAACCCCTATTAGTGGGCCCTTAAAACGTGTGCCGTTTTGGAATGGGCCATTCTGGACTGGGCCGTTTCAGATTTGAGCCTTTATGACCCGAAACCCTTGACACATTCAACATCAAAACATTTGAAGCCATTTTTATGACATTTAGTCTGTAAGCTTGTCTCATTGGATGGTGGTCTTAATGTACCATTACCGTAATGTACCAGGACTTTATGTACCATTTTTGGATCGAATGTACCATCTATAGTTTATATAGGGATTATGGTATGCCTATTGTTCAGTGTGGAGGACCCCATTGAGGGGTGATAATTAGGTGTGAAAATCTCCCTGGGGCATTCTGTTGTGTATTTGTCAATTAATAAACCTGTTTGTTAACATGACAGGCTAGTTTTTAACCATTTATAAATCTGTTTGAAGAATAAACAAGTCTTGTATGGGTTATCAACAATTGTTCCATGTGATTAAGACATTGTAAGATTGTTTTACTTAAGTAAATAATTACCAATAAACTTTAATAGTAAAAAATAATTAAAAACAATACAACACATCATCATTTAAATATATATATCCCGATACCAGTCAATGTCACACAGTCAATGTCACTGGTCACTCGTCGTCCAGGCGGTTATCGGCGAGGGGCAGAGGAGATGTGTGGGACAATAATCCAATACATTAAATTGTTATCCATTCCAATCTTAATTTAATTAAATACAAAACACATTTGTGACTGGATTAAATTACGAAAATATAGGTTTATAACCACTTACTTTAAAGAACAAACACAGGTATTTATGCATTTTATTTAAATAAAACTCATTAAAATTTCAATACATACACATTTAAATATCATATACACAAATTTACAACATGTTTTAACTTTATTTGAACTAAAAACAATATATATAAACGTTAACAATAATTCCTTATATATTCTATATATGGTACATTCGATCCAAAAATGGTACATTAAGTCCTGGTACATTACGGTAATGGTACATTACGTCCGACAACTGTCTCATTTGCTTGACAATGTCAGAATTTACAACAGAGTACTGGTTCTGTGTAGGGAGTGAGTTGAAATATCATCATGATCATACCTTTGAACTCAACTTTTGAAGGGAGACACCCACTTTTAAGGTTCAACATTATTTGAAAATGAGGTGTGTTTTATTTTTCAGGTTGATCAACACTGGATAACTGTAAACAATGGCAACAACAAGAGCAGCAACTTGTAAGAACAGGAACTGTTTATTCTCCTTTTCTTTTTTTTAATCTTCTTTTTTAAATGTTGGTAATTCTTATAATGATAATGAGAGTGATGATTAGGATGAAAATGTTGATTATCATGATATAATTATATGAATGATTGTGATTAAGATGATGATATATGATGATGATGATGATAATGATGATGATAATGATGATGACATTGACATTGATGATGATGTAACAAATGATTGTGATTAAAGTAATGATAGATGCTGGAGATGATGATGGTGACACTGCTCAAAATAGTATTAATGATATAAATCTATATTCTTCTACTTATGATTGTATGCGTTGTTCGGGCTTTGAGTGATAGTAAAAAAAGATTTAAAAAATAAATTTCCTAGCCCTGGTAGAGCATAAGTTAGAGCAGCTGCATGCTCAGATCAGATAAAAATGGTATCAGAATATAAACATAAGAGTAGTTCCACAGTTTGTTGGTTCGGTGTCAGGGTAATATGACTGAGTGTAGTATTATCTCAGATGCATGAGGCATAATATGCACCCATTATTAATATATTTTAAAAAACACTTTGGATTGCTCACATTAAAATTTCATTGATGCCTTGTACCTTTAAGTATATAAGACAAATCTATTTTAATTCGACTGTATGTAAAACTAGACCTATTACAAACACATTCACTGTGCAAATACAGTTGATTCATGCTTATCGAATAACGGTTATTTGCACATTCCATTTTACTGAAAAAAATATTAAATTAACATCTTAAAAGAGCACTATGTAATACCACATATAAAAATAGTGAACTTTTTTGCTGATACAAAAACAGAATGGCGACCCTTTAGAAAAAGAATTGGCTTTTTAACTAGTTTTGGAGGTAAATAATTATGCACTTAGTAATTGTCTAATAATGAAAATTATAGATATATGACTGACATTGTTTAGAAAGAAACATAGTGGCTAGATGTTATTAATAATAAATCAAATTTGAGGCAACAGAAAACAAAACACGCTCATTGAAATGGTTCTCCTATATTGAATTTCAGAGGCATATTCTGGTTATTTTCATAAGTTTGTGAAGTTATATATGCAAATAAATGGAGTCAACTATATTGTACATTTTAATTTTATGAATAAACTAATTTCACAAATGTGAACACCTGTAGTTTACTCTTTTCCATCTAAGCACCAAATAATAGGGCTTAGGCAAATAGCTAGGAACTGTCTGATTAGGATTCTTTATGCTATTTGCTGCTGAGCATTTAGCAAAACGTCTTCTGACCTTTGCACGTATTTGATATCTGATAATTAACACTTTGTACAGCTTCTGAATAAATATAGGTTGATAATAGTAGTTTCCCTTTCTGACAGTTACGTCTAAGATTCGGAACCTGAAGGACTACCACTATAGAGTCTCGAACAATCTGACACCTCAGCCAACAGGGGTGGATATTGCCAGTACACTCAAATACTTCTCTCAGACACTTCTCAAGTAAGTTGTACCTTTTTGTAATCAAACTATACTTAGTTTATTTAATTTTCTTAAAAAAATTGAAAAAATGTAGAGGTTTGCTTAAGGTGTGGGATGTCTTTTCTAATTTGACATTAATTCTTCATATTGTCGTAAATACTTTGCTTGCCAGAAACACCATTAGGATTTTATGTTAAAAGTTTGAAGTGTTTCCAGCAAGTAACTGGTTACGTTTAGAGTTTATTTATTCCATTTTTCAGTCCAATACTTGTCCCCATTTCCAAAGCAAAAACCATTTACTTTATTTCCCTTAGCTGTGCAAACTCTGGGGCGCCCATGGCCTAGTGGTAGAGTTGCTGACTTGTAACTCCTCTGACTGCTTATCCTCTCACTGCATGGTTTCAAGTCTTTTTTGGGGTGAAGGACTTTAAGTGGGAGGGTCTTCCAGCTTACCTGCGGTGCGCCGGTGCTTCTACCAGGACAGCTGTTTGGGGTATTCCTCCACTTAAAGCACTAGACATCCCTGATTATGATTATAATTGGTAACTGTAATGTTGTTGTTTTTTTTAATATACAAACTCTCCATTATTGATGACATTTTCAAGGAAAAGCTAAAGGACATTGAGTTGTAAATGTTTACTTTTTAAATGATTTGATATGTTAATCTTTCTCAAAAGACCCAATTATGCTTTGAAATTCCTCTGTTACAGGCCCTGCACTTCTTTCCAAAAAATATAAAAAAGACTTAGACCTATTATCAAACTAGACATGAATAGTTCATTTGTGTTTTCATTTCCTTGTTTTCTTGTTTGAGCATGGTACTGGGTATTTAATTCAGGAATGAATCATTGATTTTGGCATTCATTAAATGATGAATTGTGTTGGGCTGTTTAGAGTATCCTGTAGTCTGAAGGTCAACATCAAAATGTCAAAAAATCAAGGACTCGTTCCTTGTCTTTAGAAAACATTTAGATTCAATTAGAATAAATTAATATAAAAAATAGATCTTTATAAGATAAACCCAATGACTTCTTATAGAAATTACCTGCAATTATTACTGAACTAAGAATAACTGTGAGTAAGCTGTCAGTAGATAGTCGTGACTTTTAGATGTTTATTAGGTAAGGAGTTTAACCTATTTATGACATACTAGTCCATGCCTGTTTTTTATCCCAGTATCCTAAAAGATGTTCCCAACATCCCTGCAGAGAGCTATGGACCAGGACAGCGGGACAGTGTTCGTTTGTCCGTTTTTCCAAACCTCAATTATGCTGGTCTATATAAGGCGGTACTGAACATGATAGACCTGGTGCCACATATGCTGATAGGGCAACTCGGTAGGTACACAAGCTGGCAAGCTATAATTTTTAATTAAAATATACAGTAGAACACTGGATAGTTAAAATTATTGATTTAGTTAGATAGAACTGTAGGTCCCATCTTTTTGGATGCTTTGTCTTTTTAAAATTATATAATGGGTCACTGGTACAATATATTGTTGGAGTTAGTGAACAGGTTGCTCAAACTTATCGTCATGGGTGTTGAAGGGACCCGGCTTTGACTATTTAACTATTTTGAATTGATTTGCTTGGATAAAAGGGGTGCCTGTGGCTGAGTTGTAGAGTTGCTGTCTTGTAACTCCTCTGACTGCATGGTTCGAGTTTCAAGCGTTGTTCAGGATTTAATGTTGGAAGGATTACCAGGTTCTCATTCACTAATTCTAGATTGATGTCACTTAAATTAACATAATTGTGTTGCTGCACTGAATTTACAAAACAAAAAAGCTGTAAAAAATAGCAGTATGTGCTAAAAATTGTAAACAGTTGTATGATATGAAATTGTATTGCTGGTAATTATTTCTTGACTTTGCAACTTGCACATTCAATTAAAAACAATTATAGCAATGATGAATTTATTCTTTATTATAAATGATTTTTTGTTAGGTTTTTATACAATTTCTAATAAGGTGGATTCTTAAATAAACATTAAACAACTTCTGTACTTATTTTTCTCCATGTTCAGAGTTAGGAGAATGGGTGCTGAATGTGTTGGGATGCTTGGTTCCGTTCCTGGAGAATGATCTACTAGACATGCTGCCATATACTGTGGCCTCTACTCTGGCCATCTTTCCCCCCACCTTGCACAAGGACACCATTGACCTTCTGTGTAGCAATCTGCTGCCCATGACTCTAGGTATAACTCTAGGTACAAACTGGCATTTGTGGCACAATAGGTCACCTTCAATTGTGTGAAGTTAACAGATTTATTCCAAAGCCAAGTAATAACAGTATATTGATGAACTATATCCCCTCTGCAATAAGACTTAATTAAATCAAAATGGTCACTGTTTATTTTTATTTACATGATGCATAGAACCACTCTATCTGTATGTTATATATTTTTTTTAAAGCATTATCAGTATAATTGGTGTTCTGTTAATGACTTGCATGACATACATTCCGGCATGCACATTTCGTAGATATATCAGTTTGTAGAGCTTAAAATGGAAAATAAGTTGTTTAAAACTCTTGATGTTTTTGATTCTCTGTTCATTATGACAACCCATTATTTTAAAAGACATAACATGTTGACAAATAATCTATTTTTCATTGTGTTTCAACAAAGTTTTGCTTTTTGTAAACAAAAACAAAATACAAACTTGTGACTTTTAAATGGTTGTCACAGGACTAATTGAAACCACTTTTAGAATGACATTTGTTGAAATATGTTCACACAGTGGATGCATCACTTTAACTGTTTAACCTATTGCAAGACATGTTGCCATACATACACTGCAGCCACTCATGTCAGTAATCACTTATCCTTCACAAGTGTACCATATGTCTTCCATAGAGCAATCTACACCTAGTGACCCTTGGTATATTTTCGAAGAGTTTGCAGGGTGGCACTGGACCTGGTAGCGCAATTGGTAGAGGTTTGACTCCAGGTATGGGAGGCATCGAGTTCAATCCCGGGTTGGGACATACCAAAGTCATTAAGAATTGTAGTGGTATAGCTCCCTTGCTAATGCTCAAGCAAATATAAGGGTAGTTACACGACTGGTTGGCCCTGTGTCAGGATAATGTGACTGGGTGGGGTATCATGCCAGGTGTTCATGGGATGCTATAAACAGTGAAGGCAGCACTATATCTGCTTCAAATGGACACCGTCTCCAGATAACTGAAATACTGTTGGTGGGACGATAAACCCTTAATTTAATCAAAGTCTTTAGACTCCTCTGTAGGTAAGATAAAGAGTTAAAAGTAACATATTTGATGATTAAAAAGTTTGACATTTCCAGGTTTTGATGGATGCAGTGAACCAACCTACGCCAGTGAGTCTGCTGCTGCTATCATCACCATGGTATTCCAGCATACAGACAATGGATGTAGGTTTAATGACATAATTTTCATGGTATCACCTTAACACAGAAAGAGCTTTTTTAGAAGTTTTCTTTATTGCTGCAGTGTTTGCATGTCCTTCATTTAGTGATAAGGGTTTTAACTGGATCTGTCGATTTAATTTTCTGCTCCTATTTTATTTGATGTAATGACCAGGATGCTAGAAATAATGTCCAGGCAAAAACGTAAGGATGTTGTGAACAATAAAAGTCTACTAGGAACTTAACAATAATCTCAAATTTCATGAACTTTAAAATGTAAAACTTTTGATTGGAAGAATTCTGATTTATAAACATGTACTTTGTTAATAATGGCATCTGACAGTAACTCAGTGGTTATTGAATTCCCCTTGATAGCAAAGTTTACCAGCTTTAAGCCCCAGATTGCCTGCACATTTTGGTCACTAATTATCTTTAACAAAATATGTTTTACATTATTATTGGTTTTTAGAAATATTTTTCATAAGTTACATTTGTTTTTCCTAACTCCAGCATTCCACTCCCAGATCCTAGAGTGTTTCATGAGTTTAAAGAAAGAAGTAATCAAGGACATTTTAAGTATCATAGCCTATGGTCCACCATCGGCGCGAGCACCAGCAGCCAATCTGCTCTTTTACTACTGGCCCCAGTTGAATCCTTCTCAATCTGACAGACGAGGCATACACTACAAGTACTCAGGTGAGAAAATAGTTCTGATCCTTGAGTGAGAATAAAAATAATATGGGATCCATATTTTCTATTTTGCACTAAATGCTCCTGTAGCTTAATACATTGGATTATTAGGGTGATTGTATTGCTAAACCCATAAATGACTTTAAAGTATGAGTTAACATGATGCAATAAGTATATTACTTTTATAAGTTATGCTCCAATTACATGTTCTTAACTAAGGGAGATCTAATGCTTAAAATTTTCCAGTGACTTGATTATAATTGCATAGAAGTTTTCATCGGGTAAATGAAGAAAATAAAGCATTATTTACCAGTAATAAAAAAATTACATTTCAGCCTGGCCCCCAGTTAACTGCCAGAGAGAGGCTTGTGTAAACAATGGAAATTGCCAAGCAGTCAAGGTGGGTTTGGTCATAATAACAATATCATTATTTCATAACTTTCTTGCTCATGTGCATTGAAAAGGTTACCCTGGACTTGTTTTCCAATCTAGCAATATTTTGTTTGTCATTATTTTGGTTTCGGTAGTTTGTTTTTTAAAATATTGCCTCACCACGGATGCAAATGCAGTATGTGTAGACTTTTTTAAAAGTATTTTTTTTAATTTCTGGAACAACACAATGCATGGTAACAAATTAACTTAGAATTCTTTAGCGATTTTTGCTATGTTTGATGCTTTACTTGCCAGAAACTTGACTTGGACAGAAAATTTACCTGCAGTTTAATCAGGAAAAAAAACGAGTAGCTATGATTGAGTACTAACTATAACGGAAATGGATTGCAATCTTTTTGGAAAAGATAAGATTTCAGAGTACAAAATCGTTGATGGATATTTTGCAAAAAATGGACCGCATTTGTGGGGACGGTGGTTCGGAATTTTGTGAAAAATCATCATTTGGCAATTGTGAAGATGTCAATAATTGGCGGTCAGTGTAGCCAAATAAAGAAATCACTGTTCTGTAAGAACAATTGTAAAGTACCTGAACTGTGATCTTAAATATGTTCTGTTTTTACCTGGTGTTAGAGAATATTCTGAGAACTGTTCACTAAATCTGCAGTGAATATGTGATTCTACCATCAGCAGTCATCGTCCAGAACTAGTAGCAGAAGCAACCCAATATTACCTTTTGTATATCCATGTGACTAATATCAAGGCATAAAACTTCTTTTTTATTGTATACTCATTACTTACATTTTGCTAAATCAGTCTATGATGTGTATCAAACCAAAATTAGGAACACAGTATTTCAAAGGAGAAACCATATTCCTGATATTTTGAAAATCAGACTTAAAAATATGACACAGAAAAATGTAAGTAACCTATTTGGTAATATATTTTATTATACTTATTCTGTATTTTATTATACATTTTCGGAAGATTTGGCTAGAATTTTTTTTACAATATGTCCTGTGCTAGATGTGTTTGAACCCTGCCCTGGCGAGCCATTCCCGAGACAAACCGCCACCCCTATACATCTGCAGCGACTGTGGTGAGGTGCTGAAGAGGGAACACATTGACTACATGATCGATATTCTCCTACCCATGTCACATGTGGCCGTCAAGTGTGAGAGCAAGGTGCAGATTCTTTGTCAATATATTGAAATAGTCTTACTTATTTTGATATAAATGTAACTTACATATGATAAATTAAGTGGCTTCTTATTATTATATATTATATATATTGTTTATTAAAAAAGTATTTCCAATATCGTTTAAAAAAGTGGAAAAAAATATGAGCTGAAAATTATTCCAAAGAGGGCCTTTTATATATTAATTAAATGTTTTGGTGAACAAAAAGCACACGCTAACAGATTAATATGCATTCATATATTTCTGTTTACGGTTTAAATTATCAAAGTGTCATTCCAATTTTCTATCTGCCTAGTACATAACGTGGTTTATAAATACATTTTCTTATTTTGCAGTATTGCTTGTCTTAAAACATTGTTTTATTTTACAGAGCTGCAAAAATATGACATCAAACACAGCTGTATCCACATGTTTCTCTATTGAGTGTGCTAGATTCAACAGTAACCGACCAATCCGCTACTGCAGTAGCTGTCATAATGATCTGCATGATAACGAGAGAGGTCAAGGTCATGTGTTTCACACGAGTGTCTGTGAGATCTGGTCCTGCCACCCTGAAATACAGCGATACCTCATGGATGCCATAATTGCGTGAGTGCTAGTGAACATTTGATTTCACCCTGTACTTTTTAAATATTGATTATTTCATAAATAACATAAAATCTCATTGATAATAATGGCATACACAGTACTGTGTACAGTCAAAATTTCTGCTTCAAGCCTTTGAACAATACATATTTCCTCATAAAAGGCCCAATAACCTTTTCTTTGAAGAATAAACATATTCACTGGCCCATCACTACCTTCAGTATGCATTGTCACATCACTGTCTACAATTATCATTGTCACATCACTATCTACAATTATCATTGTCACATCACTATCTACAAAAATCATTGTCACATTACTCTATCTACAATTATCATTGTCACATCACTATCTACAATTATCATTGTCACATCACTATCTACAATTATCATTGTCACATCACTACCTACAATTATCATTGTCACATCTATATCTACAACAATCATTGTCACATAACTGTCTACAATTATCATTGTCACATCACTATCTACAACACTCATTGTCACATCACTATCTACAATTATCATTGTCACATCACTATCTACAATTATCATTGTCACATCTATATCTACAACAATCATTGTCACATAACTGTCTACAATTATCATTGTCACATCACTACCTACAATTATCATTGTCACATCACTACCTACAATTATCATTGTCACATCACTATCTACAACAATCATTGTCACATCACTATCTACAATATTCATTGTCACATCACTATCTACAATACTCATTGTCACATCACTATCTACAATACTCATTGTCACATCACTATCTACAACAATCATTGTCATCACTATCTACAATACTCATTGTCACATCACTATCTACAATTATCATTGTCACATCACTATCTACAATTATCATTGTCACATCACTATCTACAATTATCATTGTCACATAACTGCCTTTGGTTTTAGAAAATATATTATCAACCTTGTCAATCCATTTTTTTAATCTAAGCAAAATATTCATCTTCATTTGTCAGTTTTATATCTCTTCAATGGGTTTAAATGTACAAATAGAACAGAGTTGAACATATATACTGGTAAGTCTTATCATAATACTTATGTGTTGCCATCTGTGTTCTAGTGGTTAAGATATGGACTCAGCATTAGAGGTTCAGACCCCTTAACTGACCAAGCGATGTCCTTGAGCAAGACTATTTACTGCATAAAAGTACATAGTTGGGTACTGAATCTTCTCTGCATTTGAGCAGTCAAGATTTATTAATATATATTGAAAGAACTTGTTTCCAAATATAATATAAAGAAATAGCTTTAAAGTAATAAAAATGTTGCAGCCTTCTGAAGGAGGCCCAGCCCCTGGAATCCAAGCGTACAGTGGAGATGGGGGAGGACCATCGTCATCGACATGGTGACGAGGATCTGTTTGAGGTGGAGGAGTCTGGGGAGAGGAAGATGCTAAGTCGCTACGGAATCTGGCTGCTGGTGGAACTGTGCACACCCAAACCAGACATACCCATTGTGAGTAATGGGGACATTGGTGAAATGGAAATTGTCTCCCTTGTTAGTTAATATCCGTGGTATTCCAAACAGTTGGTAGGTCCTTGTAGTTGAAATTCTTGGACTTAATGCTTGATCTTTTGTAGATATTCAATAACAAACAGTAAATTTTTTACTTTTGCATAAATATAAGCTTAAATTAGTTTAAATACTTAGATATGTTCTTTAAAAAAAGAAAATGGAAGTGTTTATTGATGATGGTTAACCTGGGTATCATTAGAAAGGCAGAAATGTCAACATACACTCCAAAGAGCACAAGCATAAAAACCGAGTAAAACAAATGAAAGGACCTACTTGCATTTAGGCATCATTTAGGGGAGACTATTCATAAATTTCTCTTATTGGATTTGTCCATTTGGTATAATAATCGTTACTCACTTTTGTATTAAGAGCTAAGGTTTTATCAATGTGCATATTTAATAAACACTATATAGATTTTTTTTTTAACTTGTCTTTTTACTTTTTTAAAATAACTTGCAGAATTTCAACATGGCATAAGTGCATGCAAATGGATTAACTATTGGCAACAAAGAGATAATGCATCATCATAATTGTCCATTTCTCATGTTCTTTCAAGTGTGTTGTACATTTGTTCATGGACTATTTCCAAGTCTTTCTGTTGTATGCTTCTGCCAGCATCATTACTAAATCTAAGAGGTACACTTTAATTGACCACTTATTTGCTGGAGACACAATTCAACCTATTTACATAAAATATGCCCCACTCTGAAGAAGGTTTTTTTTCCAGCAATTAAATGTTAAATCATTTTTATTTATCCCAAATTTTTTACCATTAACTCTCTGGCTCAAATCTGCACTCAGTTTTCATTCCAGTTTACCCAGCCAGTGAAGACATTGCTTTTTTATGGGTAGTTTTATGCTCTCCAAGCTCTGCATCTGTCTCAGTTTCAGTTCATTATCTAACTTTAAGCCACACATGGTTTGGACCATGTTTTTTTTCTGCCTGCTGCAACATAGGCTCTTGTTGCGATCCTTTTTTCTCAGTGGGGATACGGTAGCTTCTGACTGAACCAGTAAATATTATTGGTGCCATTGGTCAGGTTCTTAGTGTGGATAAGGCAGCTTCTGACTCATCCAGTAAATATGTTTGGTGCCATTGGTCAGGTTCTTAGTGGGGATACGGCAGCTTCTGACTCAACCAGTAAATATTCTTGGTGCCATTGGTCAGGTTCTTAGTAGGGATACGGCAGCTTCTGACTCAACCAGTAAATATTATTGGTGCCATTGGTCAGGTTCTTAGTGAGGATACGGCCGCTTCTGACTCAACCAGTAAATATTATTTGTGCCATTGGTCAGGTTCTTAGTGGGGATATGGCAGCTTCTGACTCAACCAGTAAATATTATTGGTGCCATTGGTCAGGTTCTCAGTGGGGATATGGCAGCTTCTGAATCAACCAGTAAATATTATTGGTGCCATTGGTCTGGATTTAGTTGGGATAAGGCAGCTTCTGACTCAGCCAGTAAATATTCTTGGTGCCATTGGTCAGGTTCTCAGTGGGGATATGGCAGCTTCTGAATCAACCAGTAAATATTATTTGTGCCATTGGTCAGGTTCTTAGTAGGGATATGGCAGCTTCTGACTCAACCAGTAAATATTATTTGTGCCATTGGTCAGGTTCTTAGTGGGGATATGGCAGCTTCTGACTCAACCAGTAAATATTATTGGTTCCATTGGTCAGGTTCTTAGTGGGGATAAGGCAGCTTCTGACTCAACCAGTAAATATTCTTGGTGCCATTGGTCTGGATTTAGTTGGGATAAGGCAGCTTCTGACTCAGCCAGTAAATATTCTTGGTGCCATTGGTCAGGTTCTCAGTGGGGATATGGCAGCTTCTGAATCAACCAGTAAATATTATTGGTGCCATTGGTCTGGATTTAGTTGGGATAAGGCAGCTTCTGACTCAGCCAGTAAATATTCTTGGTGCCATTGGTCAGGTTCTCAGTGGGGATATGGCAGCTTCTGAATCAACCAGTAAATATTATTTGTGCCATTGGTCAGGTTCTTAGTAGGGATATGGCAGCTTCTGACTCAACCAGTAAATATTATTTGTGCCATTGGTCAGGTTCTTAGTGGGGATATGGCAGCTTCTGACTCAACCAGTAAATATTATTGGTTCCATTGGTCAGGTTCTTAGTGGGGATAAGGCAGCTTCTGACTCAACCAGTAAATATTATTGGTTCCATTGGTCAGGTTCTTAGTGGGGATATGGCAGCTTCTGACTCAACCAGTAAATATTATTGGTTCCATTGGTCAGGTTCTTAGTGGGGATAAGGCAGCTTCTGACTCAACCAGTAAATATTCTTGGTGCCATTGGTCAGGTTCTTAGTAGGGATACAGCAGCTTCTGACTCAACCAGTAAATATAATTGGTGCCATTGGTCAGGTTCTTAGTGGGGATACGGTAGCTTCTGACTCAACCAGTAAATATTATTTGTGCCATTGGTCAGGTTCTTAGTAGGGATACAGCAGCTTCTGAATCAACCAGTAAATATTATTGGTGCCATTGGTCAGGTTCTTAGTGGGGATAAGGCAGCTTCTGACTCAACCAGTAAATATTCTTGGTGCCATTGGTCAGGTTCTCAGTGGGGATATGGCAGCTTCTGACTCAACCAGTAAATATTCTTGGTGCCATTGGTCAGGTTCTTAGTAGGGATATGGCAGCTTCTGACTCAACCAGTAAATATTATTGGTGCCATTGGTCAGGTTCTTAGTAGGGATATGGCAGCTTCTGAATCAACCAGTAAATATTCTTGGTGCCATTGGTCAGTCTAGTAACCCAAATGTCTTATATAACTAAAGTTTCTGACTCTGTTTTAAGATGTACTGATGTAAGCAGAAAAGTTAAGTTTTAAAAAATGCACTTAATGTATTTCAATTTTAGGAGATCCTTGGTCGTCTCCTTGGTATGCTGTTCCAATGGTTTGATGCTACTGCTTATCTGCCTGATGGTGAGTTGCCTGTCCTATTTCGGGCTATGTGATTGGATTATTTTCCATGTTTTTAATTATATATTATATTTGATTATACATTCAATATTAGTTACTAATTGACTTTAAAGACAAACAACAATACTGAGAGATATTGTGTACGACTTCCATAGATTGAAATTGAGCTACTTAGTTTTAATACTAGATATTAATCTGTTTTCAGATGGAATTTCAGTATAATGTTTTTTTTGTTTTAAGTATTAGTTAAGTTAATTTTAAAAAAATCAAAGTGGTTCATGAAGGTTCTGTAAATAAACAGTCCATATTTTGGTATAATTTTTTCTAAGGTTGTCATAATTTAATGGTATTTCAGTCAGCAATACCAGAGGCTCTGTATATTTCATATTAATTACCCATTCTTTTCCTTTTTTTTTGCAGATAATGTTGGAAATGCTTTAGAGAGATTGAAACCTGAGGTAATTTAGAACTTTATAGATTAAAAGCTATTGCAATGTCTAATTGATAAGTAAAATTTAATTACGAATAGAATATATATATATATGTCATAGATGTTGAACTATCTGTTTATAGAATAAGGTTTTCAACATCTCGATCTGTTTGTTTTGATTTTGATAAAGCTGCATAAATTTTAATACTTTTTGTTTTTTTGTTGTTGTTTTTCACACCAATACAATTGTGTTCATATTGGTGAGTTCCAGTTAATTGTTGTTGGAGAAAGACCCCAGAATTACATCTAAGACACCAGATTTACATCTGGGACCCCAGACTTACGTCTTGGTAGAACCATGCACCACAGGTTAGCTTAAAAGCCTCCCCACATGAAAATCCTCACCCAGACCAGGCTCAAACCCACATGATGACGGGCTGAGGAGTTTACCTGTCAGCATTTCTAACCATTTGATCATGGGCATCCCCAATTACTATGTATATGTTACAGACCTTATTTCGCTATACATTTCAGTACATCTGTCGCTGGCTGAAGGATGTCAGTAAGACCCATTTTGAGGTGATGGTATCCTGCCTGCTGCCACACCCAGCTGAATATGCCAGAGTGGGAGGGTTCTGGTGAGTATTTGTCCTTAAAAATGTCGAGTGTGAAATGAAAAGCTCATCTCATTCTCTGTAGTAATACTGGCTTCAAACTGTTGTTGATATCAAGAACTGAATCAAACTTGCTTGTGAAGATTCTTTCTTCAGCCAAAAAATGCCAATATTTTTATAAGGGTATGTATATTGTCTGCATATATAAAAAATAGGCCCTTCAGTCAATGTTGTTACATTGTATAATGTTTTTTCCGCTTTTTTATTAATGTGGCTTTGTGTCAGAAGTTGTCCTAGTAGCAGCGCTGGTCCAATGGTTAAGGGAACGGACATGGGAACAGGGGGTTACTTGTTTAAACTCTATATCTGATGCAAGACATAAGTCTTTGAGCAAAACTATTGGTATACATATACATCAATCATAAACAAAAGGCTGATTGTCTTGATTGTGATGCAATAATTTAAATGCATTTGAAATGTGGATCTTGTGATGCAATAATTTAAATGCATTTGAAATGTGGATCACACACCTTCACTTAACTTTGACAAGCCTCTTAAAATCAAAGAAACATATTTTTTTTCTTATCAGGGACACCCTAGCAACCAGAACCACCCAGATCAAGGAAGGTCTAAATTGCTTTTTTTGTCTGGTACCTTATGACATCATCACTTATCAGGTAAGAAATAGGTAGAGCATTACAGTATAATGCAACAGAAAATATATGTACATTTTAGCTACTTATGAATGGCAGCCTATAGTAGTTGCACTATCCATCCATCTGTACATCTTTCTGTTTTTTTTGTTGTGATGTATTTTTTAAGTTTATTTCAAGTACATTCAGTTTTACTTAACTGTAAATTTATTTACTGTGGCATTGTGCATAATTAAATTTTAGTTTTGTCAATTTTCTTCTTATTTTGCAAGCTTATAAAAGTACAGAACTATTGTTTCTGTCAGGTGTGAAAATTGTATTTAAAGTTTATAAGCAACATGGAAGTGCTCAGACGGTTTTCATTCAAATCTGAAATAAGGCTATTATTATTAGCAAAATGAACTTCATTCACTATGGATTTGTTTATTGGTCATGTCTACCAAATAAAACCAAATGTGCAAAACTAGAATTTATGAAAGAACAGGATCTTCTAATGTAGAAAACAATAACTTTTCCATTCAGAAAAAAATGATTTAAATTGTTAACAAATATTTATACTAGGGGATGTTCTTATTCATATCCTTGATGTAAAAGTTTAAAGAAGTGTCTTATAAAAAGTAATGTCTTATATGTTCTTGAATGTTTATATTCAGATCTGGGACTATGTGATCCCCTACTGGATGGAAGCAATCCGAACTGAGATTCCAGCAGATGATTTACACCTCCTGAAAGTGCTCCTCAGGTAGATTGATATATTATTGTTTTGTCTGTAAGAATAAACATTACAGATATATAGAGTGTTATGAACACTCAACCTGTTGACTGTTAATTCCTCTACAAAAAGTGTAAATATTTCTAAATTTCCCTTTATTAACAGCTCATCTTTTAAAGTCATCTTTTCCAGAGTGAGGTTCAACCATAGGGGAGTGGTTCATGTAATTGATTTACAACCCCTTTAACTACTTACATAGTTTATTTGAATTCCTGTGTAGGTACTTTGTCCTGGCTGAATACCTCAGTGGTAGAGCATCAACATGCACACTTGCAGGTCTAAAAGCCCCGGAATCAGTCCATGGCTGGGTCATTCTTAAGACCTTCAACCTTATAAATTGGTTGTAATGGCTTTCCTCTTTAACAGTAAGAATATAGGTGTTAGCAATGTGACTGGTTTGTTGGTGTCATGAATATGTCAGGATTATGTAACTGGCATCATACACCTTGTAAGTGTTTTACTTTTAAAAGTATCAAAAATATTGGTTGTATAAGGAGATACATGTAGACAGACATAAGTGAACGTTTGTAACAGGTCTTTAAACAGATCTGCTGTAATTTTACCTAAAGACTTGTCTGGATTTTTATAATCTTAAAGTATTTACCATTTTAAAATAAACTGCATTTCTTAGATCCGCTCTTGTCGTGGTAAGGATGCCACTTGAATGGAAAGAAGAAAAAAAGAAGAAAAACTGTAAAATCTTGCTTATTACATGTGTTTCAGTAAAGCCTTTGACATTGACATGTGCCCCCTGCCATTCATGCTGGACAAGATGTACCACTTTGTGGAGGAGAGGTTTGCTGACAACAGTGCTTATGTGCAGGAACAGGCATTACAATGGCTGCAGGTACACCTTTTCCTTTTGATTGTTTGTTGTGTTTTTTTTATTTTAATTATTTTTATTTTGAATGCAGTCACATCAATTCCTTGATAATTTATAGTCGCTGAAGTGGACAGAGATCGTCAAATATCACACAAGTAGAATGATCAATATATTGACTACAGCTTTTGCCGTTTAAGCAAGCACATCTGTTCATTGAGTGATAAAGTTCAAACCATCTACCTGTATACATTGTTGTTTTATTTAAAAATAATTCTTCATAATTAAATACCACGTGACATATAACCTGGCTGTAAAATGTGATAGAAATGGATCTTAAAATTTCTATGTAATTCCTAATCATAATTATTGAAAAGTTAAATCTTTCATCCTTCCACCATGAAATGTTAAAAACTTACTTGACACATGTTTTAGGTTCCTTGTCTTTGGCATTTTTACCAGACTGGAATATCATCTCAAATATAACCAACCCAATTATTGGCTGATTTATTAATTTGTTTTGATGCGTATCAACTCACCAGGTGCTGTCTTCCCTTGACATCATCATCCCGATGCATACTCTCTTCTCCATGTTCAAACTGGGCATCACCACACTCCAACTCATTGACATCGACAAATCAGATGGTGCCCAGCGGGAGACCAACTCCTACGCTCGCTCTTCTCCCACAGGTGAATTACCGCCACCGCTGAGCCCAAGCAAGGAGGAGCCGACCGTGATAGATGGGTTTGAGATCTATGAGAGAGAGGCAGAGATGGTGCTTGTATGTTATGTTATGATGCTGGATTTAATTCTTAAACAGGTAACTGACAGATGCTATATTTTGTTTTTAACCCATGCTAATTCTAAACTGGAAATATGCCTATGCTAGAGACTTGGCAGGAAATATTGCAGATCCTGATCAGACAGCACCCAGTGGGATCCACAATTTTTGATTAAGCCAGACCAATTTATGCTTAGGAGGACATTAGTAAATTGGTTATTGTGCTGAATGTGATTTCCTGATATAATTTGAAATGCATGTTCCAAGAGATTGGTGAAGATTGTGCTGAACTGCCATTTGAAACTGTTGCTTGTACTGACAGAGGCTTGTATAAATAATTTTGTTTTAATTTGTACATTTTTTAATTATTGAAACAAAATATTAACAGTTTTATTAACATTTTGATATGTATACAATTTGTCATGTTTTCTTTAATTTTTCAACATTCCTTTGAGAGACAGGTCTGTCTTTTACAACTGGTACAAGACTTGTCTTATTTGTCAAACGTTCCATCAGAATGCTGGTGATATTAATGGCTAAAGTTGCAAACATTCTGTCTTTTACTGGGATAACTTAAATGTGGCAGATATTCCTGTCTTTTAATAGCACATTTTATCATAAAGTGGCAAGCATCAAATCTATGTAAAGCTGGGTTTACTTGAAGGTGGCAGATATTCCTGTCTTAACAGCAGGGTTTATCAAAAAGTGGCAAGCATCAAATCTATGTAAAGCTGGGTTTACTTGAATGTGGCAGATATTCCTTCTTAACAGCAGGGTTTATCAAAAAGTGGCAAGCATCAAATCTATGTAAAGCTGGGTTTACTTGAATGTGGCAGATATTCCTGTCTTAACAGCAGGGTTTATCAAAAAGTGGCAAGCATCAAATCTATGTTAATCTGGGTTTACTTGAATGTGGCAGATATTCCTGTCTTAACAGCAGTGTTTATCAAAAAGTGGCAAGCATCAAATCTATGTAAAGCTGGGTTTACTTGAATGTGGCAGATATTCCTGTCTTAACAGCAGTGTTTATCAAAAAGTGGCAAGCATCAAATCTATGTAAAGCTGGGTTTACTTGAATGTGGCAGATATTCCTGTCTTAACAGCAGTGTTTATCAAAAAGTGGCAAGCATCAAATCTATGTAAAGCTGGGTTTACTTGAATGTGGCAGATATTCCTGTCTTAACAGCAGTGTTTATCAAAAAGTGGCAAGCATCAAATCTATGTAAAGCTGGGTTTACTTGAATGTGGCAGATATTCCTGTCTTAACAGCAGTGTTTATCAAAAAGTGGCAAGCATCAAATCTATGTAAAGCTGGGTTTACTTGAATGTGGCAGATATTCCTGTCTTAACAGCAGTGTTTATCAAAAAGTGGCAAGCATCAAATCTATGTAAAGCTGGGTTTACTTGAATGTGGCAGATATTCCTGTCTTAACAGCAGTGTTTATCAAAAAGTGGCAAGCATCAAATCTATGTAAAGCTGGGTATAGCTGAAAGTGGCAAATATTCTTGTCTTTTATATAGCAGGTCATGTTATAAAAGTAGCAAACATTAGTCTTTTTATAGCAGAGTATATCTGATGTGGCAGGCCTCCTGTCTTTTTATAACAGGGTTTATTTTAAAGTGGCAAACATTCTCTTTTCATTAATTCAGGGTGTTTCATAATGTTAACAACATTTCTTTTTATAGCAACATTTATCTGAAAGTGACAATCCTCCTGTCCTTTTGTAGCAGTTCCTTGTTTTTTTATACCAGAGGTATACCAGAGGTAATATGAAAGTGGCAAGTCTTCTGCCCTTTTGTAACAGTGTCTTGTAAGTGGCAAACATCTTGTCTTTTTATACCAGAGGTTATCTCAACATTGCTAGCTTTCTGCCCTTTTATGGCAGTTCCTTTTCAGTGGCAAACATCATGTCATTTTATACCAGAGGTTATCAGAAAGTGGCAAGCCTCCTGTCTTTTTATAGCAAGATTTATCTGAAAGTAGCAAGCATCCTTTCTTGTTATGGCAGTTTGTTTTTAAGTGCCAAACATCAGGTCTTTTTATAACAAGAGTGATTCTAAAAGTGGCAGATATTCCTGTCTTTGTTTAACAGAGCTTATCTTAAAACACTTGTGTTGTGCCAGCCCTGATTAAGTTGACTTATTTTTCCCAGTCCAGTATTAAAATAAGGAAGTTTTTTTCTCTTGTCCATTTCAGCTTGAACTACAAGAATCTCCCCAACACCTGGGCATCTATAATGAGATGAGCAAAGAGTTAATGTTCATTCTCACCCAGATGTTATCCAAATCATGGGATGGTACGCACACATGCACAGACAGCCTAGAGACTGTCAACTGTCCTTTCTGCCAGAACATCTCACTGTGGCATCAGCTGGCATCACAAGTGATGCACCTGTTTAGTCCCAGGGACCCAGTTAAGATACCTAGCAAGGATATACCGAAGGTTGAGGATTTACAGGTTACCCTTGCAGCCAGCAAGGATTCGACAGGTAGATACTATTTGAAAGAATATCAAATACAAAAAACACAGTCAAATCTGCTTACTTCTTTGACAGTTTCTGTGAAGAAAAAGGATTATATAACACAAATATGAGGTTTACAGAAAGACACCTTGATAATACTAGTATTAAAAATGTAATACTAAGATAAATGGAATCAGGCAGTTGTTGGTGTCTATATTTATATAAGAAATGTAAATGTGGTGTATATTTCTTTTCGGTATTCCAAGAGCTTGATTGGTTGTCATTTTGTTTTGTATACTTGCACTCTGGAAATTCTTCAAAATCCGCACCATATAATCAGCTTATAATTCCATAAGTATGTTCCAGAGATTTGTCAAGCATCCCTGAACTTGGTGATGTCATGTCAATGTGTACCTTTTTGGAAGTTGAATGCCTTGAATTGTGTAATAGTGAGAACTATTAGTACAATGATTGTCTATGTTCCACAAGGGTGTCAGATACTCCCCAACTGGCTGATGTCATGTATATTGATGTCTACTTGTGGACAATTTATTTCTGAATCTAAATTGTATAATTTTCATGGTGGCATCAACTGCCCTTGAACTGACTGATACCATGCATCATGATCTCTGCATATGTGCATTATATTCATAAATCTGAAATGTATAATTTCCATGGTGGCATCAACTGCCCTTGAACTGGCTGATAGCATGCATCATGATCTTTGATTATGTGCATTTTATTCGAGAATCTGAATTGTATAATTTCCATTTCTAGTTTTTACAGATGCATCAACTGCCACTGAACTTACTGATGTCTTGATCTGTACTTATGTTTGTTTAATTCATGAATCTGAATTGTATCTGTTCCATTGCTTGATCCCAGAGAGGCATCAAAAACTGCTGAACTCACTGTTATGATCTCTACTTATGTGTAACCTTTTGCTGTATATGAATTATTTACTTTCCATTTCTAGGTTCTCGAGATGCATCAACTGCTCCTGAACTGGCTGATGCCACCTTTGACACCTCACAAATGCCAACACACCTGCAGCTTTTCAATGTTCTTCTCCAGGTAATAATATGACATTCATACATGTATTAAATTACTGGGTTCTCTTTTTTTTTTAATTTATAAATTTCAAAAGATTTTAATGTTTACACATTTCAAAAAGTATTGACAAAATTGAAACCTTTGGGAAAAAAAACCCAAAATATTGCAAATAACATCAAAAACATCACAGACAGACACAGGACTTGTCCTAATAATAACAACAAATCAATATCTTTAAAACTAGTAAAGGTTTTAAATCTCATATCAAAATTGAAACAAGACCCCAGACTTATATCTGGGTAGAACCACCAGCGCTCCTGAGGTTAGCTAGAAAACCTCCCCACATCAAAATTGTCTTGAACTCTTGTGCTGAGGAGTTACAAATTGGTGACTCAAATCCCCTTCCACAGGCACCCCAGTTATATTTGTGACAGGATGTACATATATGATGGAGAAACTGTCATACTTCATAAAGATTCATATTACTTAACAATTTTTTCCTATTTGTGTTTACAGGAGTTGACCACTTTGACAGATGTTGATGCTCTATTTTACCTTCTGACATCCATGAAGTATCTAATTCTGCATGGAGAATGCCTCAACTACTCTGTCAACCAGTATCCCGACTTCCTTAAATTCTGCCTCGCCAGAAAACTCATACCAAAGTAGGACTATGATTTCATTTTGTGGCTGTGTCATTAGAATAAACTACTCCAGTTACTCATTAGGAGATGGTTCCATGTGTTTTTTGTCTTTAATCTATTGTACACAAAGCAGATTCCCTATTGCTATATTTTTTTTGGTACATTATTATTTTTTTTCCCTTTTTATCTATCCAGATGATTTATGTATTTGTCTATATATTTATTTATTCTTTTTTTTTGTAGTTCTTTTGCTGTTTGTATGTTTGTCTCTCTACATTAAATCTCATATCCTTGTTGTGATGTTTTTTCAATATTTTTGTTTTTCTTTTTATAGTCCATATATAATTTACTTTTACATTTCAGCTTGTGGCGTCTGCTACAGACACGTCACTCCCAGTTTGCCCATGTGAGTGTCCCCCTTCTTCTTCACTGTGTTATCCTGCCAACAGGTGCTGATATGCTCTGGAAGATTGTGGAGGAGAATTTTGGCAGTGATGACTGGAAGGAACGGTTTGCAGCAGGTATGTGTTGGTTGTAAAATTATTTTGAAATGAATTTAAGGACATGATTTTTATTCTACGCTGCAATTGTATCATTTTATTTAGCAGAAGTTTTGAAGATTTTAAAGATATTGTTAAGACTGTCAAAGACCGTGCTGAACAGGTGAAAGTCTTGTTTGTGGGAGTATGCACAAATAAGATAGGTGCTGGACCAACATCAGTATGTTCCATTTGTTGAATTAGATTTTGTTATCAGCCAAATGAAAGGAATGATTTATAGTTATGAGCTTACAAGGCCTTTATTATGGGCAAATATTTGGTCCTTACACAGGATTATATTTTGCCAAAATAAAGATGTAAGTAATCATATCATAATTATACGTTATATCTGGGGGGGGCTACATTGACATGACATTTGTCGGTCAGTTTGGCAGAAGATGAAGTTTGTCTGTGCAATTTCTCATTTACCATTGGTCAGATTTCTATAAAACTACAGGACTGGTTAGTACCAAACCTAGTCATGCCTATAATTAGCCCCTTATGATTGAATTGATTTTAATTGAGTTTTGCCCCATTTTGATTTATTTATGGTTGCAGTAATTGTGGCATAATGGTATCTGTGGGTATTCATCATCTTCAATGAAACTTCTGGTTTTGACTGAGTCACATTTTATAATAATATTGTACCACTGCCCTCTAGTTGAGAAGGCAACAGTTTTAGCGCGATGTGTGGAAGCAGAGACAATGATGCATAACAAGATGATCAAGACAGCATTTGCCCACATCTTCTGTCTTCTGATTGGCTCCCTGGAGGATATAAACGCTGCTGTATGTCAGAGGGCTCATCAGTACCTCGAAACCATCAAGGCATCATCAATCAAGGTGAATAATTGTGAACTTATTTTACTGGAAAGGTGGAAGGAAAATAATTGTGTGTTGTAAGGTTTTATGTCCCACTAACATTTTTACAAGGATTGCTTCCCTAGAGAACATTAGCCCTGATGGAAGTAAGATTAAATGAGTTTATGTAGCTAGATTAAATTATCACTAAAATATTTATTTGTATCAGCAGTTTACTTTGTTTTTGTCAAGAGGTTAAAGCATGAATGTATTAATTGTGCTATTCATCAAATTCACTGAATCCACTCTGTTTGTACTTATTATTTTGGGGCTATGATAATTATTTTGTGGTTATTCAAACATATTGAGTTCTAACAACTCAATTGTATTATAAAATAAATACTTTTTAATCTCTCTCTTCTTATAATGTATCTTTTACAGTGTATTTGCCAATGCCTGGAGTTTCAATTTGATGCTGTCATTAGTGATCGAGCCATGATCTTACGCTCCATGCACCTGCTGAACAATGTGCTGCCAGACAAACAAATCCTGTCCTGGGAATTCTTCCTGTCACGGTTTGACTGTCTCTCATTAGAGGCCCAGATTGATCTTGAAAGTACAGGCGACCTTTCCTACCCAACAGGTCAGTAGGTCAAGGGACTGGGTATGTTAATTCTTGTGGTTAATGACAAGACATATTTTTATGATCTCACAGCCAATCAGAGTTGAGTTATTACTATAGAAAGTAACTTGTCAATATGACCTCTATTACTAACAGCACAGTAAGGCCAGTAGGTGGAGCTTGTCTGAGTTAGTGAATCCCATGGGTGGAGCTTACTGGAATCTAATGGCCAATAAAAAAAATGAGTTGTAATATGAAGGAATAATTTGCTTAGTGTGAGACTTTTTTAAAGTTAAAGGTTATCATATTAAAAATGTTGCTTGCAATGAAAGTTATAGTTTGGCAGATTATGAATTCTGTAAGACACATTTTAGTGCTTTTTAAGAGTTAGGTATGCAAAATTGTTTATTAACATTGCTTATTTGAATATGGTAAAAACATGGACTGAGTTAATAGTTAAGTATTATTTAAGAATTAAATTGTTCTCATATGTGATTGAATTCTGAAAAGTCATAAGCTAAAATGAAGAATTGTTGCCAGAAATGTTTAATGAAACTAATTGTAGTGATGTGCGATCATCTTCTAAACCTTTGGTATAACACCAGATATATTGACATTTTATAGTAACAGAATCATATGTTATCATATTAACTTTTGATATTTGATCTTAAAGAAATAGATAAATCAGAAACATTACTGTTGTTATCAAGAGTTAAAATCCCCAACCTTTACTTTATGTAAGGTGCTATGCGATTAAAATGACTGTCGTTATCATCCTATTTGAATATAATTAAAGTGGTTTATGCAGAAAAAGGTAGACAACTTTCTCTAAGATCTTTGGTCCATCTTTGCTGTTATAAGCATTTATTTCTGCACATAAAAACCATCATGTCCACTCTAGTCTTTTTATCTTGAACTGATTTAGGCAATTCTTTTGCTGCAATTCTTACTAACTTAAAACTTTACTTAGCATAATAACTTAATTTCAAAGATTTTAATTTAGAATATATTGTTTTAACTGCATGCTTATTTTTGCAGTTTAACTTTTGGTTTTAACTTTTAACATTGTTAAATATTAAACTCATCCTAATTAAAATTTTCGATTTTTAGTGAATGTTTTAAAAAAAAACAATATAATCCTTTTAACGCACACATTGTCAACAATTGCTTTCCCCTCACAATATATACTCGCCAAAAGCCTATGCTAGCATAGTTGTGCGAGTTGCTTTTTATATTATTTTTGTTACAGTAACGTTTTTGCCGAGTTCTCAGCTTTCTCTGTGATTTGTCTGTATTTAACAAAACAAATATAACCATGTCACTGCCATAATGTACAATATTATGTTACCATGGAATCCTGTAGATAGGCAATCCCTCTTTTAAGACCCAGTGGTGTTTTTTGTGTGTATATGTTCTACGATTAAAATATTTGATGTTGCTCTAGCACCCAGCTTATTCCTTTTTATGAACAAAGTATGTTACAAAAGTACCGTATTGCTATTTGACAACTTTTCTTTGTATAAGTCTGTTCGTGTTGAAGATTAAGAGATGAAAAGTTATTGCCAGGATGGGGAAAATTATTGTAGTTAAGCCTACTGGTACTATTTATTTTGGATTTTTGCATCTTGATTAAAAGATGATCATACAAGAAAAATGTGCTTGTGAGTGTTTTGGCACTTTGGAGCATTCCTACATTTAATGTATTGCCAATTTTATTTTGAAAAAAAAAAATTGTAATAAAGCATAAAAAATAAAGCAAGTTATACAGAAGAGCATTCCTTTATACATTGCTCACTTGATAGAAATCTATATGTGGCTTTGTTGAACTTGATTGCCATGATTTTTCTTTTTATGTAATAATTATTGTTAATGATATTACTTCAATAACTTGATCTGAACCTTCTTCTTTCAGAGGAATTGGCCTTGTCCATTAATTTCATAGGTTTGACATCATTTCTGTCTTCTCAATTTGTTTTATTGATTTTCCTCTTAGCCTCAAGTTGCTTTCAGTTTTATGGTTTTCATCTGTCTCTCTATTATGTGTAACTCCATGTTTGTATCTATATATGTAGAACATGTAGCTATGTTTATAATTAAAAAATGTGTACTTGCCAGGCCAAAGGTGTACCAGTCAAAGTTGTTGTTTAAATATGATTTTTAATCATCAACAACTCTAATGTTTAAGAAGAAAGAAGTGTTTTAATGATTACATCACATGCAAAGAAGTGTGCAAATAACGTGATTTGATCTTTCGTAATTTCATTTTTCATTATATCATAATTGAAAAGACCAAACCATAATTTTTAGCACTAGTTTGCGCAGAATTTTTTTATATGTTTGCTCTTAGGATTTTCTATGTTTTCATCTATATAATGTTTGTAGATGTTAAGTTGCTCTCTGTTTTCAAAACTACTGTGTGTGTTTTGTTAGCGTACTCTGTTTGTGATGTTTGTTGTGTGTCTGCTGTTATTAAAGGGTAATTCATGCGCATTCCTTTATCCTGCGCGGCTAGTACCGTAAACACTCATCTACTGTGCGCACCTTGTCTTATCTGTTTTTAACAAGGTTTTCAATGAAAATCCTGGTTATTAGATTGGGGAATGGCAGGTGGGCATCGCAAAACGGCGGATTTCCGGTCAATAACTTTAGTGTGGATAAACCAATCTTGCTGAAACTTTGTATATAGCAAGCTTGCCAAAAGATCTAAATTGGGAATGGATTTGAGGCCAGTTGGGTCAAGATTACTGTTACTAATAATAGAAAAAGAGTTTCTGCTTCATAATTTGTGTTTAAATGTAGGTATTTTGCTTAATCTTTTTTTGTTGGTATTTTATGTGCAAATTTAGCTTGGGATGGGGTTAGGGGCCAGTCCGGTCAAGGTCACTTATAAAAATTGAAAAACAGTTTTTGGTCAATAACTTCTGTTTGGATAAACCAATCTTGCTGAAACTTTGGATATAGCAAGCTTGCATGAAGACCTAGCTTGGGATTAGATTTGAAAACCTGGTTTCGTGGCATGGCCACGTTCTTAAATGTTTTTTTTTTCAATGTTTGATCAAATATCTTATAAAACTGTTTGTAATGTGATGACTTGCTTTTTATGCTGGAAAAGTACTACATATGCCAACCTTTCATGGGCCTACCGTTATGAACTGAAGTTGGGCACAGTTGCTATACAATTATTATGTTTAAGAACAGAATATAATTTAAATTAATAATTTTTACCTTTTTTCAAATCCTAATTGAAATTGTGCACAAGTCACAAATATGCGCTTTTTACATGATTGATTACGGTATGTCTCACATTTGCTAGAGTTCTGCCTGTGTATGCGCCAAGATGCTCTGCGTAACATGCACTATTTGCCTGCCAATATCTATGCTTACCTCTACCGTTCCCTTTTTTCCATTAAGAAAATATATTACTTTTTAACCTCTTAGGATATTATTCTTGGAACTACCAAGGTAAAAGTATTTATTAAGTGATTTGAATTGATATGTTTCAATTTGGGTTTTTATGTGTGGGTGTTTTTTTTTTAAATGTGTAATGTATATTCATAATGTTACATATGCCTAATTGAATATAAACTTAATTGTTCTTTATTCTTATATTTATGCTATGCCATATTTAAAAAATGATATTAATGGATATTTAACTCAGTGTAATTATGTGTATCATGTTTATAAATCTGTAATAATGTTTACATGTATATAATCGAGGTCACAAGTTCTGAAAATACATGTAACCTTCAGAAACATATCCTGCAAAATAATCAACATTTTGCCGTTCTGGCCTAATCACTTAAAAGAAACATGTCCAAAAGTGTCCCTGAATTAGTATTTTCCAATAATCAGTTTTAAAAGAATCATTCAAGACATGAATATTGCTATCTTTTTTTGCTCAAATGTATATTAATATTGCTTGCAAAATACAAACTTCAATATGCTCAAACTTTATAATCAGTATTGCAGTATTGATATTGTTATAATTATCAACATTTGTATAAATGTTTACCCTTTTTTAGAATCATTTCACAAAGGGGTTGTTCTCATTATACTTTCTTTTCCTTGTCATAATGTCTTCACCAGCCGCAATAGCTCAGGTGGTAGAGCTTCGGCTTGCGGACTGGGAGGTCGTGGGTTCGAACCCCGGCCGAGTCAAACCAAAGACTTTAAAGTGGGTAGTAGTGGCTTCCCTCCTAACGCTCTGGGCTAAGGGGACAACATTTAGCCTGACTCGTCTGTGTCAGTATAATGGACCGGCCAGGTTCAGTCCCTGGGCACCTCATAAGTGCTATAATGATAAAAATGTCGCTGTGCAGTATCAACAAAAATGCCGGCTAATCCCATCCCATCCCTCATAATGTCTTCAGTAGTTATCTTGGAATAGTTTGGTTACCCATTTATGGTAGATGGGAAAATGGTTTGGGTAGAATTTGTATGTAATAAATGAGCAGTTTATTTTTGTAATTTGTTGTTTGGAATAGTGTTAAGGAAAAGTTTTTCTTCGACTAAATATAAGACTGTTCATGTAAAAATATGGCACAGTGTTATTCTGAATGTTGTCTTTCTCATTACTATTTAAAGTTTGAACTTTTCCTAATAGAACACTGAATCTTTCCTAATATTCATTTGACTTATCAATGAACTATTTACATGGAGTCATAAATTTATAATAAAAGCTTTGGTATGCTGATCATACTTTAATGCACAGGAATGTCAAAAAAGGAGATGTTTCTAAACAAATAGTCTCTCTATAGAAGCTGGGTAAAAGTTGTTTTTTGTTAGATTGTTCTCAAAAATTATGGTCATATTTGGTGATGCCAGCTTATTATTGGTGGAGGAAGACACCATGTGTCCGAGTAGAACCCTTGCTGCACCGCAGGTCAGCTGAAAGACACATGTTTGTTCTTGCCCCCACTTGGACTCGAACCTCAGCGTTGAGGGACTGAGGAGTTGAGTTGAAGATGACATGTAACAACTCGGCCATGGAGCCCAACGAGTAAAAATAGATGCATGATTCATGTTCAGGCAAACCATAGCTTCCAATTTAATAAAAGATATTTAAATATTGACTATACGATGCATTCCTTACGCTATTCATATTTTTGACATCATACTTCCTTAGGAAATATAATCTTGACCCAATTTCCTAAATACCATTTTAGGAATAGTTTATTGTTGTAAACATTTATAAACATACCTAAAAGTAGGGTTGCTTATTTAATAGTTAGCTTAAAACCAAATAGATGCTGGTGTTTGATTAGGAAATTTTCTGTAAATTATGTGCAAGGTTTGAAAGAGAAAAGTTATGCACTTGTAGGCAATGAATTTTTAATAGTTTGGGTGTAAACAAATAACACAGTGTCTTAAGCAGAGATGCTTTTGAGACAGTCTGCACAACACTTTGTGGGTTTTAATATACATTGTGTATTTACAGATTTGACCAGCAGTGACAGAGAGAGCGAGCACTTTTTACGGAAGTTGAATCGAGCGAGGTTTGCCCTTGCACGAACAGAGAGTATTCGATCAGTCAGCAAGAGTTTGTATGGCAAACCTCCATACAGAAGAGCTGTTTCCGTGCCCATACATCTTCTCTCGAAGGTTCCACTGAAAGGTTAGTATGGGTCTGTAACTGACCATGTTATTATCTTCAGGTATACACAATTTGAACCTTTTCAGACTTTTTCCTATAAGGGTTTGGATTTATTATAATTTCTTTACATATTTGTTGATGGATTAGACTAGTTATAACTGATTTCACAGTAATCTTTAACTTTTCATTTTTTTTAATAAGATGGTACATGTAAATATCTAAGCATGTTAATTCATAATTTGTTCTAAAATTTTAAAAAAATATAATTGTGTGTGGCACCATGACATTCTTTATGTTCATCCTCTTGCACAAAAAATATATCTAATATTGCCTAGTTTATGAACTTTATCATAGTATTTTAATGACTTTAAATAATTTAAAAAGAGCCCCCTCCCAAAAAAAAAAAACAAACACGTATTTTAATAAAATAAATAAGCTAATTATTCTGATTTTGATTTGTACTTTCATATATTTTATGTTTGTTTTGACCTTATTAAATTGAACTATTTCCAATATCTTTTTTCATATTTTCACAAATTGTGTTATCTTGTCCTAACTTAATCAGTTCATGTTTTGTGCAGGGGATAAGGACAAGTCCTGTGTGCGGCAACAGTCGGCTCCCCAGTTCTCCTTTACTCGACAAGCAACCTCCAAATTTAATCTTGGCTCTCTATCCAACTCAGTTTTCCAAGGTATGTAAAATCATGCACACATGCATGTGCACTCATGCACACACTTACATGCACACACGCCCACACGCACATAAAGACACATTTTAATTTTTTTTTGCTTTAAACCTTACATTTATTATTGATTTATGAAAAAAATTATTTTATTTTAAAATATAATTATTTTTTTTTATTAACTTTCAATAAGAATTATTTGTAACACTTTAAGTAAACTATCACAAGTTTCAGAGGTGAATTCATGTTTCTGTTTTTCCAGTTAAGTTACGCTACTTATAAGTTAATTTGTGTGTGCTTTGTTGCATATTTTCTATCTTTAAAAATAATTAATTTTAAGATAAAATAAGAACAAGGTTGTCTCTGTAGAAATGTAAATTCCACTTGTATCAATACATCTACCATCTAGGTGGTTATCTGCGAGAGTTCACAGATGAAGAAAGTAACTTTGCTGCTCTGCTGCAGCGAGCCATGGATCTAGAGGGAGTGGATAGAGAGACGGTCTACCAACTGGTGGCCCTGCTTCTTAAAGTATGTTTGATTTATATTAAGCTTGATAAAAATGAATTTATTAAATGTATAAGGAATAAATTTATTTATTCATACATGTGAACTTTTTCTGAGGCCAAAGTGGGAGATTTTCATTTGCAACATGGGAGATTTGTAATTTTCATATACACAAAGAAGGAAGTTGTCTGTTTCCAAGGAGGGAGATTTCTGAAAATGTGTAAAACACTGCCCATTTTGTAATCATATTGAACCTTAACAGACGGATTCTCCCTCCAAAAGATGGGAGAGTTCACATGTATGTATATGCAGTTTAGATACCTATGGAGATATTAAATGCCTAAAATCCATGGCATTAACAATGTTTTACACAATGATTGGTTGGTGAATATGGGTTGCTAACTAATGAATTGATTGCTGAAAAGATAGTGACATAGAGTCAGTCTCCTAACTTGTGGTTTTGGTAGTAAGAATAAAACATGCTGCTGTTTTTACTGCTTTTATCACTTATCCAATGATATTTTAAAATTCTGTTTGTATTCTCAACCAATGATATCTTAAACTTGTGTTTGTGTTCTCAGCCATAATATCTTTAACTTCTGTTTGTGTTCTCAGCCAATGATATCTTAAACTTCTATTTGTGTTCTCAACCAATAATATCTTAAACTTCTGATTGTGTTCTCAACCAATGATATCTTAAACTTCTGTTTGTGTTCTCAACCAATGATATCTTAAACGTCTGATGTGTTCTCTACCAATGATATCTTAAACTTCTGATGTGTTCTCTACCAATGATATCTTAAACTTCTGATTGTGTTCTCAGCCAATAATATCTTAAACTTCTGTTTGTGTTCTCAGCCAATGATATCTTAAACTTCTGTTTGTGTTCTCAACCAATGATATCTTAAACTTCTGTTTGTGTTCTCAACCAATGATATCTTAAACTTCTGTTTGTGTTCTCAACCAATGATATCTTAAACGTCTGATGTGTTCTCTACCAATGATATCTTAAACTTCTGATGTGTTCTCTACCAATGATATCTTAAACTTCTGATTGTGTTCTCAACCTTATACAAGAGCTTACACTATGTTTTGTATGCATAGCCTAGAACCTTGGCCCATATTCACCAACCATTCTTAAGTAAGGATTGCTCAAGTTATGGATTTCAATCTACAATATCTTTCATTATATATTAAGCTACATGTCTGTATTTTTGCACGATACTTTAACTTTGCTACCTTCAGCTTAAAATCATGTTGACACTTTATAAAAAAGCTTTTTTTTTGCTGGTATGAAAATGGCTTAGGAATGGCTGGTGAGCACAGGCCCTAGTCTTTAATAATTCTTCATTGATAAGTATTTACCATAGTTTAATCTTTTATTTACAGTACATGATTAGATGTGACCAGGATGATGTGCCTGAAGACATTCAGAAAGCTGAGGTATGCCCACCATTATTTCAATCAACAGACGTTTTCATTCATGGTTTTATACTTTCAAACTTTTTCTGCAGCCATTGTGGGAGATTTTCACTTGCAAAGTGAGAGATTTGTTATTTTCATTTAAACAAAGAAGGCAGTTATATGTTTCCAAGTAAGGAGATTTCTGAAAATGTATAAAACACCTCTCATTTTCAAATAATTTTGAACCTTGAATGAGGGAGTCTCCCTCCAAAAGCGAGAGTCCACATAGATGTACTTTAATATATATTTCTTGAATTCAAATCTTTTGCTATTTCTTTTATTATTAGTTTTCATTTGTCTTTCTTTAAATCCTCAACTATCTGTATTTCATTGCAAAATATTTATTCAGTCTATAAATACTTTCCTTTAAATTGGTAGTTTTTTTCCCCTTGAATTTCATTTTTAGCTCACCTGAGCACAACGTGCAACGTCATTCGTCGTCAACACTTTAGCTTGTGAACACACTAGAGGCCACAGTTTTTATCCAATCTTCATCAAACTTAGTCAGAATGTTTGTCTGCATAAAATCTTGGATGAGTTCATTATTGGGTGACCTGGGGTCAAAAAGTTGGTCACTAGGTCAAATTTTAGGAAAAACTTGTGAACTCGCTAGAGACCACATTTATAGCCCAATCTTCACCAAACTTGGTCAGAATGTTTGTCTGCATGAAATTTTGGACGAGTTCATTATTGGATCATGTGTGGTCAAAAAGTAGGTCACAAGGTCAAATCTTAGAAAAAGCTTGTGCACACACTGGAGGCCACATTTATGGCCCAATCTTCACCAGACTTGACCAGAATGTTTGTGTGCATGAAATCTTGGAGGAGTTCATAACTGTGTCACGTGGGGTCAAAAAGTATGTCACTAGGTCAAATCATAGAAAAGGCTTGTGAACACACTAGAGGCCGTATTTATAGGCCAAACTTCATCAAACTTGATCAGAATGTTTGTCTGCTTGAAATCTTGACCGAGTTTATTATTGTGTCATGCAGGGTCAAAAAGAAGGTCCCAAGGTCAAATCTTAGAAAAAGCTTGTGAACATACTAGAGGCCTCATTTATGGCCCTATCTTCACCAAACTTGATCAGAATGTTTGCCTGCATGAAATCTTGGATGAGTTCATAACTGGGTCACGAGGGGTCAATAAGTAGGTCAGTAGGTTGAATCTTAGAAAAAGCTTGCGAACACACTAGAGACCACATTTATAGCCCAATCTTGGCCAAATTTGATCAGAATGTTTGTCTGCATGAAATCATGGATGAGTTCATTATTGGGTCACGCGGGGTCAAAAAGTAGGTCACTATGTCAAATCTTAGCTAAAGCTTGTGAACACACTTGAGGCCCCATTCAAAGCCTAATCTTCACCAAACTTGATCAGATTGTTTGTCTGCATCAAATCTTGGATGATTATATTATTGGGTCATGTGGGGTCAAAAAGTATGTCACATTTTAGAAAAACCTTGTGAAAACACGTAAGAGGCCACATTTATGGCCCAATCTTCACCAAACTTGGACAGCATGTTTGCCAGTATGAAATCTTACATATGTTATGAAGTGAGTTATGTGGATTCAGTAGGTTACTTAGTAAAATTCTAGAAAATTTTACCAACTAAGTGGCCACACTAATGGTCCAATCTTCACTAAGATTTCTAAAGTAAATAACTCTTAATTACTTGATGCCAGATTTGAACCTACTAAAAGCCTGTGTCATCAGATGAGCGATTAAGGGCCATCATGGCCCTCTTGTTTTAACTTTAGATACTTTCTGATTGACATGCTTCTTTCTATAGAGAAAATGTTTCAAAATCTTTCTTATCGTGTAATGAATATTGACCTTTGATGCTATATAAACATTGTAAACATGGTCTGAAAAAAAGTGGTATAAATTTGTACGGACCGTATAATGTCTTATGTTTAAATCTGCCTTTTGCAATAATTTTTTTTGTTATTCTCTTTCTTTTCAGAACATTGTTTTGCGACACTTGTATGTGTTACTGGGCTACAACCAGTCAGAGAAATCCTTTAGTGTGCCTCCTTACAAATTGAGGTCAGTTAAATGTTTATAAATTCTACATTTTGGCTGGTGTTGAAAGTTTTTTTTATTCAAATATATTGCTTAAAGGGAGACTTTACTTTAAGGTTGGATGAATACAAAATATGTACACAACGGAAGTAGGACTGACACAGATGAAAACATAAGCAGGCATCTAGAAAACAGCCCATTTCTGATGGCTGAAGGAATATAAAACATGGTTAAAATGAAACTCAGTATTTCCACAGTAAGAAGGAAATACACTCAAAATTGCACTTAACCTGTTAAAGATATTTATTTTTGTCAGATATTTATTTTTGTCTTGTCCACCTTTAACACTAATTTATAGATGTCAGGAGATGGCTAAAATGGAGTATATTGTTTTGAAGTTTGGAATGTCATGTATTAATTGTTATTGTTTCTGGTTTCAGGACATCAGCTGTTTTCAATGCCTACATGACAGGTGCCCCATTTGTAAGTTAAACATCTTGTGTATTTGATATTTGAATGTATTTGAATATTAAAAACAGGTAATAAATAAGTTCATAATAAGAGTTTAGTACAAATCAACATGTGCATGAAGTTTTTATCTTTTTAAAGTAACAACTTGCTAAAGGACCACCCACTACTTTTTTCCAGAACCTGAATGCAAATAAATTAATAGATTTATATCTTCTCATCATGTTATTTTTTTTTTTTGCTGTTTGTTTTTTTCTTCTGTTTTTTTTCTTATCATATTACCATATATGTATTTTTTGGTGTTATATTGTAAGTCTTGAATTAGGCAACCATTGTTTGTCTGAGTGAGTATTTGATTGGTTACTAAAGCTTCCTTTTAACATGTGTATTATAAAGTATAATATATTTTTTCAGGTGTTGGATCGTAACTTTGAGTTGGGCAACAAGATCCTGCCAATCACCTTGCTGTTGCTACAGTATGGCCCCTCTCCACAAAGATATGCCAGCGACACCCAGCCCCCAAACTACACCCTTTGGTACCTGGAACCTCATACTCGCGTTTCATGGCTTCATACACTTCTTGTCATACTGTACAAGGTAGGGATGAGATATTGTGTCTCATGGCTTTATAAATATGCTCCTGGTCATACTGTACAAGGTAGGTATGAGATATTGTGTCTCATGGCTGTATGAATACACTTCTGGTCATACTGTACAAGGTAGGTATGAGATATTATGTCTCATCAGTTCATACACTTCTGGTCATACTGTACAAGGTAGGTATGAGATATTGTGTCTCATGGCTGTATGAATACACATCTGGTCATACTGTACAAGGTAGGTATGAGATATTGTGTCTCATGGCTTCATACACTTCTGGTCATACTGTACAAGTTAGGTATGAGATATTGTGTCTCATGGCTTCATACACTTCTGGTCATACTGTACAAGGTAGGTATGAGATATTGTGTCTCATGGCTGTATGAATACACATCTGGTCATACTGTACAAGGTAGGGATTTGATATTGTGTCTCATGACTTCATACACTTCTGGTCATACTGTACAAGGTAGGTATAAGATATTGTGTCTCATGGCTTCATACACTTCTGGTCATACTGTACAAGGTAGGTATGAGATATTGTGTCTCATGGCTTCATACACTCCTGGTCATACTGTACAAGGTAGGTATGAGATATTGTGTCTCATGGCTGTATGAATACACTTCTGGGCAAACTGTACAAGGTAGGGATGAGATATTGTGTCTAATGGCTTCATTCACTCCTGGTCATACTGTACAAGGTAGGTATGAGATATTGTGTCTCATGGCTTCATACCCTCCTGGTCATACTGTACAAGGTAGGTATGAGATATTGTGTCTCATGGCTGTATAAATACACTTCTGGGCATACTGTACAAGGAAGAGATGAGATAGTACAAAGAATTTTTGGTGAACTTGGTTTAACTGTCTTGACTAGAAATACTGATGTGATTGTTGTTGACTTATGCCTGTTTCTAGTTTCTAGCAATTTTTAATATATTACTGTTAAATATATTTTAAAGTGTTCATAGTAACATGTCATATTTTTCATATTATCTTTTTGGAACAAGAATATATTCACATCATCCCATGAAATCTGGACAAAGTTGAGAACCAATATAGCTTTGATAGTAGTGTTTTCTGTACCAGAACTTACTTGATTTTATCTCGAGAAATCTTGATAAAACTTCTTAGTATGCCCATTGATGACATGATCCTTAAAGTTTGGGAATCTTGTTGAAGTACTGAAAGTAATGAAAATCATTTCATACAAACTTGAAAGAGGTAATCAATTTAACACAAAATTTCACTTTTTAAAATAACTAGCAAAATCATAAAATCATTTTATACAAACTTTAAAGAGGTAATCAATTCAACACAAAATTTCACTTTTTTTAATTTAACTCGCAAAATCATAAAATGAAATCTAGATTATCAATGATAATTTCATAACTGCGCTGTATCTACTATTTCAGTACCAAATCAACACATCTCCAGTGTCAGCTATTGTACAGACTCTGGTGCGTATTGTTGTCAACACCATAGAAGCCCAGCACCATCACTGTAAGATACTTCTGGATGATGCCATGCCCCCACCCACACCTACTCTACAGAGAAATAAAGGTATAGTCCATTGATAGGTATAAAGTTGATTCTGTTGCAACAATTTAAAGCATTGAGTTTGATACATTCCATCCCCAACCTACAGAGGAATAAAGGTATGGCCCATTGATAGGTATACATCTGGTTTGAGCGCAGCAATATAAAACTTTGAGTTTGACTTCTATCCATTCCCCAACCTACAGAGAAGTAAAGGTTATAGCCCATTGATAGGTATAAGGCTGGTTTGAGCACAACAATATAAAACTTAGAGTTAGACTACTATCCCATCTCAGCCTACAGAGAAATAAAGGTTAGCCCAATGATAGGTATAAATCTGATTTGAGCACAACAATATAAAACTTTGAGTTTGACTACTATCCCGTCCAAGCCTACAGAGAAATAAAAGATAGGAAATTGATAGGTATAAAGTTGATTTGGGGGCAATTATGTAAAGCTGTGAGTTTGACTTATTTTCCATCAGAAGCTTACAGAGGAATAAAGATTTGGAACACTGGTGGGGAGAAAATAATTTTGCTCTGAGGATATGAAACTTTTGAGGCAGCCAAAAAGCATGTTGACTGTACAGAGGAATTGTCAGATCACTGATAGGGTCTGTTTGGTTTCCTTGGGAGTGAGGTTGTAAGGCTTTGAATTGGGAGTTAGGTTGTAAGGCTTTGAATTGAAAGTGAAGTTGTAAGGCTTTGAATTGGGAATGAGGTTGTAAAGGCTTTGAATTTAAAAGTAAAGTTATAAGACTTTGAATTGGGAGTGAGCTTGTAAGGCTTTGAATTGGGAGTGAGCTTTGTAAGGCTTTGAATTGGGAGTGAGCTTGTAAGGCTTTGAATTGGGAGTGAGGTTGTAAGGCTTTGAATTGAGAGTGAGGTTGTAAGGCTTTGAATTTGAAGTGAAGTTGTAAGGCTTTGAATTTGAAGTGAGGTTGTAAGGCTTTGAATTGAGAGTGATGTTGTAAGGCTTTGAATTGAGAGTGTAGTTGTTAGGCTTTGAATTGAGAGTGAAGATGTAAGGCTTTAAATTGGGAGTGAGGTTTTTAGGCTTTGAATTGAGAGTGAGGTTGTAAGGCTTTGAATTGAGAGTGAGGTTGTAAGGCTTTGAATTGAGAGTGAGGTTGTATGGCTTTGAAATGAGAGTAAAGTTGTAAGGCTTTGAATTGGGAGTGAGGTTGTAAGGCTTTGAATTGAGAGTGAGGTTTTAAGGCTTTGAATTGAGAGTGAGGTTGTAAGGCTTTGAATTGAGAGTGTAGTTGTTAGGCTTTGAATTGAGAGTGAAGTTGTAAGGCTTTGAATTGAGAGTGTAGTTGTTAGGCTTTGAATTGAGAGTGAGGTTGTTAGGCTTTGAATTGAGAGTAAAGTTGTAAGGCTTTGAATTGGGAGTGAAGTTGTAAGGCTTTGAATTGAGAGTAAAGATGTAAGGCTTTGAATTGAGAGTGAAGTTGTAAGGCTTTGAATTGAGAGTAAAGATGTAAGGCTTTGAATTGAGAGTGAAGATGTAAGGCTTTGAATTGAGAGTGAAGATGTAAGGCTTTGAATTGAGAGTGAGGTTGTTAGGCTTTGAATTGAGAGTCAGGTTGTTAGACTTTGAATTGAGAGTAAAGTTGTAAGGCTTTGAATTGGGAGTGAGGTTGTAAGGCTTTGCATTGGGAGTGAGGTTGTAAGGCTTTGAATTGAGAGTGAGGTTGTAAGGCTTTGAATTGAGAGTGAGGTTGTAAGGCTTTGAATTAAGAGTGAGGTTGTAAGGCTTTGAATTGAGAGTGAAGTTGTAAGGCTTTGAATTGAGAGTGAGGTTGTAAGGCCTTGAATTGAGAGTGAGGTTGTAAGGCTCTGAATTGGGAGTGAGGTTGTAAGGCTTTAAATTGAGAGTGAGGTTGTAAGGCTTTGAATGGAGAGTCAGGTTGTAAGGCTTTGAATTGAGAGTGAAGTTGTAAGGCTTTGAATTGGGAGTGAGGTTGTAAGGCTTTAATTGAGAGTGAGGTTGTAAGGCTTTGAATTGAGAGTGAGGTTGGAAAGACTTTGAATTGGGAGTGAGGTTGTAAGGCTTTGAATTGAGAGTGAAGTTGTAAGGCTTTGAATTGGGAGTGAGGTTGTAAGGCTTTGAATTCAAGTTTTGCCGATCTTTACCATAAATGGAAATAAATGTTGGCCAACTGATAGTATAACTGTAGTAGACTTGATAAAAAATTGTTAAACTTAATATTGGAGTTTAAGCCCAACACCCAAACTTTAGTGAAGTAAAGCTTCATCTTACTTTTTGTTAAAGGCGGTATCCGACAGTTTGATATCTAATAGATGTAACAATATCTGACTTCTGTTTGGGGTATTTGTGCATAATTTCTGCAGAAACAGTCATATTTTAGTCTAAGCTTTGGCGATTTTCAACTGTATCTCAATTTTAGGGCCGTTAAACTCATTTAAACTTAAAATGTTAATACTTTTCAAATCTATAACTAAGAGCGATTGGGATTTCTGCTTATAATAGGAATCGACGTCACAGCAGATGACGTAGATGAGCTAAAACATAAGTGGTCACATGGTTTTCTTAGTTTAAAAATACTAACTGTGCAGTGTGGCTCAGATAGGAAATAAATGTTTGTATTGATGATTATGGCGCTATGGATCACTTTTCAGACAAGTGTAGGTCATCAATAAACAACAATTTGCGAGATATATTCAGGTAACAATAGTTTATGAAGATGTTTAATGAAAATACTTTTGGTCCAAGTTGTCAAATACCACCTTTAAGTTAATGTAGAAAAGGTTAATGCAGAACTTAAATTGTTAAGACTTAGGAGTTAATGATATCTTTGATCATTCTCCTTGTAAGATTTATCTGGTTAATGCATTGCCACTAGCCCCACATACAGCATATAGTAAGATGAATAAAGATATAGTTCACTGATGCAAAATCTCAAGCTTATAAGGTCATGCCAACTACAGGTTTTAAAGTGTTAGCAAACATATTTTTCAGTTTTATTTCAAGAATCTTTCTTTCATCTAGCTCAACTTGTTTGATAATTGTAGGCTCATTCATAACATGTTTATGACAGTGAAAATCCACTGTTCCTAGCCCAAAGGGAAATAATCCCATTTACAAATCATACCTAATTATTAAAGGGAGATAACAACTATTTCAAGAAAACAAACAAAAAACTCTTGATTTTAATTTATTTTTATTGATGCCAATATCTTTAGCAAGTTGTGCATATATTTTGGAAAAGAACTTAATATTTTAGGATATTGTAACACAATTTTTAAACAAAAATATTTCAAATATTTAATTTTTAACCTGTCTGATAGTCAAACATGAATTTCTATATAGTTGATACATGTGCACTATGGGGTCATGCCTTAAACTAATGAGTAAGGAAAATAATGGTTCTGTTGGAGAACAGAACTCAGACTATCATGTCTGGAGAATATCTGGAGAGGCACAGGTCGCCCCAGGGGAGACCCACCTACTTTTGTGGGACTCCTAGGTGTTGTGATCTTGCCTGATCAAATAACAATCAAATAATGAATATGTTTGGTGTTTGCTTATGTCAGTAATTAACCTAATTTCAAGTCATCTAATAGAGCTATGTTGTGCAGTTGTCATTCAGTCTCAAGCTTTTTCTTCAAAGTATAACCGTCTTCAAAGTATAACAGAAAATTTTAAGTCTAAGCTCGTAGAAAAACACAAGGTTATGATGACGTCCAACTAATTTTTTCAAAGAAGGCTGAAGTCAAATGTGTGGCTAGAACCACTGGTGCACCACAGGCTTACTATTTTTAGAAATTACTTTTCAATACTTTTTTCACAGATTCTGCTAAGATCAGTATCAGTGACCTTGAGAACATCCTAGAGACGGAGACGCCCCCTCAAAGTCCCCCAGCAACCAGTGTAGGGGAGATATCTATAGATATCTCAAACAATGTAGACTCTCCAGCAGTGAGGTACAAAAAGAAGAGCGATTCAGAGAGGGACCGCAAACGAACACCATCTCCATTAGAGAAGATACAGAATGGTAGGTCGTGTTTTAAGTAGTGTTTGGTAGGTCGCGTTTTAAGTAGTGTTACATCTCAAATAGTTTTTTTTTTCCTAGTTTGTTTTTTTATCTAGTTTACCATGTAACATGACAGCACCCATGAATATTTGCAAATATGTAAAGAGAGCAATTGTTTGTGATTAACTCTCGAAAACGGCAATTTGCCGAAAATTTAAGTGTGAGCATTTTAAGAAAAATGTTACTCTACAATTGTTTATGGAACATTTTACAACATTGTGTTTTTGATACAGTTTAAGGTGACCTTATTTTTCCAGCCCAGTAAGTGTTCTTTATTGTTTTCTCAGATCATGAAGTACATATTTTTTCAGCAAGTTTATTAATAGGTAAATGAGTACATATTTGTACTTTTAGGGTGGACATTGCTAAGCATTTAAGTTAGGATTTTATAACTTTCAGTTTCTACATTTTTTCTAGACCCATTTTGTGTCAAAATTATAATTTCTTCCTGTTGACCTACAATATGTCATTTAAAGTCTTCCACCACCAGTATTATGTTAAAGTTGCCTTTATTATTCTTTATTTTCAGAGATGGCCAGTACAGGGCGACGATACAGACAGAGGAAGCCACGCAAACTAGTCCATTACCTGGATACTGAAGAAGACACTGGTGCAAATACACAGGTGGGTGCTGGCTATGTTCCGTTTCTTGTTTGTTAGTAATTAGTTCTTTTGCTTCTTGTTTTTATCCGGTTTTATCTTTGTTAAGTCTCGATAAACATCCCTATGGCCAGTGGCAAGAATTCAGAAGGTTTCAAACTACAAAAAGCAATTACCATTAAGTGCAACAAACAGATTTGTTCAGACTAAAAGTGATTAATATCACTAAATCCTGTCATGCCTACACTCAATATTTGTATAGATTTGGGTCCTAAATTTCTTGTTTTCTTTGTGCATTTTGTGATTTGAATAATACCCTTGTAAGGGTCTCATGCATGTGAACTGTTTCTGAGTCCAAGAAGGGGGGATTTTAACTTGGGAGATTTGTTATTTTCATATAAACAAAAAAGGAAGTTTTCTGTTTCCAAGTAGGGAGATTTTCAGAAAATGTGTAAAACACTCCTCATTTTCAAATAGTTTTGAACCTTAAAAATGTATTTAAGCCTTTAAAATTTTACTTATAGATGATAGGGGTTTTCAACTAAAGACTTAACATATCAACTGTTCACTTCCTGTGTAAAAATCTGTTCTCAGGATGTTTTTTACCTGTATTCAGGTAATACTTCCCTGTGCAATATGTAGTAACTAGTTTAAAAGTGGTATTGGACAGTTTCAACCAATTTCCTATCTCTCAAGCAACCATATAATAACATACTTTTACCTGAAAAGATCCCATGAAAATGCTGCCATTTGATATATAAGTAAATCATGCAAGTAAAGCATAACGCCCCTGTTGTCACTACAAAAAGATATTTCCTATCCGAGCAATGTTACACAGCTAGCTATTTTTTAAACTCAGAAATCTACTAGACAATTTACTTTTGAGATCAAGCTATTTTTTAAACTCAGAAATCTACTAGACAATTAACTTTTGAGATCAAGCTATTTTTTAAACTCAGAAATCTACTAGACAATTAACTTTAGAGATCAAGCTATTTTTTAAACTAATAAATCTACTAGACAATTTACTTTTGAGATCACGTTATGATCATCCGAGTTATAAGCTCTGACATTGATAACTAATTTTAGCTGAAAACTGAAAATAATGGATCTTTATAGTGACATATTTCATGATTAGTACTGTCTAACAATTGAGGTAACATTATAAACTGCCTTTATTTAATCAAAGGTCTGTTTATGCAGCAGTTATGTAAAAGTTCCCTGGAACCCGCTTAACTCTTTTGTTCATGCATATACCATTTGACGCCTTTGTAAAGCAGTCACAATTATTCCTTTTATCTTCAGCATCATCAACACAACTAAGGGTTCATTTGTGGACTAGTTGAAATCTAGCTTATATAATTATATACTGAAAATGCCTGTATTTAAAACTGTTTCAAAGAAAATCAACAAAATCAAGTGAATTTTTAAATTCTATACATTTACTACGAATGAAAGGGTTAAGATGTTGCTACATGTAAAAGATATAGACAAACTGTCGGATACTACCTTTGATCTAAAGAGCACATAAAGTCAGCCCCTGGAACTCAAAAACGGTTGAAAATTTTCATCACTTACATATGGGTGCTTGTAACTTTTACCCTTCAGAACGTTTCTAAGAATTTGAAAGATTGTTGTTCTATCCTACATTTCCTCCCATCTCTATGTTTCAGCCTGTTCCAGTAGAACCAGTGAAGGAACGCCCTCTCAGTGTGGAGATGAAGATGGAAGAACAGTTACAGCAGTTTGAGGAAGGTGTAGAACACAGAACAAGGGCAGAGGACACCTCTCAGAAGTACGGCATACAACAAGGGAAATTAATAATTCTGAGAGTGGGGGATATTTTCATGATTTCTTAACATACTTTCAAAACTGCATCCAAATATTCATTACATAATTTCCAAATGATCTTTGCAAATTTATAACAATTATTGATGATAAACTGACATAAATCAAAATAGACTTATTCTTGTTGTGCTGCGTCATGCTCGACTACATGTTATCATCGAAACCCTCTCAGGCATAGTTGTTGTTCTCCATTTTCCATATTTTAGAATCTTTCAGAATATAACTGCTTTATATTGAGTAAAAACAAGGGAACAGGTGTGTTGAAAAATATACAGTTTTATTATATTTGTTTCAGAATTTCAGTTATCTCCTTATATACACACTTTTCATGATGGAAAATACAATATTATATAGTGTCTGAACACTTCAAGGGTGTCAATTTACAGTTTTAAAGTTAAACCAGGACATGAAAAACCAAATCCATAAAAAATAGAAGTGGTGTAGCTTCCTGTTTCATGTTCAAGCAAATATAAGGCAAGTCTCAAGACTCTCCCTAAGTCAAGATATGAAGTAAATATAAGAGTTGGTCTAAGACTGTCCCCATGTCAGGATATCAATTAAATGTCAGGAAAGGTCTAAGACTGGCCCTATGTCAGGATATCAATTAAATATAAGGCCAGGTCAAAGACTGTCGCTATGTCGGGATATCAATTAAATATAAGGGTAGGCCCAAGACTGTCCCTGTGTCAAGATATCAATTAAATATAAGGCCAGGTCCAAGAGTGTCCCTAAGTCAGTATATCAATTGAATGTAAGGGTAGGCCCATGACTGTCCCCATGTCAGGATATCAATTAAATATAAGGGGAGGCCCAAGACCGTCCCTGTGTCAAGATATCTATTAAATATAAGAGCAGGTCCAAGACTGTCCCCATGTCAGGATATCAATTAAATGTAAGGGTAGGTCTAAGACTGTCCCTAAGTCGGGATATCAATTAAATATAAGGGTAGGCCCAAGACTGCTCCTGTGTCAGGATATCAATTAAATATAAGTGCAGGTTCAAGACTGTCCCTGTGTCAGGATATCAATTAAATATAAGTGCAGGTTCAAGACTGTCCCTGTGTCAGGATATCAATTAAACATAAGGGTAGGCCCAAGATTTTACCTATGTCAGGATATCAAGTTAATATAAGGGCAGGTCCAAGACTGTTCCTGTGTCAGGATATCAATTAAGTATAAGTGCAGGTCCAAGACTGTCCCTGTGTCAGGATATCAATTAAATATAAGGGCAGGTCCAAGACTGTCCCTGTGTCAGGATATCAATTAAGTATAAGTGCAGGTCCAAGACTGTCCCTGTGTCAGGATATCAATTAAACATAAGGGTAGGCCCAAGATTGTCCCTATGTCAGGATATCAAGTAAATATAAGGGTGGTCCCAAGATTGTCCCTGTGTCAGGATATCAATTAAACATAAGGGTAGGCTCAAGATTGTCCCTGTGTCAGGATATCAATTAAATATAAGGGCAGGTCCAAGATTGTCCCTGTGTCAGGATATCAATTAAACATAAGGGTAGGCCCAAGATTGTCCCTGTGTCAGGATATCAATTAAACATAAGGGTAGGCCCAAGATTGTCCCTATGTCAGGATATCAATTAAATATAAGTGCAGGGCCAAGACTGGAAGGTGTTCATGGCATTCCCTCTACAATAAAAGCTGCACTATCACTGCTTCAAGTAGACAGCGTTTCCTGATAGCTGGAAGATTGTTGGTAGGATGATTAACTCTCAAAGATAGTTCCATTATCAATTACCTCCCTTGCTGTAGGATTGACACGATGACAGATGGCTCTAGCAGCACTGGGAAGGAAGGGGGAACCAGCATCTCCGAGACAAGCAAAGAAGGGGCCATGTCAGAAACCAGCAAGGAGGGGGGAATGTCTGAGGATATCGAGAGTGCAGAAGATAGTGAGAAAACACAGACCACTTCAGATGCTGAGGAGGATCCATCACTGTCCGAGAGTAAGATAGACATCATGACATTGTTTGATCGTTGACTTAAAAATAAAATAATTTGCGAACTTTCCTGCCCAATATTAGAAATTATTTATTATCTATTTATAACCCTTTACATGCTGGACACACCTATAGATTGGGGTATGTTTTATGTAAATTTGGTGCATGGTGTTTCCAGCATGGAAAAGGTTAAGGAATTTGCATTTTTTTTAATGTTATACAGGATTCAAAATACTGTTGATCAGGTACTTAAAAATAAAAAAAATATTGTCTTTTCTTTCTAAAAATAGTATTAGTCAACATTTGTACTGTCCCTAGTCCCAGATTGTGAGAGTTATAACATCTAAAGCCATTTGGTGTCACTGTAATAAAACTAATTAAATATTTTGCCTCTATAAAGTCAAAAAGAATTATGACTTGGTATGTGGTTCATATTCCTGATTAACAGATGTGGTAATGCGGAAGTTTTTTTTAAATATTTTGCAGACAAAAAGCTCATAATTACCTCAAATAATCAAATATTTTCTGCTTTGTTAATATCTTGCATTTGAACAAAGCTGAAATAATGCTTTTAAAAGACTTGGCAACACACTGTTTAATTATTACCCTTTTAAACAAAAAATAATGGATTAAAAGATGTAATACTGCCATAAAAATGAATACAGCAGGACACTTTAAAAAATCTTTTTTTGACTTAATTGTTTTGAAGTTTTAGTATCTTAACTCTTTTCTTTTTTTCATTACTGATGAGGTAACTTTGTTCAGTTTTGTGGCTTTTTCATCCAAGTAACCATTTCCCTTAAGGGTCACTTTTGCCATGCTTACATTTTTAATTTGCACATACATGCATTTAGAGACCAATTGATTTGTTCTTCTGTGTCCAGACAGGAGATCCACTAGTCCGAAGTCACGTGGCGCTATAAAACCTAACTTTCGCCAGAGGAAGTCCCGTAAAACAGGCCTGTCTACCATTGAGCTGCAGAAGAAGTTTCCAGAGCTAGTCACAGATGACCTAGAGAAAAGCCAAAACAGGTCTGGGTAGGCACGCCATACATGTATATTTCAACTTACAAATACGCAAAGATGTAAAGTATATAGGGAGTATTTGGGATTTGAGTCCATGGGTCAGTCTTGACTAGATGAGATTTGTCCACACTATTTATCAGCTAACATTAGCCAGATTTTGATGAATCTTTACTTAACCAAGTTAGGCATATTGGCATGACTTGATTTTAACTTAGTAATGGCCCTAGATTACCTTTGTAAACTGTGGCAAAGTGGTATCTGGGGGTATTCATCATCTTATAAAGATAGCTCTGATTGCACATTGCTGTTCTTAAGTCTGAGCAAGAAAACCTCAACTTAAAAAAATGACACAGGAGAATGTTTTTTGTGCTGTAGCCACTGTTAACATTCTGACTAAAGCACAAGATCCGCTACGCTAGGTACTGATATCAGTGCATTATGGGTCATCTTCTGGGGCCCTTTTATTTAGCCAATCAGAGCCTTGCTTACTAGATTCTGAAAGTCCACATGTAGTAAAAATCATACACCACAGAGTAGTCAAAATTGTTGATACACCTGTAAAAATACATTTGTGTTTTGATCGCTGTTTTATTTGTGTATTTGTGTTCCAGAGTATAGAAATCACACCACTACTGTAGAATGAAACAGTGTTTCTGATTGGCCGGTCTGTAGTATCACAGCACTTTATCTATTAATAGCAACTTTGAAATCCAAAAATCCGAGAGAGCTTTTTATAATGGGTGGCTTTCAGAACTACCTAATGGAAAGATTATGTGTTTAAGTCAGATTGACACTGTTAAATTTCTTGACACAATTTATTCTTAAAAGTACCAAGGACATAACTGGACAAGTCTAGCAATATTTCTTGTTGTAAAATACTTTAAAAACCATGTTTGCAATTTAAACAACTGTGATCCTGTAAGTGAAAATTATTTGCTAATATTAATGGACATATGTTTTTTTCTTTGATTAGAGATCATGCAAACTTTTCTATTTTTAAGTCGACGAATGCGAAAAAGCGATTTACTTACAAAACCCTCTACCAAGAAACCTTCAGCACCCAATCGTCATAGTGACATAACCATGGTTGAGAGATGTTCTGAGTGTAATGCTGTCTTGGAACAATATGATGATGAGACGGTTGGCCTGTGTATTGTTGTCTTGGCCACCTACATCCATAGAGAGCCTTGCCTAGCAACTCCTCTACTGCTGGAGAGTCTCATTGCTGTGTCAAGGTCTGCTTGATTGATTGATTGGTTGATTGATTGATTGATTAAACTAAACTTATACAATAAAAAACATATGCTATATCATTTGCTGTTTATATTAATATTTTTTAATATCACACATTAAAATATTTTAAAAAAAAATATATTATTTCAGTGTCACCCATAAAAATATTTTAAAAAAACATCCATGTCTTTTTTAGGACAAAGTGTAAATATACCTAATGGTACCAAAATACATTTTTTGTGAGACACCATTTTTATGCTTGATTCACTGACATCTTTTTTTGCTTAGTTCTTCACTGCAAAGTTTGTTTTTTTGCATACAAACCACAAAAATAATGTTTCTGTTTAATTTTTGTTCTATTTGAGAATAATTACACAATTATAGTTTGAAACATTCCTTCTCATACATAAGATCAATGGTTTCATGAATTTATTCAGCCATAAATGCTGCTGTTCTAACTTGCTTCCTAGAAATGGCAGCTGTTTTAATTTAAAAGAAAATGCAATGCTTCAGTTCAAGTTTCCCACCAATTTCAAATACCCATTTTTTATTACAGGATTGCTGGAAGCAACCCATACACATGGCAGAGTGAGACTAATGTGGTTGTCCCCGGCAACAATGTCAGCATCGCCAGACAGTTCATGCGCTGCTGTCTCCATCAGTTGGCACCAAATGGGATCTTCCCCATGCTGTTCCAAAGCAGCTTTGATGGTATTGTCAAAATATTGAACTACTGGTTGAGTTAAAATTAAAATGTATGATCAAACTTTCACAATATGACCATTTTTACTTCAAAGTTGCAATTGTTTAAACAAGTGTCTTTTGTGTATTTCTTGCTATCTAGCATAACAGAATCACTGCTTAAAACTGAATGTTATGTTTTTGCTTCTATAATAACTCAAGTTTCTAAGTTTTAATAGTATACCATGAGATATATATATAACTACTACATGAATGTTTAGTGACTCCACCTTATTTTCAAGATTCACATCTTCAGGTCCTAAAGTTACTACACATTTACAGTATATTTTAGTCTACGCTTTAAATTTCCACCTTTTTAAAGAAATGATTCATCTCATATATTGTGAGATTATTTTTCTCCATAGATCCCCAGTTCTTGAAGATTATAGCAGCAGCTCTGGTGGACTTCAGTGAGTTACCTTGCCATGCTGCCATACACTATCTTCTTGAGGTATGACCCCTTTAGTATATACTGCCCCCAACACTCACATAGTTGTTGGTGGGTACACTGAAATTAGTCTGTCTGTCTGTCTGTCAATCTATCTGTCTGTGTGTCTGTCTGTCCATCTGTCTGTCTGTCCATCTGTCTGTCTGTGTGTCCATCTGCCTGTGTTTGTCCATCTGTCTGTCCATCTGTATGCCCATATGTCCATCTGTCTCTGTGTTTGTACATCTGTCTGTTTATCTGTCTGTCTGTCCATCTGTCTAGCTGTCCATCCATCTTAAGCACCATGGAAACCTTTGCACCGGGTATTTTTGTTTCAATCAGATGACAATTACAAGAGTAATTGCCTCCTTTCAGGAAATTTCAGATATACATATAAGGGAGGGATTTATGAACAGTTACATGAGTTATTGCCCCTATTCAGGATATATAAGATGTTGTTATAAGGGAGGAATTTATGAACAATTACATGAGTTATTGCCTCCTTTTGTAATATTTTAGATGTATATATAAGGGGGGTATTTATGAACAATTACACGAGTTATTGCCTCCTTTCAGGATATTTAAGATGTAGATATAAGGGAGGTATTTATGAACAATTACAAGAGTTATTGCCTTTTATTCAGAATATTTCGGATGTAGATAAAAGGGAGGAATTTATGAACAGGGAGCCAGGTGGGGGTGTTTGTTAGCCCTTGGTGTACAGTTCTAGTTTTTCTTTAAAAAGTGTAGAAGAACATATTCATAAATAGTGCAGTCTGATTAAAAACAAATAATTAATAAAGCAGAACAAGTTTATGCTACCAGACTAACAATATGTGAAGGCATCTAAGTTGTTAAATCAGTTTTATGAAATAAAATTTTAATATATTATTTTTATTATCCTTTTCCTTGGCAGGGTCTTAACAACATGCGTACCCTATCCACTGAGAATATCCATCAACTACTTGATAACCTCGCCACCTATATGAACTGTATCTCCTTGGAAACCAGCGCCACCATGTGGGCAAGTATCCTCAACCAGTTCGACATTTTCTTCCGACGTCTTACTGAGATTCTGCCCGTGCCCAGCGATATGACGTCAGTTCTAAAAATCATCCTTTGCCTTCTTAAAGTCAATGGGATCAACAATGCCAAGGTGGGTTTATTAGATAGATTAGAAAGTATTGTGTTTCTTTTTTTAAAACCTACATAAGAGATTGCTTAGCTATTTATCTAGGCTTGTACATATTCATTTTTTGTTTGTTTCTAAAGTTCATGTTCTTTCTCTTTAAAATCAAGTCAGGTCATCAATGTCAGGTGGGTTAGAGGGCATCTCGGTGGAGCATAATATGAGGTGTATTGCTTGGGCCACTTACTTAAACTAAGTTGCCCTAATCAGCTGTGGGCATAGGCAGTATCATATGCCTTAGCATCCTTTGCTCAAGATCTAGCACTTTTGACAATTTAAGGGTTGTAAAATTTGCTGTTTTATAATTTTTTGGTAGTTATGATGTTGTTGTTTTTTGTTAAAAACAACTTAATGTGAAAATATTTTATTTACCTTATTATTTATACTTATCACAAATTTGGTTTTGCCAGGTTGAAATATCATTTAAAATTTGCATAACTTAACACAAACTTTTACACAATTTTCCACCCAAATGTATTTTTACTATTTCAGCACATCCTCGAGCCATTCTCAAAGCTGATCAGTATGGCAGTGACCATGTGCAACTTCAGTCTGCAGCAGGTGCTTGATATCTGTTCTCTTGGCAACAGGGTCTTCACCAGGGTATGTATAGGAATATATTTCACCTAAGAGAGCATAAAGAAGCTTTTTTCTATTTGTTTTTTGGTACTTGGAGAGCATCCATTGTATTCAATTATTCCTTTTTTGGAAGATTAAGTCACTCTAAAGATATGGTTATTTGGTGACAGGGTTTCATCATTGATGAAGTAACCACCAAGCTTTGTCCTTGCTAGACCAACATTACACTCTGAGCTGTAGACTCTCCTTATTGAGGAACTATTTTTTAAATCATTGGTTGCTTGTCCAGGTACATTCTTTACACTAATAAAATCCACTTTATCCACTTGGACATAAACTATTTCACATAACCAAGTTCATTATATGCAATAAATGTTGCTTGTTATCTGGACTTTGCTTGAATAATGAATATCCCAGATAAAAGGTTTGACTGTTTCATTATTTCTGCACTCAGGAACGAGACAAGCTCTACCTGACCAGGACCGTCATCTTCCAGTTGGTACAAGGTCTCAAGTTCAAGGCCATGCTTCCAGATGAGAACTTTCTTCTGCTTGTTCAGGTAAACTATTACAATGGATGATATATTTTTTTTATAAATTTTATATTCAATATTATAAACAGTTGTTATGAGTAAGCATACATCAATTTATGAATTAAAAAGTGTCCTTCTTAAAACTGCCACTGATACTTTTGCGAGCTGCTTTATTATTTTACATCTATAAAACATTTGTAGGCTTTATTTCAATTTTTAGTATATGAATTTTTTTAACTACCTTTACAGTGCAGGCATCTCTGTTTTCTTAGCATCTCTGTTATATCAACATGTAGCATACCTATTCCAATATAACAACTGATTATGTTAATACTTTTTTTACTTAAAGATTATATTATATTATATTATTTAGGAAATATATTTTAAGTTGGCATGATCTAATGCCCAATATATCATGGTTTCAAGTTCAGATGCATATTAATTTAATCACGAAGGTCGTAGGCCTGAGTGATAAAATTTGCCTATCTGAACAAGATAGGGTAAAGTTTCTGGCAAAGGCCATGTAAACATCACAATATGTCACATTGATCAACAATACAAAAATGGGTAGGGAAAGTAAAAGGAACAGCTATTCTATTGCAGTAAAACAGTTCAGATTTATGCCATGTTTTTTTTTTTATCACGGCAGAATGCTCCCTTGTTTATAGAGGTAAAATATTGATGTTATTAATTTTATTTTATTAGTTCTTTACATTTTGCAAATGAAATTCAAAAATGTTAGATGTATAAAAATCTAATTAGTTTATGCTGTTGCAAATTGCCCCGTGTGGTATTGAGTCTTGTTTTTTTCTACCGTTGAATTGGACATTCGAGAGGGTTTATTGTTGATAAAAATACTATAATCTAAGCAACAAGGTTAAAAGTAAACTTACGTTTTTTCCAGTTTGTTGTGTTAGACGCTGGAGGTACTATTGGTTCGACGAACATTGTGGGGGATTATGGGATGCTATACAGTAGCCACGCCCACATGCTAATGTCGACATATGCAGCAGAGTGTATGCGACAGTATCTAGGAGACTGTGTCGAGTTCATCAGTGACCTTCACACCATATCCAAGGTCAAGGTAAATGATTTCATCTTTCACAGATTTAACATGCTGTTCTTGTGTTTTGTTTTATAATCTTTTAATGCAGGAAATAAGTTATACTACACTAATGTCAGATGTTCTGTTAAGATTACCCTATAGCGCAGAAAATATTTTATTTGTGTGTCCATATACTCATCTAAAGTCAGTTGTGCTGTTAAGATAACTTAACCTTTTAGTGATGAAAATATTTTTAACATAGGTCCCTATACGTAGCTAAAGTCAGGTGTACTGTAAAGATATCTTAACATTGTAGTGCAAAAAATATTTTGAACGTACGTCCCTATACTAAGCTGAAGTCAGGTGTGCTGTTAACATATCTTAACTTTTAAGTGCAAAAAAATATTTTGAACTTATGTCCATAACCTCAGCTGAAGTCATGTGCTGTTAACATATCTTTTCCTTTTAATACAGAAAATGTTTTAAACAGATGTCCCAATACTCAGCTAAAGTAGTGTGTGCTGTTAAGATGTCTTAACCTTTTTGTACAGAAAATACGTTTATTGTATGTCTTTATGCCAGCTGAAGTCAGGTGTGCTATGAAGATATCTACCTTTTAATGCAGAAAATATGTTAACTGTATATCCTTATACTCAACTGAAGTCTGGATCTGTACAAGCGTCAATACTTATGCTTTTCTCCTGTGCTACCTGAAGGAGCAAAAGTTGCAGCTTTATCTTTCGATGTGTCAATCTCTGTCTATTCAACTTTGTTTTTTCGGAGCATTTCAAAAACTGTTGCACATCTCAACTTCAAAGGAACCCAGTTAGTCCCTTTTGCCAACTGACCATTCCAAGGTGGTAACAGTTGGGTTTGCTCTTTTTGACTCATCACAGATTTGTTTTTACAATTACATTTGGCTTGCATGTGAATACCTTTACCTCGTGCCTTTTCAGATTTTGGTATACCGTATTCACTCGTGTAATCGCCGCACTTTTTTACCCGATTTTATCGTTAAGGAGTTGAGGGTGCGGCCATTCTATAGGTGTAAGGCCTTGGGACATTTTTTCTAGAACGATTCTGCCGATTTTTGGGACGCCATGCGTCTAGATGAGCTCTCTAAGAAGGAGGTTGACGGACGATATGAACGAGAGAGCGCCGTTCTATGCTTTTGTCTAACCAATGTGAACATATTCCATAATTTATAAATGACTTACTAGTTTTATCTCTTGTATCATATTTCTGAATGTTTGCATCATCAAACAATTTCACCCAGCTGTCATGTGCACACTACCATGCAGATCAAAGGATTTCATAGTATAGCCGATAAAACAACACAGCTTTGATACGAGGCGACAACCTCCTTGACGAGGTGAAAAAAGAACAGGAGCGTCGACCAGTCATGCTGTCTCAACAAAAGGGTTAATTGGTAAACTGTGACTGTATTTTTGACACGTTGCGAATGTATCTAGTCTCAGTCGCACTGCTATCCTGTAGCTCGTGGCGGCATGAAATTAATTTCTTTGATCTACGTCACCAAGTCTGGTATGACAGTACACGATATATCGGGGAGCAGTGCATGGAGAAATTTAATCGGCAGCTGCTTATTAAAACACATCGTTCACTCCCTCACTGTCAAACTGCTCCGATCGATATCACCTTGACAACAGCTTATCTCAGGGTCAGTCACTTGACCTGTGTAATGAGGCAAGTCTACACAGAAACGCCAAGTAAATTACAGCTTGGTGTATTTAGCAGACTGAAGTTGAAAGTTTGTTTAAGTGTTTACTGACGGATAATAAGCTGCGTTTGCGGTCATTTTGGGGGTGCGGCCATTACATTGAATTAGGATTTTTTCTTCAATTTTTGCGGTCATTTTGGGGGTGCGGCCATTACACGGGTGCGACTATTACACGAGTGAATACGGTATGTTTCAATTCTCATAGGACTTTGTCATATTTTCTTATTCAAAGTTTGCATGGCTTTTGATGGGAAGAAGCGCAATGCACAGGATCCAGGACTCTGACTCTACATTTTTAGCTATTTCTCCTTTTCTCTGAAAATATGAAAATAAATATGAAAACAACTCAATGTCTTTACTTCATATTTGGTATGTAGGTGCGTGGTTGTGAATTGATCTGCAGTACAAGAGAACGATGACTCTACATATGTTAATTTTTAGTTATCTCCCAGATTTTTTATTTTCTTGTTTTAAGTAGTTTTGCACTGCACTCAGTTTTTGACTTGCTTAAATTCCAATGCCTATCATCCCTTCAGGGAGTATTACCTGGGGCAACAGGTTTCTGTTTATCTTTGATGAAATTTAGATTAGCTTTTCAGTTTCAAATATTTTGTATCTTTCTATGTTATTCTCCTGGTCATTGTGAAGGAAGTCTGAAACAGCTAGATCAACCATTCTTCTAGACTTTTTACAGAATGTTAGTTAATTCAATTTAAAAAGCCCCTATAACACTCTATGTATTTGTATTTACTTATAAACTTCATTTCCCCCACCCCCAGACCAATATGAAGGGAGGGTGTAACAGCCTAAATGAAGACACTCTGGGTAGTCTGGTTAAGTCTGGTGTTGCCCAGTTTGTTGCTCTGGAGATTACCAAGGGTAACGGAAGAGACAACCGTGCCATCGCCAGATACCTACCATGGTTGTACCATCCACCATCCACCACACAACAAGGGTAAAGTAGTTACTTTATTACCAGGAGCACTGTGGATATAAACTGTTAGTTATGTATAATTTTGTAAGCAAAAGTCTTTAATGGTAGTCACTAATACGCCAGTTAAATTCTCTATCTGATGTCGTATGAGGTATATTGTATATGTGCTAATGTTTTAGTAACATTACTAAATTAGTCAGATCCAAACATGGGTACTTAATATACATTAAATAAAATATTTTTACAGAAACCTGAAATGAGTTAGATTGTTTTCCACACAAAAAAATTGTATTCTCCAAAGAGAAGGATATCAGTTGCAATGTCCCATCATGCACCTGTCAGTAAATATGTATGTCCATTATATTTCTGTGTCTCAGCCATAAGTTCCTTAATATTTTCGGAACTTAAATTAAACCTCACAATCTTACAGAAGAAAACTTAAAGGTCTTTCCTTCATAACATTTGCTAGTGTAACCATTAAGGTCAAGATCATATTTAAAACCCTTCTTTATAAATGGCTACTCGGGCTGTATTTAGTGTCATGTCCTTACCTATGCCATTGTTTACAGATAGTCAATCAAACTTTACCATCACGTTTTCTCACCTCCAGACCAAAAGAGTTCACAGACTGTATTGGCCACATTCGTCTGTTGTCCTGGTTACTGATCGGTACCCTGACTCACACGGCAATGACAGAGGGTGCTGCATGCATTACATGCATGCCAATCCCACTAGAGGCCAGCACATTCATTGCCGAGCATGTTCTCGTCATCATGACAGGGTTTGCTGAACAGTCCAATGTAAGTGTCGAGCATTATAAGTTATTATTGTACTAGGATTTATCAGAACAGTCTAATGAAAGTGTTGAGTGATGTAAGTTATTATCGTACCAGGATTGATCAGAACAGTCCAATGGAATTGAAGAGCATTGTAAGTTTTTATTGTACCAGGATTGATTAGAACAATCCAATTTTAGTGAAGAGCATTTTAAGTTATTATTGTACCAGGATTGATCAGAACAGCCCTATGGAAGTGTTGAGTGATGTAAGTTCTTATTGTACCAGGATTGATTAGAACAATCCAATGTAAGTGAAGAGCATTGTAAGTTATTATTGTACCAGGATTGATCAGGAAAGCCCAATGGAAGTATAAAGCATTGTAAGTTAGCTCTCTAACAGGATTGGGCAGAACAGTCTACTGTATAGGTTGAGAACTGTAAATGTTTCTTCTAACTGTCCAATGATAATGTAGAGGTTGTTACAAACCTAATTTTGTTCGTTGTTTGAGGGGTGTTAGTTGATTATAAGTTTTAAGCACCAACTTTAGGGATTATCTTTACATTTTTTTTATGTATTAAGCTATCAGTTTCATCTACATCATCTGTTTAAGTTTCTTTTATTTGTTTTTGCATGAACCATTTTTGTGACAAAATATGTATACATTTTTATTTTCAGACCTCAGTCCTGAACATGAGCTCCTTGTTTCATGCTTTTTTCCTATGCCAGGTTTGTATATAACCCAAAAACATATTGACAACTTAATGTAGAAACTGTGCAATTGGACTTTTGTAGACAAGCTAAATAATCCATCAGCCATTATGCAAATCTGATTCAAATAAGAAATATTGTAAATGATTGCTACATTCAGCTCTGATAATATAATTTTTTACATATATAATTATACAATAAGTGATGGTGTTGAACACAAATATATTATTTTCAAAATGTTATTTATAATTCCCTTTATCAAAATAAATTCATCATATCAACTTTCACGATGAATTAGTGGAGGGCAGTGAAATAGTAACACTGAATTACAAATGGTGGCTTACATAAGAATACGATCAAAATGAAGTTTGGGGTTGGTGTTATAGTGGAATCAGCTTGTCTGTCTGTCCATCTTTCTGTCTGTCTATCCATCTATCTGTCTGTCCATCCATCTGTCTGTCCATCCATCCATAGAAAGGATTTTGTCCGGGTGTCTTCTTCAACAGTTTTGCCTCAATTGTGTTCAAACTTCTCAAGTACCTTCTGTATGATGGGAACCTGTGCACCTATATAAGAGGTTTATGAAAGGGGAGTATGTGGTGGATATTCATCAGCCATCAGAAAAATTACTTTTTATTTTACCCAGTTATAATTATATGAAACTTCTAAATGAAAAATGTCTTTCCTTGATAAAACATTAAACTTTATAAATTCTAAATTGTAATACCAGCAATTATGAATTAACTATATCCTTTTGTGTGTCGTATTGTTATATAAACTGGGCCGATACGAGAAAATCAGGACCAATACAAAAAAACAGGACAAGTAAAAAAAATAAAGTGATGTGAATGGCTGATGCAATGGTGTCAGTTGGAAAATATAGGGTCAGTATAAAAGAGCAATTATTTGATTGGCAGACACAACATCTCTGTGATGTCTATTTTCTAAATATCTGACATTCTTTTAGTGAAATTGAATCAAAATGATCATGTTTACATTGAACATATAACTTGTTTGATATTCTTGCAGTTGTTTTTGAGTGATTTCATACTGACTTATTATTTGCCAATAGACATTTGTATTTACTCTGGCTCTATGGGCTTGAGCCATATCAACATTTCCTCAACAAAATAATTGGACCAATATGAAATCACATTATTTGTAATGTTATATTATACTATTGTGCCCCCTCGTAAAGCTATGGACGATGTATTGTGAGAGCACAGCAGCACAGTACAGCAGTAACACTGAACTACACATGGCAGCGTCATCTACCGTGATGGATTTTTGGGCACGGGTGACGCCTGGCATTCTTCAGTTGCTGTCACACTCAAAAGTGGTAGGTGAATATGGGTGTAATGTGACTGGATGGTATTTAACATATCTGACATAAATTAGAGGAGTTATCATGTCAAGTTTGATGATAATAAATATACCTTCTTCAAAGAATAAAGTGTATATAGGAAATTTGTGATTTGGTAACAAGTGAATGCCATTTTTTGTGTCATATGTCCTAACATAAAAAATTTATTATATCCTACTCGATATTAAATCAAAGTTACAGTCTAGCTTATGCAGAGTGTACATTTGCAGCACTGCCATTGCGAATCCAAGAGGAATTTCACAGAGAATCATAATATATAGATGAATGTATAGCTGTGACTAGTAAAAACATTTTAAGATCCAATTGTAGGTTGCTATAAAAATTTAAAAGTAATGTTTGTTCTATTCAGTATTCTTTTCCATGGTTTTCACTTGTAAAGTAAGACATGTTATAGGCATTTGTGTAGTTTTAAGCTTTTAAATGTTAATATCTATGCTTTTAAATATATATAGTGTGCATCATTTCTCGGTTTGTCAATGTGCCTTATTCTACATATTTGTTTTGTAAATCTTTATACATGCTTGAAGGATAAATCAACTCTTGAGGTTTGCATTATGTCTTTAGTTAAAATGTTCTCTGTGATATTGTGTAAAATTGCATGCTTTATAGTGTCTTTCAATAAAAGGGCTCATCAGTATTTTTGTAAACCTAAACTTATGCTAAGAGCATATGATAAAATCTGACAAAATTTTTACCACAATTCAAAGTAACATTCATTTAAAAAGTTACATTTATTCCACCACTTGATCCATGGTCTGGGCCTAGTTATCATTGGCTGTTTATCTACAATTCATTTTCTTCAAGATAGCACCATTTGATTAACAAATCCTATAAGCTGTTTACTATTCCTTCAAAATGTCAGAGAAAGAACAATTTATTAAAATTAATCATAACACATTGCTTGTTTACACTATGCAACACCATTTGAGAATGAATGTTCTTCATGTATCTTCATGATGTTTATATGATGTCATTAATGAGAGACAGACATTGATGGATAGTCTCGCCTGAATACTCCCTAAAGTAGGACCTTTCATTTGGTTACTTGATATTTATGCTTGTACTTTTGGAGTGTATGTAGGTTTGTATACCATTCTTGTGATACCTAGGTAAACCATCATCAATAATACCTCCATTTTCTTGTTTAAATAACATTTCTATAAAGTTTATTTATGCAAAAGTAAGAAATTTCACTGTTTAATTGCACATATGCAAAAGAATAGGTAATAAATTTCAAAAATTCCATCTTAAAGGACCGACCTACAATCTGGACTACCTAAGATATTATCTAACAAGGGAGACAATTTCCATTTCACCAATGTACCCCATCATAATATCAATGCTGGCATAATATGCATTAATTGAAGAATAATATATCATTGATCATACACAATACTATTACAGTATGTGAAATACTGTGAAATGTGATATCAATTAACAAAATTACTGATAGGCCCTTATATTGTCGATATTATCTAATTATGTAGACTTATCACTGAAATACTGACATTGACATTTGTATCCAATGGGCATGTTGGATTTTGCAGATAAAGAAGACAAAATAAGTAACATATGATATTTATTTTCCCAACAAATTAAGTACATTCTACAGAAATTTTATGTAAGAAAGGTATTTAAACTTGAAATAATATGTTTATGCTTGACATGGTATTTCTTTATACCAAATATTATTATTTTTTATTTTCATCAATGAACAATAAAGAGTGAAGAGTTGTGAAAATAAGAAGATTGACACTTGTAGCTAGGGCTGAATGTAGATTTTTGTAATTTTAAAATTATTCAATTTTAAGAATGTTAAATATGTCACTCTTCTCTATCATCCTTTATACTTTGCACTTAGCATATTTTGTATTTACACCAGTTGATGTTAGGGTGTATGGTAAAAATGTGTCTGCATGCCTCTGGTGAAATTGTCCTTCTGGTCATTGTTTTGTCTCAAATATATACAATATATTACTTTATTTTAACTTTAGTAAATAGTTCAGCTACACTTCTTCTTGGTTTGTAAAATGCCTAGAAAAATAACTACAAGAAGTACTTGTATAACGTTTAAAATGTTGTGGAAGATTTATTAAAAAAAGCTTGTCAATAAATAAGTCAGCAAAATTCATAGTAAATTGTTTACTCTTTCACCTTTAATAATACAATTATACTTCAAACACACTATTGTTGCTTTTTTTCATTGTTTTTATTTCCAAAATAGCATTTTTTTGTAAAAGTAAGAATAAATAACCAGTCTTGGCACTTTAGGAAAATTGCTTCCTTATTATTATTCTATTCTTTCTCTAGATGGAATGTCCATTCCCTGTTTGTTTTTAACCCATTGCTGTCTATGTTTCAGTTTGCTGAGATGGTAAATCTTCACTTCCTCAGTCTTATGGAGGCTCTTCAGGAATGTAACTCCAGCGTCCTTGCCAAGGTACGTGCCATGCAGGCAGGCTAGGCAAAATCCCCAACGGATGAAATTCCTTAAGCTCAGTTTAGGATAGGTGGAAGGAATACCCTCTATAAATATTTCAAGGAAGACTAAATCACCCGCCTCCCCCTTAATTTTAATAGACAGACACACACACACACACACACACACACCCCCACCCCCGAACCTTTCAACCCCCACTAAAAATTAATAAAAACATTAAAAAACATTATTACACAGGCTTTATTTAATCACATGTGGGATTCTGTTTATTTTGAAAATAACTGGAGGATAACTTTTTAACAATTTGCTTAAATGTCTCGGTAACAGCTAAACTAGGCAAGACCCTAGTACATCCCTCACCTTTCCATACTAATTTTATTTAAAGAAAAATTAAGTGAGTAAGAAAAAAATGTGCAGGTGCCTACAGCACTTAAAAGAAGTTACACCACTATGGATTTTCATAAAATTGTCTTCGTCATATTCTTGTCATATCCTTTGTCATAATATTAGTCATATTCTTGTCATATTCTTTGTCATAATATTAGTCAAATTCTTGTCATATCCTTTGTCATAATATTAGTCAAATTCTTGTCATATCCTTTGTCATAATATTAGTCAAATTCTTGTCATATCCTTTGTCATAATATTAGTCATATTCTTGTCATATCCTTTGTCACATCCTTTGTCACAACATTAGTCATATTCTTGTTATATACTTTGTCACTTCCATTGTCACATCCTTCTTCTGATCCTTTGTCACAACCTTCTGTCATATTCTTGTCACATACTTTGTCACAACCTTTGTCATATTCTTGTCACATCCTTTGTCACAACCTTTTGTCACAACCTTTGTCATATTCTTGTTATATACTTTGTCACATCCATTGTCACAACTTTTGTCATATTCTTGTTATATCCTTTGTCATATCCATTGTCACATCCTTTGTCACATCCTTTGTTACATTCTTGTTATATACTTTGTCACATCCTTTGTCATATCCTTTGTCACATCCTTTGTTACATGCTTTGTTACATTCTTCTTGTATCCTTTGTCACATCCTTTGTCATGTCCTTTGTCATATCCTTTGTCACATCCTTTGTTACATGCTTTGTTACACTCTTCTTGTATCCTTTGTCACATCCTTTGTCATGTCCTTTGTCATATCCTTTGTCACATCCTTTGTCATATCCTTTGTTACATGCTTTGTTACATTCTTCTTGTATCCTTTGTCACATACTTTGTCATATACTTTGTTCGTCTATTCAGTTATTATTACTACAGTTTGACATTACACTCATTTAGCTAATAGTACACTTAACTAACCAAAAGCTATTGGCTTGGCTTTGTTCTTCTGGATGTGTTTCATTTTTTACATCATTTCTTCTGTCATTCCTTCTACTTGGTATTTGTTTAGTTACAAACCGTTTACATAAGAATAAATACAAAACAATAATATTTTCTAGTCAAATGTTGATATTTTGCAAGTACAAAAATAGAAATAGGTTATAATAGAAATAATCCTTAAATGCTAACGTAAGTAATTTAAATACACTGTAGTTTATTTTGAGAGCTTTTGTTGTAAATAAAATACCTGAATAGCATACCAGTACAAGAATATCATATCAAGATTTGTGTAATTTCATTATCTGACTAACTGAAAGCAAATGCTGTCATACACTCCTAGTCATGAATTGTTTTTTCCTATTTCAGCTTTTCCCCATGTGGACCTCAATTTTGTTTGCCTACCATGGACAGGTATGAAAGTTTTAGTATGGGATTGTATTAGCTTTTCTAATCCATATGTCACTAAACTTAGTCAGAATGTTTTACTTTATGAAATCTTGGATGAGGTCATAACTGGGTCACATGGGGTCAAAATGTTGAACACTAGGTCAAATTATAGAAAAGTCTCTTGAACATACTACCAGCCACATTTATGGTTCAATCTTCAGCAAACTTAGTTGGAAAGTTTGCCTGCATGAAATCTTGTTCATGACAGGGTCTAGTGGGGTCCTAAAGTAGGCCATTTGACCAAATCAAGTAAAAACATTGTGAACACCCTAGAGGTCACATTTTTGTGCCAGTCTTCACCAAACTTGTTTGTCTGCAGGCTGTGTTGAATGAGTTAATTACTGGGTCATGTGGGGTCAAAAAAAAGTAGGTCATTAGGTCAGTATAAAAAACAACAACAAACAACTTATAAACACCATGGAGGTCACATCTTAAAGTAAAATCAAAGTAATGAGGTGGGCATATATGCTTTACAAACGTGTCTTGTATAAATTTAGTAACTTGTATCTACAACCTACCTTCAGCTGCCAGGCCATGTCCAGGTCCGTCTACAGGCAGTGGAAAACTGGACCCTACCTGTCCCATCCACAGAACAGACCTGTATCAACTCCAACATCTTACTTACCTGGCTCAAGAGGATCCAGTTTAAACTCGGCCAGATTGAGGTTCAATCATCTGCAGCTACACAGTTTTATGGACCAGTGTAGATTAACTAATTAACTGCAGACATACGTCTTCAAATAAACCTAGAAAGGAAGTGACAGGTTTCACTCTCCTGTGTTTTATACTGCTTTAGATCAGTGTACATATTGACAAATTTATAAAAGATTTTGATAAAATGTTTGGAAGTGAAAATTTTCACTAGGTGCCTGAAAACAGTAAGTGACACATCAAAATCCAGCAATAGAGTTTAAGTTGATGTCAAATTTTTGTTTCATCTAAGATTATGATCAAAATCAGTGTTGTATTGTTAATTGTAACGCCATGTATTAGTATTTAGTATAACTTCTGTTTGCAATATATTAATTTTGATGTGATGCATTGTTATTTCAGTTTTAATTAAGTTATTGTTGAGCCTGATTTAATGATTTGTGTTTGGAAAATTGTAAGTTAACAATTGTTGTTAGTCACAGTAATGTATTTTGTGAATAACAATGTGTTTTGTGATAATGTTGATCTTAAAGATTAAGTTTTTTTTAATATCTTGCCAAATTGCCAAATCTTTTCATTGTTTTTCTTTCCTCAGTCTAATATTATATGTAATTTAAATTGTTTAAGAAAAAAGTCACAAATATGATAAGTAACATCTTTTCCAATTAGACAAAATATATTACAATTATATTACAATTGCAGTGAGAAATGCCGTGAGAAACACACACAAAAAAAGAAGAATATGATGGACACCTAGTTGTTAAAAAAGCAGGGTTCCATCTTCAAAAGTCATAGGTCTTTTTTTATGGTCACTAAAACTACTTAATTATCTTAAATGCATTTCAGTTAAAGTGTTAGGACTGGAATTAACATCGTAACCATTTAGAAATTCAGGAGTAGTGTACATGTACCTGTCCTAGGACTGATCATAAATTTATGGTTAGAAGATTTGGTAAAATGGTCTGAAGCTTAATTAGATATGGAAACAAGCCCTACATATTCAACTTGGCTCAACTCAGCTGTTCCTGTGTTACTCAAATCACTACAGTTAATATGCAAACATACAAAATAATATACAAACAGTAGTTATTATGTAAGCGAGGAAACACAAGTGACGTGACATTCAGGCGACAAATGCCTAATTTTAACACAGACACAGGAGAAAGTACAAAATGAAAAATATGTAGAAATTTTGGATGGAAGTTGCTGTGATAAACTGTATTTAATTTACTCTTGGACAATTAAGTTGTGTTTTAATTATTAGACAAAACACATTGTTGTAAATTGTAGCACATCAGTAAATTAGCTATAAATATAAATTTAATACAAATACTAATATGCCAAAAACAAATAAATTGTTGTATATACAATTGTATATTCACATCCTATCTGCCAGGCCACATTATCAATGATTAGCTATTGTAGACATTTTCACTGACAAACTATAAAAACCACAACTGCCTCTGGCCAAGTTGGAAGATTTGCTAATTTTCAACGTATTAAGACCCTTTTGAGAAAAACTATGGTAACCCTGACATTTGTCCATGCTCTTTCTCTATTACTAGTTATACATTGTAGATAGACATAATTAGCATGATTGTGTCATAGTTTGGTATAAAATTGAAAAATAGAAAAGATACACTAAACTTTTAAAGGTTGTAATCGATAGTTTGTCTACAACTAATACATGTACCAATATATTGTGCCTGTGTAGGGGAATTCGAGAATATTATCTATATAAACTCAGAATGCAGCCTAAGCAAGGGTGATTGTAAACACTATCTCAGTTGTTAGACAGTACAAATTATAAAAACTCTAAATGTCCACTTTCCAAATCTATATATAAGGACTGGTCGCAATAGCTCAGGTTGTAGATTGTCTGCTTGAGGATCGGGAGGTCATGGGTTCAAACCTCGGCCTGGTCAAACCAAAGACAGAAAAGTCAGTAGTAGTGGCTTCTCTCCTAATGCTCGGGGCTAAGGGGACAGCATAACGCCTGACTCGTCGGTGTCAGTATAATGGACCAGCCGGGTTCAGTCCCTGGGCACCTCATAATTGCCCCTGTGCTATAATGATAGAAATGTCACTGCACAGTATCAGCAAAAATGCCGGCAAATCCCAACCCATAAATAAGCACAATGGGGATTTTTGCTAAAAATAGATATCGACCTCATAGTGAATTACCAAGATGACGATACAACAAAAGTGGTCACATGGATTTGTTAGTTTAAAAATAGATAACAGTGCAGCATGGCTCAGATAGGAAACATGTGTGTGTAATGACCAGTGGGCAGTTTTGTCTTCACATTTCACTTAAATGTAGGACATTAAAAAACAGCATTCGATGAGATCTTTTTAATGTAACAATAATTTATTTGGATGTTGGGGAGAAGAAGATGGGGTCTAAACTTTTGGATACCACCTTACAATGATGGGATTGTAATATGCTATTTTCATATTGCTTACTGACATGAACTAAAGGTTTTTGAAATGATGGAATAATTGTCATTTAGAAGGACAAATGTATTTTGTGTGTCCTATATTGTTGATGCCAAAGACTTTGTTGCTGCATGATACGTCTAGTCAGGAAGGTTTACTTATCAGTGGGATGTATACAAATATATTAGAACATGTTTTAAATTAAAAAAGGTACAAATTGTTGGTTCTATTTTGAGAATATTCTATTATTGGTGTGATATTAAATGATCAACCATGTTTGTTAGCTATATTTTTAACCTGTCTCTATTTACATTGTATTGATATTAAATTGTTAGTTATATTTTAGTTGCTGTGTACATGAATGAAATATAAAGAATAGTTGTGTATTTGTTATAATTATGTAATTGTTCTATTGTTGGTACAAAAGTTTCCATGTGATGTCATAGGCACTGATAAAACAGTTTAAGGCAGCCATCTTTGAAGGCAAAAGCTAATGCAGGCTGAAATCTGGAAATATGTGCTGTAATAAACTCACCACAGTGTTTTTATTTTTCAGTCTATCTTACTGAATTTTATATAAAATTTAACAGCTTTATGAAGTTTTTTCAAAATCAATACTTTATTTTGATTGTTTAAAAGGTAAAAAAAAAAGGGACACTGCTCATTTTGTTGGAGGATTAGCCAATAATTTTATTTATTTCTGTGTATTAATTCTCTGTGCATTTATCAATTTTAGAAATACTGCATTCTAAAAATATGAATTGCAAGAGCTTTCCAATGGTGTATAGCTTTTAATTTTTGGACCACAAATGAAAAATTAATAAGTACGCTTCTATACAATTCATCTGAAAATCAAAGATGGCTGCCAAGATAAGGGATCTTCACTGATGTGGAAACTATCTATACATATGGCATGATTGACTAGGTAGTAGTGATCTCTGTTAATTGTGCAATACATAATATATTATAGTGTTATTTTGTTGTTGTTGTTTATTTAAAACATCTCAGATGGCATTAACCACTTTATCTCAAAAGAATAAATTTGATATGAAAATATCATGGGGTGCCCAAGGCCAAGCAGCTAGAGATGTATACATGTGAACTCTCTCGCTTGTGTTATACATTTTCAGAAAACTCCCTACTTGGAAACAGGTAACTTCCTTCTTTGTTTATATGAAATAAACAAATCTTCCACTTTACAAGTGAAAATCTCCCAAAAGTTCACATGTATGGAGATGACAAGTTATTATTCATCAGCCTGACAAAAAATCAACTAGCTAAACAATTACACAAAGGTTTGGAGATTTATAAAACAACAAAACATTGTGTTTTTTTGTTTATTTTCTGCAACAAAATGGATTTATCAGTACCATTACAAATATACCCACAAAAAATGTACATAAACAATATCAGTTAACTGCCACAAAAGCAGCAATATAAATTGTAATTGTTACATAATATGACAATCCATCAACAGAGATTTTGAATATTTTAATATATAAAAGAACTTATAGAATAAAAAAGTTTCAAAATTATCTTCTAGAGTGAAAAGGGAACCGTAATAAGAAGTAAATAGGCAAGATAATTATTATAAAAGATAATTATTATAAAAGATAATTATTATAAAGCTGCATTCCAACAGCCTACCAGATCACCTTGATTGTCCTGAATGAGAAAAATCTGTGACCAAGATTAACCAATGGCTTAATCACCTTTTTTTATGTAGGACTTCTCGATTGCATAAACATGCTTGATAATTCAAAATTTCATCATGATTCCCTGCTACTTAGGTTTGTACCTGACTTTAACAACTATGATCTTTACACGATATCGTCTAGAAAAACTCAACATGGTTTGTGAAATATACACAATTTCCATATGATCTTTACCAAATCTGAATTAAACCCAATTGATCTGGTTGTAGTGTGGTTACTTGTAAAATCATTTCAACCACAGTAAAACCAAACCAATCTGGTATTAGACAATTTAAATTAGTCTGAAAATTGTAGCATGGCAATGGGTAAGTGACTCTGTGCCATTGTGAGGCAGTCAAGTTAATCTGAAAAAGTTTTATGCAGCAATCATGTCAGTCCAGGAAGGAATTGTTCCACATTCAAATGGAAGTAAAAATGGTCAGGTACAGATATAAAAAGAATGTGTATCCAGACCAATACAGATCTCTACACAATTGTGTCAGATCACATGCCACCATCCTAATTGCTTTTTTATTGCCTCCAACAAATGCTTAGCTCACTCAACTGCTAATAAATGTTTTTCTGACACCTTGGGAATATACTGGTGAAAGTGCCAATCAATGTAGACCAACCTAACCATTTCTGTGAGCCTAATCAATTCTTGATCACTTGGTTTGGCTTGATCAAATTGATCTGATCAGAAGTGGGGACACAGCTTAATATTTTTCATGTTGGAAACACCAACCTTTTAACGTTAAACATACCATACCTTAATGGTGTTTTCAACAACAGTGTTAAAATAAAACATACTCCACCCTTAAAGTATTTCCAGCAAGTAAGGGGTTAACAAAATGTACCCCACCTTTATGGTGTTTCTCTCAGGAAAGGGGTTAACATAAAAGATACTCCACCCTAAAAGTATTTCCAGCAAGTAAGGGGTTAACAAAATGTACCCCACCTTTATGGTGTTTCTCGCAAGAAAGGGGTTAACATAAAAGATACTCCACCCTAAAAGTATTTCCAGTAAGTAAGGGGTTAATATAAAACGTACCCCACCCTTATAGTGTTTCTATCAAAGGGTTATTAAAGCATACAACCTGTGTATATAAATAATTTCTTCTGTAGTTCCTCTAAAGTTTAATAAAGTTCATCACAGTAATGTTTGCTTCACATAAAAAAGTGATCCATCGTAACTTCACAGCTTTTATAGTAACAGTATCAAAAGAATCTTAACAAAGTTCAGTTTATGTTGATGGAAGATTAAGCATATTGCACAAAAGTACATGTATAAAAAGAAAATACCTCCTTAAAATAAAAACAAAGACATTAACATTCAAAAGTGAACGGGGGAACAAATGTAACAATATACAAAATAAACAAAAGAGCAGTTTAAATGCTACAAGACTAGAAATACAGAGCAAGACAAAAGTTCCCTATCAGTGGAGTTAGCTTGATTTTATTGCAATATATCATATAATTCTCAAACCCTACATTGGGGATACTCATCATATATACCATTTTTAAACTGTCAGTCAAGTATTCTTACATGAACCAGTTTATCCAATTAATGTAAATCAGTTTATCCAATCAATGTAAACCAGATTATCCAATCAATGTAAAAACCAGTTTATCCCATCAATGAAAACCATTATCAAATCAATGTAAACTTGTTTATCCTATCAATGTTTATGGTTTATCCACTATATGTAAAGCCTGAGTATCCAGTCAATGTAAACCAGATTATCCAATCAATGTGAACCGGTTTATCCAATCAATGCCCTGACATGGTGAACAGTTCATCTACTTTAGGCATCAAACTAAAAAGGGTAGATTGGGAAAATAGAAATTATCTCCCTTGTTAGTTAATATTCAAGGTATTCCAAAGAGTAGGTAGGTCCTTTTAGTTGGAATTCTTGGACTTTATTACCTGTTCTTTTGTATAAATTGCAATTACAAACAGTGAAATAACTAACCTTTACATAAATATAAGCTTAAAATCCTTTTAAATGTTTATAGAGATTTGCTATTTAAAAAGAAAAATAGGAAGTGTTTGTTGATGATGGTTAACCTGGATATTATAAGAAAGGCATAAAAGTCAATATACACTCCAAAGATCACAAGCATAAAAATGGAGTAAAAAAAAATGAAAGGACCTACTTGCATTTAGGCATTATTCAGGGGAGACTATTCATTAATGTCTCTCATTGAAAGTGCACAAGTTACATTATGTCCCTTTATTAACGATGAAAGGGAATGGTCACATTTAGACTGGTAAAGAGTACCAAAATGGTTTTGACCAAGGAAGACAAGTTCAAGCATAAGAAGCACTACCATTTTCTGATGCTAAAAATATGACACAAATATATTAACAAAAATACATAGGTCAAATACTAATACTTTAGAATGTTTTTCTGTACAAATATAATCCATCATCAAATCTTAGAAATAAGTACATAGCTTAATTTTAAGTAATATTATTATAATGTGGCCCATTATGGAATGTATGACAACAGAACATTTTTAAACTCTTGTATTTTTAAATATTTTTTTTTCTAAAGAAACACATGTATAAGTACAACAATAATTTGTGTTCTGGATTGTAAAGTATAAAATATATATTTAAAAAAAAGAAAAGGGAATAGGCAAAACTTGTTTAATTCACACTTTCATGTGAAATTATTATTTTACTTTGTCCTGTTAATAAATTGCATCATATTACTACTTTGACAGATTAAACATTTATCTATTATCTAACCACATTACTGTATACACAATTGTCTGATGACAATTAATGAGGTACTATGATAAGCTAACTAGACATATAGATGAATAAAATGTCACTACAGTAAGATTTGGAATGTATTCAATGATTCTGCAAATAAATATTAAAGTATGATAAGAAAAACAAATCACAGATAAGAAAAGGATGGTTCCTTATTAATTAATACTATAATTTATTTCTTAATCAAACAGTATTAAGAAGAACAAAAAATAAGAAAATGAATTTAGCATGACAACTTTCAAGTATATTTTACATATATTTAACATATCTAGATTTTTTTTGCTCCTTATGTAGATATACATCTAAAAGATACAGTATTGATATAACTTCACAATGCAAGATATTAAACACAAATTGTTACTGATGTTTAATTCATTTGACTTGAATCTGATAAACATTGATACTCTAGTTTGGTTCCAACCTGTATCTGTTAAGATAAACATTGACACTCTAGTTTGGTTCCAACCTGTATCTGTTAAGATAAACATTGACACTCTAGTTTGGTTCCAACCTGTATCTGTTAAGATAAACATTGACACTCTAGTTTGGTTCCAACCTGTATCTGTTAAGATAAACATTTACACTCTAGTTTGACTTTAACCTGTATCTGTTAAGAGAAACATTTTTACTCTAGTTTGACTCTAACCTGTATCTGTTCAGATAAACATTGACAAACAAATTCTATCAACTTATAATAATCCCTCTCAATTAGCCTTTTTCCTGGGCAGAACTAGTACTAGGGTAGTGACTTCCTGGAGCAATGCACACTAAAAGAAAGTTATTAATATTTGTCGCCGGTTAATGGTTCCAACCCAGGACCATCCAAATTGGATTCCAATGCCTTAACCACTAGACTACAGATTCTAATGCTGGTTAAATAACTGAATAAGGAGAATGGTACAAGATGGCTATTTTCTGTATCATTACATTTAAAGAAAATGCCTTTTTTTCTAACATTAATTGGTATGATGTAAATAGAATATTTAAAATACACAAAATGTGCATAAGCCTTTTGGGAAGAAACGACACTGCATATAGATATAACACAATCTATAACACTAGCTTTAATTGAAGCATATTAAGTATCTTAATGAAAAGCATACCCTAAGCATGTGTCTATTGTAATCACTTGAGTATTGTGCACACTTCAAGTTTTGAGCTAAAAAAAGGGTGGGGGATCAATTTCCTGTTTATTGCACACACACCCCTTAGACCTGTTTTGATCATTAAGGGGTTGTAGTTAAATTTCAATCACTGCTGACATATGGCCTGGAAGTATGGTGTACCGGTAGTTACAATACCAATTATCACCTCTCATTGCTAGATGGCTGGCATGAGGTGATGCTAATTTGAGAAATCGCCTTAGACATGCCATTTGCTGTAACTATGCTTCATATCAGGGCTGGCATTTGTTAACACCAAGGTATTTGACTTGGGATGGGATGGGATTTGCTGGCATTTTGCCAATACTGTTCAGCGACATTTCTATCATTATAGCACAGGGGCATTTATGAGGTGCCCAGGGACTGAACCCGGCCTGTCCATTATACTGACACCAATAAGTCAAGCATAATGCCGTCCCTTAGCCCTGAGCAATGGGAGGGAAGCCACTTCTACCAACTTTAAAGTCTTTGGTTTGACCCAGCAGGGGTTTGGACCTCCCGATCCACAAGCCGATGCTCTACCACCTGAGCTATTGCGGCCGATGTATTTGACTGGACTCTACTTGTTTTTATGCTATGATAATCATACATGTGAACTCTCCCGCTTTCAGAGGGAGACTCCTGCTTTTAAGGTTCAAAGTGAGGAGTGTTTTACCCATTTTCAGAAATCTCCCTACTTAGAAACAGATAACTTCCTTCTTTGTATAGAAATGATTTCCTCTTTGCAAGTGAAAATCTCCCCTTTTGGCCTCAGAAAAAGTTCACATGTATGTATAATTGCAATGTCAAGAGTCAAACTTGCAATGATGTGATACAGGACCCTTCAGCTGAATGGTGGCTGACTGGCAGATCAACCATGAGGGGCCTCTGGGCTTCCTTACCAACATGTCTTTTATCAAAACTGTGGTGTAAGCATAGAATATTTTTCCCATTTTAAGATATGTGCAGTTTTCTGACAAAAGTTATTAGTGAAAATTGCAATTAGCATTGCAGGTTGTCTTTGATTAGAGTCAAATAGCACAAATGTTAAGGTTATAAGTCAAACTACATTGAGTATTGGGTTATTAAGACTAAACAATTTTATTTTAAGCACTAAAAGTAGAGTACTATCCAAAGTATACAATTATCTTCATTAGATGCAAAAATATGTAAATGTGTATTTGCATTTGACAAGTAAGAAAAGAATAATATTAATAGGATTTGATAAAATTAAAAATTAAGAAACAAAAATCAATAAGTTCTGAGGTATAAATGCAGTGTTTCATTCAAACAAAAAAAGTTGAACTTGAATGTTGAAAACCAAGTTAAAATGAAAAATACAGTTTTCATATGAGAATTTCCTTGCTTATAATATTCACTCAAAAATAGTATGGTGGATTTATTGAACTGGTTTATAATTTTATATTTCTCACTACATGTACATATTTTCATTTAAGTAGAGATTACATGCCAAAAGATATACAAAAAACAAAAATGTACAAACAATTGCAATAGTAAGTCTTACAAAAAATAAAATTCACTAAGATTGCACTCACATGACACAACAACATGACAATATAGTTAAACAGGAATTCATATTCACTTAAATAAGAATTGTTCAAGTTTTTAAATTAAATAAAATATTAAAAAATTAAAATGCAAGCATGATGCTTTTTGCTAGGTTTAGTGTGTTTGACAATAACAACTACAATACCTAAGTATGACATAATGTTTAAGCCATGACTACATGCAATTCATGATTGAATGATGATGAAAAAATGTACGAAGAGGAAGATCTATGACAAAAAGATGCCTTATATGAGAAATTGACAAAATGCACTTACTGTATGATATAAATGCAAAAATATTGGTAAGTAACTTCGGAAAATCAGAAGTTATAAAAACAACATGAGAATTCAATTTTCTCTATCACCCAACTACATGTAGTTATTTCATAATGGGCAAAGCAAAACCTCCCCAATCAAAAGCATCGCACAAATCTGGCCAATCAAAGCCATCGCACAAATCTGACCAATTAAAGCCATCGCACAAATCTGACCAATCAAAGCCATCGCACAAATCTGACCAATCAAAATCATGGCATAAATATGATCAATCAAAAGCATCATATAAATCTGACCAACGAGAATTTCAATGGAAATTAATGGAGTCTTTGCAATGTACTAAAAATCAAAACAAAACAAAATGGTTGGTGAACATACAACCCTGGTCCCAAGTCAGACCAGCTAGTCTGTGGGTTTCAGTATAATCTGTAATATGAGACTGTTTTCCACTAGCAGTGGAGAATTCGGCTGACACAGCTCTGCTAGACTCACCTTCTTATCGAGCTCTGTGTCAATCATGTATCTGGTCTTCGAGAAGTTCTTCTTGCCACAAACCGAGTGGAGTACCTCATTTCTCCCGACCAATGATAGAAGGTATTCCATCGGTCTCGGCTGGTCCAGGATCAGATTGGAGTACAGGACCACGCGAAAATCATCCGAGGTCGATGACATTCCTTTGGGGTAGATCTTCAATTCCCAATCCCATGTATTCGATGGGTAAGATGACGACCGAGTACAGAATCTGATACCCTTCTCCTCGCCCTTTATACAAGATGAATAATTCGGTATAACGAATCTGCGGTCCCATCTTAGATCACTGTAGTTTCTCAGCAGGAAACTCTGTGACTGAAATTCCTTTACGCTGGCACGCATCGTGAGAGAGAGAGCATGATACTTGTATGCAGTCATGAAATATTTCTGAAACGCCAGTGGATGTTCTTTTACGATATCACTCGTCTCGATTTGGTGGATTTGCTCGGCCGTCATCATGGGGAAGCGTACATATTCCAGAATGTCTTTGAGGTTTTCCTCAAACAGTAATGCCCGTTTTGGTGGGGTTGAGGCATACAGCCACTTTAAGACAGCAGACCAGAGATCATACTCATCACGTACCTTGAGATCTGAACTGTCAAGGAACTCTATCAATTGATCCTTCTCCAGTCCCAACCATTCACACTCCCATTCAACTGAGCCTGAAATAAATTGATATTGATAAGTGTAATGTTGATGAAAATTTTATTGAAATTATGTGTTGTGTTACCATTTTTTATTTTACAATTTTGTGAACAAAATTGATTGAAAGATTATTGGATCTACTTTTATCTACCGGTAATTAACTTCTCAATAATTCATTTTAACATACAACCAACAATCTTGCAGTTATTGGAAGTGTGATAACATGCTGTAAACAACTAACATGACAACCACTGACAAAATTACTGCAATATCTAGTCAACAAAGTATTGGACCTTTCCCAGATCCAGTTTATTTTATAATGATTCTGCTTACTTATCCGTAAGTGGACCCTTCTTGTAAACTTAGCATAATTAATACAGGGGCTACAAAATGATTTCTTTTTAATACTTGAGCAAGGATTGAACCTGGGATCTTCTTTATCTACAGTATAACTCTTACTATCACTAACAGTATGTTATCTTTCTGAATCAGCAATTCTTGAAACTCAGCCATTACAAATACAAATGTTTTCTTCCATAGCCTTGACACGGGCCAGGTATATTTAATTTATGGATAATAAAATTAAGTGAAAATATTTAATTTACATGCACATCTGTATGCACTTCGTATTTTCCTCTTTACTTCTATTCTCCATTTTTGTCTGAAATTGCCTTAATAAAGGCCAGGTATATTTAATTAAAATCAATGGATTATCTTCTTTTCATTGTATCTAAATTTTCTTCTCTAAACAACTCCATTATCTGTAATAACCTCCAAGTTTTCTGTCATGGCAAAGAAAACAACTCCATTATCTGTTATACCCTCCAAGTTTTCTGTCATTGCCAAGAAAACAACTTCAGTATCTGTAATACCCTCCAAGTTTTCAGTCATTGCCAAGAAAACAATTCCATTATCTATAATACCCTCCAAGTTTGTCATTGCCAAGAAAACAATTCCATTATCTATAATACCCTCCAAGTTTGTCATTGCCAAGAAAACAATTCCATTATTTGTAATACCCTCCAAGTTTTCTGTCATTGCCAAGAAAACAATGCCATTATTTGTAATACTGTCCAAGTTTTCTGTCATTGCCAAGAAATTAACTCTATTATTTGTAATACCCTCCAAGTTTTCTGTCATTGCCAAGAAAACAATTCCATTATTTGTAATACCCTCCAAGTTTTCTGTCATTGCCAAGAAATTAACTCCATTATCTGTAATACCCTCCAAGTTTGTAATTGCCAAGAAAACAACTCCATTATCTGTAATACCCTCCAAGTTTGTCATTGCCAAGAAAACAATTCCATTATCTATAATACCCTCCAAGTTTGTCATTGCCAAGAAAACAATTCCATTATTTGTAATACCCTCCAAGTTTTCTGTCATTGCCAAGAAAACAATTCCATTATTTGTAATACCCTCCAAGTTTTCTGTCATTGCCAAGAAAACAATGCCATTATTTGTAATACCGTCCAAGTTTTCTGTCATTGCCAAGAAATTAACTCCATTATTTGTAATACCCTCCAAGTTTTCTGTCATTGCCAAGAAAACAATTCCATTATTTGTAATACCCTCCAAGTTTGTAATTGCCAAGAAAACAACTCCATTATCTGTAATACCCTCCAAGTTTGTAATTGCCAAGAAAACAACTCCATTATCTGTAATACCCTCCAAGTTTGTCATTGCCAAGAAAACAACTCCATTATCTGTAATACCCTCCAAGTTTTCTGTCATTGCCAAGAAATTAACTCCATTATCTGTAATACCCTCCAAGTTTTCTGTCATTGCCAAGAAATTAACTCCATTATCTGTAATACCCTCCAAGTTTTCTGTCATTGCCAAGAAATTAACTCCATTATCTGTAATACCCTCCAAGTTTTCTGTCATTGCCAAGAAATTAACTCCATTATCTGTAATACCCTCCAAGTTTTCTGTCATTGCCAACATATAGGCATACATTGTACATGTAGTTTATTAGTCGAATGGATACAGATCTGTGGATTATTTACTTCCCCCATTTTTTCTGAATTTCTGTAAATCTATTCATTACCTATAAGCATAATATTCTACATTTTTCTGCCATCAAATCCATGTATAGAGATACAAGTCATGTATGTTATTTAAAAAAGATACAAAATATTGAAATACTTATTTCAAATTCTATGATGTTTATTTATCTTAACTCAACCATTACCCATAGTATCCTATATATATTACTAGAAAAGTTATTTCAAATCGTATGATGTTAATTTTGCTTATTTCAAATTCTATGATGTTTATTTATCTTATCTCAATCCTTACCTATAACATCCTCCATGTTCTCAGCCATTGCTTTTATACACGCTTGTACAAGATGCCTGTGGTAGCATTTGGTCGCGTACTGGAACCACACGTAGAATACGTCCTTCAGCTGTAGCTTAGGGATGATATAATTGCAGGCAAAGTTGATACAAACGGTACGCAGTTCCTCCACGTTGTATTTATCAGCCAGGACCAAGACAGGAAGAGAGTTCTCAAGGTTTAGTTTGATGTTACAACAGTAGAGGAAGCGAAGGAATCTTGGAAACACGGTCACACACATCGGGTCTTCAACCAGCTCGAGCTCCTGAAGTAAGGAATTAGAGAATAACGTGAGTGAAATGAAATATGATTATACTGTGAAATCAACAAATTTTCTTTTTATTTCATGCTTATTTCAACTTTAATCTTTATTTTAATCAGTTGTCTCTAATTACCTCCCTTGAGACCCAGAGTGAAAGTGACAACCCTATCATTTCACTATGGGCTAGAGGGTTTTCTTTCATGTGTAATTCTCACTCTTTCACTCCAAAAATATGGCATGAAATATGTTATTTCACATGACAACACTGCAAATCGTATCTTTATTATAGTAGTTACAAAAGCCTAGGAGACCTTGTAGTACAATCGGTAGAGCATTGGTTCCAGGCACGAGAGTCCCCAGAATTAAACCAGGGCTGGCACATACCTAAGTCATTAAAAATGGTTGTGGTATAGCTCCCTTGCTAATACTCAAGCAAATATAAGGGAAGTACCACGGCTGGTTGGCCCGTTGTCAAGATAATGTGGCTGGGTGTGGTATCATGCCAGGTGTTCATGGCATGCTATTCACAGTTAAGGCAGCACTATATCTGCTTCAAGTGGACACCATCTCCAGATAACTGAAATATTGTTGATGGCCGGATAAACCCAATAAACATAAACAAAAGCTTAACTATTCACAAATGCTTTGGTTATATATTTTATATGACATCGAACATTTTCTCAGAATCCTGTAAATCATGCAGTAACGAAAAAAAAAGAAAAAAAGAAATTGTTTTATATATTTAATTGTAATATCCAATAAGTTAAATTATAATAAAAATATGTTTTGGATGATTTACAGGAAATTTCAAACTTATCATTGTAATGATCCCCACATCTGTGACCAAGCCATGTTAATTGATACACCAGTACATGTAATTATCCTACCTTTTTCCCAGAATCCTGCCAATCCCCTGTGAGCATTCTCTCAAAGACATCACTGGAGTGGATGAGGATGATTTTGTGGGCGTAGAACTTATGACCTCCCACAACCAGAACAATGTCACTCAGCTTCTCATTGTTACAAAACTTGCATTGCTCCTGAATATATAAAAAAGTAAAAGAAATGTAAAAACAGAGGGTGTTCCATAAACTCCTGGTATCTGAAAACATGTTTTTAGTCAAATTACAAGAAAATAAAAGCAATTCTGCAAATTTATGAAACAGTCCTTGTATGTCCAGATGACAGAAAGACCTTACTAGGACAAACTGGTTATGATATCAAATTTAAAGGCAATAACACACTAGACCTGGTAGTGTGATCGGTAGAGCATTGGCTCCAGGTACGGGAGGCCCTGGGTTTGATCCCGGGCCACAAAATACCAAAGTTGTAAAAATGGTAGTAGTATAGCTCCCTTGCTAATGCTCAAGCAAATATAAGGGTAATTCCATGACTGGTTGACCAGTCAGGATAATGTAATTGGGTGTAGTATCATGCCAGGTGTTCACAGCATGCATATCTGCTTCAAGTGGACACCATCTCCACATAACTGAAATACTGCTGGCAGGACGATAAACTCAATAAACAAACAAACAAGCAATAACACAATGGGGAATAACATCTTTTATGCACAACTGTATATAAAGCCAAAGTATTTTAGTAAGTTTCATTCACCTCCAACCAGCAGTGCAGTGCATGAGAGTTGCACTCAGAAGATTTCAGACCATTAAAGAATTGGATTATTTTTTCTTACTTCAATTAACTTTTGTTTTTGACTTAGAAATTTCTAAGCTTTAATAATTGTGTAAATGATAACTCATTAATTTATTTATCTAATATTTTGAGATTTAAGAAAATGTCTTTGTTTAAAGGTGGTATCTGGCAGTTTGAACCAAAAATATTTTCATTATACATCTTTATAAACTATTGTTATCTGAACAGATCCGGTAAAATGCTGTTTATTGGTGTCCTACACCTGTTGGAAAAGTGAACCATAACACCACAATCTTCATTACAAACATGTATTTTCTATCTGAGCCATGCTGCATATTTAGCTATTTTTAAACCAAGAAAACCATGTTACCCCAAATGTTTTAGTTCATCAACATTATCTACTGTGATATCAATGTCTATTTTTAGCAGGAATTCTAATCATTCTTATTTACAGATATTGTTACATGCAGGCCAACTGTCAGATACCACTTTTAGGTATTTTCAGAAAAAATAACTAAAGTTCTATGTGAATATGACTCTAGATGTATATGTACTTGTAAGGGTGCATGAAAATAACTAATTAACATACTCAAACATATTTTGACTTCGTTTCTAAATTAACATAAACAGTAAAAATAAATATGACATTATATTTTACATAAGAAAATATCAATAAATCCAAAACCAGATGGTAAATTTGGTTATGATTCTGTATACAATGTTTTATTTAAACCTACAATATTTTTTTTTTTACTTTCCATAGTGCCCATACCAGAGCCCTTAATAAATACAGCAATGCCGTATTAATGCAGTGAATACGAGGGATGATCCAGAAATACTCGGAATTCTATAAATTTTCCCGAATATTTAAAGACAAATATATGGATTTCATATCGTTAGAATGCTCTAAATCTCTACTAACAGTGTCCGTAATATTTTTCTTTTTGTATTATTATGCCACATGTAAGACGCTTTCAAATAACCATAGTAACGGTGCAGCGGCACAGCGCAAAAGCATTAACCGTTAATATTTATTTTAATAAATATTTACCATGAATAAATTAATGAAAACACCTCAAATTACACCAAAATGTACAATTACGTTTAGATGACATCATGTTAAATTTTTACGTCATTTACGCCTTGTATTCAAAAGTAAACATCTTTTAATTGTCAATAGCACCAACGCTCTTAACATCAGAAATGTTGTTATTAGATCGTCAAGAAATTCGAGCTGTTATAAAATTTTGTCAGGATTTAAGAAAAACACCCGTGGAAACATTCATCATGTTGAAGGAAACTTCCCACAAGGATAAAAAAAGTCAAACAACGGTTTATGAATAGCATAAACGATTTTCTGAGGGTCGAACAAAACAAGCAGACAACAAAGGCAGGGGACGAAATCGGAAAATGCGCACGTCACTTACGTCATCTGTTGAGGAAGCTCTACAGGCAGACAGGCGAGCCACCGTGCGTGGGCTTGCTGACAGATTTGGCGCGAGCTATGGGACAGTGTATCGAATTCTGACGGAAGAACTACACATGCCAAGGTAAAATAAATTTTTTAATCTAGTTTAAATAAATTTATTGAATCATAGCCATACTTTAAATAAAATGATTAACAAACACAGTTGATTGTACTTGATGAGATTTTTTACTAGAAGATAATAATAATAATTATAATTTGTTTATAGATAAGTTTTCACTGTAAAACATTATCTAATTTTTTTATTTTAAGTTTTTTTTAATAAAAATTTCAATTTTTTTTTGCTCATCGATAAGGTTTAAGAGCGATGGATCCCGTGAGTCCTGAAACAAGAGGAGTGTGACAGGCAAGTTCGTGACTCTTGTGCCTTCATTCGATGCGCGGAACGAGAGGGTGACATGTTCCTGCAGAGGATCATTACTACAGACTAGACGTGGCTCTACAACTATGATCCCGAGACCAAGAAGCAGCCTGCGGTATGTAAGCGAAGCGGTTCGCCACCCCCTGTAAAGGCATGGGTAACAAAGAGCGGCGGCAAGACAATGTTCATCATGTTTGCGGATATCCGGGGCATGATCCTCATGCATGCGGTTCCCAAGGGAGCTAAGGTGAATGCTGGGTACTACAGTAAGGTAATAAAATTTAAAGGTTTAGTCTATTTTCTATAAATAATATTTAGAATAATTAATTATGTACTGAGACTGCGTATGATACAAAAGCCCCATAATTCAAATAATTTAAATTTACTGAAGTGCTTAATTGTTAATCAAATTTAACATAAAATTCTCTTAATTAAAACAATATGTACATTAAAATATTTATAAATCGCCCTTGATTTAATTTAATGTGAAATATATTTCATTTTAATATCAATGTAAAAGTTAAATGCAAAATTTGAAACTATGTAAAGCCTGTATTTCATTTTAAACCAGGTACTGCAACGTGATCTCGTGGACGCTCTGACAAAGAAGCACCCATGGATTCTCGTGGAGCATTTCTTGCTGCACATGGTCAACGCCTTCTCCCAAACAGCAGCTGCCACGCAGCTAGAGATCGGGGTCCTGGGTTTCGTATCAGTGCAGCACCCCCTGTATTCCCCAGACCTGGCCCCATTTGATTTCGCGATCTTCCCATCAATTAAGCGGCAACTGAAGGGCCAACGATTCAATTCGTTGACTGAACTGCGCAGGACAACAACAGCTATTGTAAAGAAATATGACTGTTCGTGGTATGAAGACATTTTCAGGCAGTGGGTTCATAGGCAACGTCGTTGCATAGGATGCAACGGAGCGTGCTTCGAGAAACTTTAAACGTTCCGAAGTTTTAACGTCGACAACGTCGTAATTTTAAGATTAGCGTGCCCTGTAGGCACGTTGGTGTATTTATATTTTCTGTTCATGTGCAGGACACATTTTGTTTTACTGTGTGATATTATATTTATTGTGAAGCAGAAATGATTCTACTTTTTACTGATATATGTTTCGTTTATATTAAATAAAATGTGTTGACACTGTAAACAAATTCCGGATTATTTTGGATCATCCCTCATATAAAAACCCTTTGGAGTTATTCGACCCACCTGCAGGTAATGCCTCTCGTTACCAAAACAGTTGATGCCCTCGGGACTGTTCAATGCGAGACTCAATGTTGAGTGACTCATGCTGTCTGACATACTACTTTGTGGGCTTAGTACCTCTGGGATTGACAGGGGAGGTAATCTGCTCTGGGAGCTCGCCATCCTGGAGGATGGAGTTGTGGTGGGGCAGAGTTATCTGCAAATATAGTATTATTATCAGACTGCATATTAAATATATAATTAAGATACATTTAATTTTATACTTTGCTACAATGGCTTCATTTATAGCATAGCAAATCAAATTGTTTGCTGACGTCAGTGACAAAGATCTGTTGGGTAGCAATTGATCAATCTATCCACCACTCCATCAGCTGATGATGTCTACAAAAGCAAATAACTGTATCTTCGACCATTTTTTTCTTTGCAAACAGAGCAAACACTTAAATTTAAATGTCTATTGGATTCATACTTAATAACGTGCAATACTACAACTTTTGCTATTTTCATATATGTGGCAATTTGCTGCCTTTAAATGTTTTGGAACTGACAATTGTTTAGGTAAAACATATGGCACACCACATGTCAGCTGGGAGATTATATTGTAGCTGGTTCCTTATGAAAGGGATTACGTATAATGATTAAGGTGAAAGGGAAATAGAGAATAAGAAGAATAAGTAGAAGAAAGAATGAAGTAATTATATCAATTAATACATGCAATGATAACTCAGACACTTGCATACACTCCTCATAGTGAAGCCACATTATACATACATATCAAAACGCATTACCCTACATGTACAGAGTAAAATTATAATAATTAGAAATATCAAATATTAAGGCTTGCGCGTTCTGTTATCTGTCATTAATCTCGATTTAAACTTAAATGTGAAATGCATCATAGCAACACTGGTTTATTTACCTCTGGAATGGGCAACGAAGATGAACAGTGTCTTAATTGTTTATTGTTTGTCTATCCATGATGACAGAAATAATGACGTATGGCGGGGAAAGGGGCATTACTCTACTTGTCCTCATTAGGCTTGAACCAGTATTTTAAAAATATTTAAAATAATAAATGTTACAAATAATTTTCTTTTTTATACAATAAAATTTGTAATTATTTGTACAAATATTGTATAAACAATATGATTGCCGATTACTTATTTACACTAGTAAATATATCCGCGTTTTAAACATTTCAAAATGGCAGCGCCCATGAAAATTATTATTTGACCGACTGTAAATACTTCTATCAATCTCTTCGTTTTAAAAGTCAAGATTATTTAAGATTTGGAGTGCTGTAAAGGTGTGTCTGTATACGTTTACCAATTGACGTGACTTAATTTTCGATGACATGTTCATTGAAGACAGTGATGAAAGATCCCAGGGGTTTAGTATGTCATTGAAAGACGACATATATGTACTGTTTCACATTATCACTTGTGATTTTTCCCCACAGTTTTTCCTTTTACCCCACCTTGTCAAAATAAATAGGACGAATTCGGCCTTATCATCCCCCTTGTCAATATGAAGACAAAGAAATTTCTCCCCTTCACCACCACCTCCCAAAACAAACAACAACAAAACAACACACAACAACGAAAATAGAACAGCAAACAAATACCTGGAAAACTAAGCATCCTTTTGATGACAATATTTAGTCCAACCTTAGTTTGTGAGAAACATAGTCTTGGAAGCCAAAGATATATCAGTTATTTTAAATTTATTCCTTTTAATATTCACATTTAGCCAACAATTTGACTGAACTTCATAGAAGCAAAATTTTTATATTTTCAATTAAATCTTTGCAGGTACAGGAGTTTTGAATGAAAGAACAATAAATAACACAGATAACAATAAAGTGTATCCCTGACACTTACATCAGCATTTCTAGATGCTTGCCAGAAAAAAACAACAACATGCAATAGTGAGTTAATGGGACATAGATTAAAGGTGGTTTCCAACAGTTTGGACCAAAATATTTGTTATCAAATAACTAAGTAAGTCATTGTTATCTGAAAAGGTCCTGCAAAATTCTGCTCATTGATGCCCTAGATCTGTGTGAACAGTTTAACATAAATCCCCATTCCTCTTTGCAAACAGGTATTTCCTATCTGAGCCACTCTGCAGAGATAGCTATTTTTATCTAGGAAAACCATGTGACAACTCACTTTTGAAATTACATTATATTGTCATCCAGGTATTTGGCTCTGACTTTGATACCTATTTTTCACAGAGATCACTATTGTTATTTATTGATTTGGAATGATTCAACTTTTAGAGTGTTTTATAGCGATTTGTATTGTCTAACAATATAGTCAGTGTTCAAAACCGTCTCTACTTATACTAAATTATGAGTTTATGCGGAAATTATCCCTAATTTACCAAAGCAGTGATAAAATATTGTTACATGAATTTGATATAGGCAAACTGCAGGATACCACCTTTAAGTAAGAGAACTCAAATTAATAGGAAATTCCAAACTATATATAGTACTAAAGAAAATGAACTTATTGTTCAAAATTAGTAGTTTTGACAACTAAACAAAATTATTCTTAGACAGTTAAGCTTTAGTTTGGGACGAAATTAACTTGGAACAATATGTTGCTGTTTCATAAAGCAACCTAATATATTTGCTTTGCATCTTCCGTTAGGCATCATTGTGATGACTGCCGACAAAACAGCATTTAATTATTGAATGATCATAGAAATTGACATGTTGTAAATGTACTAGTTTACACCCTAGAGTTACTGTAATGATTAGTCACAAACTTATCTTTTTATAGACAGAGACAGATGTGTACTCCCTCTGGTATCAAGCTGTGACATGTGTCCACACCATAAAAAAACATCATCATTCATACTAAAAAAATATTCACCAGCGGGTAATTTTAATAATAAAAAAATGAAATAAATATTAACTAACCTAACCCACAAAAGCTTATCATTGTATTTGTTTCATTTGTGTGTGTAATGCTCAATACTTGTGGTTTGCTCTACCAACTGAGCTGTAGAGATGAATGAACTACCAGTGAAACTGCTACCCTTATTCCTCCTTTCACAATGAGATTCACCCAGAATCTTATCCATAGTTCTACTCTATGGCACCGTTACATATCACAATACAAGTACACGCATGCTACTGCAGTAGGTCATGGCACTAAATGTAACAGGAGCAGAAAAAGTGATCCTCCACTAGGATTTAAACCACCGACCTCCCCAATACTAGTAGGTTTGCTCTACCAACTGAGCTACAAAACCCTTGGGTAAAGGCGGCTAAGTAATTTTGAGATTTCCTTTACTGTAAAAAACAGCTCATGCAAACACAGAGTCTTCATGAAACCACTCTATTGTTATAAAATAAAACAGTTTGAAACAGATTGCTAAATAAAACTTAAAATAGCAAAATGAAAATTGACTTACAATCTATATAAAACCCTTTTCAGTTGAGACACCAAGAATAATCTATTCAACAGTACAAAATGAGGCACAGACTCTTCTCCACAAGAAACCTATTCTACAAAGTTAATCTCAGATCATCAAATCAAAGGCATATTCATGTCATATCAAATCCATCATCTGTGACTTGGTGTCATCTCAGAGCTGTCAGACAATGTGCAAGGTTGTTGCCTGTCACTTGGACTCCCGGATATCCAATCAGGCTTCTGTCATGTCATCCATGGACTGTACCACTGAGGCTAAAAGGTATACTAGTAGTTTTGTAGTTATTTCCTATTTATTTATTGTCAATTGGGAAACATGTTCTTTTTAACTTATATTAATACTTTTCACCTCTCCATTTTCACGGTAGAACCATTACTTAGGTACTGAGTACCTTATTTAGGTACTAAGTACCTAGAGCAATTTGCAGTAAAAGGATTGCCTCAAGGACTACCATCCTGTAGTTGGTTTCGAGGCCTGAAGCCAAGACCATTCAATCCAGAGTGCAGTGTTTTAACCACTAGACTACAGAAGCATACATGTGAACTTTTTCTGAAGTCAAAGTGGGAGATTTGATATCTTCACACATAAACAAAGAAGGAAGTTATCTGTTTCTAAGTAGCCAGATTTCTAAAAATGTGTAAAACACCCTTCATTTTCAAATAATTTTGAACCCTAGAAGAGGGAGTCTCCCGCCAAAAGCAAGAGTTCACATGTATGCAGAAAACGATGTATTTACTTACAGTCATATTGTTTAATATCTGACTATTATTGGTGGAGGACAACCCACATGAATGCTTGGGTAAAACCATTCACAAAACTCTGGTTAGTTGCAAGATCTCTCCAAATAAAAGTTCTGGCCCGGACCAAGAATGTAAACCATGTGTTGAAGGGCTAAGAAGTCTCATGAAACATTTTTCATTTTAATGATAATTCATGCTAATAAAACATTTTTATGTCTGAAAATTAACTCTAAACCTTCCATTTAAACTAATACTGTGGGTCATGTGTCATGTTCCTATGCAAACAGTGTTACAAGGTTGCTTAAGATGTGGCAAATATCCCAGGTTCATAGACGATGCAATGTTGGTCAAGGATATATTTGAACTAATAACGTTTCCTTTTGCACCCTCCATTTTGTTCCTCAAGCAACACTGTCCAAAAGTTAAAGAGCAATCAAAGAACATGTAATTAACAAAAAAAAAATTGTTTAAATACACACACAAAAATAAAAAATCTTAAAAAAATGACACCTGTGGTTCTACCCAGACAATTGCCTGTGGTCTTCCTCCACCAAAAAGCTTGAAGTTGCTATGTACATTATAATTGGTCACTGCCATGAGCTTCAAAAAGAAATAAAAAAGCAAAAAATCAACAACATATTTGTTTTTAGGTTATCACCAACAACTTTTATCATAAACAACATTACTGTAATTGTTCATCAACAGCATCAACCTCATTTTCATCATCTCCAACAGAGGTTATGTAACCTTAAACAACTACTTTATCTTCAAAACTTCCAAATCAATATGTGTTTTATATGTGGTCTTGCTATATTTACTCTGATTGTATCTTCAAAACTTATGCAACAATGTGATTTATATGTGGTCTTGCTATATTTACTCATAACTATATCTTCAAAACTTATGCAACAATGTGTTTTATATATAGTCTTGCTATATTTACTCTAACTGTGTCTTCAAAACTTCTGCAACAATGTGTTTTATATGTGGTCTTGCTATATTAATTTACTCTAACTGTGTCTTCAAAACTTCTGCAGCAATGTGTTTTACACGTGGTCTTGCTATATTTACTCATAACTATATCTTCCAAACTTAGGCAACAATGTTATATATGTGGTCTTGCTATAGTTACTCTAACTATATCAGACTATCTTCAAAACTTCTGCAGCAATGTGTGTATTATGTTTGCTCTTGCTTTATTTACTCTGTGTCTTCAAGACTTATGCAACAATGTGTTTTATATGTGGTCTTGCTATATTTACTCATAACTATATCTTCAAAACTTCTGCAACAATGTGATTTATATGTGGTCTTGCTTTATTTACTCATAACTATATCTTCAAAACTTATGCAACAATGTGTTTTATATGTGGTCTTGCTATATTTACTCATAACTATATCTTCAAAACTTATGCAACAATGTGATTTATATGTGGTCTTGCTTTATTTACTCATAACTATATCTTCAAAACCTCTGCAACAATATGTGTTTTATATGTGCTCTTGCTATATTTAGTTATTACCAATTAAGTTTTAATGAAGTTGCCATTATCATGTTTAGATCCAGAGTATGACCTGGGCTATCTTGTGGACCCCGCCAACTATGACGCCATCAAACAGAACATTATCAACAGAAAAGGTGTTGGAGATATAGATCTGGTGGTATGTCATATTAACTCGTCAATATTAATTTATACTAAGAGACAATAGCGGATAGTCTCCCCTGAATAATCTCCAAGAAGGTCCTTTAATTTGGAACACTTGGTTTTGATGCTTGTAATCTTTAGATGTAGGTTGACTTTTGTGCCTTTATTGTGATACCCAGGTAAACCATTATCAGCAAACATTTCCATTTTGTTGTTAAAATAACAGTTTTCTAAAGGTATTTTACAAGTATGTTTTTTTCCGTTATCATTAATATACAACTGTAATGTAATAGATTTTAATTAAAAGTGATGTATTGTCTTGCAGATTGATCTGTGGAACAAGCTTTCAAAAGCAACAGATGTAAGTATTTATTAACTGTCTCATTTCTATATCCTGCAAATCTGTATTAAATATATAGTCCCAAAATTCATTTGGTTTTACAGTTGTGGCTTAACCCAAAGCATAGCATTTATAAGTGCGAAATCTGTAGCACTTTTTTACTTTTTCTTATAATAATTGTAATAAACATGGTATTTGATTAATTATTCTGCTGACCCCACACATGGGGGTCACATGCATAATTAGCTTAGGGACCTTTCTACCTGGCTTGATTTTCTGTACAGGTACAGGTAAAGTCATTTTGAAGCATCTTGGTTTGAGGTTTTCTGTTATTTTGACAGCATGTGCAAAGCATCTTTGGCTTTGTTTGAAAACTATTCTTCATATTAGCTGATAAAATACTTTCTGAAATATTTAACACTTATGCAGTTGCTTCAGATGAAATTTATATTTTGTATAAGCAAATGCCTTATAGCATTTAATATAAAACTTTGCACTTTCCTTCTCTTCGTCTGCACACAATTAAAGTTCAAAGTGAGAAATAAATTATTCCAACTGTTACTCACTTTTAATAGTTTTAACCTGATTATATTCTATTGCCTTTAAACTTCAATGTATTTGGTGCCTTATGACCTATCGAGTGTTGGTGTGCCATAAAACCCAAAATACAAATACAAATATTCCAACTGTTTTGATAATTTTTATTTGTCATAGCTTGTTTTCCCCACAATAACCAGATGTGATGTCATAAGATCAGTTTTGTTATCATTGTGGCATTGGCAATTTCTGTATATGTTTGACAACACAGAGCTATGTTAGGTGAAATAAACAACTGTTTCCCTAGAAAATATTGACAAAGTAAACTGAACATGCTCTTAAATAAAAATATAAAAAAGTTATCTAAACGGTATACAGAGCCTTTAAAATATAGATGTCTTTTAAACACCCTGTTTACAAAATGTGTGAAGTTTTCTCAAGATATGGTTGTGTCTTGTGTCTTATGTACAATGTACAAATGAATACATGAAAAGTGTGACTTTTTCTTTTGTAATGTTAGAAAACAAGAAAAAAATATTGTCTATATCCTCTTGTCTAAAATGACACTTTTGGAAATTCTGTTATATTGTATATATTTTTTTTCATAATATGTTATTCAGGTCCATGTTAAAGAACAACTACGCATTGAATTATCAACAGCTGCTGCTGCTGTACCTAACAGCTCTCATCCGGAGTCAGTAAGTATTCAAACATTTTTATATAAAATGACATCTTTGTCTGCTTTCAATTACACACCTATTTCTTCTGTTGACCCATTACTTGCTGGAATTTTCATTACGATGAGGATGAGGTATGGTTTATGTTAATGGGATGAATGTTTTTAATCAAGCAAATAAAGGGTTAAAGTGCAAACTACACCATTCTTGATGATATCTACTGAAAACAATAAGTGCTACATGGCTGTTCATATACAGCTATCGCCCTGTCAACTGTCTATACCCCTCTGACAAAATCATTGTTTCAAATATCTCTAATCCTTTCACTCTCATGTTAGAACTGAAATACTTGCAAAAGGTCTTTCATGGCCAAGCTGTTAGTTTTGCTGTCTTGTAACTTCTCAGTCTTTCATAGCATGGCATCAAGTCCTGGTCAGGGCTCCAACTTTCATTTGGGGAGGTTTTTCTGCTTATCTGCTGTGTGCCGGTGGTTCTACCTAGATATAGGCCTGGAGTCTTCCTCTATTTAATAATGACATCACCACTTTGACCCTTATTTTGCTTATGCAATGTAAAAAGAAAAACGTGGATGTGATGACATCCTGAGAAGCTGGCCCACCGTCCATCGTCGTGCATCACGCATCCTCAACATCTCCTGTGAAACCAGGGATGTGGTCATTTTCCACACTAGGCTGTCTAGAAAAATCATAGAAAATCTTCATGTCAGAAACTGTAAGAGCTAGAGCCATGACATTTTATATACGTGTTTTCTTCTTTAAGAGCTAGAGCCTTTATATTTAGTACACATATTCCTTTGGTTGCTTTGTATGAAAATTGTTCAGAGAAGTTTTATCTGTCAATAAGCATAGCCACAAGGGCTAAATATCTATGGTAATCAGTGAGCGATATAGGGCAATCATGCCCCTCTTGCAATAAATGTTACAAGACTTTAATCTACTTGTAACATGGAAAAGTTAAAACATCTTGAGCAATACTTTTCACCAAAATTGGCCCATGTATCTGACGAAAATTAACTGAACAATGTTAGTAAACAGCAGGTATGAAACATGGTTTGGATACTGGACCCTCACACCTGAGGTCATTGGATGGTTCAATTCCCATGTATTTCATTTTTTTATTATAATGTTGTCCATTTACTGTGCTTGTATTCAAGTCATTCTACAGATAGAATTGTATCATATCAGTTTGTGAATGTTAACAACAGAACAGAAAATAAAGACAAATCTGTCCGACAGGACTTGGAATTCAACCAATCTATAAAACTATTTATTAAAGATTGGACTTTAAAGGACATTAAACCTAGAGACACTGCCCAGCTGAAGTCCTTTGTCAAAGCTGTGTTGACCATTCTACATAGTTTCTTTTTCTTTTCTTTTTCTTTTTATTCTAAAGCCCATTGGCAATGAAGATGAAGCCAGACTTGTTGAGCTAGTGGGAACCATGAAAAGTAAGATTTTCTTTCCCAGATATTTTATGTCAATGGCTTTATCATAGAGTAAACTCATTTAAATGGCTAGTATACCAATGTATAACAATTTATAGGCTGGGATATATATTTAATACAAAACATTTTACCCAAAATAATATTTTTATAAAGAAGAAAAACATAATAAAAATTTAATAGAAAGTAGATTAAATTGTAAGCTTTTATAGAACTTGAATGCATTGTGGGATTTTTTATCCAAAAAAACTAGATGTACCAGTACTTTTCTGATGCAATAAGAGATGAAAAAAGGGAATATATGGGCATGTTACTCTCAGACATTCTAAAGTGTTCATGGACATACTTTTGGACATTAATGAAAGAACATCAGGTCTAATACACATTTGTTTGTGTTTGCAGACTATCCCTTTATAGTGAAGAGCATAGCAGAGCTTGGTGAGAGCTTGGGTATGCTGAGAACTAGGTATGTCTGTCTGTCAGATTATGTATTATTATGTAGCCTTCACATTAGTTGTTTTAATAGTTATTGTTTTTAAATATCAATTATAAAACATTATTACTACAGATGTATAGTCTTGACAAAAAGACTAAAACAACAAAAAATAATGTTTGGATAGAACCACCAGTGCCCCTTAGGTCAGCTGGAATACCTCCCCACATCATTGTTCTCACCTGGTCTGGGACTCGAACTTCACATGTTGAGGTGCCGAGATTGCAAATCAGCCACTGAAACCAGTTAGCTACACCTCCTTGTAACTGACATTTAATACCTTTGTGTATATATATATATGCAGCAGTTCAACTAGTTACCATTATTGGCTTTATCATCCCACCAACAGTATTGCAGTTATCTGGAGACGGTGTCCGCTTGAAGCAGATATAGTGCTGCCCTCACTGTGTATAGTATGCCATGAACACATGGCATGATAACACCACTAGTCCTGACACCTGGCCAACCAGTTGTGAAACTACTCTTATATTTGCTTGAGTGTTACCACTACCATTTTTTTACGACCATGGCATGTTGCGGCCCGGGATTGAACCTGGGGCCGCCCGTACCTGAAGTCGACGCTCTTCCAATTGCGCTACCAGGTCCAATCGCTACTAATTATTATCCTTTATTATTATATGATTGTATGATAAACCTTCAATCTGCTGTGCATGAATGATCAAATTATGTCATTTTGTAGATCCTGATCAGCCAGCTGTAGCTCAGAGCTGTCCGATCAGGATCTTTACTATTTGCTGCTATGTCTCTGGCAATTTCTTACTGGTGGATGTTTTAAGAAAATAACTAGGAATAAAGTATGTATTATAAATAAATAAATGCAATGGGATAAAATTTCATAGGAATAATTTTATATACTACTTATAATCTTATATTGTTCCTGTATACATGTTTATGTTCACAGCAACGTGAACCTGACCACAGGCCCAGGCACCTACTACTTCTTGGACCAACTGGCCCAACTGGAGCATGCCCTTGTACAGTATACGCTGGACCATCTACTCAGCCAGGTATTTTTTTAATGTAATGTTGTATTTACATGAGTCAGAGACTGGTTCAATATCACTTAAGATGCTTATCAACACATCCAGTTCAGAATAAAGCCTGGGTCCAGTCTGCAGACCTCCAGAAAAAGGAGTGGTGATTTTTAATATAACTCTTTTGTTGTTCTTCTCAACCCAACATTGCTGGTACTCATTAGAATTGTCGCAATATGAAAGTTTCAATAAGTTTTAACACTATTGGACTTTTTTTGCTACTCAGGGACTGCAGTCTTATGAAATTTTCGCCTTATTCGACAACTGGCTTTCTTTTGTCAGCTAAGTTCACAAAAACTGCCATGTGCTTGGAGGAGGGACAGTCAAGCTCATGCCTGGATTAAGAGGACCACAATGCCCTGAAAAGCTCACCTAAATTCTGGCCAATTTTAGTGCTATTTTTTTAACAAAAAGTTTAGCTTTTGTCACATCTTTCTCATCAGCAGCATTGGTTTTGGTTTACCTTGTTGTTAAGGATCATTCCTCAAAAACTGTCAAAGATATACTCTTCAGATATATAACACTTACTTAATCAAAACAGAAACCTGTTTCAAAAGGTCAGGTAATACTAAAACCAATTTTGGCAGAGTTATGGCCCTTTTTATTAGAAATTTCATTATACTTTACAGCACTAAGCAAAGTGTAGATTGCTGTCTACAGGTAGCTCTTCATTATTCAACCTTAATTTTTTTTTTTTTTTAAGAAATAAAATATATTTTTTCATAAGATTTCAGCCTTAAATTACTTTTTCTTTATTTCAGGGATTTGAGCTTATATCTGTTCCAGATATCCTGCATCCAGATATTATTGTAAGTGTTGGCATCATTTTGATATCATCTTAGTATCACTTCTGTCTTCAGAACTTTAATCCTTTCGCTGCTTATCCATTTTCCACCCCCAATGCTGAAGAATTTTCTGTAAATTTCCTAAAATGTCATACTTCACTAAATCGTTTAAAATTGTGGATATGTAAAACTATATCTCATTAGAAAGGTTATTGAATATGGATTCTGTATACTGTAAAAGCATTTAATTTCGTGGGGCATTTAATTTTGTGGAATTCGTGGGCTAGTCAATCCACGAATTTAAGTACCATCGATATAAAATCCCCTTGGTTAGACTTTCGAATGCTAGATTTACTTGTAAATCATGTCAACATATTTTTACTAAACAGGACATAAAGCTCAAACAAACAGACGATTTCACCACACTTTATTTACATTGTATTGACATAGAACGATAAAACATGTTTACGAACATAAGCCATTTAATCATAAAAAACGATCTATGCTAAGTAATTTTATACTGTAATATATACACGAGCACTATAAACTTTATAGGTGTAGGGTGTTTACTCAAGGGTCTGTTTTGTGTCAGTTTGCATAGTACGCTAATTGGCGTTAATTGACAGTCAATGGCTTCCTTAAATTAGACCCTTAAAAGAACCCGCGCCCCTAACATCTTTATAATTATAATCCCTTAAATGACACGCTAATTGACAGGTGTCATAAAAGTCGTCTGATGAGACTCGGCTGTGAAAACATTGACCGGCTGCCGTGGATCAATATCACCAGGCGTGACGTAAGACAATAGGCAGAGTCACTCGCTAATCCGTAGTTTCGCAATTGACCCTGTTTCAGTGTTAGGCCTCAGCGAAATCTGTCAAAAATCGAAGGTATTTTTTTTTTATTTTCGTGGGTAGGGCAATCCACGAAATCAAGTACCCATGAATATGCCCGTCCTCTTCAAACAACGAAATTTCTGCCCCACGAAATAAAATGCTTCACAGTAATATAAAATGTTATAATTATCATATGATATAAAAATGATATGGACTTTCAAAAATAGAAAAAAAAGTTGAAAAAATCTAGAACTTTTACTTTAGTAGTGACAGGGTTAATCAGTAATATAAAATGTTATAATTATCATATGATATAAAAATGATATGGACTTTCAAAAATAGAAAAAAAAGTTGAAAAAATCTAGAACTTTTACTTTAGTAGTGACAGGGTTAATCATTGGATGATAACTTCTTGCTGTACATTGACAACTGAAAGCCTGGTATGTATTGGGGTATGTTGTCTTAACAGTCCTATTGTGATCAAATATATAAACCATGACCTTTAAACAGTTAACTCTTTTATAAGTGCAACTTTAAATTCCTGAGGAATATTATGTGTGTTTGATATATCATTTACCTTTACTTTGTTGAAGACTATTATTGATAGTAACTTACTAACTTTATGATTTATGGAAAATCCTCTTTCATTTGAAATATGTATTAACTCTTAACATGTTACTGTGAATACACTGGAACTTAGATACAACACGGTCCATTATAGTGCTGAGATTAGAATTAGAATGCTGTAATTTCATTGCTCTGGAAATGTCAACATAATAATTTTCTTCAACACATCTGTCAAACTCAGATTGCTACACTTTAGCAAGTAATGACAGCTAATATTTCATTTACACAGAGCTTTACTATTGAACTTGGCAACTTGCCAACTCTTGGTGAAAAGAACCCAGTATTTATTGTGGAAATTAATAGAAAGTCGGTCAAAATCAAAACAACAAAAAAGAAATGTGTAAACTCACTGGTACAAATTTGCTTTATGGTTAAGAATGATAAGAGGCATATGACTGTTTGAAAGAAACACTCCCATTTATTACGCGATATATTGATTACACATGTGAATCTACGAGCGCGTTCTCATGCATATGCATATAAGCAGAATCAGGTAACTTTTATAATATATCAGCGCCCTCCTTTATTGTGCGGACTGGTTTCATGGACCCCACTTGTAGCGTTATAATGAAGTTCCAGTCTACATGCAAAAATTGCAGATTCAGATCAGCCAGTTTTCCCTCAGCAAGCTCCTATTTTATCTCTACTGTTGGATGCTTTGTCTTACTGCATATCTCTCTTAAATAACATATATTAAGTTCTTTATTGATAAATAGTTAAAAGTATACCTTCATGGAAACTTGAATTGTGACCATAAATCTAGCACATCTTTACATTTTGTTAACTCTGCAGGAGAACTGTGGCTTCAAGACAACAGGTGATGTAACACAGGTGTACAAACTGGATCCCGGCCGACATGGGGAGCTATGTCTGGGAGGAACTGCAGAGATGGCACTCGCTGGTGGGTTGTTGTTTGTACGTTGTTTGTTCAAGGTCTTAAAGAAGTTCACTCAAGCTGTGCATAAGTAAGAATAGTTATAACAGTACTTTTGTGTTTTAATTGGTTCATTTCAAATTGGTCTAGTTTTTTGGCTAAGGATTGTCCTATTGCCCCAAGCTCATAAGGCAAGGGTCAATAATACTGTCCAAGGCAAAATAACAGGGTCAAAATTAATTCATCTAATTAATAAAAATTGTATTAATTAATTGCCAAACATTCAAACAGATATTTATTCAGCGTCAGCTTGGGTGTTTGAAACAATTATTGTTAGAAGCATGACATCAAAATGCAGGAATGGCGCATACTATCTGTGACAAAGTTGCCAAGCAGATATTAACTTTTCCCAATAACTGGCTGCAATAGCTCAGGTGGTAGAGCGTCGACTTGCAGATTGGGAGATCGTAGGTTCAAACCTGAGCCAGGTCAAACCAAAGACTGTAAACTTGGTAGTAGTGGCTTCCCTCCTAACACTCGGGGCTAAGGGGACAGCATTATGCCTGACTCGTCAATGTCAGTATAATGGACTGGCCGGGTTCAGTCCCTGGGCACCTCATAAGTGCCCCTGTGTTATAATGATAGAAATGTCGCAGCACAGTTTTGGCAAAAATGCTGGCTAATCCAAATCCTATCCCTCTTTTCCCAATTGTTCTAGTTTTTCTGTTTCTTTATTTGTTTATATTGATCCTGTTGTTTTTTCTTATTGGTTTTGAATTTTCATATTGGCTCTGTTTTCATAAAATATTGTTTCTGTAAACTTGATACAAATTGGTCAATAAATGAAATGCAACACAAAAAATGAAATAGATCATAATGTTTTTATAAGCATGTCTTAGAAAATGGATATTTTTGTCTATCAAGATTGAAAATTGAGCACAGAAAAATGATGTTTTTGAAAATTGTGATCTTCAATAAGTAAACAATACAATGTTTTGAAAATGTGTCAAGCATAAAATATAGTTTATTTCCTGTACTTGTAACCCTCATGCATAAAATGGTCCACTTTTATACTTATAAGTAAATGTACATTATAATTCTATTTTCCAGGATTTTGTACTGATGAAGATTTCAAATTAGAAGATCTGCCAGTTAGGTAAGTCTGTCTGTTATGCTCCCAGAAGAAGATGCAGAGCATATTGCCACCTCTTTGTCCATCTGTCCTGCCTTTTCATCATTTATCCTTTTGTCCTTCAAAGTTTGGTATTGAGGATATATCCAAAAACGTTGACATATTGACTTCAAAGTTTGATAGATCTTGATGAGTTGAAATACAGTACACAAGAATCATTACTCTACCTATTTTAACCTTATCTCCCTTTGTTTCTTGTTCTCTTTAGTTTCTTTTTCATAAAAAAAACACTGAATGGATTCACTTTTAACTTTGAAATGTATGTATCTGATGAAAAGTGGCAGTGCAGTACTCAATTATCATTGCTCTACATGTTGTTGTTGTTATCCTTTCCTTTTGTCTGCCTGACTTGTCTGTCTATCTTGTTAATATATGTTATATTTTAAACATTAGTTTAATAACAACATCCAGTGTCTAAATTAGACAAGATTTGATTCTTTTGTCAGTTTTAGACTGGCTAATATTTCATAAATTCACTGGAGATTTGTTCAGTAATGGTTGTTATTGACACTCTTGTCGGCCATTGACAAGGATGTTTTTATCATGTGTTGCTTTGTCAGTTTATTGTAATTTGCCATCCCTGTGCTCACGGCGTCCTAAAAGTAGGTATTCTTGTAAGTTAGTTTCAAATATGTGCCAGTCATCACCACAAAGGGATTTTGTTTTACTTTTTTCAGTTTAGACAATGGTTAGCAATGACATCTGTAAAAAGTAAAAAGTATGGAACTCTTCTTATAAAAAGATATTCTGAAAGAATTGTCTTTCAAACTTTGTGTAAAGTTATTGTCTGCTCTTTTACGTCCAGACTGGCAGCCGTAAGTCGATGTTACCGAGCGGAGACATCCCATGTTGACCAGGAGTCTGGAATCTATAGGGTTCATCAGTTTACAAAGGTAAGATATATACAGCTTCACATAGAGATTTTGGCAAAAATCACATAAAGATGTTCGTTGGGTTTTATTGATATACATCTCACCCATGTATTTATGGTCAATATTGCCACATTCTGCTACATGTGGCAGACCCAAGATCCGACATGCAAATACAGTTGAACTTTGGGTGGGCATGGGTTGGAATAATCCAAATTGCCTTCACTTACAAAATTTTCAAACGAGGAGTCTGCCATTTTGAATTAATCCATTATCTGTGTTAGTGTGCAAGGATCAATGTATCTACCATAATAAAAATGAAACATAAGAAAAGTTGTTTTTTTTCGTGTTTTTTTTAAAATAATAACAAAGCAACATTTATGCATGTTTGTGTAAATAATTGTTGAATAGATGTGAATATGTTGTCATTGTTTGTTACATTACACAGACATGGTTATATTGGCAATGTCTAGATAAGTATTTAGTGCTGGAAGACCATGTACGGGTAGAACCACCAGCATACCACAGGTCAGCTGGAAGACCTTCTTAGACCTCCTGACATAAATTCTTGCCCTGACCAGGACTTGAACCCATTCTGGGAGGAGTTACAAATCATTGACTCTATATACTCTGCCACCAGCAGCCCTGTGCTAGAATTTGAGTCTGATGCTAATCATTGACCCTGTGTATCCCAGGTAGAGATGTTCGGAGTGACAGCCAATGAAACAGGACAGGAATCCGAGGCACTTCTGGCCGAGTTTATTGATATTGAAAAGGCACTCTTTTCCAAACTAGGACTACACTTCAGGTAGTACTGAATTCCTAGAAGTTGTTATTTAATGTATTAAGATAATTCTTTGACAGAATGCAGAGACATCAAGAAATATATATTCTCCATGATTGGGTGCCAAGCTTTATTAACAGTTCGAATAAATGGAATTGTCAACCAGTTATGGATCACTGTTGCCATCCATAGTTAAAGATGAATTTTTTTTTTATTAACTTATTAAGATTAAAGTAAATTTTTGCAGGGTCTGTTTACAAATCAAATTTGTTTGTTATTGTTGTTTACAGATATCAGTCTGTGGAATTATGATTTTATACAATTTTACATCCTCTTCATTTCTTTTGGTTATGTCTGAAGACAGAATGTTTAAAAGTAATTAAAGGTGGTATCCACCAGTTTGCCTTTATGTAATACCTGTCAAAACACCTTATACCTGTTCCATGGCAGTTGGGCCTAATCACTGCATAAACCCAATTGACCTTAAGTTTAAGTAAGGGCCGTTTAAAATCTTAAAATAATGAGGGGTACTGCTCTATCTTAATTGTTTGATAGTACAGATAATGAAATAAATCACTACTTTAAATGTTCATTCTTTCCAACTCTATCAGATAAGTATTTCAGCAGAAAATAGATATTGACATCAGAGTTGATTACCCATATGATGGTATAATGTGATCTCATAGTAAGTGGTAACATGGTTTTCTTAGTTTAAATATAGCTAACTGTGCGGCATGGCTCAGATTAGAAATAACAAGTGGGGTGTAATGATTTACTTTTCATATGGTGCAGGGTACCAATATACAGCAATTTGTGGGATTTTTTCAGGTAACAGTATTTTTTTTGTTCCATGAAAGAACTCAAAGTCATAAACTTTACCCAAAATATCCTAAATATTATAGTTAAGATTTAATAACAGGTTAACAAATTTGTAACCGGTTAACATACAGGGTAGGAGGTTAATCGGTTATCTGCTGCTTCATTTATCAAATGCAACAAGTGATTTTTTAATACAAAATTTTTTTTACATTACTTTAACTGTCATAATTTACAATTGAACATACTTACAGACTAGGTATTTCAAATCTACAAGTGTTTCATCTAGTGTGAGTAGCTAAAAAAAAAAAATTCTTTATGAACTCATCTGTTTGTAGACTGTTGGACATGCCAACTTCTGAGCTAGGAGCACCTGCCTACAGAAAGTTTGATATCGAGACGTGGATGCCTGCCAAGCAGTTCTGGGGAGAGGTTTGTTCTTAGAACTAGATATAAATAGTGTTTGAGTGATGTTATTTTAGGGTTCTAAATATTATATTGGTCAAAAGGACATAATTTGATGTAAAAGGATGAAATGATATTGGTAACGGTGAAAGCAGTATTGGCAGAAATAATGGTTGAGTGGTGTGGTTGTGGTGGTAGTGACAGTAATAATGATGGTGGCGGAGATGGTGGTGTGGTTGTGGTGGTAGTGACGATAATGATGATGGTGGTGGAGATGGTGGTGGGTTTGTGGTGGTAGTAACAGTAATAATGATGGTGGCAGAGATGATGGTGTGGTTGTGGTGGTAGTGATGATAATAATGATGGTGGCGGAGATGGTGGTGTGGTTGTGGTGGTACTGACAGTAATAATGATGGTTGATGATGGTGTGGTTGTGGTGGTAGTGATGGTAATAATGGTGGTGGCGGACATGGTAGTGTTGTTGTGGTGGTAGTGACGGTAATAATGATGGTGGCAGAGATAATGGTGTGGTTGTGGTGGTAGTGATGATAATAATGATGGTGGCAGAGATGATGGTGTGGTTGTGGTGGTAGTGACGGTAATAATGATGGTGGCAGAGATGATGGTGTGGTTATGGTGGTAGTGACGGTAATGATGGTGGCAGAGATGACGGTAATATTGGTGGTGGCGGACATGGTAGTGTGGTTGTGGTGGTAGTGATGGTAATAATGATGGTGGCGAAGATGGTGGTGTGGTTGTGGTGGTAGTGACGGTAATAATGATGGAGCCAGAGATGATGGTGTGGTTGTGGTGGTAGTGATGATAATAATGATGGTGGCGGAGATGGTGGTGTGGTTGTGGTGGTACTGACAGTAATAATGATGGTGTGGTTGTGGTGGTAGTGACGGTAATAATGGTGGTGGCGGACATGGTAGTGTTGTTGTGGTGGTAGTGACGGTAATAATGATGGTGGCAGAGATAATGGTGTGGTTGTGGTGATAGTGATGGTAATAATGGTGGTGGCGGACATGGTAGTGTTGTTGTGGTGGTAGTGACAGTAATAATGATGGTGGCAGAGATAATGGTGTGGTTGTGGTGGTAGTGATGGTAATAATGGTGGTGGCGGACATGGTAGTGTTGTTGTGGTGGTAGTGACAGTAATAATGATGGTGGCAGAGATGATGGTGTGGTTGTGGTGGTAGTGACGGGAATAATGATGGTGGCAGAGATGATGGTGTGGTTGTGGTGGTAGTGATGGTAATAATGGTGGTGGCAGAGATAATGGTGTGGTTGTGGTGGTAGTGATGGTAATAATGGTGGTGGCGGACATGGTAGTGTTGTTGTGGTGGTAGTGACGGTAATAATGATGGTGGCAGAGATGATGGTGTGGTTGTGGTGGTAGTGACGGTAATAATGATGGTGGCAGAGATGATGGTGTGGTTGTGGTGGTAGTGATGGTAATAATGGTGGTGGCAAAGATAATGGTGTGGTTGTGGTGGTAGTGATGGTAATAATAGTGGTGGCGGACATGGTAGTGTTGTTGTGGTGGTAGTGACGGTAATAATGATGGTGGCAGAGATGATGGTGTGGTTGTGGTGGTAGTGATAATAATAATGATGGTGGCGAAGATGGTGGTGTGGTTGTGGTGGTAGTGACGGTAATAATGATGGTGGCAGAGATGATGGTGTGGTTGTGGTGGTAGTGATGGTAATAATGGTGGTGGCGGACATGGTAGTGTTGTTGTGGTGGTAGTGACGGTAATAATGATGGTGGCAGAGATGATGGTGTGGTTGTGGTGGTAGTGATAATAATAATGATGGTGGCGAAGATGGTGGTGTGGTTGTGGTGGTAGTGACGGTAATAATGATGGTGGCAGAGATGATGGTGTGGTTGTGGTGGTAGTGATGGTAATAATGGTGGTGGCGGACATGGTAGTGTTGTTGTGGTGGTAGTGACGGTAATAATGATGGTGGCAGAGATGATGGTGTGGTTGTGGTGGTAGTGATGATAATAATGATGGTGGCGGAGATGGTGGTGTGGTTGTGGTGGTACTGACAGTAATAATGATGGTTGATGATGGTGTGGTTGTGGTGGTAGTGATGGTAATAATGGTGGTGGCAGACATGGTAGTGTTGTTGTGGTGGTAGTGATGGTAATAATGATGGTGGCAGAGATGACGGTAATATTGGTGGTGGCGGACATGATAGTGTTGTTATGGTGGTAGTGACGGTAATAATGATGGTGGCAGAGATGACGGTAATATTGGTGGTGGCGGACATGGTGGTGTTGTTGTGGTGGTAGTGACAGTAATAATGATGGTGGCGGAGATGGTGGTGTGATTGTGGTGGTACTGACAGTAATAATGATGGTTGATGATGGTGTGGTTGTGGTGGTAGTGATGGTAATAATGGTGGTGGCGGACATGGTGGTGTGGTTGTGGTGGTAGTGATGGTAATATTGGTGGTGGCGGACATGGTGGTGTGGTTGTGGTGGTATTGACGGTAATAATGATGGTGGCAGAGATGATGGTGTGGTTGTGGTGGTAGTGATGGTAATAATGGTGGTGGCGGACATGGTGGTGTGGTTGTGGTGGTATTGACGGTAATAATGATGGTGGCAGAGATGATGGTGTGGTTGTGGTGGTAGTGATGGTAATATTGGTGGTGGCGGACATGGTGGTGTTGTTGTGGTGGTAGTGACAGTAATAATGATGGTGGCGGAGATGGTGGTGTGGTTGTGGTGGTACTGACGGTAATAATGATGGTTGATGATGGTGTGGTTGTGGTGGTAGTGATGGTAATAATGGTGGTGGCAGAGATAATGGTGTGGTTGTGGTGGTAGTGATGGTAATAATGGTGGTGGCGGACATGGTAGTGTTGTTGTGGTGGTAGTGACGGTAATAATGATGGTGGCAGAGATGATGGTGTGGTTGTGGTGGTAGTGATAATAATAATGATGGTGGCGAAGATGGTGGTGTGGTTGTGGTGGTAGTGACGGTAATAATGATGGTGGCAGAGATGATGGTGTGGTTGTGGTGGTAGTGATGGTAATAATGGTGGTGGCGGACATGGTAGTGTGGTTGTGGTGGTAGTGACGGTAATAATGATGGTGGCAGAGATGATGGTGTGGTTGTGGTGGTAGTGATGGTAATAATGGTGGTGGCGGACATGGTGGTATGGTTGTGGTAGTAGTGATAATAATAATGATGGTGGCGAAGATGGTGGTGTGGTTGTGGTGGTAGTGACGGTAATAATGATGGTGGCGGACATGGTAGTGTTGTTGTAGTGGTAGTGACGGTAATAATGATGGTGGCAGAGATGATGGTGTGGTTGTGGTGGTTGTGATGATAATAATGATGGTGGCGGAGATGGTGGTGTGGTTGTGGTGGTACTGACAGTAATAATGATGGTTGTGGTGGTAGTGATGGTAATAATGGTGGTGGCAGACATGGTAGTGTTGTTGTGGTGGTAGTGATGGTTATAATGATGGTGGCGGAGATGGTGGTGTGGTTGTGGTGGTACTGACAGTAATAATGATGGTTGTGGTGGTAGTGATGGTAATAATGGTGGTGGCAGACATGGTAGTGTTGTTGTGGTGGTAGTGATGGTAATAATGATGGTGGCAGAGATGACGGTGTGGTTGTGGTGGTAGTGATGGTAATATTGGTGGTGGCGGACATGATAGTGTTGTTATGGTGGTAGTGACGGTAATAATGATGGTGGCAGAGATGACGGTAATATTGGTGGTGGCGGACATGGTGGTGTTGTTGTGGTGGTAGTGACAGTAATAATGATGGTGGCGGAGATGGTGGTGTGATTGTGGTGGTACTGACAGTAATAATGATGGTTGATGATGGTGTGGTTGTGGTGGTAGTGATGGTAATAATGGTGGTGGCGGACATGGTAGTGTTGTTGTGGTGGTAGTGACGGTAATAATGATGGTGGCAGAGATGATGGTGTGGTTGTGGTGGTAGTGATGATAATAATGATGGTGGCGGAGATGGTGGTGTGGTTGTGGTGGTAGTGACGGTAATAATGATGGTGGCAGAGATGATGGTGTGGTTGTGGTGGTAGTGATGGTAATAATGATGGTGGCGGAGATGGTGGTGTGGTTGTGGTGGTACTGACAGTAATAATGATGGTTGATGGTGGTGTGGTTGTGGTGGTAGTGATGGTAATAATGGTGGTGGCGGACATGGTAGTGTTGTTGTGGTGGTAGTGATGGTAATAATGATGGTGGCAGAGATGACGGTAATATTGGTGGTGGCGGACATGATAGTGTTGTTGTGGTGGTAGTGATGGTAATAATGATGGTGGCAGAGATGATGGTGTGGTTGTGGTGGTAGTGATGGTAATAATGGTGGTGGCGGACATGGTAGTGTTGTTGTGGTGGTAGTGATGGTAATAATGATGGTGGCAGAGATGACGGTAATATTGGTGGTGGCGGACATGATAGTGTTGTTGTGGTGGTAGTGATGGTAATAATGATGGTGGCGGAGATGGTGGTGTGGTTGTGGTGGTAGTGACGATAATAATGATGATGGCAGAGATGGTGGTGTAGGTAAAAGGGATGATTGTAACAAGGAAGAGGGAGGAAGGTAAATATTGATGATGATGACATGTTTGCACAGAAAAAGGCCTATATTTTATGTACACACAATCCTATACTAGGCACAGACACAGTCCTATGCTGAGCATAAACAGCCTTACACTGAGCATACACACAGTCCTACACCAAGCACAAACAGCCTTACACTGAATATAGACAAAGTCCTACACTGAGCATAGACACAGTCCTATACTGAGCATAAACACAGTCTTACACCAAGCATAAACAGCCTTACACTGAGCATAGACACAGTCTTACACCAAGCATAAACAGCCTTACACTGAGTATAGACAAAGTCCTACAATCGGCATACATACAGTCCTTCACTGAGCATGGACAAAGTCCCCTACACTGAGCATGGACAAAATCCTACACTGAGCATAGTCACAGTCCTACACCGAGCATAGAGACAGTCCTACTGTAAACATGATTAATCAAGTAGCAATTATCAACGCTCTCTTAAAAGATGGAAACAAAACATTGAAATCATTTTTATTTAATTATAAGTGATTCATATTTATTTTCTATTATGAACAGATCTTGAATTCTCTTAACTGCAGATCTCCAGTGCATCTAACTGTACAGACTACCAAAGCAGACGACTGGGAATCAAGTACAGGACACCATCAGGCCAGCTAAAACATTGTCACACTGTATGTATCTATAGAGACTCCTGGAGCTTGATGTACAGTAGAAACTCGCTATTAAGGCCACTTTTGGGACCGGCAAGAAGTGGCCTTAATTTAAAGTTTGGCCTTAATAGCGAGTTTTGATATAAGATGTAACAAGTTATGCCCCTTTGACATAATGAACTACATGTGTGTTTATATTCTTTTTATATACGTGTTGTATACTTTATATTTTTGTTTAAACCAATATCATATTTTGTTTTGTTAGTATAATAGTAGTAGTTCAAATCAATAATATAATATGCATTATGATTCATAAAATGTAGAACACTTTCATTTTTTTTCAGTATTATTTATTTTAGTTGATTTTGTACACTTTTAAACTACAATCTATTAACCTGTAAATCAATAAAAATAAAACAACAAACAATGTCCTTATTTACAAAGAGGTTTGTGTTAGTGTTTACTTAAAAAACTGAGTGATTGTGCCCTGTTTGGCAGTTTGACACATGCCTATGATGTCTGTTAATCCTTTGTGAAATGCAGTCTAAACAAAAGAAATTGTCAAAATGTCGGCCGCCTCTAAGTAAACACAGACTGGTGTACAATATGCTGATGGATGTCTATGAATAGGCTGCGCTGCATGGTAGTAAAATTCACGCACCCAGTCTGGCAACAGTCGATAAGAGTTATTTCCCTTGGTCGCATTAGTCAGTTTCGTTTATCGCTTAGACGCCAGTTCGGGACCGAAACTCATGGCTGTAATTCGCAATAGCCAGTTGCCCGCATTTTTGAGTTTCAAGTATATAGAATCAAATAGTAAACTGTTCGGGACCGAGAAAATTGGCCGTAATATAAAAATGGCCGTATTATCGAGTTGCCCGCATTGTGAGTTTCTACTGTATTATGTAGTCTTTTCTGGACCCTTCCAGTTAAAGGTGGTATCCAACTATTTGGACCAAATTTGTTTTGCTCAATAACCAAATAAGTCATTGTTGCCTGAAAAGGTCTTGCAAAATGCTGTTCATTGATGCCCTAGATCTGTGGTAATGTAAATCCCCACTTGTTATTAGGGCTGCGTATCGGTCAAAATGATCGATACGATATCTGTATCGATACAAAATGACCGATATTCGATATATCATATGATATTTATGATTTTTTATATAATATAATAAATAAAGAAAAACCCTGTTGTTTTAAAATTCGTAGTGTTGCCACCCTTACTTGTAACATTTTTATTACATAGTTTACACTGGACTCCATCTGGTTTGCGATCAAAATACTCCCAAACTTTACTTTTTGGAGGCGGCATATTCGCAAAGTTGCAGACGAACGGATTTTTATCTTTAAATAGAAGAGTATTCAAATGTATGGTGTAAAAGCCGGTCTATGACGGTACTAGAATCGGACGGCACACTATTGAACTAAAGTGGGATTTGTTTCGATAAACAATCTAGCTAAAATAAATTTATAAACGTTTCAAGCTAAGAAAGTGTTATCATTAGTAATCAACTTTTCATCCATAAAGGATTTGAATCATTTAAAAGAATCCGCAACCAAACTCACCTGCGACAAAATAACATTAAGCAACCGAGTCTGCCACGGAGGACGGTAGAGGACGGGTTTTAGCCATACAACGTCACAAAAACAACAACAACAACATGTTTTCAGATTGCGAGAAATGCAAGCCGATATCTGTTTTATTTGATGTATTTTAAATTTTGTTATGGGACCGATATTTCAGTCGATACATAAACGTTCGATACGATATACCTATCAAACCCTAAATACCGGTTCTCGATATATATCGAATACCGGTACGAGCCCTTCTTGTTATAGCAAACAGGTATTCTCTATCTGAGCCATGCTATAAACTAAAAATACCATATGACAACTTACTATTGAGACCATGTAATACCATCATCTTGTTTGTCTGCTCTTATGTTGATATCTATTTTTAGCAGAGACCACTATCATGCTTATTTCTTAATTTGGCAAGAATGAGGATTAAGAGTGGGGTTTTTTGTGTTTTGTACTAACAATATAGGTAAGGTTCAATATCGTCTTTACTTGGACTAAAGCATGAGTTTGTGCAGAAATTTTGATTTAATTCCCCAGTGCATTGTTAAGGTATTGTTATATGTATTTGATATTAGCAAACTGTCGGATACGACATTTAAGATACTGTTTCCTGAAATATGTGTATTTACATTGTTAGATTATATATCAAGGAATTAATTTCTTCAATAAGATAGTTCAGTAAAAAGTCTATTCACAAAAAGAGAAGGCAACAAAAAGGATATCACGTAACAAGACCTGGTATGCCCTCTACTCTGAAGAAGGTGTGTCACATTAAAACAGGTGCACAATAGTACATTTGTCGTCAGTTATGGTATAATGTTAAAGATTCCATCTTTGGGATTGCTTGACCACTCTTGAGGTGCACAGCAGGAGCAGCAGGTCACATGTTTTAGTTGATTTCCACACTAAATGTTAACACATTTTGAATCATTTGTACAGTTATCAGAGTTGCAGATAATGAGGGGTACTGCTCCTTCTTAATCCTTTATTCGTCCTCAAAACCATATATACCTGATACTCATTGGAATCGTCTCAGTATGACAATTCTAATGAGTACCAACAATATGGGGTTTGGTTGAGAATTATGGGATATATGGTAACAAAAATTTGTTAGCTCTGATTATGGTTTATACAGGCTTTCAATCGGGCCCTACTTTTCCTACTTTTCCCTACTTTTTTGGGTTTGGCCCTACTTTTCCCTACTTTTTTTTTTAGAGCCCTACTATCCCTACTTTTTGAGAAAAAAAGTCATATTTAATTTTTTTACATAATCTTACATGAATATAAATTTGTTTTAAAATAAAAGTTAATACATTTTTCTGCATTTTTCTTTTAAAAACCAGTTGCTAGTATATTTCAAGGACACAAAGGATGGTACCAGTAGTTGGTCTTCAGTGGTGCAGGGAGATTCCATTATGAGGATGGTTGGAGCTGACAAGACATTTAGCCAGACAAGGTTTATCGCCCAACTCATCCTTGTGGAATCCCTGTTGAGACACTGAAGACCACTTTACAGGTGCCATGAACATGTTAGTAGGTGTTTTTTCGCAGCTGAATGGTAAGTAGACAGCCCTATTATCCCTACTTTTTTGCTATAAAAATCCCTACTTTTCCCTACTTTTTTAGGAAAAAATCCCTCCTTTTATCCCTACTTTTTTCTTTGTGGTCACTTGAAAGCCTGTTTATAATATATGTAAATAAATAAGAGATTTGGTATTGGTACTGTTATTTGTCCAAGGGCAGTTGCATTGGCTGAAGACCCGAGGACAAATGACAGGGCCAATATCAAATCACTTATTTATTGACAATTTTATTAAATAACTACATGTGCTTAATAACATTCCACATTTAATACTTAGTTAGTTTTTCATTAATCAGTCAGAAAATGCTTGTTTGTGTTTTTGTGAAATTTACACATTGTAAATTTATAACACATTCGGTTAAACACTAGCAATTCATGCGAGGTCAAAAAAGTGATATAGATATTGGCACTGTTTTAAAGCAGGCCATTGTGTTATTGAACGTGGCAGGTGCTTTGATAGGACTAATAATGTATAGTTATTTAATAAATATGATTTATATCTGCTTTCAGATTAATGGCACAGCATGTGCAGTTCCAAGAACCATTATGGCCCTATGTGAAAGTCTGCAACTGGAGGTGGGTCAAACTTCTCCATTTTTTATTTTGTTCATTGAACGATAGAACTTGTAAAGATGGCATTGCATTCTCCAGCTGGTATAATTAACAATTAATAAAGTTGTAATGAATGAAGAACTTAAAATGCTGAAATGGTAGCATTATAAATAAACTCACACTCAGCTTCATAGTTGTCTTATTTGAAAGTTTTACATTGACATTCAAGATAAATAGGTCCTTAGTTAAAACTCCAGATCCTCTTCCTACATCTATTTTGTCTCTTTATTATTTTTTGCTCAGCATAAGTATGTAATCAATGAAATTATGTCTTCATATCTGAAGTACAATTCCATCTGTTCCTTATGTAGGGTACATTACTCTTACACCATTGTTATCTGTTATCTCCCTTTTCAGTAGGTCTTTAATATATAAACATACTTCTTTACCATGTTGAAGGCTTCAAGGATAATGCATTATTGACGGGCTGTAGCTACGCCCATTTAAGGGATGAATCCTCATTGTAACAAGGTTTGACCAAAGATCACCAAAATGGCATTGCTCACTTTGACCCTTGGCTTGCTAAACACGCTTCATACCACTTTGGCAAATTTTGTAAATTAAGATCGGCCAGGTTCCCCTTTGAAGCTGTTTAATCAGTATTTGCACTATTTGTTGGTGAGTCTCTAGCAATATGTCTACGATCCTTTGCGTGTAAATGTTAGAAGATGACTAAAAATTAGTTTGGATTACAACATATGTAGCAATCTAACGGTTGAAACAAATGCAATTAAGGTTTGTTTTAAGACTGATTATTTTTAGTTGGTAATTGGTTTGATTGAGTTTACTAAAACTTACAAGGCAGTGGCAGTTGTGATTTATATTTAATGGTTATTTGACAAAAAATCCATCTTTCCATTGACTTACAGTTTCTTCAATAAAAACAACAACAGAAAATTGAAAAGTAACTGAATATACATTAAAGTTAATGTTCGTTTTTACACCAGTTAATTAAAAGCCAACAGTATTTTACTTTTGTGAAGTTACATCCGATAAAATGTTTATTTTGTATAAGCAAATGGGATATATATGTAAGTTATTAAGATTAGATAATGCATAAAATAAATATGTTTGTTTAAAGTTCATGAAATACCAACCTTTAGGGGAGATAACTTACTTTTTCTTTTACGAGGAAAATAGAGAATGTCAGCCGTCACCTCAGGGGTCATGTGCCCTTCAGATGACTTAAATATTTGCCACCTTAAAAACAAAGGAAATAGGGATTAACAAATGAGATTTGAATGAATTTTTGTATATGTTTTTAAAAGGTTGTTTCCATTTTTAACAGTTATATTCCAACACTGAAATCAGGGGAAAGTTCAAATAAACAAAAAAAATGTTTAAAATGTTTATTTCATTTAAATCAAATGAAACATTTTTATATTAACACTGGTATCTGCCTATAAATCTACACTTTGGTCATATGCTTCGACAGTGATTACTGTTACAAAGTGAAATGTAACCAGTGTTAGGAGTGCAAGAGAAAATAATGCTGCTTAAACTATGATCCTCAGAAGGGAGATAATTGTCCATGATTAAGCACTGCTGTTTTTAGAAAGAGTTATTTCCCTTAGTATTAAGGCCTATACAGCTTTAATAGCTCACAGATAGTTTATTACAACTGAGTATTGACCTAAGAGATCATTTTAAGTATCATAGATTAGGAAGATTGTTCAGACCATTTACCTTGTTAAAAAATATATATCTCAAACTGGTAATTCTCAACCAAGCCATCTCAGCGACTTTACGACTTTTTATTTTGAGATACTTCTAATGAGTACAACAGTACTAAAATACTTTTAAATTGTTCCAGAGGGAACTGTATCATTTATATTTTTTCTAAAAACACTAATTTTTGACAAAATGCCTTTTTCAAGAGTTCTCTACATATTGGCAAACATTTATGTGCACTGCCATATTAGAAAACATATTAGAGACAGAAATTTTATTTGAATTTAAGAATTTTTTAGTCTGCCAATTTTTAGTCTGTTTATTTTTTATTTAATGTCCGCTCTCACTCTAAATTTTGGCAAATTATGTTTTTCAAGTGTTAAACATTAACAATTTCTGTCTCTACTATGTTTTCTTATATGGCAGCGCCCATAAACATTTACAAATATGTAGAGACAGAAATTGTTTATGTTTAACTCTTGAAAAGGGCAATTTGACAAAAATTTGAGTGAGAGCGTTTTTAGAAAAAATATAATAAAATAGTTTTGTTTTAGGAATTTGCTTGCTACAAACTTCTCATATATAGAGTTTTTGACTCCTATTCATGAAAATATTTCTTACTCAATGTAACTATTAAGAAATTTCCTTATATTTTTATATATTTTCAAGATACAAGAAATTTTTTAAAAAATTCATTAAAAAAAATAAAATTAAGAAATGTCTTATTATCTTTTGGGAATTTTTCAGAATTTAAGAATTTCATTAGTCTACAATTTCTGAGTAATATTAAGGTCTTTAAAAAAAAATATTTAATGTTTTTAGGTCATTATGTGAGGTAATCCATATAGCCATTATAATATTGTTGCTTAGACCTAGATGTTATTAATTTTGCTGTGTGACAATAATTTCATTAAAAATGGTCAAAATTACTATACTTCAAAATATTTATCTATTTCAAAATTGGCATAGGCCTTCAAGTTTTTCTGATTGAATAATACCCTGGCAGAGAGTATTCCCAGTTGATTTTTTTAATATCACCTTGACATAATATTTCCTGGTTGATTTCACCCTGACTGAAAATGTAGGGTTTTTTTTGGCCCTAAGCATTATAAGATTGCTTGGAAACTGATGATATGTATTACTTTGCTCTTTTGACTTTTACACCCCTGAAGAAAAAGCTAAGCTTGTACCAGATAACTCAAACTTACACTAGATAAGGTACTTTTTTTCTGTATAAGAAAATAACTGTTTGCATTTTTGAGTCTTATACCAAAATAACAACAACAACTAAGCTTGTATCAGCTAGTAAAACTGACACTAGCTACGGTTCTTTTTCCAGTATAAGGATATAACTTTTTTACACCCTGGACTTTTATATCGAAAAAAAGCTAAGATTATTTAGGCTAGTAAAACTGACAAGCTAATGTTCCTTTTTTAGTATAAGAAAAATAAATAACACATTTTATGAAGTATGTTATGGTTTATGAATTTATGTCATTTTACTTACATGACATAGATTTTCAGTGCAATAAAATGTGTTTGTTTGTTTGACTTTTGATTGTCAAAATAACTGTTTTGCTTGTTGTTGGGTTTATTATCCCACCAACAGTCTTTCTGTTATCTGGAGATGGTGTCCACTTGAAGCAGATATAGTGCTACCTTCACTGTGTAAAGCATGCTATGAATACCTTGCCTGATACCACACCAAGTCACATTACCCTAACCCCAGGCCAAAACAAGCAAGGGAGCTACGATTACCTTTTTTTTTCAGGAAGATTGTTATGGCCCTGGATTAGATGGGGCCTGTACCTGGACATGTAAAAATACCAAAGAGCAAAAAACCAATCATGCTTACTATACCTAGCAACAATATATACATGAAACCAAAGCAAGTTCCCAAAAAACTAAGAAAACAGTCACATATTTATCAATATGAACATAAAGTTGCTTGCTGTTTTTGTTGTTATTGTTGTTGTTGTTGTTTTTTTGGGGGGAATGTGTTTTTTGGTAATTCCCACAAAATCCATTATTTGTATTATATTTAATTTTCAGGATGGCAGCATACAGCTCCCAGGGGCATTATGGGAATATATGGACGGTTCTCGTAAGATTGAGAAGTCAGACCGAGTACCAGACATGGTGTGGAATAAGTCAAATAAACTCAGAAAATGAATGAGAACCAGACAAAGTGAGAAACAAGTTGACGAAACTAAAAACATAGTTTCCAGTCATTATAACATGTATACTTGTTGTCTTGTAATAGCATATTACATGTTATGACATGACTGTTTTGGAAAGAATTTATTCTGTTGAAAGTCAGATGAAAGTATATTGTGTTTACGGTAGTGCATCTTTATTACATATGTTTTTAATGTAAGTGTCATATTTATGTTTTGAGTTTTTTTGTGTGTGTGGAAGCTTTGATATTAAAGGGAATGGTCTTCTTTAGAGTGTTCCCTCAAAGATGGCACCTCATCTCAGCTGGTATTATGACAATTAAGCAATTTTCCCCTAACAAGTGCTTTACATTGTTAAAGAAGTTTGTTTCTTTTTTCTTTTAATAGCTATGTTATTGTGTTAATGGTATAGGTGAACATTTGATGTATAAGTTGCATATGAAAACAGATGAACAACAAGAAATATCACTAGTATTGACATACGCTCCCAAAGATGCAATGACCTTTGATATGACCTTGAATATATTCTTGACCTTGAGAATTGCACTGGTCAATGTTATGTGCCACAAGCCTCTGAGTGATTGTTAGTAAGCTTAATTGAGGTACTGTAAATGATCAGTGGAACTTATGGATGAGAAATAAAAACACATGAATGGATATATGGATTGACAGAGCAACTGTTATAATTATGATTCCCTTGGGGTTGGGGTATGTGTGTGGGTGGGGGGAGGGGGGGCATAATAATTTTCAGGGGAAAATGAGAGTTAATCGTGGTACAAGCTGTGTTTGTTTCATTGTTGTTGATTTTATAATAAACTTTTCATAGATGTAGTGTGACCGTAGGTTAACGTGCAGAGTGTTGTATTTGGATATTTGTTTAAAATGTGCTTTGAAACAACAAATAAATTAAAAATGTTTTATCGAATTTTTGCTGATTTTGTCATTTCTTAGATGCTGTGTTTCATTTCTAATTTTAAAACTAGTGGGAGAAATCAAATATGCTAGATGTACATGGCTGACACTTATTAAACAGCACATCTGCATTTTGGATTAGCATTTATTGATTTTTGTGTTGTGTTCTAAACTGAAACATAAATATTTTTTTGTCTTTCTAGATGAATAAATTTAATTTTGTGCTTATCTTACGAAAAAAAAGAAAATGCAGTTATTATAGAATTTCTTTTAAAAAAAAAGATAATTACCTATTAAGTCATTACTTTTATAACAACTTCCACTTGATTTTCTTCAAACACTGGTGTAAAATAGCACAAGTATGCAATCTCTACTCAACCCAGCTGACATTTGATTTCCTTCAACAGGGATTTTTCAGAATTCTAAACCATATACCACACATGCTGCAAGCAACTGGTATATTCATTTTTCCACCCGTTACGTTATTTCATTGTGAACTGGGTCAAACGGGAACATCATTTGCATAATTAGTCATGCCGATCGTTTCACAAAGCGTCCTCGACTGTCCTTCCATATGTAGATTTTCAATTGATCTGTTTCAATATTTTATCATTCAAATTGATGTTCGCACTTCACTCGAGAATGTTTCATGCTGGGTTTGTGTGTTGTAAGGCAAGTGTGTTCACCTCTTATACTTTTTAAAAAGTACCAGTACTGTAGCCAGTGCATGATACTCAAACAATTTAATAAGGTTTATTTTATTATGTAGTTGTCGATCAGCCTATGGTAGAGTGTGCAGATCCCTTTCAGCTTATTCCATCTTAGTAGGATTCTGCAGTATTTACTCATTACAAATTCATACTTTATTCTGAAAGACATTGTGTTACCCTTTCAGTGTTTTAGAAATAAATAAAATAAATTTAATTTTTATCAATAAATATAACTACGGGTTAAGGGTAAAGCATTTAGAGTATTGGTATATTTTTTTAATTCAAACAATCCTGATAAAAGTGCAATGACCTTTTACAAACATGCCTATATGCAAACACTCACATAAAATGTTTAAATGTTAACAGAAGCTGTTATTAGTTGTTGTTTTTTTAAATCTTGATTCTTCATTGTCCAATAATAACTTTTCATTAAACCTTTTGAATTTTTATTTTTATCCACATTTTTGCTGTATAACTTTTTTTAAAAAGGGTCTTTTCATTGTGGCAGTACTGACCATTTTTATTGGGTTTTATTGGGGATTTTTCTTCATCGATTGTAGATGGTTAATTTTCAAAAATATATACCCCCGGTAGGTGTCATAAAAATGGCCACTATGACATTTATTCATTGCATATTTCTATTTAAATTCTCTGAAAACACCTTTCTTTACTTTATTACATTTTTTTTCAAAAGCATTCTTTTGATAAATTGAGCCTTTATACTTTCTAAAATCTCCTATGAGAGCTTAATGTGGTATCCAGTCTGAAGAATATGTATGATAAAAATCATAAACTAACTCATAGGTTAATGTTTATGATTTCTAAGCTAGAAAGTATTGAATCCATCAGGCAGTTTCAAGGCAATTAAAGTCAGAGTATTTTTGAATACTGCATTAAGGTTTGCATTTCCTCTTCTCTTCGTTTCAAAATTAATTAAAACATAAAAACTTACATTTTAACTGAATTTCTTTAAATGAGGTTCTGTAGGCCTCTTTAATATTACTTAACAAACAAAACATTGTATTGTCAAAATTCATCATAGACGTAGAAGGGAGAGAGGGGAGACAGAGAGATGCACCTTTTCTGGAACTTACTGACTTACAAGCCAGGACAAGGCATTTATTTGAGAATGCTACACTTAAATTATATAAAAAAGTGGTTGCTTGTTATAGACATTTTCTTTAAATATATTTTTAAACAGAGAATTATTAGTTTCAATCATTCCCCATATAATGTCAATAAAATAAGTAAAATTGTTTATATTTATAAAGCACTGTTTCAATGAAAATATTTTTTTTTTTTTTTTTTTAACTATTAAAGGACGGAATTATCCGATTTGGTAATTTTAAACAAAATGGCAGTTGAAAAAGTGTGTTTTTATTGTTGTTGTTATATTTTCTTTAAATTTGAAATATGAGAGGTGTCAGATTTGTTGAGTTTATTATTGTAAACCTTTTTAAATCCTTGTCAATAATAACTATTATAGTTTCTATTACCATATACTTCCCTTGTATGTTTAGAAACTCTGCTTTAAATGGTTTCATAAAATGCCAAAGAAAGTAGGCTACATCCTCCTCCTCCTCATTATTATTATTATTATTATTACTATTATTATTATTATTATTATTATAATAGTTATTGTAAAAAAATCATCATCATCATCGTCATCATCATCATCATTATTATATTTATTATTATTATTATTATTATCATAAGTACTATTGTCAACATAAAAATCATCATCAACAATTAAGCATTTCGAAGAACTTTCCGCGCAATAGAGTGGGATTAAAATAACAAACAAGCCAAAGTTTAGTATGTTATTGCATTTATTCCCAATATGCTTTTAGTTTGTGAACATAAAATATAATTATAGTTAAATCACTGAATTGACATTTTGGTCATTTACATGAAATATATCAGTGTAAGCATAGACAACTAGTATATCATCTCACATGCTAGGCATCACAATAAACAACAGCAACATTTTGTGGGAATGAACCGGAATGAACAATGAATTAGTATGGAATGTCCATGCTGCTACAATGTAAAAAACAGACCTGTTCCAAAGAGTTTGAGATCAGTCTTAAAGTTTTCTGTAAGTGTAAACATGTAGGAAATATATATAATATAAATGATCTGATTTCTTTGTAAAATACACTCATTTCCGGTGAAAATATGTTAGTTCTCAATGGAATGGTGATTATTTTGGAAATGCAGGAATGTTTGATTTTAAATAGATGCAGTAACTTTATATGACGTCACACTGTTGTACTTTAACAAAACAGAACACAAAATATCAACACATATACTTTTTTTCAAAAATATCATACAAATTAACTTAAAACTAAATAACTCTACAATCTCGATTTTATATATACATAATTTGTGGACTGCCAGAACATGGCAATGGTGATTTGATCGGAAACACCTGTAGAATCTTCTTTGACCAATGCATCGTCACTCATGACGATATAATTATGGCGAAGATACCCGAGGAATTCCGATCTGTGATGTGTCAAGGACTTACACCATACCCTCTAACCGGGTCAACACATATATACAATCTCACATTTCTCTCCCATTCCTTACACATGCCCGGCCATTTAGCTACATTTCTTGTTTACCGTGTAAGCAATGTACTCATACCATTGTGTTTACAACTTGGCTCTATTTACATCTTTACAGGTCCTCACTAACAAAGGTAAATGATTTTATATATGACATTTAAGTCATTATTTATTCGTGGTACTGTTTTGTTAGTAGATCTATTGGAATGTTCAGATAATACTCATTTCTGGTGTATCACATTTCTGGAGAATAAAGTTAACATATTTAACAAAGATACTTGAAAACTATATTTTTCTTTGGAAATAATATTCTGATATAGTGGTGTGTGTTTGTGCTTTTACTTGAAAATGGCCGAACATTCAACATGATTGTCACAACAATGGCGCCTTGAACGGCAAGACTGGACGACACCCGAGTTCGAACCAAACACGTACAGCATACAGCTGACTTTAGAAGCACTTTCAATGCTGTTTCCCCGCGAGTTCTATCATATTCCGGGTACCAGCTTCCCGCCATTTACCCACTTCCTGTACACTTTTCTTCTACCATTAATGGACGAAATCTCGTGAAATTTGTGGATTTCGATTAGTCTTTTGGTGGCACCATAACACCTCTCTACGACTGCAAGGGTGTCTGAAGTGACCAAGTTTAGCATCTGGGACAGTCTTCATCTCTTGGCAGGAATAAATAATCACGTTTTTGTCTCTAAGTTTTTATATTTGTCTTTTATTACAAAACTTGAAATTTTGGCCATGATGAGGTATCTTTATATTCTAAACAGTCTCCGCCATTGGGCGCACGGGAGAGACCTTGACCTGTGGGTAAAACTGAGTATTGGTTGGAATAAGAGTTGGCCATGACATTGCCTTGGTTTGGTGACATGACTGGTAGCTGCATGGTTGAGAGGTAGTCAGTGTTGCCGTAATAAGATGACGGTCCGTAATTTTGATGCGAGTATCCGGCATGAACATTTGACATTGGGTACGACCCCCGCTGCATACAGCTGTTAGAGTACATTAAGTCATTGACCGGCGCAATTGAAGCCGGGCTCCAGATTGATGTTGAAGCATTCATATTGCCATTAGTCAACGGGCTTGATACCGGCACTGGTTTGGCGCTGAATCCAGGCGAGATAGATGGTGGTGGTGGAGATTTGGCTTTCTTCGGGGTCGGGGACTTAGTAGTGCCATCCTTTGCTTTCTGCTGCTGGCGGCATTTGGCTCTTCTGTTCTTGAACCAGACCTGGAAGAAGACAAACAACAATATATTTAGATTTTTATCTACAAAAAGGTGCTTAAAAGATGGGCGCGGTACGTATGTGCTTGCATTCATATAATCAGTTTTCATAAATAGTTACATTGTATCAGCTAACAGATTTGAACAAATTCACAATGCTCTGTTGAAATATCGCATAAGAATATGGATGTCAAAAAGTTCAAAGGTGATAATTTTACACGTGGATGTTTTAGACTCCACAATGCATAATATCTGCACTTAAGTCTGCACTGACATCCGTCAAGTATTGATTATTGATATCAATAATTAATACATTAGATGTTTCACTCGAACCAACATGCGTTGTCTCTGTTTTCCCGTACAATCCACAGTTTCTAACATTTTAAGGTTATCTTCAAAAAATCAATACTCAAATCAATTATAAACCCTACTGATACTTGTTTTATTCACAGGACGTTGATTTCTATGCCATTTCCTTCGCCATGAAAGCATGCCTCTTGAGTATACGAGTTCATACTCCGTCCATGTTTTGAAACAACTGTGTCCCCAGTCAGGTGCGCCTACGTCAAGTCGCTTTGAATTTATCTTAATTGCATGAAATATTAATTATGATCGTGTAAAATATTGAAATGAAAAGATGAGAGTCAATGAAAAAATTGTTACCACTATTCTTTTGTCGCATTTCCGCGTCTTAGAACTTTTATTATTTCAAAAATTGACAGACATGTCCATGGCGAGGGTCGTATAAATGCACATTCGATGTTACTCGGTAGAGGCGGTAGGTTGTTTAGGCTGTGTATTCAAAAGATCGGAAAATTAGGAAGTGCTTTCAAAGAAATTTTCTCAGTCGCCATTGACATTGAAAAAAATCAACGCCTGCGTGTAATCCGCCAACGTTTGTTTGTTATCAAACCATGTCAGGTTTTCTTTATTAACGCGCATGGAGTCTAGTATGAGATCAATCAATGCGTTTTTCTGCCGCAGTTGTTTCAATTTTGCACTTAATTTGCGGTGATTGCATTGCAGAAATAATTTCCGTGATAATTATACGTGAACTTATCATATATATACAAGTGATAGTGAGTTGTCAATTTACGTACGAGGAAATGACATATTTCTATACAAGTATGTATATCTGGATTGATAAATGGATAGATGGATGGATTGGCAGGATGGATAGATGGAAGGGTGGATGGATGGATGGGTGGATGGATGGATGACACGATTCTTAAGACAAAATGTGGAAAGTCGGCTTGTTGTGTGACGCATTCTTATGAAGAAACGCTATTTTGGAAAGGGTCTTCATTACATTATTAACATGTTAATGTTTTTAATAATTGCATTGTTCATCTAATTAAAAATGTACATATATTTGCTAATTTCATTCCGCCATATTTGAAACAAATAAAAACCCATGTACAATTTAGGTCTAATATACTATGTGTACCATATGGACAGGCTATTGTACACCACTTCAAGCAAACATGTAGACAGTTTCCCACATTAAAAAACAACAACACAAAAAACGGTAACGGTTCTCAGCTTCAGTCATTAAAATCTGACATAAATAAAAATAAGATATATTCATATTATAGTTGAGTATTCAATGATCCAAAAGAAAACTGTCTTGAAAATTATCCCTGTCGAAGATACGCCAGCCCATCTTTGACGATGTCGCTGTCGCGGTCTATGTAAGCCGTTATCCAAACAACACTAGAGTGGCCGTTTGTGGAAAGGTCAGGCATTTCTTTCTTACGGTTTTTAATGAGTTGTCAAAATGTTTTCTTTCCAAATAGGGTCTGTTTTTATAGCAGAGCAAGGCATGACCGGGAAAATTGTAAAGACATGAAATAAGCTACGACCGGCGTAGCACTTTCCCATTAAACACGGAATTCCGTTCTGCGACTAAGACGTTAAGAAAATAAGAAGTTATTTGTGTTCCACCTTTTAGAGGTTCGTTAAGAATTCGGTGGTCAGAGAGTTTGACAATGTTTGGACTCCTATTGTAATGGTCGGGGGAGCTGTGTCGATTTGTTTATTTATCAATTATGTGGCCATCTTGAATCGCTGAATTGTCCCGTTAATAAAGTTTCGGAACTACTTTCTGATTAAAATGTACAGTACCTGGACTCTTGACTCAGGTAAGTTGATTTTGAGTGCGACTTCCTCGCGCATGAATATGTCAGGGTATCTGGTCTTTTGGAACAATGATTCCATGATGTCGAGTTGTGCGCGTGTGAAAGTAGTTCGCTCACGTCTCTGTTTTCTCGAAGAGTTGTTATTGTAAGGCGGCACTGAAAAATACAAAGTAAATAAGTTAATATATGTACGGTATGAAAATTGTAAAACATGGCGTAAAGACTCAAAAGCCTATTACAAACAACATAAGATTGTGTGTATCAAAGTCGTAATTGACAACCTATGGATATATTTAAGTATATTTTAATAAAATTAAGTCAAACTTGAATGCGAAATAAATTCTAATGTTTTCGTGCGCTGTATACATTCTGTGTTTGTTAAGACGATGCTAGCTTATTTTACAAGTATTTTATTTTAAAAGCTACCTTTAAAGTTTTATTTATAAACCTGAAAATTGACAAGAATATACATATACACATGTAGTTCTTATTCTGAATGAATTATAAGAATACATCGCTATCTCTGTTATCGGATTTATTTCGTTAACACTTCAATATGAACCATTTTATTAATTGTAAACATTGTACAAATATCAGATGTCAACTTTAAACGTTTATGGGGAACTTAATTTGTTTTGTCGACAAGTATTTAAATTGTAAAGAAGCAAGGTGTAAAAACAAGGGGTGTTTGTTTTTTCGATTTCTTCTCGTCAGGTACTTAAATCGTCCTTTCATTATTTGCAGTCAATTGTATTCGCAAACTTTCAAGCCAGTAGTTCTTGTATATCATACTGTCTTAATCTGGATTAGTATTAGAGCTGTCGTATTTAATCGCCTTAGCGGGTATAAGCGGCTATTTGTACATATTCAAGATAAACGGTAGCAAAGAGCCCCACGATACGGGCCAAATTGTCACAAAATGGCACCATGTTAACTAGAGAAAAGAGACCCATCTGTTTAAACAAGTCCTTACATATCTGTCTCCGACAATACATTATTTTGCCATTATTGATGATGACTGACAAAAAAATACAAAAACGAACTGTAACACATGTGAATGCTAGAATGAAAGAAAACAACAACAAAAATGTAAAAAATCGAATATCAGTTTATTCGCCATTTTGTATTCATCCGCGCGATGATAGGCAACATGCTTATGCATATTTATGACCTCCGTTTTTCCATTTCCATCTAGAAACTGGGAAAACTTGACTTTGATGGCGATCGTGTTTATTAACTCAAACTGGTATCTTCACAATATACATCTTGTTAGCTGTTCTCGTGGAACGTTAAGTTCAATTTTCACTGAAGTAAAGGTCTAACGATGTGCGTGACAAAATGAATGAAAAAATATGCCGAGGACAAATTGTGGTCTAGCATTGATTTTCCGCTTTTCACATTCAAATTTGAACATCTTCTTGAACACAAAAGTACGGTTGTCTAGTTAGTAAATATAAGAAATTCTTAACACTAGTTCTTACAAGTTGCAATACGATTATTTTTACATTCCGAGTATTTAGTGAATTAGTCTTTCATGGTGTATTTTATTAATTTGTGCCATTTTACTGGAATGATGTATTTTTGCTTGAGATCAAATGGCATTCAGACTGATTCGATAGAGTTTGAAGGAATATATGTTTAGGTAAAAACAATGATCGTCTTATTTGAAAAAAAAAAGAATGCTCAACTTTCATTTCCCTTTTATGCACTTATAATGCAACTGATGATAGTTGATGTTTATATACAGGATTGCAAGAGAGGTCGTTTTTGTTTGCTGATTGGACTCAATATTTCTGGCGGATTTTTAGATGATATTTTTTTAAACATATTTTTTTCTGTTAAGTTATGTTCAAAGAGGCTATGTTGTTGCTTTACTTGAGGCATGCCCCCTCCCCACCATATGACGAAAGATTTTCCTGTGGGTCGGGCCCACTATATTACCGTAAACCTTTTTTGTTTTGTTTGGGTCTGTCAGTTAAGGAGCGAGTAACTATTGGGCTTTAAGAATTCATCCCCATTCAAAGAGAGAAACGCTTTAGAGCTGGGACACTCGGCGAGGGTAATGTCTTTTTGACAGTTTAATGTCACTGCGTGTATTTATGTCGTCCCTTTCTCTGAATAGACCTGCGGTGAGATGTGTGGATGAAACCATTTCGCTCAGGCATTTAACCGGTAACGGAAATGGGAGTTTGTCTGAGTCCGATTCCCTACAACTTCCAATATTTAAATTTCCCGATTTTATAGTCGTTCATAAAAAAGTGGTGTTCAATGTTTATTATTATATTGTGGTCTTCTCATTATGCCCGATTAACACTACGATTCAAAATGTAAATATGGTATGGAAACTGGGAGTGAATATGCAAGCAAGCTCTCGTCTATTTAGAATGATAATTTTGAAGCGCGGCATTCCCCCAGGACATCAAACTGATTGAAAGAGCACTCGGTAAATTTTATTCTAAGGCTGTATACATTTTCTATCATTCGGCCCAGCGTAATGTGTGAACTGTTTTTGATTATCTCGACATGTATACAAACTTACAAGTTCGCGTATATGATATTCTAAAAACACAATTAATTTAATACGGCAACCCCGCGGAGTGCTGACAAAAGATGCTATTCATATGACGAACACGGACGACGGACCTGGGATAGAAGCGCAGGTCCCTGGTTTTTGTTGCGGTGTGTATTTTACGGCACGGTGGTCCCACGACATAGTTCGGTACCAGGTGTGTGGGATGAAGACCCTCGTACCGAGGTGACAGGGGTCCCGTGGTCCCGCAAAATACACCAGTCATTCCTACAGCATCATCAGGGGTCATCAAGTTAAATCCTGACACGTGTCGTGATGTTGTTCTTATTATCTGAACATGCAATGATTTTAAATTAAATTTAAATTTATTAATTCTAAAAACGTAGTGAAAAAAAAAATCAACACATTTTATTTCTATCTTTCGCAGTGCCACGTGAACTTTAAATGGGTACCAGGATTATTCCTGTGCTGATGACGCTTTTTCATATGCATTGTGCTGGCTTACTTTTATGGATGCCAGTTTTTGAAATTACATCACATTGCAGCGACGATAGTACACTAGTGTGTACGAGACATTGACGAGTAAATAAATACACATTCTGGCAATGAAGGGCGGATGAAAAATTCATATTGTGACATGTGATATTACATCATGTGATGTGACTTTATTTCCCCCCAATAAATCACCTTGTTCACTATGTCCGGTTGCATCTTTCAGAAATCGCCTTAACTACTCAAAATAAACTAAGGCTGTGGTCGAGTGGTTAAGACGTTGGACTCCGGATCGGAGGGTCTCGGGTCCGAACCTAAAAGCTGATCACGGGATGTTAGTTCTTGGGCAAGAGTTTATAGCATATTGCTCCAGGCACTCGGTACCTGTGTACTGGTTCTACTCAGGAAGTTGGCAGTCGAGATTGGTTAATATAAGTTGAATTTGTTTCCCAATATATAAATAGTTTTAACTAATAAACTACATTTATTTGTAATAGTTACTTACTACAATACTCACTCTGGTAACCCATAGCGGGATGCATCATATCAACGTTGGGGGATGAGAGACTGATACCGTTGACGCTGTATGGGGAATGCTTTGAGCTGACTGGCGGATACGCCATTGACGTCATGTCTTGGTGCATGGGCGGGAGGTGATGCTCCGGAGGAGAAGGATAGTCAGGCTTTGAATAGTCTGCCTTAAGGTAGTCCTGTTTCCCGTACGGAGATTCCTGGAGACCAATACCCGTGTCTGCGGAAGAGAGAATGGTGACAGATATGAAGGAGGGTGGGGTTACTATAGAAATGCAGCAAATGAATATAATGTATATTGTTGTAATTTTTATTAAACATTTATACACTTTAGTCGGCCCAGTGAAGTATTTCATTTTGCTCCATTATGATCCAATGCACTAAACAACATTTTCCATTGAGATATAATACCCTGAAAATAAAATACCTTACTGAAGCGACTAAAGTGTATAAAGGTTTGATTAAAAAAAGTCGAACAGGGAAAAAGACACACATAACTAATAAATATGAAGATAGTTTATTGTATTTCATTTAAAATGTCCCATTCTGAATTAACTTTCTGTCAATAAAATGTCTTGCATAAGTATTCTCGCTATTGGAATTGACTGCTCCCAAAAATGCTATGGGACACAATCTGGAACATTTTTGTCTTGCGTAATATTTTTTCTGTAATATTTTTTCTGTAGACATTTTGGTATGTTTTTCTTTTCAATGATTATCGTTGCATTTAATAACACGTGAGAGTGTGCAAAAATGTGCAAGATAAACAGTACGAGTATAGCTACAATACCGAGTATGCCGAATGTTGTTTTAGCACGAGGAAGACATTAGTCGACCAATCATAAACAAAAGGCGTCAGCACGTGACAATCAGTGCCGCTAGATGGCACTTGAATACAGGCGTGAAACGACATGTAAGACTCGAAAAGAGCCTTCCGCCGTTGAGAAGATTGGTGTGAAAATAATATTTCTTTTCGTAAAATGAAGTTATAGCTCAAAAGGTTCTGAAGGAAATAAAAAAGAATTAACAAATGATTTGAACAAAAGAGGCGATATTCAATTATTGAAGGCTTTATACAAAAAAGCCGTCATATGTTTTTCAAATAGATATAGGCAAATGAAAAATAGTAAAACGTAATCTATATGATCATGTTAATAAATCTAAAAAATCAACAAAAAAATCTACAAAACCAATTATTTTCCTGCAACAAATATAAAGTACTTAATGTATTTCAAAATTGAGCTTTCCATTTAGTTTCACTTTCGACTAAATAAAAACAACTAAAGTTATTTTTCCCAAACCATTATAACATGCCATGTAAGAAAGTTGAATGAATGTCCATGCGATGTTTGTAACAGAAATACATTTAATTAGTATACTAGCAATATATGTGCGGTTCCTGAATACACTGCTTTTTCAGGCGCTTAAATAACCATAACATTACTCATAGAAAATGCACAGAGGAAATCTCTAAAGAAATAAAGATTGTTTAGAACGAGTAGTATTTTCGTAATAAGTTATCATATAGTGTATTTGTATAATAATAATAATAATAATAATAATAATAATAATAATAATAATAATAATTAAAGATAATTATAACCGTTCAAATAAAAACATCATTCTTTGAACTTTTTGCGACATCCCCGCTGTAAATCCATTTCTTCTTTTCTATCTTGTCACACACATCCCTTTGATCTCGTCGCTTTTAATTATGATATTAATTTAACAATGTTGCGAGGGACAGAAACCGAGGCTGATTTTCCGATCCGCCGGAGCTAATGATGTGGTCCGTATGTTAAACAGTGAACTGGTGTCAGGGAGCGGCCATTATCCAGTTACTCTCAAACGATCTTTCTGACCAAAACCAACTCTGTGTTCGACATTAACAACAGATTTATACAATGAGAGAGGCGGAGAGAAAGAAATTTTTCGGGGATTGACGTTTTCAATGAAGCTACCCACAAATGACGTCGATATTTTACGCGAAAATATTGTCACTGCGGAAATAACTGATTTCTTCCCAAATCGATGAACAAGCACGTACGGTTGGGAGGGGTTTGTTGTACGAAAGTGCATAAAGATTTTGACAATCGTACAGGATATTAAAAAAAAATGATAATATTGTAAATGCTACAAGAAAAAAAAATGTTTCTGTTCATACGCATTTTGAGATAAAATTGATCCAATTAAACGATTTTCATGAGTATTCGCTCGATAATATGTTAGTAAGAGGATTTATGTCTTAGATGATTATCGGAGTATTTATTGTAATTTTCGTTCATTGACCAACCAATTTAAAAAAATCCACACAGAACAATTATTACTTCCACTCATAATTATATGCGATGACTGGATGTCATTCCATTTTAAGGGTAAATAATCATTTATTGGAGATATATATATTGTTGCCTAGGACATATTTTGCTGATTTCTATTTAATAATAATAATAGTATACTCCCTAGAAATCTCCGAAAAAGCCGCCAGTAGCTATTGATTTATCAGATATTTTATTCTTTTATTTTAATTTTATTTTGATTTATTTAGTTTTGTAAAGCATGTGTTCTTAAAATTATTTTATAAGCATCTGGATAGTATGTTTTTTATTTGTTATTTATCGCTTTATTCGTGTTTATATTTTCGTCAGGCATTTTAATTTTGATTTGTAAAAACAGCTATTTTAGAGAAAATATTATTAGTAGGAAAATTATTTTTTTAGAGAAAAGAAAAAACTTTGTATATTACCTGGACTACTTGCCGGCGATTTATCAACTTGATTCAAACTTTCACTCGAGTTATCGTTCTTGTTTTCTGGGTCGTCAAGATGTGATGCGGTCATCTGTGGGTTATATCCCATGTAGCTCATCATCATATTTCCACCGGCCCTCGAATCAGTGTCCAGCATCCTTATTCCGTTCACTTGGGTAATTAATAATAAAAGCTAATTAACTCCCACGAAAACGGCAAACACACAATAACAGTCAACTTTAGTATTTAATTTTTAGTTTTTTAGTTTCACAAATTAATAGTTTGTTAATTTTTTCCCCTGAGAAAACAGCAGTTTTGTTAGTAAAAGAGAAGTACGCTGTATTTGTAACACACAATCGTAGAAAATATCCTGCCCAAATTTCAGAGACAGCAAAACGAAGCCACACGTATGTCTTTCTCTAACGGGTGTTTCTTTTCCTAAATCCTAGGAATTATGTTAATCTTTACACGTGGTCCCGTGTTTACATACGATAATCCGCAATTGTATCAGTCACTATGACGTCTACTGCGCATGCGCCGACGTTTTACGGGTAGGTCTAAGCCCCGCCTACAAATACCCCGCCTTCATTTTTACAGTTTGACCGTTTGACACAATGGGTATTTAGGTGTAGATGTCCTAACAAGTTTTCTCCTCGCCGAGAATTGAAACCCGTGCGTGCCTCGTCATAACGGTCCACCAAACATTCACTACCAATCATACTCGTTGTTTGAAGTCGATACAACGACGGCCGAAATCTTCACTTGGTATATAAACACAAGCTATATGATCAACGATAATCACAGATACTCCGCTTTCTATAATAATAATAATAATAATAATAATAATAGTTTCCTTTTTTACATGCAACCCATAATGTTATCACGTCCATTCAATCGCTTTGTTCATTTTATCCAAATTAATAATTAAAACTTGTTTCTTCAATTATTTAAAAATGTATACCTATTGTCTTTATTCTATAACTATGATTGAAAACAAATAATACCCTTAAATACTAAATTTTGCTATCGCTGACAAAAGTTCGAGTGATGACATACGATCACTGTATGTATTGGATTAGATGAAAACCTAGTCTTGAAGTCACTGTTTACTCAAGTCGTGTTTGTTTTGAATTTGACAGAGCCGTGATGATATATGCATTCCTGTACATTTCCCTCGGTGATCGCGTAGACAGGGTGAGCGTTGGGGACGTTACAACGGTCTTGCCGAGATAAAAAAAATCGTGGCTATATTTGATCAATTAGACCACTTAGCCCTGTATGCTTGTGTCAACTTTCAGCGAACTTAGGGAAACACACCAAAACCATATCCTCCTCGACTTTGGCAACACAAATTGCAAGCTATCAAACTTGAACCTACCCAAATGTTTTATTTTGTTTTTTTGTCGACCAAAGATTGAACAAACCATTTCGGGTTTCTGGGGACTCTTACATATATGCACAATCAATCAGCCTTTTTTTCATTTAGGAGTAAATAGCGGAGATTGAATACATGTCTAAATGTACATCTGAGAAACCTTGACCATACATGATTGTCTTTTAATATTTGGGGCGCGTCTGTTACAGATATAACTTTCTGTTAAATAAAAACTGCACACATAAATGCATTTGATTTATCTTGTTTCATTTTCACAGAAATAAAGAAAAGAATTTCGTTCAGCGAAATAATTTGCCTGTTCAAGCGATATGTAAACTAGTGCTGATTTTAAAACACGGGATGTGATAACAGTAATTTTGTATTGAACTCCGACGGATTGAAAATATTTGCTGGTCCCTAGACCGGAAGTTGTGGCACCTGCCAGGGACCGATCATTAGATCAGACAACAAACAAGTGTCACACTATTACCGCGGAACTTTGTTGACCCTCATCCAAGATGGCTGCTATTTGTTGACATTGGACCTGCAGAACAGTCCAACACGGATGGGGATTTATTTAAACAGCAGAAAATAAATATGGATAGACAGACAAATAGACAAATGTGACAATGATATTAGGCAAGGTGATAAATCTGATCGGGAAATCAAATATTGGGATAATTTCTCGTGTTTTCTTACACAAATGGTAATATATACAATCTATTAGGCGATGTCATTGTGATCTTTTGTCTGAAGTAGAACTTTTTTTTGCGGAATGAATGATCACGTGTATAGTACCTGGTACTTGAATATCGCTTACGGATACTTAAAGGGATGACAGCATTCCTCAACAGAAACTAACATTATTGAAATATGTAAAAATGGTAACGTCCGATATGTGCTTTCAAATGCTGTATAGGTCTTGGTGTTAAATTATAACTTTTATCGGAAACAACACCAAATAATGGTTTTCGAAGAAAATAAATTTATTGTAACAATTGTTGTTGTTTTTTAACTACATGTTCTAGTTTGTTGTAATAGCTCTACATACAACTGTATGCTATCAGAAGAAGAAGAATGTTAAGAGTAAATCCCACGAGTAAGATTTGAATCTGTCATGACAGTTTTTTTATCAATGCATTTAATATTTTTTTTCTGTTGTATACCATTCACATTTAAACCAACATGGGTAGGAATTTTTTTATCTTCTTACGATATTAACGGTTAACAAACCTAACTTACAAACGTAAATGACTACAACAACTAGGTAATCAACATTTAGGAAGCCATTTGTGATACTGGTTATATGGTTTGAAGTACTTGTGGTGTTTATACAACACTAACTTGCCCAAACAACACTGATAATTTTTCTTAACCAAACACGAATGATATAATCTCGGGCATGATAACAGAACTGGTTGTCCAGTGTCGTCCTTTGGGTTTCCAGCTAAAGTGTGACCGTCAACCAATTTCACCATGTTCCGTCAACATTTTCCTTATCGAGAATATTCGGAACATCGTAGTATGACGCTTGGAATACTAACAAACCTATCCATTTTTAGATAAATCGAGCAGAGTCGTTTCATTACTAACACATCTACAGTGACAATTTTGGGCTAATTTGGCACGTTTTACGGCCCTGGTTTGGACTCCCACGTCAAAACGATTGAACAAACAGCCCTTTCTTTCAATGAATTTACCAAGTACATCAATGTACACAAAACCAGGTAACCATCCCCTTTCAAAATCCATGTAAAGATGATGGTATAGATTTCAAAATAAACAGACAGCCCTCTAAAAATAATTTCGGCACAAACACATCGAGGAAATGAAGGGCCCACCGACTAGGTTTGTGCGTCTTGATACCCTTTTCTACATGTAAATATCTTTCATTTGATAGAGTTTTGATCAGTTGGAAAAATACACATAGCACTACAGAAATAATTTCCTTTACTTATAAAATGTAAACGTAAAGTTTTTGTAAGGTTAACTATAAAAATGATCACCAACAGATATCATAATATATAGTTTAAAATTAAATACTAATACATTTTAACATTCTGTGCAATATTTGTATTGATATTAATATTTATTTATTTGTTTATTTTAACTACATTTATATATTTTAAGAATCTTCATTTTGTTATCACCTTGTCACAACCTTTGAATTATTCCCAATGCTTTTATTAACAGTTTTCAAATGTTTATTCTTAATTTAGTTTCAGTAACTCAACTTTCAAGTTAATTGGCTCACTTAGGATATTTTCTTTTTTCTATTTTAAACAGAAAAAGCCAAAAAGAACAAGTAATATTATTTATAGGATTGCATTTTATATTAAAAAATCACGCACACCCATAAACACAACGTGAATCTATTTCCTCAACATGTTGCCCAGTTTACAGGCGTGTATTGTGTACAAATGTTACCATGATTGGTTTCTCTATGTTTCTTGCATTTATCAAACTATCCCGTCACATCAGTTTTCACGTGATCTTAAGAACAATATTGAGCTTAAAAATACAAATAAACAATCGGTCTTAGCACTTCGGCCCTGGCATAGTTTCATTTTAATTTATTGGCAAAAATAAATAAGAATATGTTGAGATTGAAGCTTGAAACAGAGTTTAAAAACAAATGATTGGTTAAAATATGGATATGAGACGTAACTAAACACTGACTAATCGGATACTTGAGAACGGTCTCAAACTTAAGCTGAAAGTTTTATATTTTTTTAATCCTTTTAATTACATTTTGTAACATGAACCGACCCCGACACTTAGGTTCCGGGTTCGATGAATAGGCAAGAGATTATCTCCAGTGAAATTGAGTTGATTCTCATAAAATATCTCAAAATGTGTGTGGATGTGACATTGCGATGAGAGAATGATAATATAAGACTGACTTTGATCTTCAGTAATTGAGTAAAAATAAAGTCCGAGGCATTGAGTTCATACATATTTATAAATAATAAGATAAACACTTAATTGGATTAGAATGTTTACACGTGTTCGATGCATTGAATTGAGTTGATAAAATATAATGTTATATATATTGTGTATGTATTTTGTAATCAGTACCACTATGGATCATTTCTTACTAACGGCACAATAATATGCATGAAGACACAATCAAATAGTTCACAAAACATTAATGCACTTCTAGGCCGATATGTTCAAGGAAACTTTCAATAACATTCTCAATACGTTTATAAACAGGATGACAAGAAGTACGATATATTTGTAATTTGCTACGTTCTTTCATTACAACCTATTACCTACATTTTCTTCACACTTTGAATTTCCCATAAACATTATGTATGTTGTTTTTTCACACTATGAAAGAAATTTGGCTTTGGTAAGTAGCGGGGGAGTTAAATCTGACAAATAAACATATACACCGTCATCTTTGTGTGTCAGACTAACACCTGTGTTTTGGGGACTGGTCTGTTCGCCGCAAACCATATTAATTATGATAATAATAAATCGTGCCTAGGGATACACGGGCCGGCCCCGGGGGTGCCTTGATGTAGAAATGGGTTATGAATTTCAATATATGTAAAGTTAATAGAACCCATAGGGGTCTCAATATGGGACCGGGTCCCCTAGAATAAAGCTATCATATTATACACCTCGCATGAGAAATCTTAATCAACTATGCTCCCGATCTTGTATGAACTGTGTAGACCATTTAAATACACAATTAAAACTTCTACACTTATTTTATACAAGTAAGTATTATTGCTGATGGACAAGCAAATCTTAATTTACAACACATTAGAAATCTTCATCTATTTTGGAGAATGAAGCGTACTAGAATATAATGAATATTATTACAATAACTACCGACATTACAAAATAAACTCACTATAGTGATACATTTTACTAAAATGTTACCATCTATGTCACTGTTAAATTATATGTTTACAATCCAAAACTCATTTAAAAGCATAATTATCAAAAATTGCACGTCTTGTTGCCAAAAAACAAACAAACACACATGTTCTATCTTAAACGTACGATGAGCATTTCATCGTTTATGTAAACCCCGAAATGAAACCATTCGAACTTCTTTGAATATCTTAATAATAATTACATGACCAGAATTTGTCAATTCATAATTCGCCCTAAAATGACCAACACTTGTCAACGATAACAAATAGCCCAAAGAAAAATATCCCCATCTTTTAATGTACTTAACAAAACTGTCAGATTACTATGCAATTACATTGTGTGTACAAAACAGAAACTCTAGCAACCTACCAGATTTTGACGGATTATCCGATTCTAAATCTGTTACAAATCGCCTGTTTTCAAACGGTACTGCCACCTGAGCTGACATGCTTCTTTCAGTGATATAGAGCCGTAATATCTCTAATATCGCCACCAATGGTATGGATAAATATGACCGAATAAATGTGTCAAAATGGTAAAAACTCGGAGACACTATGACACAGAGTCCCTATATTTCCACGACTGGAATAAATATGACCACTGTCAACCACAATCAAACAGAAAATGTATATATCTGACTCCAGCTAAGGATGAGATGTGTTTTCGGGATGCGACCTCGAGAAAAAACAAACTCGACTAGAAAAATACAATCAGAGCCACGTAAATATCAAGCACGGTCACTGTGTCCACGGATGCCCCGTGGACAAGAGTTTCTCTCTGATTATATGGTCAGGATATGGTCATTTGTCTAGAGCTGTGGTCACAACCAATGATACGGAGGTACTAACGAGATGACACACAGTGAAAATCTACAGGAAAACGAATTTCACGGGCCGTTTGTTGGTAAGGTATATAGAACCAACCAAAGAGTAAAGAACCGAACGAAAGGGGAAAATGAGACACCCTTTGGTTTCTTTCGTTGTAAGCGACGACAAAATAATTTCGCAACCTCGGACACATATTTAGAAACACACAGCTTTTTAAGAATTCGAATAAAAAAACACGGTTACATGGCTTTTTATTAGCGTAGAAATAATTTTTAACTCACTGATACAGATATTAACCTGCACAAACACACTTGCTGTAAGACGGTTTAAGATGGCTCTATAATTTGATCTGCTTGAAACACAAATCGTACCATAAACATTATGTGTGTGAATTGTTGTCGACAGTGATAATGCTTTCAAGACCTAAATGATATTGGTATTTTGGTGGAAGTAATTCGTTAATTACATGGTTCAGTTCTAATTTCTCTTTTCTTTTGTAATCGGTTGCTGTTTTAAACCCATCGGTCATTTCGGAGAATGGACAATTCGTTTAAATCGTGACGTCGTGCAAAGTGGTCACTCGGTATTCATAGCCGTATTAGCGGATAATTTGGTTAACTTGCAGCCATTCTTAAGGAGCTTCCCGATTTGGTTTAAAGTAATAAGTTCAAAGAATGATTTCAGTAAGATAAGCAAAGCAAACTTTTGTAAATTAGATACTCGATAAGACAAAGAAATAAAGATGCCATATAACGACAAGAAAAAAACAACAACAACACAAAAACAGGCGTGTAGGAGGTTATGGATAAGCAAATAAACAAAGATTTAGAAGCTGTGAGCAAAAAGATAAAGTAATAACTAAATAAATAAGCTGTTGCTGCCTGAACTAGAAACAATGTGATTCGATTATACATACCTGATTGTAATGTACGTCGCCAATACCGAGTCCTTATCTTCGGCCTGCTAAGCCGGTGTTAATCCTTGCAGAACTCAATCCGTTGAAACCATTAAACTACCCTCTTATTTAATATTTGTAGCTTTTTTGTTTAATACTAAGCTTCGCAGAATCTTCTTATTCTCCTTCCCTTGATCCGAAAAATCAGCTGAAATTCTATAGAGAATTGCCTTAACCTTCGAACACGGCTTAAGTTAGTAAAACCAAGCTTATGTCTTCAAAATGTTCCAACAATTTTGATAGATCACAATGCGGCTTAAGCTGCTAAGTACGGTAGAATAAATAATCGAACACGCCCACCGACGCTCGCCCAGCCAATCAGCAAGCAGAGGGTTGTGCTCGCGACGCTGCGAATGGCGGAAAAGCAGACTCGTCAAAAATACATTAGTGACGGCGAATACGGAAACAATCCGAAGGGGCGGTCGAAATTCGACTCGATAATGAATTTGTAATGCGGAATGACTATATTCCTTGAATAAATAAAAAGCATGCGCTTAAGCCACTTAAAATTATCTCAGAAAGATGTTTAAGTTTATCCGATTTACAGATGGTAGAGTATTCAAATGATCCCCTGAACACGGCTTAAGCAAGCAATATTTAATATAACACAAATCACTTCTTACAACTTAAACATTTTATATTTAAGCTATGTAAACGTCTTTGGGTATTTAAGCAAATACGATTTAGGCCTTAAGATTGTAGCAGATCATAAATGTATTTAGAAGATTTTCCCTTAATATATAAACCCAACTTCATTTAACACCATGTCAATGTATCTTCCGCCCGTGCGATGGGCGTTTGGTGTAAATTAACACGTATTTTCAGGATGTTGCTATTTTATGGAATTTAACATGACTGTTATGGATTTGAACCAACATTAAAACATGGATGCGCGAATTCTCAAGAGGATATAACTGCCTTAGTGTTCGATTTATCTTGAAAAAACAACAACACTCACAACTGAAATTTAATTTCCCTTGAAGTAAATATAAATGTGTATACTTTTTGCGCAAATTGGCAAACTAACTCAAACGGGCGAATTGCCACTATTTCTAAGGGCTATATTTGATATGTTTTAAAATTTAAACTCACACCTAAAATTGGTGAAGAATGTCGGAACTTTAGTAATTAACGTGAAATTATTTTCTGTAATTAATGTGTGATTTACTCTTTTAATCAAATTATCAAGTTTTTATTCTAATTTACTTTAAACTTCATCATAATAAAAGCTTAATATATTTGGGGTGTATTTGTGTTGTGTGTGTGTGGGGGGGGGGGGGGATAGGCGGGGCGTATGTTGGAAGGATGGTGGAATTATTTGGACAGAGCTGGCGTCTTCAGATATTCATTATCATAAACAAATACATAAAACTGGTTCAATTATAATGATTTTACAAATGCAGCGACTACCACGGTTAAGTAAATATGACAAACGAAATTTGGATCCCTAAGATAGGGTGTTTGACTACATACTAGCTTACCTAATCTATGCTTGCACTATGAAAATAAACAACGGCAAATATTCGTAATATGACTGAGTGTGGTATCATGCAAGGTGTTCATAGCATGCTACATACAGTGAAGGCAGCACTATATCTGCTTCAAGTGGACACTGTCTCCAGATAACTGTAATACTTTTAGTGGGACGATCAACCCAATAAACAAATACTACTTGTCGAGTAATCAATCAAATGTATAAGTTATATACCGTTTTTGTGTATGTTTCATTCTTTTTTATTGTTTTTTTTTGTGTGTTGTTGTTTTGTTTTGTAAATAGGTTAAATATCCTTCTGTTATGCGTTAAAACAACAGAAGCACATAGTAAATAATAGTACTTACTGATACTTGTAATAAAAGTACTAACTGGTACTGGTAATTAGAGTACTTCCGGTTTACCTCTTTCGATCTGTTCTGGCATAAATTTTATTTGTAAATAATCTACTTGATTTTTCCAGTCGGAACTATGGGTAATATATTGTGTGTACGTTCAGGTTGTTTCAAGTCATTTTATGTTATTCATGTTAATTAAAATAATGGTTACAAAGAAGACACATCTTGTGCTAACGGTTAATTTTGGTTATGCGCTTTGAATAAATATATATAATTTCTACTGTAAAATAGTTGCTGTTTTTTCTGTCCAGTCTTATCTATTGTTACAAAACATAGCTTGCGTAGAGTGTCGATAAAACCAGGGCTTAGCTGTTTTCAGTATAAATGGTGTTTTGGTCTTCAGTGTTCGACGGTACAATGACAGCTTTAATCGCCGGTAGAACCAGGGCGGACTTAAATTTCTGCAGTTTTAGGGGTGTCTATATATTTTTTTCCGATGAGAGAAAGGATGACGGAGTAACTATGGTACAAGTCAAACTTTCCCAGGCTGGAATTCCCATCTATTTGAACAGCCATTGATTTCAAATGAAGACATTGACGTCTTCATGAAGGGGGAACTGCGGCGCGAAAAAAGCGATTCTGAAGAGGTATTAACATGATAATGGCGATTTTTGATTTCAATTTCCTTTGCAAGTGTTGACGGGAATGGATGAACTTTCGCTGGGACAAGGGTCCTTCCCCCAAATCAAACGGACCTTTTTATGGGGGAAGGGGATCATGACAGCTATGACAATGCCTTCAGGAGAGTGTAGCCAAAATTGAGCGATTCGATGAAACGTAATTTCAACATAAGGTCCTTGGATCCACTTTAAATAGGCCCTATATCGGTGAAAATATTTATACACGGAGTTCAAAGTTGCATCAACAAATTATTACCGCAGTCATTGAGGTTGCTATTGAATGGCAATTGCATCTTGGGATATTTGAAGAGGGCGCTGTGTTTACCTGCGTTTTAGCATGCTGTATAATAGGGCTTTAAAGTCGTATGAGTATCGGACCTTTCCGCCTATTAGGTGTCATTGCGACCCTTTCCGGTTTTAGTAATTTTGGAAGTGAATTTGAATAACTGAAAATTAAAGTAAGTCTTAATGAAAAGTTAATGAAAAGTCATTATTAAAGTGAATATTATGTTAAATGTCATGTACGGCATTTCTGTCAAAAAGAAGCATTGTAAAGGAACTTAATTTTATTAAATCTTTTAATAACATTGTTTTATCTACATAATTATTAATAACAGTAAACAATAAGGCATTAAAATGCCCACTTTAAAGAATTACTTTAAACCACTTTTGCTTCAAAAATTGTATTTTATCCGTTATGTTAGTACAATATGCATCTTCATTAAAAATTAAATTACATTCATCCTCCCAGACGAATTTTAAAATATTGTTAATCTTTTCACACTCTTTGTCCATTAGTAAGAATTGCATTTGTCATAAAAACTGCAATGATTTGAAATAGTTATGAGAGTTATATGGTATGCTTTTCCCAGGCGCCGTTTTACAGTCGTGTATTTACATATTCTCTACTGACTCAAGTAATAATTTTAACATAAATTATGGCTAAAAAAAATTGACTAAATTAATTAACGAAAACCAAAGAACACCCGCATTGAACACTCCTCCCTTATTAGCATGCCACACCCTCTTAGGTAACTAGGAGACGTCTTTAAAATATTTTCAGTGAAATTTTTTTTAGATGTGAGCGTTGTTTTTAATGTTTTCAATTTATAAATATTAAAAATTCTTTTTAACTTAACGCGATGTAGTATTTATGTAGTATTTAAGACGTTTGTAATCTTGCAATACTAGAGTTTAATAATATAACATTGATAATCAAATTTCGACAGTTTATGGCAAAACCCCGATTTTAAGGAAGGAACGAACAACAAACATTATGCCAAAATACAGAAAAAAAAATCAAATACGTGGCGCATTTGTAGTAAAAAACAACAACAAAAAACATAAAAAAAAAAAAAGAAAAAAAGAAGAAAGCAAAAACTCTTCATCATTTTCCAGACGGTTTCTACGTTTTTCTCTCTGTAGCTACTGTATTGACATGGCTGCAACAATTCTGCTTAATTAATTTCCGTGAATTTATCAGAATTACAGTTCCATATCGATCGATGTGTGGAGGCTTGACAACGGAAGATTCTCCCAATGTGTCGACGTTACGTACTGACGGCGTGAAGTAGCGGTACATCAAACACAACTGATTATGACAAATTATTAGTGTATCGGTCCATTTCTCAGGTAGCTAATGCCGACAAAGGCTTAATCAACGAAGGACAGTGATAGCATTTTGTCAAGGCGCGATCAAGCAACGGTGAATGAAAATAAAAATTCCCCGTGTTTAATATTACTGCGGTGCCTTTGAAATAGTTCAGTTTTTTATTTTTTAATCAACCGGGTTTGAGTACATTTTCACTAAGCAATCAAAGGTGAAAAATAGGTGTTGTGGGGATTCTGACCTTGGTGGGGAAAATACGCGTGCACCGCGCGAGAGGTTGTGAATGCGGATAGGTAAAAACATGTTAATTAGTAATAATTAAGGGGGCAGTATGTTTGGCAGGTACGTGACAAAACTAAACATCACGGGCAAGCTGAATGCATTGGTGGTCGACCAAGTCTCGATTTGTTTATTCACAGGTTATTGTCTTGTTATACAATTTGTATCCACAAAATTACTGCTTTCTTCGACACGGCGGCTACCATTTTTGGTTACGTGTAAATTGCACAATACAGTCAAATTCCGCCCCGGTGTGATTGCCTTGTATTATAAAAATATTATTCCGTAAAAAATATTTGGTGCTTTATGTTTACATTCTTATCCCCATTCAAGTTGTATACAAATAACTATTTAGCCAATGTTTTAACAAAGTACACATACGTACGTTAAGCCAATGTTTTAGCATAGTGCATATATGTACATTAAGGCCTATATATATATTTTCAGCTGTGTCTAAGACAATTTTAAAACAACTTCTTCCTTAAAATACTACGTGTACGCCAAAAGAAAAGAAAAAAATACATAAAAGCTCAAATGATCATTATCAGCTTACGAAAAACAGATGCATAAAAATCAACTTGAAAAACAGTTACAGAACAACGTAAGGTTAATGTTTGTTTATTTCTTGTTTTTAAAGTGTGTGTTTTTTTAGTGGTCTGTTTTTTCCCACTAGACTAAATTAAAGGAAGTTTGACTACGATCTAGGAAACGAGTCTTATGATTAAGTTAGTTCCGCCTTTTTCTTTTCAAAATGATATTTCCCAACTTTACAGAAAAACGAAAGAATGCAATCAATACACTGTGTGCACACATTAAAAATATTGACTTCGCATGCCTACTTTCTACAGCGTTTGAATTCTATGACGTGTTTGCATTATTCCGGACAACTTGAAAAAAAAAATAATAAGAAAAAAAACAACAACAAACAACTTAACACTCATATTACTTTTGTTGGAAATGTTTTGTTAAAAAGTAGTATATTCTCCCGAAACCAGTAGGTAGAATAAGAAAGACAAAAAGCATGTTACAACTGAACACGAAGTTAACTATGCTCTCTTCTATTTTAGTAATTTATTTGAAATCTTTGATACAATCATCGCGGAATGTACATACGCGTACGTCAAGTTGCGCGTGCACTTTCATGTTCGACCGACGTTGATGGCGTCATTAATCTAATGTCGATCTTGGATGCACGTTAAAGTGCCGCGCCCTGCACGTCACCAAGATTGCCGACGGATTATCACGAGGGCTATCCCTCGGATTTTCTCCGGATTAGCCCTGGATTATCAACTTGCAATGACTCGGGTCTCTTAGTCGAATGACCGGTGAATTGTTATATTAGCACATATAAAAGTTGGCCAGTTTTCACATCCGTAATTCCCCACTAATCGTATTAATGCAATATAATCCATATAGTTCATCATACTCGACAACCTGCCAAGAGTGCATAATACAGTGGTATATTATGGTGGAGGCAAAATCCTATCCAGACCTTAATCACTGTGTATGGTGTAACTAATATGTTGTCAACATTTATAATGACACTGTTCTAGGACTAAACATGTTCCAGCACATTTAACATTTTGTTGTTGTTTATTTTCTAAAATAACACGTGTCAAAAGTCTACAATAATCCGACACCTAATTAATCTATACGTTGATATCTTCTTACTTCTGTCTTTCTAAATGTCACTGGAGCAAGACAAAAACAATGAAAGCAAAGCAAAAACGACAAGAAAATAACACATTTAAGACAAAACAAGAATACTATTATTTTATTTCAACTTGTTACGTGATGTTGCGCACGTATCCTCATTGACACATAGATATTTTTCAAGAAATGTTGCAATAATAATATAAAGCTTATCGACAAAAAATAAACTTGCTATTTGTCTTTTAACTACACGTGCAACTTAATTGTGTCTTTTTTCTTGGCGGGTGAGGATTGGAGAGGAATTGATGTCAGAACGGTTTCCATATAGAGAATGAACTTTGATCTCTTCAGTACCTTATAGATTTAGCCAATTTGTTCATAACGATTAACAGCAAGATTCAGTATTTAAAAATGACAGTGCCATAAACAACCTTCCAAATAATACATTAGATCAACTCATTTGAGATTAAAAACATATGTTGATGAAAATTCCCATTTTTTCAAGTTTAAACAAACGTATATAGATCTAACTTACAGAATAATTTCTCAGTTGAGATATTGCTCAAGCTCAAATTTGACTTTTTAATGTTCACTCCTGTAATGGCTCTTACACCTCAGGGTAATATAGCAATACCTTAACCTTGCCAGATTAATGGAGTATAACATACTGGAACTGTAACAGCATGTGTCGGCAAGAAGTTTTCTTGGAGAGAAAATTTTGAGCAAAATTTTGACTGAGAAATGTTTCTGCTGGTGGGGTGCGACTTTCCTCAATGTTTGGCGGAACAGTTCGATATTCATTTCAAAAAGTTTACGTCGAAGCCAAGTGATAAGAAACACAATTACGCCAGAAAAAGTCATCTAATCAAATTCATCCAACTTTTAGATGAGCGGTTTTGTGTCATCACAGACAATGCGACGTTGTTGAAAGGGAAGTAACATATTTTCTCTATGGTTATGTAGGCCTACAATACAACGTCTTACATATAAATTTCACAGCAAACAAAACGTTAAAATGCGGCCATATATACAGTGTTTTTCTTTTTCTTATAAAATATAAAGGTCTTTACTAAACCAAGACTAACACCATTAAGGCCGATGAGATACACACACGAGTCGCTTCTTTCATTTGAACGTACATATATCTATTTTAGCTGGATCAACATTCTCTTTAATGGGTGTTTGTGCAAACCCATTATCGATCAATAACCGCGTTATCTATGGCTACACATGATAGCAGATGAGCAAACTGAAGGGAAGCCAAAAAGAATTCTTGGTCTGAAAGTTATCTGCATCCACCGATAAGCTATATAGATAACATCTCACAACATTAATATAACCTATCCTGAGCGGGGACGGACGTTGGGGATTAACCAATGACGTCACACGATTGCTGTCATCACAATGACGTAACATTACCCACAATCCCTTCAGTGATAGCTATTTTCTCTTCACAAACATCTTCGTCGAAGTCAATGAGACGCTATGGCGGATGTGCTTTTTTGTTCCAGTTTCTATGATAACGATGCGCGATGTCTAAATGGGCGAAGTAAAATTGGACTTGTACAACAATGTAGCCTTCATCGTCATATTAATTAATTGGAAAATAATAATAATAAAACACAGTGGTACATGGTCAGGGTAAACATTTCATTTCAACAAACTATCCAGACGAGTATTTAATTATCTATCGTGACTGTTTTTGGTAAACTGCTATTGTCAATATAATTGTAGTCAAATGTTTGTTTAACCAAATGTGACAAATTGTATAATCTTGATTTTCTTTTCGATGATAAGAGATCAATTAAGTAGTAAACAGAAATGCTTCTATATAAAGCAGGTTTAAACCATATTTTACGACTATACAAAGGACAAATTAAGACAAAATGATAAACAGCTTCGATATCTCTTTAAAATGCACACACGTTCGTTTCTTAGTATTGCATTTCTTCCAAAACGACCAGTTTGAATTTTTCCCGCCGCAATCATATAATTTTTGGCCGCACCAGATATAAAAAACAAACAATAGTGATGCTATTTGAAAATGAGCCCTATATCTGATACAGCATAATTTAATCTTGACAACAAGTAGTATTAGTACTAGTACTAGTAGTAGTTGTAGTAGTAGTAGCAGCAGTAGTAGTAGTAGTAGTAGTAGTAGTAGTAGTAGTAGTAGTAGTAGTAGTAGTAGTAGTAGTAGTAGCAGCAGCAGCAGCAGCAGTAGTAGTAGTAGTAGTAGTAGTAGTAGTAGTAGTAGTAGTAGTAGTAGTAGTAACAGTAGTAGAAGTAGTAGTAGTAGAATTATTATTATTATTAGTAGTAGTAGTCGTAGTAGTAGTAGAAGAAGTAGTAGCAGTAGTAGTAGTAGTAGTAGTAGTAGTAGTAGTAGTAGTAGTAGTAGTAGTAGTAGTAGTAGTAGTAGTAGCAGTGGAAGTAGTAGTAATAGTAGTAGTAGTAGCAGTGGAAGTAATAGTAACGAAGTAGTAGTAGAAGCAGCAGCAGTAGTAGTAGTAGCAGCAGCAGCAGTAGTAGTATTTTGTCAATAGTAACAATAGTAAATAGAATATAGAGCAGAGACATGTTGTATATTGATATATGACATACAATCATTGCGAAATAGGTTATAAAAAGACAGGGACGTTTGCTCATAAGGCAGACTTTCAAAAGAAAGGAAAATTAGAAAAGATAACTGATTCTTGATCGGGAAATACCATTTATAGTTATCCAATTTAATTTTAATTAATAAAAGAACTACATATATATTTTAAAACTCGCAAATGGCCTTCGTCGTTATTGTCATGGTAAGATGGCTATTATATGTAATTTGATTACATGTTCACATTTGTTATTATAAAACAAAACATATAAAAAGAAAATATATCATACACAAAATATCAAATATTAGCATCCACTAAAAGATAACCAAAAGGCGGCTGACTCCACACCCTACACCCCTGCAAATGATGTATTTGTGAAAGTATATTTTCATTTTTATTCAACACCTGACAAAATTGTGAACAGTAAAACTTCTACAAAATGGGCGTACGTAATCCCGTTGACATTTTCAAATGGGTAACGTTCTTACCCTGAATGCGGCTCGCCAATGAACCCTCTAATGATATCGAAGCTTTGATCTTCCGCTCCCAATGCCTGCTTCTGCGAGTCCTTGCATTTCATTAGCCGCCTAATGAGGTGACACACCAGCCAACATTCATATTACATCGATTTGTCAGTCATTTGCACAAGACTTCGACTATCAACGGAAGTTAGAATTACTAGACACCTGGCCTTTTTGCGACACGTCTTGCAAATGTGTTAATCAACTTGATTTAATTTCATCACCCGTATTACCGTTCGTTGTTCTTATATAGTGGAGGGTCTTCCGCTCACAATCTGATTACATTTCTACTATTTCTAATTCTACCGCACACATGGGGACTAGTTCTGCATGTAGAAGATAATTCATCATCACATCATTGCTAAAAGAGATCCAGCCCGTTTTGACCCTGGCACTAATTTAAACAATTCGAATATTCACCTTTAAGGTTGTGCCGTCCTCACAATATGGAATGTTGACAATATGCTGACGCTCCAAGCTTGCCAATGTTAATCTGTACGAGCCTACTTTGAGGGGCTTTCCTAGATTATTTTGAGTTTTTGCTGGAGTGGTCCGAAGATTTTAGGACCGGAGCTACAGTGAATGTGGAGACAAGAAGAGTATGTATGCCATCTGCGTGGACCACTGGCTCGTGTCAGCCGACAGGAACCGATCCTGACCCCGGGGCCAAGGAGTCAACTCGACGGGGTCAACGGTGTTGGAGCAGATGCCTTGGATTAGCTTCCTGTCTTTAGCAGGGAAGCTCAAGAGAGAGGGAAAATCGGGGTTTAAAAGCTATTAGCATTCATTAGATACAATTAACTGGAATTAAGGGCTTCCGAAAACATGTTTACTTTTGTCTTCATTTGGACTTCCTAAAGGCGTGGAATAAAGCCCGTGAAGTGCACTGGAGGTTTTGTATCTCCTGCGATTGTCGGGCAGAATTTAAGGGGGCAAAGTTTGAATGGGAATAACACGACATTGCCGTCTTATAGTCAGGATGAAAGGAAGTTACCGTTGGTTTCGTACCTAAAGCAAAATTTCAGAATATTAACAAGACATTTTAACTATGAAAAATAAAGGGGAAAAAAGTAACAACATCAACAACAAAAAAACACAAAAACCAGTACAACATCAAACAAACAAGTAAACAGAAATCCTCACCGCAACTACAAATACCCCACACTACCAACAACAATGACGACAAAAGCAACCAAGAAAATAAAAACAACAACAACGTATACTCGAACTTCAGACTGTGTTGGAAAATTCTCGATGCCATCACATCGTCATTTTGTAACGTATTTGTTAAACGAGAATGAATATCTCACTAGCGCTTATAATCGAATGTTGGCTTATGAAGGTCCACCATTATATTAATGACATCGCACACTTTGCGACAAAAGCATAAGTAAAATAGTGAGAGCAGTCATTAGAGAACATGTTGAGGTTATGAATGAAGAGGCCCCTGTGCCTGAAGTGGCTGAGTGTTGACACATCGGGATCGGTTCTCCATTTTCGAGACCACACGCACCTTACGCTGGACACATAGTCAACACCTGGGCTGGGCATGTAGGCGAGACGATGGTTTAGTTTGTTTGTTTGTTTATTGGGTTTATCGTCCCAGATGGTTTAGTAAGGGGAAACTTAAATGAAGTTAAAATGCAACAACTTGTAACTCAACTCATTCGTCACATCTTTGGAAATGGACCGATTCAAGAATTTGCTAAGACATGTGTTTCAAAAATATGGTATAGGTAAAGGTAACACGCCTACAAGATTGATTTATTTATGGTGAAATGGGAATCACATTAGTTAATCTATTATAAGACTTAATAATTCTTGGCTATGCACTTCCTGTGGTGGAACCATAATTAGTATCTACCTTGAACACCGACAGACGAATATCGTACTGAATGGAATTAAATGAGTTTGTATTTCATTCTATGGTACAATAAGAAATACTTTCTTTTAAAAAATATGCGACGCTTGTTAGACTTTAAAACGTTAAGCGTGTTTGATATCTTTGACGTAAATGGACCACATTTTTATCGACAATTAGACTTAAAAAATATACAATAAAAGTCACCAACAGATTAAACATCTTTATGACGATAAGTCAATTTAACACTGTTAAAATACCTTAACTTTCGCCGGCAATTATGTTTCCATTATGAAATGAATTAAGCACACGTTATTGCCTTGAAATCAGCCTCTTCAAGCAGGTCAAAAGGAAGCAAACAGCTGGAAGTATCTAGCTAGTTGTCTGTATAAATATCGACATTTAACTTGTAACACTTGTTAATGTACATTTGTATTTTTATTATTTAATACTTACTTTTTTAAACAATATTATAATCAATTATCATTGTTATAAACCATACGACCGTCGACGTAAAATATGTAAAATGTACACAGCTCTATACTAACTTGAACATCAGCCCAAAATGGCTGATGGGTCAGTATGCTTTTAATATATTTTCAAAACTATACTTGTTCCATCATCAGTTAATTATATATTATTTCATATACAGACAGATTTACAAATCAAAAAATATTAAAATTATATAATAATATAAAACACAGCGTAAATGAAACATGAGACTAACTGTCTGAAGACAGTACAATGGCTGCGGGGGATCAGTAATTGTTTTCGGAACAAACTCACGTGCGCGTGCATTCAATCTGATCCCTGGCGTAGTTCCATTTAGGGAGGTTGACTCAAAATTAACAGCTTAGTGTAATGGCGGAGCAGAAACAAGCGTCGGTTATTCACTGCGACTTTGAGATATCATTCAATTGGTAATAAACCAGTGTGAAATGTTGAGCAATTTGCTTCGGCAGACGACAGGCCAGATAGGCGAGTCTGATTTCCTTATCTTGCAGAAACACTCACACATTCAAATGAGGTTAACGCGGTTGAAGAAGAAGAGTTGAACCACTTTATCGTTCCAGACGTATGAAGAATGACATGCGAGGAAAAAACATTCGAATTCACATAGAAAGAAAATTCATAATTAAGATAAAAAACAGATTCTCTTCCGCCTAGAAAGTAGTTCTGGTGAATGACATGTGGTGTTTTGATACGCACATAAAGAATGAAGATCGAAATGATAATTAAAGTTAATAATATCGCAATATAGATTTAAATAATTTAAATAATTGCATATTTGGTAAGAAAGATGCATTGATTTGACTAGTATCTTGTTTTAAATTTCTCTTTTCTTTTTTCGAACATAAATATTTGTTGATGCTGTTAGGTTTTTGTCCAGACGATGATTAATGTCTTGAATAAGACTTAGACTGGTATCTTCCTAGAAATATATTTTAATAGAGGCATCTGTACCGAATAAAGAGCTCAGACAAATGCAATGTTTTGTTGTTGTCGTTAAAATTTTAAGAGACGTGTAAATAACATATCTAGTATAACGTAATTGTTAGTACAAACTTCAATACGTTGAATATTTAGGTAGGAGCAACCCACTATCTGTTATTGTCTGGTTTAGCTTGCGCGTACTGTGAAATAATTTTATTTCGTGGGGCATTTAATTACGTGGAATTCGTGGGCAAGACAATCCACGAATTTAAGTACCAACAATATAAAATCCCCTCGGTTAGACTTTCGAATGCTAGATTTACTTGTAAATCATGTCAACATATTTTTACTAAACATGACATAAAGCTCAAACAAACAGACGATTTCACCACACTTTATTTACATTGTTTTGACATAGAACGATTAAACATGTTTACGAACACAAGCCATTTAATCATGAAAAACGATCAATGCTAAGTAATTTTATACTGTAATATATACACGAGCACTAAAAAACTAAAGCACATCGTTGTTATTATTCTGTACAAACATGTATCGCAATAGCCTCGTCTTTAGAAGTCTGCAGGGTTAGGAAGACCAGGCATAGTAGGTGCACGGGTTTGAAAAGTAATAGTAATAGACATTCAATTCTATGTTTCAATACGGAATTTCTCCATTCTATAATGTCTTTAGAGACACCAGAAACTACTTCCTACGTCTAAGCATTTATATCATTAAAATTTAAAGCGTGGCATCAAAAACTGCTTTTGCAAAATTCAAAAAAACAAAAATAATTTGTTTTATTTCTCAGTAAAAACATACCTAGCATTATTCCAATTTACCTGTGGTGCGCCGTTTATTTGTTTATGAAGTATTCCTCCTCCGCGAATTATGGTTGGACGTCGCCTGTATGACAGTATGATAATTGTGTTGCGGTGAATAAAAAAGCTAAACAACCTAGAAGATAAAATATGAAGTCTCTTTATTGTTTAATGTTAACAAATATATTGTTTGTTTCTATGATTGCTGAATCCCTGGGAAATCGGCCGGCTTTTACGTTGATTGACAATCACGAGTTGTCCTTTCACTGTTCGTCATTTTCCATTATACATCATTGTACGTATTTAACAGGTAAATAGGCATTCCCGTTCGTGTCCCGTATGGACGATATCCCTCTCCTGTGAACCGTCCTGCGCGGATGAATTCGGTGTAATCAGGCGGAAGGAGTATGAATACTGACTCATGAATCGAATACACCTGTGAAAGATTCATAACGTATTAAGCGTTCTGATGGCGCATCGAGTATGTCGTCAGGTTTTTGTTGTTGTCGTCGCCATTATCGTTACGATTACGATTCAGATATGTAAATGAACTTTCAGGGTGTTGGTTATGGAATGTATATACCAACGGTATTCATATTTACTTTCTTTAGAAAACGACTGAAGAAAATGCTCATTCTGTTACGACTTTTCAATTTCAACTGAGGACAAAAATGAAAAGAGTTCATTAGCCAGATTGTATGCTGAAAATTAAAATTTATCAAATGCATAGAAACCGTTACTATGCCTACTTACCTAAAACTAGTGGGCTTCGCCAGCCGACTTTATTTCAATCAACGTATACAGTATAATACGTCCATGGTTTTATCTTTATTTTTTTTCATCGCAGGTTGATTTAGCTGAAGTATCGCGCGAATGTAGACATCTTTTTCAGACAACAATTGGTCCAAGTTTTTACAAGAAAATTCACCCCCCCCCCCCCCCAAAAAAAAAACAACAACAAACAAACAACAAACAACACAACACAACAACAACAGAAAACACAAAACACTTATTTTATTTTTTTACTTATAATTAATTAAAAAATATGGGAAAAAAACATCATGATGTCATTTTAGTCATTAAAGTGATCTCTGTTTTTGGTTTTGTCTGCTAAGTTATATGTTTTAATGGGTATTTTTATTGCGTGACTAATCAATACGTGTATATATTTTTAAAATACGGTGTACTTTTATGTGTACGTTAAATTTAATTGAGTTCTGTTCTGTTCTTTCTTCACCTTGTTCGAGTTAAACCGGAACTTAACATTTAGAAATTTCCAGTCGGCGACATGTTTGTTTAATGATAGTGTTTATTGGCCCACCAACAGTATTTCAGTTATCTGAAGACCTTGTTCACTTGAAGCAGATATAGTGTTGCCTTCACTGTGTATAGTATTCGGTGAACAACCAGCATGGCACCAGACCCAGTCATATTATCCTGATATCAGATCGATCTGTTTTGGACCTATCCCTATATTTGCTTAGGTGTTACCAAATGGAACTATACCACTACCATTTTTAAGGACGTAGGTTTGTCGCGGCCCAGGATCGAACATGGAGCCGAAGCTCTACCGATTGCGCTTCTAAGACCGGTCGGATACATGTGAACACCAAGCGGCTAGCGTTGGGGCACCGTCATCGAATGGCTTTATTTACCTTTGCCTTTTTGTCATGTGGCGTTTATTCTCTAGAAATCTCCGTCGTCGTGGTGCTGGTAGTGACTGTTGAATTATTTCTGCCCTTGCATAGAAAAATACAAAACCAAAACATTTCAATAATAACACAAGGTGTCAGCTTAATTATTATACAAGTGTTTTGTAAAGACACTGTAGCAGGCAGGTAAATGCCAGGCGACTAACTTTAGTGCTAGCAGTAACTTAATTTATTTTTCCCTCGTGATAGTCAACCAAGAAAACATGATCATTTAACAAAAAACACACCCAAGAAAAAGATTTGAAAAATCTTTCTTAAGCTGATGTTCGTTTTAGTCATGCAATCGTTTCTTTTGGATTACTTTATATAAATGATTTTATAAAAAAATGAGTGCAGGCGGCAGACCTTGGTGCAAGCATTAGCGATTTAATTTTGAATCAATGCAGTAAAATGCACAAAATGATGAAGATTACAAACCTCCTGTTCCGAAAAAGATATTTTTTAATAAATTTGTAGTTGGTTGAGATGAATGCACAAATGTTGCATTGTACATTTCCATTTACTGGGGTATTAAAACACGATGTTCGGAGCACCAGACGATATCGTTTTGGTGAATTGAAACCAAAACACAAAGTTCAATATAAACAGAAGCACTACGTTTGCGAAGATTAAGAATAAAAGATTTAGAATACACATTTAAACAGACGACCAGATGCGCGTCTTAGTGCAAACGGCGAGAGACAGGTTTGTCTTTCCTTTTAACCTTATCACTAAAAAACTCTATAAAATGACAAATCGAACATGGATATGAAAAGGAAATTAATTAATTGTTGGTTTAACCCGTGAGGCAAATATTGAAAATAACTAACACAATAATTTTTTTCAAGGACTTTTTCACAAAATACTGGGACAAAATACCAGGAAATGTTTTGTTAATACAATGGAAGATCAGTTTGTCAATTTACTGTTCAACATCTATACATTGAATGCTAACTCTAACCGGTGAACGTCTAATTAAAGTCGTCTAACAGAATCAACCGATCTGTAATGACTTTTTGTCAGTCTTCTGTATCAGTTTACTGTTAAACACCCCGTCCCGGCTTGAGCCTCGTATTGAAACTCACGTTACGCGCGTGCGCATCGTACTAGTCACGTGAGCATCAGCTTAGCCTTAATACCTTTAGTGCTACAAAATCATAAAATGGCTGTATATGTTAAAGATCAGACGACGCCGACAAAAGATAATTAGGGTATAATGAAGTATTGCTTGATCAGTAGAATAATCATTTATTAATTAAAGATCCGACAGCAGGTGGCTCGTGCACGCGACCGAACCGAGGTGCACCGAACGGAAGACACAAATCAATGAGTCGGATATTTACGGTTATTTACGGAAATTGCATTTGGTTTTCGTACTGACTCCCTTTTTTTCGCCAGTGCAATCGCCTAGATAAAGGGATCGTAAAAGAAAACCAAGATTGGCATCTAGAGCAAAAGATTACCACCTTTCTACACTAACGTCTAGTTGAGATGCTGGCTCTGTGATTTAAGATTTATCGGAAAAGATGAACATGTTACATCTGTCTAATGACATTTTATAAAAAGCTGGTAACAATACAACATACATATATTATATGCTTTTCTTTTTTTAAATGCACTGCAGCGACTAAACGCGATGAGGTATTTGGAATTACTGGTCGTTACTAGTTACCATGTTAAATGTTATCCCACGGCCGCCCCACACACCGAAGTTACCACTTTTAACATGTTATCCCACGGCCGCCCCACACACCGAAGCTACCATTTTTAACATGTTATCCCACGGCCGCCCCACACACCGAAGTTACCACTTTTAACATGTTATCCCACGGCCGCCCCACACACCGAAGTTACCACTTTTAACATGTTATCCCACGGCCGCCCCACACACCGAAGTTACCACTTTTAACATGTTATCCCACGGCCGCCTTCGACGGATATAAATATTTGTCCTCGTTAAATATGGTGAATATGCTTATAATCATACAACACTTATAACTTTAATTTTAATAAAATGTCACTCAAGACAAGCAGAGAATCTCATCCGCTGACCCGCCTGTTTCTATATTTGTTGTTAATACTGCTAAATAAAACTGTTTAAAACCTGTCGCATTTTTAAACGAAATTAATGTCAGAAAATTAGGATTTTTTTTTGCGAATGCGGGAGCACCTCTATAAATAAAATCATCGAAATGTTATAACTATTAACATGTCTTCCTGGGGTTGAGAATGAAATTAAGTACAATTAAGAAAGTACTAGGATGCCACTTTGAAGAGGTCACACTCTACTGTCTTCAAAACTGGCAACAGATCTGCAAGTAACCCAGGTGACACATTGTCATGCCCTCTAAACCTCCTCTGGCTGCCCAGGACGTCGGATATATTTGGAACGTCTCAGGAATTCATTTTATATTTGACCAAAAATTGCGATTGACCACGATTGTCTGCTGAGGTGTCAGTTTTACCCACTTGAAATATCAACTAGTTCTTGTAATATTTATCATTAACGCCAATTTCGAAATCCCCAATTTTTATAGCAGGGCCTTATAGGAATTTGACAGCTGCTTGTTTATTCTGTGTTCATTAATAGTAATTCCAAAAGCTTAAGTTTGATATTATTTACTTAAACTGAAATGAAACATGAAGATATGTTCAAAATCGTAGAAAATACGAATATAACGTGGATTATTGCTATCAGCTACTCCATCGGTCCATCGTCACATTAATTTAGCTTGCATTTGAAAGTCTTCTGTCTCGGTAAAAGCCACAAAGCGTCTTTTCTATATATACACAGATATATGACTATAAAGGCATTATAAGAAAACAATTTCATTGGGTTATAACAGCATGAGGAATGATTTCAATAGAAATTATAATTTTACGAAGGATTTTAGTTTCAATCGTCACATGTTCGTCTTTTTATTTCTTTTGTGGGACATTTTTATCGGAACCGTAGTGAACGGGACATGCTAGGAAACGCCGCAACATTGCTGGATGTATAACTCTGTTTCACTTCCTCATTTCGCTGATCAAAAGATAAAACCCTGACCACCGGTGCTGCTTGAAAACTGCAACAATAACAAAACACGAGATTACAATTAAGAAGACATCTTCCTTGCTCCTATTCAGCGGCCGAACTCCGTACGCCGCCATCTTTTATTCCACGGTTCACTCCCGGTACCCGGGTCGTGACTATTGTCCTGGTATTTCAGACGCTCTGGTATCACAACAAAACAGCGCCCACACGATGCAGATCGCCGTAACAGAAATGAACAGAATCGATAATTATCTTCCATGTGTAAAATGTTGCTATTTGATTATTGGATCCCGACCGGGGGAGTTCAATGCACGTTTCATGTTCAATTACGGTAAAGTAAAAGCCCCTAATCAAGCATTCCTGCCATCGTTTCCCGGACACACAGACAACGTTATCCCGGTGACAATTTATTAAGTTATTGAGAACATCTGTACTACGATTGATAACAAGGAGCGACCAAGAAAATACACCGACTGTCAATTAATTTATTTTACAATATAGGTCAAACATTATATCAATTAAAGAATGTTCATTTATGTTATAAAACTATTACAAGTTTAAGAAACTGCTTTAAAACAAGTATTTTCAGTCAGATAGCATATATTGGCAAAAATAAACAATAACAGAAAGTTTTATAAAAATGCTTTACTATTGTATCAAAAACCCGTGGATTATTTCTAGTCGTTCTACCCCCAATGGAAGTATTTGACAGCTCTATCATTAAAAAATGAACAATTTCATTTTAAATGTACAGTAAAGAGTAAACAACCTTTCAACTTTCACTTGCTATTGGTTTGGCCACTAAGGACAAAAAACAAAACCGATAGAAATGCCAAAATGGTAGGCTCAGAACGTAATGTTTTTGTATGTAGATTAATTTTTATACAGACGTGAATTTTTTCATAAATTTACATGCATACATTATAACAGTTCATTCAAATTATATGAAATAAACTTTTCATTGGAAAAATGATAATTTCATATGAGATCATATGAGACCTTTAGTTTACACGTTACGCCATAGATGATAACATATTATATTCTTTTTCATTGATTTCCCGTGTTTTTGTAGATGATTTATTTGCACTGGAATTTGTTATTGCCTATTATTTATAGTATGCAAAATCGCTCATTAACCGCTTAAAGCGGTAATAAGTTTAATAGATTTGAGTTGAGTTGAGTTATGCCTCATTCTAGTATATATTCTTTGAGTTTCTGTAAATGCGGCCTCGTATGATGAACGGACACAAATAGCAGAAACAGTAAAAAACACATAAAGTATTCTAGCTGTCCTTTACTGGACAACGTGAACCCGACGACAATTCATTATTTCACTGAAAACATCTGTATAACTAGATTAAAACACGGATTGTCACGTGATTTTTCTACCTTATGTACGGAATAGTATTTTTATTAATACGTACGATAATCTATGCTTTTTCCAGAACTTGTCTTAAAATACCTTTGTTACAATCACGCTTTTTAGAACTCCACACAATTAAGCATTTAAGTTATATTTAGGATATTTTTATTACAAAAATAAATAAAAAAATAAATAAAAATAAATAAATCATGTGACAATTACAACTGCACGTCAGCAAGGTTCGCGATACAAGGACTTGACTATTCTAAAATAGACCATGAATCTTAAATTGTTCACAACCATGTGGAGAGAAAAGATGTTTGATTAAGATATTTCTTAAAGGTTTGATTTCTACATAGCTTCATGTCGTATTGCAACGAGAATGTTATTTTGTTAGACTTAAAATACTATTCCTTGGATTTCTATTATTCTTGCCAACTCAGCATATGTACCCGTATTTCGGTGTCACAATATCAAAATAATAATGCCATATCGATTTAATGTCAACAAGAAACAATAACAACAACTACTACAACAACAATAAGTCAGTTTATAATCGCTCCCCTAGGGACCTCCCACCAGAAAACTAGACTAGGGGCCGAAAGAATGGCGCCGTACTTTCAATGGTCAATTCAAACAGATTATGGGATGAAACATGCCTTTCTATAAGAGTGATTCAAACATAGAGTAAACACTGGGACATCTACGTGTACTTTCCCAGGATATGTGGTGAGTTTTGTCCGATGTTATTGTTTACTGTCTCTGAACATTACCGTCTGCTCGCTTTATTTCCGGTCAATAACGAGCAGCCGGACTTACACCGTTCGAACTCATGGCGTCATGTCGCTTAAAGGTACATATAGCAATACCAAAACGTCAGCCAAAGGATAATTCGTGGATTAGGCAATGCTTAATTTGTGGTAGTAGTGAGGTGGGGCGGGGGCGCGTGGGGGAATAAAGCATGGGTTGATATTACATTTTCAGTATGTTTTTAAAATACGAAAATAAAAGATTTACACCTCAATACTGGTATAAAACTTCAACTGATAAACTTAAAGGACGTTAATATATTAAAGTATCTTAAGACTCGTCCATGTTAAAGATGAAGCTGCAGGGATAGGAAAAAAGTGTCAATACTTAACAGTGTTTAATAATATGCATTTATTTTCAATTACACAAAAGGCGTTAGCGAACAGTTTATTTGGGCAATTATAACTACGGCGCATCCACTAACGTTTGCCGAGTCGATGTAATTAAAATAGTAAATAGAAAGTATTCAAGTGATATCAGTTAAAAACAACATCTTATAAAGATAAAGGTTAATTAAATCGAAAAATGTTCGTTCGAACCGTATATTTGAAGAGATAATGGCAGCTTTGCTAATTGATTGTGAGTAGGTGGGGTTGAACTAATACGATGACAGGATCATTGCAAAAACATAATAAGGGGTTTCACAATTTTTTAAACGCCAATCATCCTTACTTTCTTACATGTATGCAATATTTTATTACTCGCTTCGATATATACCGGGGTCTTTTGGGAATAAAACCCCACTAAAACTTCCATCTCTGCCAATTTCAAGGGCTCAGATCATACCCAAGGCACATGGCTATACATTTTACAGTATTTCAAACCACTTGCTCACAGCTTCGAACTATACAAATATAATACATGCTTAATATAAACAGAACAGAACAGAACTTTATTTCATCCAGGTATACATGGTATACAGCATGGAGATATTTAACAAAGATGATATTAAATATATATTAATATATGCAGAACATTTGCTCAGAAACAATTAAAATATCAGAATACTAGTGATATATGAAATCAACTGAATGAGGAGCAAGAGAAAGTGAAAGTGGAGGGAGGGGGGGGGGGGAAGAGAAATTATGAGACATAATCAAATGCGAAGCATGGATATGAAGAATAATTAAAAGTAGCCAAAGTAGTAAGGTCCAGTGTATAACGATGCAGGGTCCGGCTCCAGTAATTGTCGCGGGACATTCATCCGCTCAGCATGAGAGCCTTAATGTATACACTATATGGTAGATAACACTGTTAAAGCAGTCGGTAATGGAGTTAAAAGGACTAGGAAAAATCTGTTTAGCGTAAAAACCTTTTCATAACTTTCTTTATCGAAACTGGAGGGATTAATGCTCTATATGTGTAATTAAAGGCAAGGCAACTGTTCCTAGCTTGGTATTTTGTCCACGCATGCATTATGCCGTGACGGACACTGGACAATGGTCCCCAAGGGTGGAGGACGAAGCGTACAACAATTGTATTACATGAAACATATCTAAACACATACTGTCCTTGAAATGTGCTATCCGACAGTTTATCTACACCAAATGCGCGTAACAATATTTGTCCACGGTTTCTGGGAACTTCAACATAATTTCTGCATAAACTTATACCTAATTCTGAGTAACACTAGTTATATATGAGACTGTACACAGTGCGAAAAAACATACAAACTCTAAATGTTCATCCTTTCCAAATCTATAAGGCCGAAAGGTGTCTCTGCTAAAAATAGATACCGACGTCATCGCGGATGACGATATAACGCGATTAAAATAGTCTCTAGCTGACCTGGCTATGGTTCTGCTCATGCACTTGTCTTCTTCTCCATATAGATGTCAATTTCTACAATAATTTATTTTAATCATGTTTTGCTGATGTTTTTACCAGTTTCTTATTGGGAATTGGGCAATTAACTTTGGTCATGGGCAGCTGATGACCAGTCTTCCCGTATCACGTGACCTCAGATGACCAACAGGAGGTGTCACAAGGAAAAAAATAAATGATTTGTGTCATAAAGTATAATATTTTTAGTGTTTGTGGCATCAAGTCTGAAATATGGGTTGACTTGTGCGGACGAAGAGCAAAAATAAATAAATAAATAAAAAAATACGAACATAAATGAATCAATTATAGTCAGTATTTCACACAACTGTTACAGAAAACCCGGCTTAGTATGAGGCTTGGGTCGTGGAGTTAAGGATTCAGGAACCTTTTTCAAAAAAAATGTTCGTGGATGCGGGTTGCGGTGTCAAAAACACATGAAGTCATGGTTCGTTTCAGCAAACTGAGAAATAAATCGAGCGAACATGTGCTAACACGCCTTTCATGATGGTAGTATTTCAAATTCATTTAAATTTCTTTTCCCGAAGATTTATTTAATCCTTTCTTGTCTCTGTCCTAAAGACAGAATGTGATAATATGACATAAAGTATTTATAATGAACACTGTTTTCCGTTATACAAACCACATACAATTGTTCTCATCTGTAAATCATTACTATGATTTTTAAATGAAAATAAATTGCAGGGTGCGACGTGTCTTAAATAACATACTGACTGGTATAGTGCACTTTGATACCTGTGTTCGCAACTGGACCTACTTGTCACTAACGTTTGGTCGGCGAACCTTGATTTGTCATGAGTCATGGCCGTTCAAAATCAACTTCCAAACAACTTAATTATATTTGTTCATCGAGTATTCTGTTTTTCTAGGCCCAACAATAGACGAAGAACTGACCAAATTGTCTCCGATCATATCGGTATTCTGGCAATGACAGTAATGGTTTCGCTAAAGGGCACGTCTTGCTTGCGTTGGGTTTTCACGCAAAAAGGGGTCGCAATATAACGTCAATATTGACCAAACCGTCCCAAGTCACTTCGTAACGAACCACTTTACCCACATTGTCCCTCGCTTGTTCGCGTACAAGCAATGTTTTCATTAAATCGGGACATTTTTCGCTCCATTTGGGAGCTACCAAACTTAGGTAAAGGTAATGTCGACTTGGACTTCATTTGCAGCGCTTGGTACATTGTTATTCACAAGTGTTTATAATCAATGTTGACACATCACTCCGCAGTATTTTTACAACCCCACGAAGATTAAGATGTCACATCGTTATATCAGAAATAGATATATCCATTCACCGCTGGGATGAGCTTCTAAATAGCCATAATTTTAATGTTTTCAACTGAAAGTTGGATTTTCGTATTTTTCTTATATCCATTAACCTAACAATTAATAATAGCGTTTATATGAAATGGAAGTTAAGAAAAGGGAAAAAATGGAGGACATATTTTTCTCCTTTCTGTGAACCGTATAGAAATATTGATACTTGATAGTCTTACTAAATTGATCTGACACGAAGATAAGGATGGAATTAAAATATTTTTGTAATTCCTTTCATGACTAATAGAGATCAACTTATAACGTTTACACTTCAAATCATCGCTTCAAGCTAGTTTCAAAACATGTGAGTTTCGTGTATGAATGGAATTTAAAAAGTTTAATTAGTACAAAAGAGTATTGAAATGTTAAAAAAAGCAACAATGTGGTGTTTTTATGTTTTAATGAGTTGTTCGATACAAGTCATTAAAAATCATCCTATTTTTTTTCTTGAAATTAGAACTACTTTTTGTTAAGGTACCTCAATAAACAATACTTCAGCTATATATTATAACTTAAATAAGCCGTGCTATCATTATTCAATAAAACATGCAAGTGGATAAAATGGACGACGAACTTACTTTATCAACACTAACAAGTCGATGTATTTTATATCGGAAAAGACTCAAATTTTGATAATTTTCCATTTCTTTGCCGACGACTTACACATAGCTAACCAGCAAATGAAATGCATGAAAAAGATATACACACCATCAGCAGCGATGGAATATCTGCGGGGATGGAATATCAGCAGAGATGGAATATCAGCAGAGATGGAATATCTGCAGTGATGGAATATCCGCAGAGATGGAATATCTGCAGAGATGGAATATCAGCAGCGATGGAATATCAGCAGCGATGGAATATCTGCAGAGATGGAATATCCACAGAGATAGAATATCCGCAGAGATAGAATATCCGCAGAGATGGAATATCCGCAGAGATGAAATATCTGCAGAGATGGAATATCAGCAGAGATGGAATATCCGCAGAGATAGAATATCCGCAGAGATGGAATATCAGCAGCGATGGAATATCAGCAGCGATGGAATATCTGCAGAGATGGAATATCAGCAGAGATGGAATATCAGCAGAGATGGAATATCTGCAGGGATGGAATATCAGCAGAGATGGAATATCAGCAGAGATGGAATATCTGCAGTGATGGAATATCCGCAGAGATGGAATATCTGCAGAGATGGAATATCAGCAGCGATGGAATATCAGCAGCGATGGAATATCTGCAGAGATGGAATATCCGCAGAGATAGAATATCCGCAGAGATAGAATATCCGCAGAGATGGAATATCCGCAGAGATGAAATATCTGCAGAGATGGAATATCAGCAGAGATGGAATATCCGCCGAGATAGAATATCCGCAGAGATGGAATATCTGCAGAGATGGAATATCCGCAGAGATGGAATATCCGCAGAGATGGAATATCTGCAGAGATGGAATATCAGCAGCGATGGAATATCAGCAGCGATTGAATATCAGCAGAGATGGAATATCCGCAGAGATAGAATATCCGCAGCGATAGAATATCCGCAGAGATGGAATATCCGCAGAGATGAAATATCTGCAGAGATGGAACACCACCAGGGATGGAATACCACCAGAGATGGGATATCATCAGAAATGGGATATCATCAGAAATGGAATATCATCAGAAATGGGATCCCAGTTATCATTCAGTATTATTTAATTAAGTAGGAGGATAAACGAGACCCTATTCGCATTTGCTTATGTCATTGTTTCTTTTCTTTCCTGAAACACAGAGTTAGATTTTGCTTCGTTTTAGAAAAATATTTTATTTTGCGTTTTCTTTTCCCCATTTTATTTTTTTATGTTTGTTGCCTGATATACTGAATGTATTGGTCTATTGGTCCGAGCTTCACAAGCAAGTGACTCTGTAAGTAAATTAATGATGAGATTTAATATCAAGCATGTAGTAATTTTTCAAAAGCACGTTAAGACATTTTTGTACGAAGTTTTAGTTATGCTATGCCATTTTGACGCTTCTTGTTGACAACAGAAATTTGACTGAAGAATAAAACAAAAACAAAAAACAAGAAGGAAATTGTTGGACTTTGTGTAAATGCGAACGTAATTGGTATTTAACTTTAAAGGATTTAAGCAACACATGTTTTACTCCGTATTCTAAATGAATTTCTAATCTTGCAGGAAAAAATAAGCACCATAGTTTAACTTTATATCTGTTCGCTTTCACTTGATCACATTTCGATGATATCATATTAGGAGTGTACAAAATACAACAAATGACCATGAAATGGCGCTTCAATCTAATTCACTGAATCACTTGTCCCGCATATTTTCAGCCGCTAATGTATGACTTGACCGGAAATTTTTACGCAACAATTGTCAACCTATGGATGCTGAAGTGACAAAATGGAGACTATGGCGTCAATTCTGTAGGTAGCACCGGACCCGTGACTTACACCGCCGGGCAAAATGAACAATCCGCTGAATAGATGCGTCCGGGCGAGGTGTAAACTGCGGCGCTAGCTACCCGGGACCCTGCGGAGTCCGGGACAAAAATCTCGGAGACGCAACGCGAGTGATAGCGAGAGATGGCGAGATAAAGACGTTGGCTAGGTTGGTGAGAAGATCCTTTTAGTGGGTAATGATTAGCCTCATCGTTCTCATTAGACCTGGTTATGTTGATATTCTATAGTATTTCATCACCTTTGTAAGGGACCCCAATCTCCCTGCAGTAGTTTGCATTCGCAATGACACTTCATTTGAAATGGAGACGTTATAGAGATGGTCAGAACGTTTTATTTTGCGGGCTACGATCTTGTTTGGACTCGAACCCCTGTTGAGATCAGAGAGAGCCGGGTAATTGAGCACCGGTCATCGAGCAACGATGGCCAGCCAATGACCACTGAACAAGTGCGGCCTTTTACCTTTCTTGAGATGTTTGCGGTCGAGCACGTCTTTGTTGTGTCGATTGTCTCACCGGTGTCAGTTGCACAGCAGTATAAGTTATGCATCCTTCCATTGGCATTTACTTCATTGTAGCTCTCAACTGTTTGTTTGAAGATTTTGATTTTTCGCGTATTACGAACCGCATCTGAGTGTTGGTGCAATAATGATCTTTGCCGCGATGATGGGACTGGTAAAGAATGCGATGATCAAATAATCATCACTTGAGAATCTTTGATGTTTCCGCAGTGATTGATGGATGATTCAACAAACGTATTTTTCACCATCGGTTGAAAGTCAGTGGAAGGAAGCTTGAAGAAATGACGATGAAGCTGGAATGCAAGACATTGAAAGGCATGCAACTGATTTACCAGGAACTAAGAACATAATTTTGGCCTTAGGTTAAGAAAACCAGAGAGGCGTCCTTGAATGTACAGCTATATCCGCCAACTTATATCTTATCTGACCCTCACTATAGCGCACTCAACACCAAGCCAGGCCAATAATATTTATGTAAATAATATTTCTAGACAACATCTGAACATTTTGTGGCAGATACATAAATGTACCACAGATTGATGTTGGGGTCTTTATTTTAGCTACAGACGAAAGTAACAGCATGTGTAAAGCTGTAAGATGGTGGATAATTAATCAGACCACAAAAACGATATTAAAAATAACTGAAATAAAAATATTAATTTTATAAAGTTCTTTATATTGACATTAAGAAAATTGGTTTTGGCAGAAAATATTTCCAGTTTCTTTCAAAAAGGGTTCTTTTCAAAGAACATATAGTGAGTTAATTTGATAACTTAACGAGCGCACACTAATATGTAATGTTTATGGGAACTAGCAATTACAAGTTATTAGAAAAATTATAAATACATTTATTTTTTAACACACATTATATCTTTTTGCCTGTTACATGTCGAACAATGCGGCAAACAATAACGAAGTAAAAATCGCTAACGAGTACTTTTGCATATTCATAAGAAGGTCAATAGAGATTTTCAGAAATTTAAATGATGTTGATTGATGGTGATCAAATACTACAAGACACCATCACTTGTTTAAAGAGCTGATACTTGTTGATTATATATTGAGGAATGAACTTTGAAACAATTATCTATCAATCCTATAGAAGGTTTTCCTCCAAAAAAAAAAAATGAAATGACGATTAACCATAAATCATTGAAGTTATTTTCTGCGTAGATGCGTAATTTGTAGGTGCTCATTTTTGAAACCGGGTTTTAAGAAGCCAACTTCTTTTTTGCAACTTGTTGATTTTGACTAAAAAGTTCAATTCATTTTAATTAACATTGTCAATACTGTTTAAAGACGAAACCACCAATGTGCATTAGAAATTATATATACATATTAAATTCATTAGTATCGTTCTATATATAGGGCGCAATACAAGATTGGCAACTTACAACCCCTAGCCAATGAAATTTTAATTTGATTCCTGTCGCCGGGTTTGACAATGATTTAAATGATGAAGAAGTAAATAAATAAATAAATAAATAAATAAATAAATAAATAAATAAATAAATAAATAAATAAATAAAGTTACACACACAAACACACACACACACACACACACACACACACACACACAAACACACACACACACACACACACACACACACACACACACACACACACACACACACACACACACACACACACACACACACACACACATAAAAATAAACTTATATTTATAACATCAAAGACGTTCCAATTTCCGATGACGCATAGATTCGTATGGTTAATACATATTTTCTCAATGACACAACTGGAATCTCGATTATTTACATTTCTCACAACAGGTATTTGTATCTTATTGTTGTCCCTGATCACTTAAGGTAGCCACAAGAACACTCTCTTTTCATCATTATACTACTAATGACCATTATAACTATGGTGGCGTAGTAATTTACCCAGTTCCAGCATAACTGGAAATTCCTTCTAGTTCGTTAACGTAGAAGTAAAATACCCAGTCCTGGGAACGAACCCTGGCCAGCGGCACACTTCACAGAGATCTGACGGAGATTTGAGCTGCATGGGTTTATCCGTCGGCATCTTTCTGTTCCCTATCGACCACCGTTGCCGATACCTAGCCGAGCAGACAATCCGGGATTAGTTCTCCGTAATTATGTCGGAACGTCTAATTAAAGAATGTCCTAAACGCTGTGTTAATCAGATTTAGTTTTCATGATGGTATTAAGCCGGGGTTTGAATTAAGGAGGGATTTGTGTTCGAACCTTGATGAACACGAGCTGGGAGGGCGGGTGGTCGACTTTCAACACCGATGTTAGTTATGTTATGTGTGCTTTATGTTGTAAGTAACGGTATTTTGATACACTTGACAGCTAATACGGTAGTTACGGTAAGAGGCTTAGGAAAGTACACTATCAAAGGGAATGAGATTCAATCTTTTCTAATTCTGTGGACGAAACAAAGTATTAGGTTCATTGTAGAAACTAAAAGGTGTTATGGACCCAAAGCAAATTAGAAAAGATTGTAGTGGACAAGAAATAACAGTCGATAAAATAAGGCTTACACATATATACGGAAGTAATATGTAACACTAGCGAATGAAAAAAAAGCAAATGTATATATTAGCTTTAAACTTAAGTTTGAATAATAATATATTAATAATGCAATAATTTATGAAAAAAATATAAGCGGTAACCAAGTCGAAATATATTAATAAACAGAATTAAAAATACAGATAAAAAGTAAGAAATTAAATTAGCTTTTATGTTGAATTATTTACGTACTCCCATTTACTGGATAGATAATAAATTTATGAAAAAAATATAAGCGGTAACCAAGTCGAAATATATTAATAAACAGAATTAAAAATACAGATAAAAAGTAAGAAATTAAATTAGCTTTTATGTTGAATTATTTACGTACTCCCATTTACTGGATAGATAATAAAACCATAACAAATTCACGCGAAAGAAATATGGCGGAGAAATAAAAGGAATTGAAAATTGAAATCGTCTGCTAAATTAGGGCAGTGTTTGCCATGAATATGAATTTATAACGTAGGACTGCTGTTTTTTTTTTTTATATTATACCTTATAGAAGAAAAGACCGCGCATATACTTTCCTTTCACATTTTAAGTTTGTTTGACAAAAACATAAATTAATATACACAGCAGCGACCATTAGAAAATGCATTTATTTGCTTATATAAGACAATGATTTAACATGAGTTAAATTAGTTGAATTAACATCATATTAATTGTTTTAATAGTCAATATATAAATTTTTAAACAAGGGACCGCATATGCATTTTTTTTAATATTAACTTTTTATACATCTGGCTATAAGAAAATAAAAAGTGTTAAGTCGAAACAAAAAGAAGGATCATAAAGTATGTGTTAATTTTAAAGTTAAGTCTTTGCACGAGTTTAGGCTCGGTGAATGGAGATGCCAAAATCCTGAACTCGTAAACAGACGGATAGCTTATTAAATTCAACGCATCCATTACACATAAATTATACGATCATTTTGACACAATTAATAAACTCTTTAAATGAACTGCTTCTATTTTCAAACTGTCGATAATAATAAGAGACAAGAAGACTAGAAAGACAAGCTTACAATGTCAACAGCTTAATAACACACCCGTAACAGTAATTACATAGCTAGGAAAAGATTCTAAATTCATTTCCCGCCCAAAACCTGTTTAATCTTTTCTACGCGTGTTGCAGAAGTCAAATTTTGTCGTGAACTTTAATTTAACCAGATATTTAATAACACGGAATTAGCAGAAGAACATTTTAATGGTATCTTGTGTATTGTTCAATTTACATTTCGTCGGCCATATTTTACCGTTTGGTGATCTGGCGAACGAGGCTCTGTCGTCTGCGTGTGACACTGACTAGTGTGCTTGACTAATTGAGATGATGCCAACACTGTTCAGCTGTAAAACTTTGACTCGTTGTCATTCCTGATTCCAAACGATGATTATAAATTCCGTCGGGCCCGTTTCAGAGTCATATCTCAATCGTAAAAGGGATGGGTTAGCCACACTGACATGAGTGGAGAGAAGAGGATGACGTTATATGATTCCTCTCGCCCCAGGCTCGAGAAACCCGTGCCACAGCCTCCAACGTCTATAATTAAGGACACTGTCGCAATATTTTTGTTAGGAATTGATAATTTCCGACAAGCAATATTACCGGCTAATTAGTTTTATGAGATATGATAAAAGCACAGAGTCAACCGTTTGAATAAGAGTAACATGGAATCGCCGATAGGACCTGTCGCCAGCCATACGCACACTGTCGTCTGCGAAGACACGCACGTGCTCTTCAGATTTGTTCGCGTGGGTTTACGCATGCGCAATAAAAGGCCGTAACGAAGCATCACGGCACGTGGCGTTTGGGTGTTAATCGGATTGAAAAGTTGACAAAACAAAAAGGAGACAGGAAACTTTCTTTTAGAAAGGTTGTCAAGAAAGTTTTAAACGATTTGACGGCGGGACTTGTGCCCGTGGCTGCGGTTGGAGTCCCCTGTAGTGATGGCTTTGGAGGGTCCTCGTCGGGATGGTCGGCCTCGGGACTGTACTGGTCACTCGTCACACCATCTGCGTAGGAATATGTTTATTTAAAATTTCTTTTTGTGTGTTTTATTGTTACTTTTAAGATAATAAACATGCTATAATGTTTTCCAGTTGTCAAAGGTGTAATTCCTTTTGTGTTAGAATCAATATAACAACACATAATTTGTATACAATAGATCTATTGCACGTGCATAATGACGACCTAGAAAAATGCAGAGCTAGCCAATTTACTATGGCGTAAAATAAAACAAAAGACAATAATACAATAATAAAAATAATACAAATACAAAAAAATGGTTACTTTAATGGTATCGTGAACAAAACCTGAATTTCATATCAGTAAAATAACGACTTAAATTTGTTTCTAAAATAAAATTATACAAATATTGTTTCAATGTACTTATGAGGCTCGCCAAGATGGTCGTCTATAAGGTTTTGACTGATCACTCGCAGCACCATCTGGCTCGACGTGACTGACAACAACTTCCTTTTATTTTCTAGAATTGTTAAACGCATTGAAGAGCTTTTAAATGTTTACGTTCTACTCTTAAAGTTAATTGACAAGTCTAAGGGTAAACTGAAAAAAATGAATAAAGAAAGAAATCACGTGGTGTGCCACACACTCACAAGCAGTCTAAAAAGAATACACGTGACTTGCAAGTGGACAAGTGGCATAGACAACACATTAAGGTTTGTTTTCAATAAGTTCCTTTCCTAAATATAATTAAAAAAAGCATACGCGATGTTGACTATGGTAGAATGTCTTTCGCCACCTGATAAATAATAGTTTTAATGAAATTTTAATAAATTATTCGTAGATAACAGCAGTGTGGTGGCAAAATAAAGCACTAATTCGACAAATATTCTGTCCAGCAGGGATTGAACCGGGGCTAGTGTGCCTGCCCCACACACCCCCACCCCCACCCCACCCCCACCCCCACCCCCAACCAACCAGATAAAAGGGTAGAGTTGTGAAAACACATACATGGAAGCTTGAAAAATATTAAAAATTAAACTTGAAGTAAATATTTATTTTTTAAGTAAATTTTGTCTGTTGACTGCGTAGGTCGAAGTTAGGGCCCCTATTGTGTATACATATCTAGTATATACTGCGAATAGAGCTTGATTCATACCCCCCCTCCAACCAAAATTTTCCGGATCCGCCCCTGCCGTCAAGATATTTTTATCAGGTATGATGATAACTGTGTGTACGTTCACGTTTCCAGATATCTAACGCGGAAGTCTTATGTGATTTTCATGGAAACTGAATTAGGTGGTGGCGGGAATATGGCACCATAGTTGACTAAAAAATATATTGATAGTTTTTAATGCATCACAGCCTCCATTTCGGTTATTGCAGCAACCTCCAGCTGTTTTGGTGGAAGTAAACCCCAGGCAAATGACCGAATTGAACCACCGGCGCACCGCATGTCAGCTGGAAGACTTAACCACATCTTAGTTTTGAAATGTGTTGTAAGTGTGAATTGCAGTGCACTTTAACTTAATACAAGTAAACGCAATACACACACTGTTCAACAAGTGAGGTGATAGGATATATAACAAACTGAATATTTTGTTGAAAGCCGTTATAACATAAATGTTTTATTGTTCCTTGTCAAAACAATGCACTGCGGTAATAAAACTTACCTGTTTTTAAACATAACAACATATGTAGCTAGTCTACGTGTATAACACGCAAAATAAGCAGGTCGAGATTTAGTTTCTGGCTGTGAGTAATACATGTCCCGTGAAAGACAATTCTGTCGAATCCATTTAATTAAGACAAGCTTACGACATCGCACAACGTAGGCTGTTACTGAGGTAAACCCGCATATGATTAACAAGAAAAACAAGCAAAAAAAATATATATATATTGAAAAAAGGTAAATTAAGATGGCATTAAATTGTTTACGACATCGACATATTCCGATAATTAATGTAATTTGATTTTTATTTCGCACGCGTATGATTCAAAATTACTCACCGCATTGGTTTTAACCTGTTAACAAATTAGTATACATGCGTTAGCACGTGCGCACGTTGACTTCTAGCGACCTGTCATGATGCTGGTGGGGAGTTCCGATACGATCCAAACATCCATGTGATAATTAGCCTGAACACCGGTCCAACTATGGCCTCGGGTTAAAGCAGCTTCCGATATGGGAATTCGTATGAACCGACGTTCCCACATTGTCATAAATTGTACAATTAATCCATCAACTTACTACTTCCTTTTTATGATTAAAATCTTTCTCGACTGGTATTCTGTAATTAACAATTTTCCGCATTGCGACTCGAGTGTGCTTAGACAAAATTTAGTTCACAGTCCGCACGATATGATGACATCACAAAACATCTTTTCATTGTCGCCATTAAATAAGAAACTGATTAAATCCGAGGTAATTGCAATTAAATTAGCAAAACGAAGTCGTTACTAAAAGGTTTATTAAGCCTTGTACGATGTTATTTGGCATAATTTTGAAGCATTTATTTCTAATTAGCTGGTAACAAAACGAAATGATGCTTTATGTTTACGTAGAAACGTGAACAAGAATATCCGCCATTTTTATTCACGTGCTGTTCAATTAAAAGCAATTCAACGCGTATCAGGTTTTTTCTTTGGCATAAGTTTAACTGATCATTCAGCGTAATACATATTTTTCCAGCTGTGCGCGTTAATATATCTTTAGTTATAGATCTTCAGTAAAATCACTTTGATAACAAATTTGCCAGAGCCTTTGCTTTTAGACGTTCACTGCTTCCATTTAATAAATTTGTTGTATGTTTCAAAAAGTTTAAGTCACAAAAATTAAAACACAATTTTTTTTTGAATAGGTACGATTATTTACATGCAGATAGGTTTAATTTCCTTTCTACCTTTTTGAATCAAGTTTGTTATTTTTTTTTTAAATGTATCACCGTGTTTCGTTTGGTGTATTCTTGGCTTCTTGCACAAAGATGACAGGAAAAAAATCTAATTCAAATGAATTTTGGCGAAAAAAAATATTTCTTACTTTTAACACTTATAGCTTGAGCCAAAGACAGACAGCAGTCAGGGTAAAATTCAGATACAAATAATTTTAATTTAGTATTTGTCGGTTAAATTTGACATTGTTTCTCCGAATGACTACTTGGATAAATAAATAAACATGTAGCTAAAGGAACAACAGAAACATTCCGACGGGTTTGAAAACCAGTTCCAGTGACACTGTGCGGAAAAGGGCTGCATGATTGGATCTGTAAGCCATTAATCGAAATTTCAAAGTTAGTTTAAACGTAGCTCAGATAAAACTCTTTGTCACGTTTATCTGGGTTGATACTATTTGTATTTAATTATAATTTTAAACGAATTTTTATTCATTTACAAGAAGTATAGTGTTAGTAAACGTGTAGCATTAATCAGTCTATGCAACATAACGTCTTTGCTATCTTGCAAAGGACATTCCTATTTAAAATAAGCAATACAAAGTATGCAACAAGTTTTGTCAAACTTTATTTTGCCGCTTTCATACAACGTGAGTTTAATGATTTTTTTCTCAGAGTTAGTTAGCTGTTTTTTATAGTGCTATAATTATTTATATTATTTATTAGCTGTTAAAAAACACATACCGGGAGCGTGTATAAATTTCTTCAATTGAACACGCAGTGTCTTACACCGTTTCCGGTTGACCGTCCCGGTGTCTTGGATAAACAACTTCATGAAACAATGCTGCTTATTATACAGTCTTTCTATGTTTGATACAAAAATAACCACAGCGTTGCACTTGCACCTGACAGCGTTGCACCTGAGTGATAAAAATGTCTTTTTGGTGTTTAGTATGATAAATACTATATTTGGACACGGTATTGTTCCAGCAGCTCTCTGGCGCACCGGTAACGTTTCTCGTGACAGCGTGTGTTATTAAAATGTTTAAAATTTAGTTCTAAAAAGACGTATACCGACAAAATTGTACTGGCTTTTTAAGTGTGGTGTCTGACAGTCTACCTTCAGCTAACAAATGTAACAATATTTTACCAATGCCTTGCGGAAATATGAGCATAATTATGGCATAAACTCATACTTCAGTCCAAGTAAAGACGGGGTTGAATACAACCTATATTGCTAGACAGTACATTTTGCAAAAAATAGCACTACAGTGATCTCTGTCAAAAATAGATATCGACGTCAGAGCGGATTAGTCGGATGACGATGTAACGGGATCTCAAAAGTAAGTTGCCACGTGGTTTTCTTAGTTTAAAAATAGCTTTCTCTGTTACATGGCTCAGATAGGAAACACCTTTTTGCATTGACGAGTGGGATTTATGCTTCGCTGTCCACACAGGGCTAGCCATCAATAAACAGCATGTTGCATGACATTTTCATGTAACAACGACTTATTTGGTTATTTCAGAAATCATATTTGGTCTAAACTGTCGGATACCATCTTTAAATGAACAGGTTGGTATATATTTGACACGGCTGGCATCCACTAGCTCTCCGGCGCACCGTTGACCTGCCGCCGACCGCAGAAGGATTGGCAAAGCCTTTCCTGTGACAGCGTGTCGGACCTCACGGTGGGGACAGTTTCAAACTTAATAAGAAAATTTGCATGCTGATCGACAGTGCATCGCAAACGGAACCATGTCAGGTATTGAAAACGTATGTCAATATTTCAATGCGGATAAATCAGCACCGAAGTGGGTTGGAAACATACGCCGTGGCTAGCCGTCCCTCTATAGTGTGTCCACATCAAACGGGTGGACACATTAAATGTAAAATAGGCAATGAAGCACTTTGAAAAAATAATTTTTAGGGACGTTGATTGACAATTGCAGATTGTTGCTTATTGTGTCGTGGATGCAAATGAATAAATTAATCGAGATATTAATTTTGAGATGGACAGCTTTGAAAAGGTTGAAGTACGCCTAATAAAACCGAACTGTGCATACAGGAATTAAAGTCGCGTAAATATGATAATAAGTCCACTGACGGGTAGTGAACATAGTAAATCCAATCATAAGGCTGCAAGAAGCACATTTATGTTTTGTTCGCACCATTAAGAAGGGCAAAGGGATCATGTTAAGAACACGCTCCATCGTTCAAGATGGCCCGTGATGATGTTTATTGGCTTGGCCTCGGGACCCGTCTAGCATGTTGCAGAAAAAAGCAACCCATTGTGATTTGATAAAAAAAACTTATTTATTTATATTCGATTGGGAAACAAGTTCTTTCAACTGTTATTAATCAATCTAGACTGGCCACTTCCTGGGTAGAACCAGTACTCAGATAATTAATACATGAAGTAATGAGCAGTTAATTGTATTGCTCAAGAAATAACATCGGGTGGTAGGTTTCGGGGTTCTGAACTGGGTCCCTCCGGGACACTAACGTCTTAACCACTAGACAAAGAACAGACGCCCAAACCCTAACCCGCTGATTTAATAACCATATATGAAATATTACTGATAATAATATTGAACTTTAAAACAGTTTATGAATTTTGACATAATTTTCATGCCTTGGAATGAAATTATCATGTTGAGCAGGGGCGAATCCAGAAAATTTCGGTGGGGGTGGGTGGTGGTATGAATCAAGATCCATTTTTACGCACTAAATACTAGTTACATATATATACACAGTTAGGAACCCTAACTTCGACCTAAGCAGTCAACAGACAAAATTTACTTGAGAAGTTTAGTATTTTATTAGTTTAGCTTTCATATATGTGTTTTTACAACTCTACTCTTTTACCTGGTTGGTGAGGCAATGCACCGCCACCACCCACCCCAACCCCCGGCTCCATCCCCGATGTTGAGCTACACTAAAAGTGCCGTTTTTATACCTGATTTTTTTGTCTTTTGATTAACTTTTTCTCTTAATCATCAAGGAACAGCGATATTTATTGAACGAGCGAGAGTACAATAACTTCCATATTAAGATATGGTTTTGACAAATAACATGCATCTCAATGTCACTGTTTAAAAATCATTGTGTGTAACGTCAAACAAATAATTAACAATTAAAGGTGGTATACAACAATATTCATCAGGACCCTTTAACAACAATGTATTTGGTTGTTAGAAAAACAACAACTTTGGTCCAAACTGTTGACTTTCACCTTTAAAGCTAGCCCAATCAGATTTGGCTCAAACGATTGATTAAATGCATGATATTTTGTAATGTACCGGAATATTCAAGACTTTTGGATTGCCGATAACAGAAAAGGCACGAAACATTTCCTTAAATGGGTTGTTATGATCTCCAGATTCAACAAAAATAAATCGCAAAAACTTAGCTTTTTTTTAAGAATTTAGCTTTGTATTTTTCTTCGTAGAATAAAACACACACACGTTCAAACGGACATTACTTTCATATTTAAAGATTAACCGACACATATTCAATAGAAATCAGAAACATACTTTAATATTTTTACAGTAATTAACTCTAGTTAGATATTTTAAATTTTAATACCATTCTCTCTACCCACCCACCCCCGACCTCAAACCCACTCCTCATTATACAGTTAATACATCACTGTGATAGCCGTAAAGAAAAGAAAGCAAAGTTCAGCAAACCAAGTGAAATGGGAAAACCAGTACACTTTGTAACTATCTGAATACTAAGTTATGCATCTTATGAAAAAAAAAAATGGGATAGACCCAATCAAATATTTCCACCACGATGTTCCGCGTGGTTTGGTATGTTTGAACTGCCAAAGGTACCCCAGTCAACTGTACCTGTATGACTCGCATCTCTCAGCGAGTTTTTAAACCATCAAACAAACATCTTGCCACCAACATAGAAGAAAGTGTTGAACGATCATAGAAGGTATGCATAAATTAATTCCTTTGATTCACCTATTGGAATCTTTCATATTGCAAATACTGCTATTGGTTTTTTAATTAGTATGATATTTGTGCCACTATAAATGTGGGTTATTGATTATGTCCGTTTTTAAATTCAAACATTTGCTTTGGTTTAACAAAAAAAAACAAACCCAAACTTTCCGGAAACAGAGACTGTGTGTGCGGTATTGTCAAGTGTACATGCCAGGCAGCCTCAGTCTTGGCAGCAATATGTGATATTATTCTTAAAAAATCTGTGACTATTTTCATAATGGGCATAATAGATTCACCAACTCTCTGATTGGTTGCATTTAAACATTTTAAAAGTATTACCAATACTAAGTTTGGGTGTGTGGTCTAATTTCCAAATTTCAACTGGACTGCTGTCCATCGGTGGTTCTTCCCAGACATTTTTCTGGTGTCTTCAAAATTGGTCACTGGGATGTATTTTTAAAAGAAAATATTTCATGGACACTTAAAATGCTAGGAAAGCAGGATTTTTGTTTTTGCTTTAAATGATGTGTTTTGTATGACATATATATAAAAATAAAACCACAGTATAGTAAAATAATTGAAAAAAGCTTAGGATAAATAAGTAATTTAGAAGGGATTGATAAACAACAAAAACACACAAAAAACATTAAAGTTTAGTGTCAATAAAACAATGTTTTTCTTGTCAAAATAAGCAATTATAATTATAGCAGCAATTAAAATACAAGGATCATAAGAAGCATTTGAATGAGGTAATACATGACATTCATGAAAGGTTAAGGTCATATTAACTTATCCTTGACCTTTGACTTAATAATCAAGTCAAGGTCAACGTCTTTTCAAAATATATATTTCTCTAACCAACGACCTCAAAACTGTATAAAGTCAAGGTAATTTCAATGTATCATTAACCTTTGAATGCCATCTGTAAAGTCAAGGTCGTTTCCACATATCATTGACCTCAAACTGTACACCAAACATATATTTGACATTTGACCTCAAACTGTACACCAAACATATATTTGACATTTGACCTCAAACTGTACACCAAACATATATTTGACATTTGACCTCAAACTCTGAAAGGCAACGATGAAACAAACATGACCATGAGTTGTGGACAGAGACAGGTATAACAAAGTTGGCAAAAAAATAAGAACAAAAATTGTTTAAACCCCAATTCAACTAATTATAAAACAACTTGATAATGTTCATGTGGTGATACAACTTTTTCAAAAATGAAAAAGGAAACTGACGAGGGTTTACCTCAAATCAAGTATAAAGCAAAATTCCTAAATTATCAATTAATGATAAATAAGTTTTTTTCTAGAATTTTATTTTGAACTTTTTGTCTGAACAACTAGCATATAAGTTCTTGATAGTTTTCTTGAAACCAAGTGATAAAAGTAATCATGTGTATTGCAAGGAACTGAGCAGCAATAAGTGCAGATCTTAATCAGACAGCTTTATATATGTGCTAGTTAATCATGTGTCCCAATTTTTTTTCCAGGGTCAGGTCATTTTGAGCTTACCAGTTAAACAGCTTTGAGTCATTACCAAATTTTATAAGAAGTAAATTTGCGCTTACATATGCACCTTGTGACTACAGACTCAGTATGGGACAAATCCTAGCCATTTAGATCATCATTCAGATGAGTGATCTGAATCATCGATAATTGCCTGATCAATTAGTAATTACCTGATCATTTAATATTTGTTTGATCGTTTAATATTTTTCTGATAAATTATAACTTGCCTAATCAATTAATGTTTTTAAGATCAATTATTATTTTCTTAATTATTTACTATTTTCCATATCAAATGACTTTTTACCTCATCAAGGAATATTTACCTGATCATTATTTTCCTAAATGATTGTTATTTGCCTGATTATTTAATAATTTCCTGGTAATTTATTTTGCCGATTAATTGATTTTTGTCTTATAAATTGATACTGGCATTATCAAATTTACATTTGCCAGAGAAATATATATTTAGAACGAATCAGGTTAAGAATTAATTTAGATTAAGTATGAATGTATATACAAAGATATAATAAAGCAGAATGAAGAAAAAAGCATTTTTAATTGATGGAGCATACATGTACTAGCGGTAATGGAAAAGGTAGAGTACTGGATTATAATTTAGAGGAAAATATAAATAATATAATAAAGTATGTTAAAAAAAACAAAAAAAAAGGAAAAGTAAACAACATATACAATTTTCAAGTTCATTCTGTCTTTCAAACTGTTTCAGGTTTATCAGAAATTGTTTCTTCCATATGTCACGGAAAAAAACAACAAATAAAAATAAATAACATCGAAACTGTTGTTTTATAAAAAGGCAAGAAAATATTGAAGGAAACATATATTTCACAAAAAAAAAAACCCATATCTATCAAGATAATTGGAAAAATAAAATAAGAAAATGAACACAGATAGATTGTGGAAGAACATGATGATTGAGAAACAATTAATGTTTATACAAATGATTAGGAAGATTAATGTTTGAACAAAATAACTGATACAAAGATGGTTAACATATTTTACAACAACTTAGAGAAGCTATTAATTTCAAATAAAAAAAAACTAAAACAATTCATTGCTATTAATTACTAATAATTATGTTTATAATTAATTATAGTTTTTGATGTAGAAATATTTATATGAAAACTGAATTTTTCTTGCAAAAACAGAAGTTAGTACTGTAAACATAATAAGGTAAAAATGATATTACAAATGAATCTACAGGCTCAAGGCCGATATCTATGATATCTTGTATTTAAGATTATAAATATGTCAGTGGTCATGATATTAATTTTGAGACAGAATAATTAGGGACCTAAAACCACACCGGTCTTATAATCAACCAATCTAACAAAAAGAATTATATGTATATCGGTACTATAATTTTATTATTAAAAATATGACTTACATTGTATTATACTACTATCTTTCACATGAAACTGTTGAAATAAAATAAAACTTTTCGGTATACAACTCTAAATTAAGAGGTGTAACATTTAAAATTTAACTAGTTTTTTTTACTGTTTATCTGAGTGTGATGTTGAATTCTTGAAAAAACTGTAATTTGCTTAACCATGCACAGAACTAAAAATGATTACTTAAACACAATGATTAAAAGTATATAAATATCACGGCATGTTCATAGCAAACAAAAAGTACAAAAAAGCATCATTAACTAAATACATAACAACATAGTATTGATTAACAATATTAGCAGTGACTTACTACAACACAATATTCTAACAACAAAAAATCCAACAATATTGCACATATTCATTTCAATGGTTATTTAAGTAAAGCACAAATATCACTTCGATCAAATGGTTAACATGGATTCAAAAAAATGAAAGTGAAGAGAATCAACCATGCGCCAAACACTAACACATACCTTCTGAAACAAACACATACACTAACACATACCTTCTGAAACAAACATACACAATAATACATACCCTCTGAAACAAACACATACACTAACACATACCTTATGAAACAAACACATACACTAACATACACCTTCTGAAACAAACACATACACTAACACTCAGACCAAGTTAATAAATTCCTTCATTTATATGTTCCAGTCACAGGTTTCCTCGAAAAACAATACACACAAACTCTGACATGTACACACACTCAAACACAAACACCGATATGTACACACACTCAAAAACATAAAAAGATATGCACATACATAACATCAGCATAATGTTCTTATTTCAGACAGTATTACACACACATGTACATGGAACCATGCACAGCAAATTAACATTGCACATGCATATAATTCCAATAGCTTTTATTAATCTCATTCATCCTTTGAAAGCAAGAAAGCTCGCCTACACACAAATTTAAAATGAACTTTTATACGCCCTATGATATACTGTGTACTTCCTGTGGCAACTAAAAAAAATATCCAAATTAGTTTTGATTATTTCAGTAATACCTACCAATAACTAATGAATTTTGAAAAATCACCTGACTTAGTTGTTTTTCTTTAAAACAAATAAAATGATTTTAATAAATATATGTTCAATATGTAATAAAAGATTTAAGACTGAACCAGCCAACACATAAACCTTTAGTCATTCAGATTTTGCTAATGATTGTGAATGGTTTGTAAAGGCGTAAAATGGTGTATACATGCAGGAAAGGGTTAAGTTGACCAAAGCCAAGAAAGAGACACCACTGAATGGCCCAATCTTTCTTCTTTATTTTATCAACAATTCATCTCAATGAGAGGTGTAGTATACATACATATGAACCTTTTCTGAGGCGAAACTGGGTGATTTTCAATTGCAAAGTGGGATATTTGTTATTTTCATATGAACAAAATTATCTGTTTCAAAGTAGAGATTTTTGAAAATGTGCAAAACACCCCTTATTTTAAAATAATTTTGAACCCTTAAAACAGGGAGCCTCCCTCAAAATGCAAAAGAGTTCATACAGCAAGAACAGACTGTGACTAAGGAGTTTTGCAGTTAATATTTTCCCTTTAATAATATAATGTTCTTATCTTGATACTTTTTGTTGAGAAATTATTATTTATAGATATTGAGAATCATAAAAAGATAAAGATTTAGTTTTGTTTTTTTAAATACAAGGTAATGACCAATTATGGTCTTTCTAGCGATGTCCAGCTATTTTGGTGGAGAAACCCCAGACAAATGTCAGTAGAATCACAGATGCACTGCAGTTAAGCAGACAGACCTTTCCACATTCATTTTGTTTATTCAGTTTATCATACCACCAACAGTATTTCAGTTATCTGGAGACGGTGTCCATTTAAAGCAGATATAGTGCTGACTTGACCGTGTATAGCATGCCATGAACACCAGGCATGATACCACACCCAGTCACATCATCCTGAAACCGGGCCAACCAGTCGTGGAACTACCCTGTATTTGCTTGAGCATTAGCAAGGGAGCTATAGCACTACCATTTTTGACGACTTTGGTATGTGGCCAGGGATCAAACCTGGGGCATCCTGTACCTGGAGCTGATGCTCTACCAATTGTGGTACAAGGTCCGGTCCCCACATTCAGTCCTAAGTAGTTGGAGGAATTTCAAGTCAGTGGCTCTTTCACTACTCCATGGGTGCCCAAAACTTTAAGAGTTAGCTTGATGTGTTAACATAGAGAAAAACCTTTTTGTAACATTCACAGTTATAGGAAAAGCTATTATAAATAATGATTAAAATTAACAAATTATTGATTTTTTGCATGTAAAAGTGATCTAACTTAAGTGCACTTAAGCACATGTGGGTTAGTCTACAAAAAACAGAAACAAAAAACGTTATCCAATAATTAACACACATTTAACATCTACAACATAAACATACAATGAATGGTTCTATTAACATAAACTGTATTATGCTGACTGTTTTACAAACATATCAAATTTTAATTTGGTTTTAAAGAATAGATTTTTCTTATCATGGTTAACAGATAGTTGGCAAATGGGTTATCTCTTTCAACATAGAGATGTTTTTGTTTGTTTTATAAATTAAATGACACAGTAGACTTAATTTTCCTATATGATTTTGTTGATCAGGATCTGTTCTGTTGAACATTTAATGCATTTGATCATCATGCAAATTGGTTGTGCTGATCTACATTATAGGGTAAAATGTGATTCACCTGTAAAGTTACAAGTGCTTTTTACCTAGAATTTAAGACAACATGCATTTATATATCATGTGTTATGTTTTTTAGTCAACTCGTTTCCATGACAATGTACACTACAATTGTACATTGATACATATATTCTATCTCCATCATAACTCAATACAGACAACATGTTTCCAGAGCAGCATGTGCTAAGGTTTTTTAAGTTACAAAGTGGTGTTGCCATGGTTAAGAGATAAGGGGAGTAGTTTCCATGACCATGTGTCCTTGGTTTCCATGGAAACATTTGTGCCATGGTGTCAGTGTCTTGATACTGGTTTCCATGGTAATGTGCATTCTTGCTTTCATGGAACAGTCTTCACTGTTTCTATAATAATGTGTACTTAGATTTCCATGAATATAAGATTTTGTTGCCATGGTTACTGGATACAGCAGCTTTTCTCATCATTAAGAACGCCTCCTTCAGTGATGCGACGATCCAGCCTCTCCTCATCATCAATTCTGAAGATAGAAATAAAATAAAATTATATATGTAATTACATACATATCCTGACGTACCCTAAATTCTACGATGAGTTGTTTTAATTGGCAATACCAGATTTTGTGAGTTGTCAAAGGTCATGGTGGGTGGTATTTTACACACAATAAATATTTCAGACGCATGTCTCCTTTCTTTCGAAGAAAACGGATATAAGAATATACGAATATTTGCTCCAATGTGAAGGTGTTGAATCATGGGGACACATTTTTGTGTCCATTTTGTTATGTGGTATAAACCTCATTTAATGATGAAATAACTATGCAACTGTATATAAGTTTCGTGTTTTTATCAACTAGTTACAAAAGTTTGATTTTCAGATGTTATTGACACGTTTTGCTCACCATACAATATTCACTGTGATGTTTTTTTTCAACCAGCCAATCAAAACCGCCAAATTTGAGGTACGTTTCAAAATCGAGGCAAGTATTGTATGCAGCCCTATTTGTTTGCCATAGAAATCTACTGTTATGTGTTTTAATCACACTGTAGAACAGGAGAAGGTTAAAACTCTGACTTACACAGCTTTTTCTCGTAGATTAAGCTCAATTCTATAAGCGTCAGAGACAAACGTCCTTATACCGCTGAAATAAGGTTACACCAGGATATATGGTTTGCGAATCAACGATCAGTTATTTAGAAATGAATAGATGAAAACATCCACTCTAAAGGTTTATATCTAATTGCTTTTATTTCTAAGATATTAGAACATCGATTAGGACATAGTTTTAACATACTCATTACCTCACACTATCAGTATTGTTTACATTTCACTGTAAAATTTTAATGCAACAAAATTTTGATAATGGTGTATAACGGTAAGGTAGCGTAACATTTTTCTCCATTAGCATTCATCTGGAAGACAACGTTTTAGCGGGATAAAACATTAAAGCTTGAATCATAGAAAACTAGCATGTATTGATTAATGTATGTTTTATCTAAATTAATAGATATTGTATTTTTTTTAATAAATAGATACTGTTGTATTATTTGTTTAAATTAAAAGATACTGCTGTATTTTTTTAAATTAAAAGATTTTGTTGTATTTTTTAAATAGATACTATTGTAGTATTGAAATTTATAAAACCTGTTGTATTATTATTTTTTAATTGATAGCTTCTCTTGGATTATTGGGATTATTAGATGCTGTTGTATTGTTTAAACTAATAGATACTGTTGTATTATTTAAAATATAGATACTGTTGCATTATTTAAATTAGTAGATACTGTTGCATTATTTAAATTAATAGATACTGTTGCATTATTTAAATTAATAGATACTGTTGTATTATTTAAATTAGTAGATACTGTTGTATTATTTAAATTAATAGATACTGTTGCATTATTTAAATTAATAGATACTGTTGCATTTTTTAAATTAGTAGATACTGTTGCATTATTTAAATTAACAGATACTGTTGTATTATTTAAATTAACAGATACTGTTGAAATTTTAACTCCAATCAAAAATATACCTTAAGAGTTGATAAATTAAGACTATGGATCAAAGTGGCCAGGTTTCTATCCCCACAGATCACTAGATGGTGGTTCTTTAGCAATGTGCTTTTTTTTACTGCAAATTATTCCAGAGAGTTACTCCACGTGTTCTGGTTCTACCCAGTTATCCGGCATACATGTGGGATAAATTTAAGTTAATAACATGCTTTCCCAATTAAATACAAAAATTTTATACTGCCTAGTTTTAGATAAAGGCATGTTTTACCTTTTGGACAATAAAACTATTGTAGTGAAGACACTACTCTAAATGATAAAATCAGCATCTGACTTGACCCAAAGTTGCAGGCTTGTTGCAAGTTCAATTTGGCTTAATCCTTTGTCATTTTCAAAGGGTATACAGCAGGAAATACAAAAAAATTGGTGTACTCGGTGGTAGAATATACACTGCTTAGATTTAACAAAAAAATGTTGTTTTTTTCCTCTGTTTTATCTTTGATGTGTTATCAACTATTACAGCAGTAATAATGCTTATCATACTGTCTAAAATTGAAGGTCAAAATTTAGTGAAAAACAGGACATAGTTTCATGTGTGCTTTTTTAAATGATACTGACATCAATAAGGCATAGTGTAGCATATTTATTTTTTGTCTTAAATGATGCATGTTCTTGTTAAAATTGACAATGAGTTCCTATACAGAGGCTGTCCTAAAGACAGAGAAACGAGAAGTTAACAAAGCAGGTCACGCCAAGTATCATTTTTATTTCTTTTTCACCATGGTCATTGCTGCCTTCTTTCGAAAACATTTGGCCTCATAAACTAACAAGTTAACAGTGAACACAACATGAAGACAATAAACTAAGAGCTAGAAACCTGGCGAAATTTGTGCCCATAAACTAACCACTGAACAAAACAACAGACAATAAACCAACAGCTAGAAACCTGCTCGCATTATTGGCCGTGCCATAAAAGCGGAGATTTTATGTGTTCAGCAATGGAGTTAGCTCCTCCCTCTGATTATGGATAATTATTGAGGGCAGCCTTGGGAGTGTGCATTGAAGCTGCAGCATGCACTCTTTACAGCCAAGAGACGAAAGTCTATGATATATGATGGGTCAAAGGCACACGGCAAAATGTGCACAAACCGCCCTCCATCATCTGAACGGCACTCCATCATCGGTTCTTGGGAATCCTACACTGTAGGAGTAAGATGGATGAAGTAAAGACTCCAATAATAGTTGTAGGGAATTATTTACACTGAAGGAGCAACATGGATAGAAAAATGTACCAACATTCAGGAAAGCAGTGCCTACAGAGTTATAATCAGCAGCATCATAGACATACATGTATTCAATCATCAATATCATCAGTAGCAATACTGTTACTGTCAGCAGCAGCAGTAACAGCAGTATCAGCATTATAAACCATCACAATCATTATCCTGCTCCTCCAATTTCATATTTTCATCCAATTCATCATCTCCATCATCACCATATTAACTAAATCTTATTTTCACCAAAACCTTACTTATTTTGCTTCTTCTCCCATTCCTCCTCCTCCTCCTCCTCATCATCATCAACAGCAGCAGTAGGAATTGTAACAACAGCAAATGTCAGCCATACCAAATACTATAACTGATACAGATCTACCGGTATATACAAATCTGTTGCGAGTATAGCATAGCTACTGTAGACATTTGATGTTTGTGGAAGCAGCCAATGAAATGATTACAACGTGTTGCCATGGAGACAAGAGGGGAGTGTTTACAATCTGACGGATACATGCTCATGTCTGATGTACTATTTTGGTTTCTGTTAAACTAGAATTTGATATATTAGTTCAGGCAGGGGTAGGAGAAAAAAGTACATTTATTATGTATCAACATGAAATAGAAAGACAGAAGGCAAGAGAAAGAGACTGAAAATCTTCAAAATGAGGATTTAATAATTTGATAAAAATAAATGAAATATGTTTTGTTTTCAATTAGGGTAAACATATATTTCTCCATTATATATTAAGGAGAAAAGGTAAAAAAATGTACTTTTATGTATTAATAATATTGCAAATTTCAGACAAGAATATTATTTTTTTAAAGATAAGATGTGATTCATAATGTTCAAGAGAAATTCATATAAAACTTCCATTGTAGCTCTAACAAAGGATATGTAATGGGTGCAATTTTAATAAACAATAATAATTTGCAAGAAAAAAAAATAATAGGATTACAAAAAAAAAAAAATATTGAAAGAACCAACACTTTTTTCCTTGACGTAGCGAGAACATTGATATTAAACCTTTATTTCCATTATTGATTTTAAACTTTTCTAGGTACACGCAATAAGACCAGCAACATGTAGACATTAAAACCAAGCTCCCCTGATCCCTAAATTAATGTTCTCTACTCCTTCCCAGAATGCCATAAACATATCTTGAGATGTTTCCTTTTATTTTTCTAGCCCTCACATTTCACTTTTATTCCTGAAAAGATGTGCTCCATTAAAACATATTTCAGAAATTTGACTACAGTTGGGAGACTATTTATGCCTCCCTTAATGGAGAGTATTAAGGAAGGATTAACTCTAACTGCCTCTGTTTCTCATTCATCAATCCCATCATCCCCCACCCCAACCCACCAACCCGACCACACAAGAATTTGAAAGTTTAATTTTTTGTCAACACCTTTTTGTTAAACTCAGTTGAAGGCTGACTCCAACTGATATTCAAATATCCTCCCCAACATCCAGCCCAAGATGGGAAGTTAACTTATTTTTCTATATGACACAGATTTATATTGCAATATATATACTCATAAATTCCTTACCCTGATTTCTCCAATGATAAACCTTGACAAACTCTAACTTTCAAGAAAAACAACAGATTACTAGAAGACTGTCAAGAACACAACTGGTGCAGATCCTGATCAGACTGCTCCCAGTGAGAGTTGGCTGATCTGGAAGAATACTATTTGCCTAGAGCAATTTCTTTTTAAGCGGAATAAGATTTAAATAAACCCCCCTACTCTTTTCTTTACTTGCCCAGTATGATGCTTCAAGTTATTTCATCATTATGTAAGCAACAGAAGTGCAGGTCTTTTGAAGTTTGCGATGACTGATGATGATATGTGAACATTGGATGAAAGGTTGTTACAGCTAATGTGACAAGATGTGGACACAGATGAAGGGAACGCCATTTTAGGGGTACTCAAAATAATGGGACCCACTTCTAGGCACCTTAGGGATCAAAGGGTTTAAGTCATAGGGTCTTTTTATAATGTACCTTGGTCTGAAACGCTCAAGAAAATGTATAACTTAAAAAGTTATCAATGTTAAAAATAAATCTTTTACAGGAAAAATACATTGTAAAGATTAATTTACTAAAAGAGATTGACGAAGGGTTCAAAGAGGAAATGTTATTAGTCCTTGTAAATTGTATATGTTTTAAAAAAATCTTAAATGAATCCATAACTGGAGATTAAAAGCACAAAAAAAGAATAATATGTAATTATAAAAAAGATATAAAATAATTAAATGTATTTTTATTTCTATAATGGTTATGGTTTGCTGACATGATGAAAAAGTGGGCTCCTATGATGCTTAAGTCATGTGGTTCGAAAAGAGAGTGAGGACTGGATTAGAAAAATATAGGACGACTGGCATGTCCCAGAGGTGAGGCCATGACTTGCGGTCTGTCCAAGATATTGTGACAAGCCACCACCATGGAACACCCGGTAAGTCTGCATTTGACGTCAGAAAATGCAAAGGTTGGAAATGAAGAGCAGTCACAAAGCCGTTGAACCCAGATTACTTGAATAATTAACCTACAAAGAATGAAAATGAACGAATTTCAAGCATTTATTCTACAAGAAGATTTTTTTTTTTTATCACACTTACTGGAATTGAATTTAAGAAATAAAATAAATACTTTGAATAAAAAACAACAACAACATTTAGTGTTTATGTTTCCATGATGTTCCATGATGTTCATAATATAAAAAGATGTGGACACAGAAAAGAGAAGTCTAATAAGAGGATACTCAAAATACTGGGGACTATATCTTTACATGTAAAAAATCGAAGGCATAAAGTCAATGACATCATTTAAAGACTTGTGTCATTATTAAACAATATCATACATAACTAAAGAAAACAGAAATTAAAAAAACATTAAAACCATTTTAAAATAGGAATAATTACTTATATTTACAATAAAATAATAGATTTCTTTTATGTAAAACAAAAAACATATCAAAACATCTGTTAACATATCCCATTTATATTATAAATACTTCCATGATGCTTATAATGTTATAAAATGTGGATACAGATAAAAGGATTTCTGAATTATGGATACATAATTAAAGGGCTCACTTCTGGACATCAAAGGGAACAAAGCTTAAAGTCAATGACACTTTTTACTTGCTAAAAACACCATAAGGTGTATTATGTTTGGTATGGTTTATGTTACTCTGGTGAAGGTGTTCCCAACAGTTCAAGGGACAAATTAATTGGAGTCTACTAAGTTGTAACTTCAAGAAACGAAAAATAAAGAATTTAGAAAAGAAATGAAAAAAAAATCTAAATATTTCTTTTACATAAAACATTCTTTTTTTTGGACCTTGTAACTGAAGTGTTAGAAAAAAAAGTAACCATTATATCATTACCACATGACTATCTTAAATTAAAACAGTCAACAAACATATACTGATATTACTAAAGTGATAAAAATGGACAAAAAAAAGAAATAAATAAATTACCAACATTTTTAGAAGCTATTTTTTTCATAAAAATAAATAAAATAACAAATCATATTAAATATATCATTACAATGCAATATGTTGAATGCCCATATACAGGTAAAAGCAAATAAAAAATAATCTAAAAATAAAACTTGAAAAAAATAACAAAATAAAGTTCAATTTAGTGTCTCATCTTTTAACGTTTATTTTGTTTAAGCTGTTAAATAAAAATTAAAATATAGATTAAATTTTTTTTAAAAGTGCTCATTTTTGTGGGTGGAGTTTATTGTCCAAAGAATCTCTTCACAATTTCAAATTAATTTTTATACCAGTAATATAAAGTAAAATGTTCTGAAATAAATTCTTCACTTTTTGCTTAGACATTTACTGTAAGGACTTTAATACAGAAAAAATAAACAATACATTATATTCAAATGTTATAATTTAAATTAATGAAAATCAAAAATAAACCAAACAATAATTTATTGATAGTATTTATATATATATATATATATTTGCAGCAGTTTTATTTATAACTAACTCCAACAACCAACATATCAAAAAAGGCTTTGAAGAAGTTTTTCAATTGATAAGGTTCATATTGAATTTATTTTCATGAATGTTGAGAAGAACAATGTAAATTTTCAATTCTGCTTATTTAATGTTTATATGTTTTGAAAAATATATATAAACAAAGAAAACACATGCTTGAAACCAGAATTTGAAAAAATCTATTTTATTTAAAAAACAATGACCTTTGAAATTTAATTAAGTGCAATGTTATCTTGAACTTATGTCAAAATCACTTGATCCTACAAAATGCCCGCAACCAACAAAAAAAAAGACAACAGAAAACATGAAAAAACCATCATTACTACAAATGAAGCCCTTATTCAAACTAACAATTAACACAATTTTCTTTGTCAAACACACACCAGTACATTTCACTGGCAAATTATGAAGACCCAATGATTCTTAGTTCACAAATTGATGAGCTTTAATTAACACCCATCAATCAGCAATAAAAAGAAACCCTCCACTTGCACAACAAGAGTGGGGTGGCCAGGCCACCATGTCTTCAAAAGCTGTTGTGGGTACTATTAGTGCCAGAGGATTTAGCATGGGTTATGGGTTATAGGTCTAGTGCAGATGAGAGCAGAGGTTAAAGGAAGATGAGACCCGTGAATCTAAGCCACTTTGAAGCATGTTTCACAGTAAGGAGGCCAATCTGCAAAAGCAGTTGTGGGTGGCTACTTTTAGTTCTGGGAATGGGAGAGTAAGAGATGAGGGGAGGTGGTAAAAGAAGAGAAGAAGAAGAAGAAGAAGAGAACCCTTTGCTACATTGAAGCACAAACCCTTGTTGTCATTGGACCCCTAGTTGCCAAGACAGGTTTCATTTTCACTATGGTGGAGAATCTGTTCATTTAGGCAATAAAGTTCAAAAGCTGCTGAGCCCTCTTGTATTGTGACAAATGCTATTGCCAGCCCTTTGCCGATTCTTCTTGTAAATGACAAATACTACTTCTCAGTCAACAGCTACATGAAACTTGACATTTTACTAAAAAGTTGGCAGGAAAGAGTGCAAATCCCGATCCGAGAGCTCCTTGCAAGAGCTGACCGATCTGAATATATACGTTTTTGCCATAGCGTAACCAATTCATCCATAGCAGGTTTAGACGTAAAAGCATTGTAAGGTTTCTCAATGGCATCTCCAGGCAGGCAGAACGAACCATATGCCTGGGATCATTTTTCTATTAAGAAAAATTGCAAAGAGGGAAACCATAAAAGAGAGACTGGCATGATGAACAAATCTTTATGTAGGGGGACCCCAGTGAAGATTACTATCATGCAACAACAACTGGTGATTTGTGATTTGCTACCATTCTTTCCCCCACCCCTCACCTCGAACTATACCATAATTCTTCAGAATGACATAAGTTTATCTGGTGACAGTTTACGGTAGACTAGAATTTGAGGAAGCAAAAAAGACTACCATTGATGGCAAACTGTGGTATCATACCATCAGTATTATGACAGATAGCTCCTTCTATCTGTCATCTAACGGAGCAATGATGCAGTGGTTTCTATGCAGTACTTAGCTTAATGAGCTGGTATAAAATGATAATCAGCCAATATAATTGGCTTTTGCAATGGCAGCTTTTAGATTTTTTTCTTTTTCTACCCAAACCCCCTAACATGCTGATATCATCTTAACAAAGGTGATCTTAATTGTTTAAAAATGGAGTATCCATATATCATATTTCTGACAATTTAATTGTCCAGTTATTATGAATGAAATGCCACAAGAATTGTACAGAGGTGCTTAATAAAGACATGTAAGCAATAATTGCTGCCAAACTTTACATAAGGAGAAAGGGGACTTCTTTATTGTCATAGCATTGCCATGGAAACTGAAACTTGTAGACAGAAGAGGACAGCTTGTATGCATCTGGACCATTCATGGAGGAAATGAGGCAGAAAACATGCCATTAATCACTCCTAAGAAATACAAAATGCTTCCCAAACATTTTGTCTCATTGATCTAACACATATGCTAATTGTCAAAATACGATTCACGGCTATTATCATTTTATTCATCCCATCTTCCAGATGATTTTCTGTGAGAAGCATCCTTTTTAAGGTAAAAGTACACATGGCTTCCCAGGTGAACAGAAAAGAAAGGCACAATCTTAAGATAATGAAGATGTTACATTATTAATTTAAACATGCCTGCCAATTAATTAAAAATTGATTTTTAGAGAAAAACAACAACAAAACTTCTTTGACATTATGCATGCTCCTTAAATGACAAGATGTTATATAAGAATATTATCTAAAAATAAAAATGATCTCAATTTTTTTAATTTTATTTTTATTTTAAAGGTAGCAAAATAGAAACTAAAGACCTGAAAGTTTTAGATACTAGATGTAGACATGAAATTAAATGAATTAAAAAAGAAAAATGATTGCCTTGATCAAAGACAACTTATTGAGATGATACATAAAAAAACCCATGGAAATCCATGGTCAAGTGGTTATAGTTGCAGCCTTAGCCTCTCATTGTGTTGGTACAAGTGTAAGTCAGGTCAGGAACATTCATGTGGGCAGCTGAACTGTAGTGTGGTTAGGTCATTCAGCTGACCTGCAGTGTGGGAAGGTCATCCATCTGACCTGCAGTGTGGGAAGGTCACCCAGCTGACCTGCAGTGTGGGTAGGTCACCCAGCTGACCTGCAGTTGGGTAGGTCACCCATTTGACCTGCAGTGTGAATGGGCCATCCAGCTGACCTGCAGTGTGGATGGGTCATCTATCTGACCTGCAGTGTGGGTAGGTCACCCAGCTGACCTGCAGTATGGATAGGTCACCCATCTGACCTGCAGTGTGGATGGGTCATCCAGCTGACCTGCAGTATGGGTAGGTCATCCAGCTGACCTGCAGTGTGAATGGGTCATCCATCTGACCTGCAGTGTGGATGGGTCATCCAGCTGACCTGCAGTGTGGATGGGTCACCCAGCTGACCTGACCTGCAGTGTGGGTAGGTCATCCAGCTGACCTGCAGTATGAATGGGTCATCCAGCTGACCTGCAGTGTGGATGGGTCATCCAGCTGACCTGCAGTATGGATGGGTCATCCAGCTGACCTGCAGTGTGGGTAGGTCACCCAGCTGACCTGCAGTGTGAATAGGTCATCCAGCTGACCTGCAGTGTGGGTAGGTCACCCAGCTGACCTGACCTGCAGTGTGGGTAGGTCACCCAGCTGACCTGACCTGCAGTATGGGTAGGTCACCCAGCTGACCTGACCTGCAGTGTGGGTAGGTCACCCAGCTGACCTGCAGTGTGAATAGGTCATCCAGCTGACCCGCAGTGTGGGTAGGTCACCCAGCTGACCTGACCTGCAGTGTGGGTAGGTCACCCAGCTGACCTGACCTGCAGTGTGGGTAGGTCACCCAGCTGACCTGCAGTGTGAATAGGTCATCCAGACCTGCTGTAGGTCAGTGGATTACCCAAGCATATTTCTGGAGTCATTGTCCGCAAATAATTAGCTGGACGTTGGCAATAAGATCATAAGTTTGTTAGTGTGGTGTTAACAAAACTAACAAATGTGGAAAATCTGTTGAGTAATTGGATAATAAAATGGTAGAAAACATTAGTATAATACTTTTTTAGCTCACCTTTAATTTAGTGAAACTTGGCAATGTAAATCTGAAAAGCTTTCTCTTTGTTGATGATCATAATTATTATTCTGACTAAGCATCATGTGTGCAAAAATAGTGGAATTTATTCTTGCTTTACGATTAAATCAAGGTACGTTGAAAATTCTAGAGTTTTAGTTCACTTACGCTCTCTCTTGTGAATCGAGATGTTGGACGAGTTCATCACGCTTGTTTACTATGACAACCAATTCTTCTAGCAACAGCTTCTCTCTGTGCTTCTGTGCTTCTGTCTTCTGCCAATCTGCAACATACCACAATTTAAGACATATATTAGGTATTCCTGTTATATATTTATTGTAAATTGGATTGAGAACAAGAAATTTTCCAATTGGATTGAGAACAAGCCATAAGGTGCCAATACAATTAAATATTTAGGTATGACTTGGTTAAAGTACTGTTTGTATTTTGTCAATTGAGTATAAGTAGTATATATCTAATTGTAAGTATATTATTTCATAGTCAATTAACACAATATAATCGTATTTAGTATCAACGAGTCAAACAAGATATTGGTGGAATGAATGAATGCTCCCTGGGGTATTATGGGGATACTGGAAAATATACTATATGTAGCTAAATCAAAGGGCAAAAAGTCAGTAAACACAAACTGTCACTTTAGTTACACTTCATATACGCATATTTGCTGAATGTAGCAAAAAAGTTGCTAAAAAGTTGTGCAAGGAATGGCGCTACAATATGCTGTATGAGCATGACTGTTCTTTAGTTCTATAACTGCAGGAACAAGGTGATACAAGCCCCAAACTAAGACGGATTACACCAATTTGACGAAATGAATAGACAAATGTATTTAAATGAGATTGGATGATGGAAGATAGTGTTATTTCACTGTTACTTTTAAGGGTGGTATCCAACCTTTTGGACCAACATATTTTTTCTAAAATAACCAAATAAGTCTTTGTTACCTGAAAAGATCATGCAAAATGCTGCTCATTGATGCCCTAGATCAGTGTGAACAGTGTAGTACAAATCTCCATTTCTCATTGCAAACAGGTATTTCCAATCTGAGCAACGCTGCAGAGATAGCTTTTTTTAACTAAGAAAACCACATGACAACTCGCTTTTGAGTTTAAATTATATCGAGTAATTCGCTCTCACGTCGAAAATCTATTTTTAGCAGTGATCACTATCGTGATTATTTATAGATATGGAATAACTGAACTTTTAAAGTGTTTTATAGTGAATTGTACTGTGAAACAATAAAATCAGTGTTCAAAACTGCCTACTTTGACTAAAGTATGGGTTTATGCAGAAATTATGCCCTAATTCCCCAAAGAAGTGGTAAGGTGGTGTTACATGAATTTGATATAGGCACACTGTCGGATAAAACCTTTAAATTCAAACATGAAATATAATACAAAAACAAGTATATCATTATAATAAGGCTTGCAGATTGACACCAATCCAAAGAATTTAATTTTTTTTAACGTTTTACTGGATAGCCCTTTATTGAAAATGGCCACACCCTTAGCAGCCATGTTTTCTGATGGCTGAAAATTCTTTAAGCAATCTTTATACTGGGTCACCTAAGAAACATGTATATCAAATATCAAAGATCTAGCTCTTGTAGTTTCTGAAAAGAAGATTTAATTTTTTTTACTATATCGCCATATATGGCCTTTAAAGCCATATAGGAAAATGGCCCAACCCCTGGTGCAATGTAATAATTTCAATTTTCCATTCCAGCTCCTGCCTACTGAAGCTTCTAATGAAGTTCACTTATATTTAGGCCAGCCATTTCAGAGATGTTGACCGACATGTGAAGACGGATGCAAGACAAAATAATGTGGTTGGTGAGGAATAGCCAAGAAATAAATGGTCCTGTATTATGCTTAATAGAAATTTTAAAGGGCAATAACTCTGTGAAATGTCAACAAACCAGAATGTGCTGAAAATATTTACATTTGAACTTGTTAATGAAGCTTTCCATACAGTGTCACTGAATTTCAACTGGAGCTTGCTGAGAAATAGGTCAGACACTAATAATCCTATATCATATTATAAAGAAATTAAAAAGGACAATACCTTTGGTAAAAAAAACATATTTTGGGGAAAAGTAAAAATGTTTTTAAAACTAAATAATAATTAATGGCATACTTATGAATTTAAAAAAAAAATATATTTTTTTTCATTTTTTTTTTAAGACAAACACTTTAATTAATAGCTTTTATATTTCTTGCTAGATTTTCTTTCATAAGAGAATCAGCTCAAGGTACAGGAGTGCCCCAAGGATCAATTCCAGGCCATGATATACCAAAGTTGAAAAAAATGTTAAGAGGTATAGACCTTTTGCTAAAGCTCAAGCAAATATAAGGGTGGTTCTGTGACTGTTTGGCCTGGTGTCAGGAGAATGTGATTGGGTGTGGTTTCATACCAGGTGTTAAAGACACGTCATACACAGTGAAGGCAGCACTATGTCTCTAGATAACAGAAATACTACTGGTGGGACAATAAACCCAACAAACAAATAGATGAATGATACCAAAATATGACTCCTCGGGTGTATCAAAAGATAGAAGCAATGATCACACTACTATATGGAGGAAACAGTGAAAATACAAATGTAATAAATTTCTTGTTATCTTACATAAAACACCATTCAAAAGAATCTGTAAATGCAATCATAATTAGAAGTTATTTGAACTTTTTGATCATTGTGAGACAAATACCAAATTCAAGATTTGAAAGCATTTTATCTGCAGGAAACATCATGTCAGAGGAAGCTTATCCCATTTGTAATCCTCACATTCACATTCAAAACAGATTCATTTCCATAATCAGTTTCTATAGAAACAAAGGAAGACAACTCTAAACAACTGTAAAGTTTTTCACTGTTCACTTCTTGAATTTTCTTACTTTACAATATTTGATAAAGTGTTTATTCCTCTGTTTTACTTTTGAAATTATCCAAAAGTTGAAATCTTTTGATACAATTGTTTTTACATTATTTTAGTAAAAAAGATGTATTGAGCTTCTAGTTGTCTTTTTTATGCTTATGAATAAGAACTGATAACAACAAATCAATATAAACTAAGTACCTTCAGCAGGTTTTGTTTAAATGTTTATAAATTCAATGATATACTTTAATATATCAATAAAAATAAGTTATAACAGAGTCAGTGTCATAATTTGCACAATAAATAAACAAAAATTTTATACAGTGATTTTCATTATTTGCACAAAAACAAAAATTCAAATAACCATCAACTGTATTAAAATAAAATAAATTCTCCACAAAAATTAATTCCCATATGTTCAAAACATCTTTGTTTGACAAATGGTTTTGTGCATTTCTGTGGACTTTATTACACTATAAGAGGGGCAATATCAACTACCCTGAATCATATTAGTTGAGGATTTTATCGGAATCTTGCGGAAACGGACAATTAATTGAACCCCGTCCGAAAATCTGGAAAGTCTGCCCGGGAAGCTAATCTCCTGCTCAGGAAACATGTAATGCTACATTACAACATTGTAGACAAAATAATGAACAATCACAGAGACGAAAACTGGGGCGTTGAACAAGGCAAGAAATGAAAGCGGCTTAGTAGGACTAATCCCCCTCGTGCCTTGAAGTCAACTTTCAAATTGTCAATAGCTCTGGAAAAACAGAAAAATAAATGAAATGAAGACAAGATTCTGTCAAAGGTGCAGTTAAATGATATGAAATGAGAACATGGCAGATTATCAAGAACGAAGATAAAAGAATTGCTATAAATGGCATTTTGAAAGATGTTATGGAGAAACAATTATTTTAATTTTACAATTGGTAATTATGTTTGTATTCAAAGTCAATGTCTTATTGACAATCTTTTACTAGTCTGCACAATGCTTACATAATTTTGACAAAACTACATAAAAAATTAATAGTAATTAGGACAGAAATTTAGTTAATTTTGTATTATAAATTTACATATATTTGATTAAAACTGATTGAAAAGAAGCACAATCAAAGTAAATTGGTTCAAATAAATTTTGTGTGTGTAAATTTAACTCCTGTACTGCCCAAGCAGAAGAAATCAAGCTTGGGCAAAAAGTGTAGATCCAGGTCCCACGTGCAGAATCATTTCTCAGTTGAGATTTAGCTCAAGCTTAAAATTTGATTTCCCAGTATTTACTTATACAATATGTTTAATACATCACTGTTATATAGCAATATACATTAACCTTGCAATGTTCATGATGTATAACATCACTGTTATATAGCGATACTGTAACCTTGCAATGTTCAGGGTGTATAACATCACTGTTATATAGCGATACTGTAACCTTGCAATGTTCAGGGTGTATAACATCACTGTTATATAGCAATACTGTAACCTTGCAATATTCAGGGTGTATAACATCACTGTTATATAGCAATACTGTAACATTGCAATGTTCAGGGTGTATAACATCACTGTTATATAGCGATACTGTAACCTTGCAATGTTCAGGGTGTATAACATCACTGTTATATAGCAATACTGTAACCTTGCAATGTTCAGGGTGTATAACATCACTGTTATATAGCGATACTGTAACCTTGCAATGTTCAGGGTGTATAACATCACTGTTATATAGCGATACTGTAACCTTGCAATGTTCAGGCTGTATAGCATCACTGTTATATAGCAATACTGTAACCTTGCAATGTTCAGGGTGTATAACATCACTGTTATATAGCGATACTGTAACCTTGCAATGTTCAGGGTGTATAACATCACTGTTATATAGCAATACTGTAACCTTGCAATGTTCAGGGTGTATAACATCACTGTTATATAGCAATACTGTAACCTTGCAATGTTCAGGGTATATAACATCACTGTTATATAGCAATACTGTAACCTTGCAATGTTCAGAGTGTATAACATCACTGTTATATAGCGATACTGTAACCTTGCAATGTTCAGGGTGTATAACATCACTGTTATATAGCAATACTGTAACCTTGCAATGTTCAGGGTGTATAACATCACTGTTATATAGCAATACTGTAACCTTGCAATGTTCAGGGTGTATAACATCACTGTTATATAGCAATACTGTAACCTTGCAATGTTCAGGGTGTATAACATCACTGTTATATAGCAATACTGTAACCTTGCAATGTTCAGGGTGTATAACATCACTGTTATATAGCAATACTGTAACCTTGCAATGTTCAGGGTGTATAACATCACTGTTATATAGCAATACTGTAACCTTGCAATGTTCAGGGTGTATAACATCACTGTTATATAGCGATACTGTAACCTTGCAATGTTCAGGGTGTATAACATCACTGTTATATAGCAATACTGTAACCTTGCAATGTTCAGGGTGTATAACATCACTGTTATATAGCAATACTGTAACCTTGCAATGTTCAGGGTGTATAACATCACTGTTATATAGCAATACTGTAACCTTGCAATGTTCAGGGTGTATAACATCACTGTTATATAGCAATACTGTAACCTTGCAATGTTCAGGGTGTATAACATCACTGTCATATAGCAATATACATTAACCTTGCAATGTTTTTAAGGTGTATAGCATCACTGTTATATAGCAATACTGTAACCTTGCAATGTTCAGGGTGTATAACATCACTGTTATATAGCGATACTGTAACCTTGCAATGTTCAGGGTGTATAACATCACTGTTATATAGCAATACTGTAACCTTGCAATGTTCAGGGTGTATAACATCACTGTTATATAGCAATACTGTAACCTTGCAATGTTCAGGGTGTATAACATCACTGTTATATAGCAATACTGTAACCTTGCAATGTTCAGGGTGTATAACATCACTGTTATATAGCAATACTGTAACCTTGCAATGTTCAGGGTGTATAACATCACTGTTATATAGCAATACTGTAACCTTGCAATGTTCAGGGTGTATAACATCACTGTTATATAGCGATACTGTAACCTTGCAATGTTCAGGGTGTATAACATCACTGTTATATAGCGATACTGTAACCTTGCAATATTCAGGGTGTATAACATCACTGTTATATAGCGATACTGTAACCTTGCAATGTTCAGGGTGTATAACATCACTGTTATATAGCGATACTGTAACCTTGCAATGTTCAGGGTGTATAACATCACTGTTATATAGCAATACTGTAACCTTGCAATGTTCAGGGTGTATAACATCACTGTTATATAGCGATACTGTAACCTTGCAATGTTCAGGGTGTATAACATCACTGTTATATAGCGATACTGTAACCTTGCAATGTTCAGGGTGTATAACATCACTGTTATATAGCGATACTGTAACCTTGCAATGTTCAGGGTGTATAACATCACTGTTATATAGCGATACTGTAACCTTGCAATGTTCAGGGTGTATAACATCACTGTTATATAGCAATACTATAACCTTGCAATGTTCAGGGTGTATAACATCACTGTTATATAGCAATACTGTAACATTGCAATGTTCAGGGTGTATAACATCACTGTTATATAGCAATACTGTAACCTTGCAATGTTCAGGGTGTATAACATCACTGTTATATAGCGATACTGTAAACTTGCAATGTTCAGGGTGTATAACATCACTGTTATATAGCAATACTGTAACCTTGCAATGTTCAGGGTGTATAACATCACTGTTATATAGCAATACTGTAACCTTGCAATGTTCAGGGTGTATAACATCACTGTTATATAGCAATCTACATTAACCTTGCAATGTTCAGGGTGTATAACAAATTAAAAATGAAGAATATGGATCCAGAAAGAGGTATTCTTGGAGTCAAAATTTGAGCTTGAGCAAACTTTCAACTGAGAAATGTTTCTACAAGTGAGGCCAGGTGTAGATCAATCTGTGAATGTCTAATCAGAATCCTTACTATTTACTGCTGTGTCTTAATTTATACATATTGCCTACTAGGCAAGAAGTTGTAAGTAAATTATAAGTAACTTTAGTACTGGTTATGAACAAATATAACATTAAAAAAAAGTTAAAAAATAATTATCACGTAATATGATGTGTTTTCAGTAAGTAACCCTCATAAGTCATATTTGAAAACCATTTTGGTAACCCACTAGTGAGGTATTGAGTTCCAAAACCCCTGTGCCATAACCATTAATAGCTATATTTTACAAAAAAATAACATTGGATTTAGGTAATGTGATAAATACAACAGGTGTGTTTAGAGAACATTAAATATATTGAAGTAGATGAATAAAATAATACACAACTCATTCTGTATTATTTAATTCTGCCTTGTTATGTATTGTTAAATCCAACTTGTTTAATATTTCCAGTACTCAATAAACACTCAAGTCAGATCTTCTGTATGTAAGAGTAAAAGTATCAATGTAGAACAAGCCACAATTTCATTGCAGGTTATCTGAGAGACATATCCACATCTCTAGACATACATCTGGGTACAACCAACACCTCTTGTCAGATTCTTTATTTTTTCTATGACTGGTTAGAGTCAAAACCAAAAGGTAACCTTGCCCCAACTTGCAGAATCATTTCTCAGTTGAGATTTTTGCTCAAGTTCAAATTTTGACTGTTTATTGTTTATTTCTGTAATATCTCTAACACCTAAATGTAATACAGCAATACCTTAACCTTGCTTGATTAATAGAGGCTATGATATGAGTGGTCATTAGGTACTGAAAATATTAAACAAGCTGAATGAAACGATACGATATGAGGCTCTGCCAGTTGCAACTGCAAATTGTCTCAGTTGCCCTTTAAAAAATTATATTTTTAGTTGTTTTGTGACATATTAAACTAAACTTGGTGAAAAAATAAGGAATTTCAAAAATCAATTTCTAGAAACAGAAACAACAACAAACACAGAAACAACAACAAAAAACACACAACAGACCAAGAAACAAAGCCCAGTTGTTATGCACTGTTTCATAGAACAATATATGATGAAGAGCTGATACTGTTGAACCATAATACCATATTAGTGTGTTTTCAGTCTATGAGAGGCATTAAACAGCCTCTGTTTGTGTCTGAGAATGAAAGATGTCCACTCTGGGCCTAATGCCATGATAGATGACTGGAAGAGAGAGAGAGAGAAAGAGACATTGGCATCTAGAGTTTTTGAGAGCCATCAGAAGTGACCAAGATAAATCATCTGTAACAAGGTTCTGGCTTCAAGGTACAAAGCTCTTTGAGAAGATGGCAGATTAAGGTTAACTTGTTCGTTGTATTTTTATTATTATTAATCAGCAAAAAACTTTTATTTAAATTTTATAGCCATTGTTGGCAGGATCCCTAGGAATTGTGATCAAATTATTTGTTCTTGTTTTTTGCTATTATAAAATGGTATCCATGGTTGACATTATAATAATCAGATTATTTTATTTTGGGATGCTCTTAAGGTGCGAGATATTTAACATCTTTTGTTGGTGTTTGAAGATAAAGGATGCCCATTCCGGTTTTAATTCCATGACAGATGACAGAAAACAGAAACAGGACACCAACAGTAACTTCTAAAGAATAGCTGGCTATCAAACCATGCCAGGATAAGTTTGTTTGTTGATTTGTTTTGAGGTACATCACAGCGACCAATTATGATCAATATTACGACATCCAGCTATTTTGGCGGCAGATGACTTCAGACAAATGTCTCAGTAAAACCACCAGTGCACCACAAGTCAGCTGAAAGATCTTCACACATTAAGTCCTTAACCCAGAACAGGACTCGAACCCATGTGATGGGAGGCTAAGCAGTCAGAGGAGTTATAAATTAACGACTCTACCACTAGGCCATAAGTGCGCCTGTACCAGGGAATGGGATTGGGATTGGGATTAGCCGGCATTTTTGCCGATACTGCGCAGCGACATTTCTATCATTACAGCACAGGGGCACTTATGAGGTGCCCAGGGACTGAACCCAGCCGGTCCATTATACTGACACTGACGCGTAATGCTGTCCCCGTAGCCCTGAGCGTTAGGAGGGAAGCCACTACTACCAACTTTAAAGTCTTTGGTATGACCCGGCCGGGGTTCGAACCCACGACCTCCCGATCCGCAAGCCGACGCTCTACCATCTGAGCTATTGCGGCCGGTGCGCCTGTACCAGGAAAAAGTCTTTTATCCATTAGATTCTTGTTAGAGACACAGCTTATGGGGAAATATATCAAAGCACATTTTTTAAGATTTACTATTTTTCTTCGTTTTCTTGGTTGAATAAAAAATAGGTAATAATTTTCAGATTTTTTTTTTGCTTTTGGCTTATTCTAACCTTTGATTTTATGGTAGGCATAGATTTCTGTCATTTTTGCCACTTGCTAATAAAAGTCATTATTCCACTGGCTGGCATGTTATTTTACGTAACTTGTGTATAAAATTAAGGTGATTTAAATGTAAAAAACAAACAAAATGATAACAATAGAACAAAAAAATGCTTGTTTTTGTAGAATACGAAACTGGGACATCTTGGATGGGAGTCCAGTGCTCTAGTGACTGCAGCACTGAGTTTTTGGTACATGTTTGTTTTATGTCTTTGCATTAAATATTGTGACCAGGACAATTTTTACATACAAATTTCAGCATAATCTATACTAAGATATTAAAGATTTCAACCTGTGCTCATCACTTTAATAACATGGGTTAAAGTTGGGCCAATTGCTATTGTTTTAGCAAGTCTTCTGTGCTACATACTGCTTGTTTTGTACCAAATACATAGTTTCTGTAGAGAAACAATGACTTTAACATTTCTGAGGTTTGGTGGCATCGACTGCAATACGTCTATAATTTGATGCTAAAGCAAGATTTTCAACTCATCATGTATAGGTTCATGCTTCCTTTCATCATCAGGAGTGATGTTGAAAAAAAATCAGTTGATACACAATCATAAGTCTGATCTTAAGATACATCCTAACATTTCACAGCTAATGGGGCAATTCATCATAACAAATACAAGCTTCAGGAATAAAAGAGATTTGTTCAAGGCAGAAGACGCATCAAGAGGTTTATATTGAATTTATGCCTTTGTTTATATGACAGACGAGGGAATTTAAATAGTGTTTGACCATATAGTAACAAAGCTTTAGGTTGGACTAACATGTTTATACATTTTTTATGACTTAAAAGCTTGTTGATGTGACATGGGAAGATGGATTTTGAAGGATACAAAGCTATTAATCAAGATTATTTTTCTTTACAAAAGTGTAGTATATATTAAATATTATAGGGAATGGGATTTGCCAGCATTTCTATCATTATAGCGTAGGGGCACTTATGAGGTGCTAAGAAACTAAACTTGGTGAGTATTTGTTTTGACTCGGCCGAGGTTTGAACCCGTGATCTCCTGATCCGCAAGCCGACGCTCTACCACTTGAGCTATTGTGGTCGGTATTTTATATTATAAGTAATTAATTGCTTAGGGTGACATCCTATGTATTAAGGCAAAGTATGACATCCTATGTATTAAGGCAAAGTATGACATCCTATGTATTAAGGCAAAGTATGACATCCTATGTATAATGGCAAAGTATGACATCCTATGTATTATGGCAAAGTATGACATCCTATGTATAATGGCAAAGTATGACATCCTATGTATAATGGCAAAGTATGACATCCTATGTATTATGGCAAAGTATGGCATCCTATGTATAATGGCAAAGTGTTAGGATGAAATTTGAGCAACATATACTAAAAATTCAGAAGAGGTGTAAACATAAACTGTAATTTTTCAGATCTTGATTATCTCGTTTGTTTTTCATTTTGTTGTTGTTACATCACACCAACACAATTATTGTCATATTAGTGATGTCCAGCTAATTATTGGTGGAGGAAGACCCCCAGACCCATGTCTGCATAGACCCAAAAGCGACTCCCGGATTTCTGTTGTTCATACTTTGAATTGAAAAGTTACTTAGGGTTTGTGAAAATTAACCATGGCCACAAGGTCAGTAACAGACTGGAAATGATGGGTTTTTTTGGTATCGGTTAACAAAAAGGCAATAAGAAATGTGGAGTGTACACAGAAACTGTTAGTGGAACAGTATATTTGATGAACAATAAATTATGAAGAGGGAAGTCGCCAAAGGAATACACATTTAACTTATATATAATTGAAAGAAGTTGTTCATGTGTCAACATTCTTTACAAAGGTCAAAGGGCTCAAGCTCTTAGTTTCACAACCCAAAGCCTCTGGACACTGACAAAATGAAGAGGCAGTAATTGCTGAGACCCAAATGTCTCTGAAACAGTCTACAAATCGTTTCTCAAACATTTTCTTGAGGCGGGTGTCAGGCCCTACATCAGTCGAACTGTAATCTCCTTCGACACAAAGCTGACAGATATACAGTTCTTGCAGAATCACGAAAAATGAAATTAATTGATGTAGAAGCTTAGTAAATCAATTTCCAATTTTCTCCAAAGTTTTCTATAGGAAATGTGTCGGCTTTAAGCTGCTTAGGATACTTGGAAGGGGATTTTCTCTGATAGGAACAAATAATGGAAATGGTATCAAACCAAGGCACAGGTTCAATGCAGTGTAATATAGGAGTGAATTTTGTCACAAACAGACCAAAGGAGGAAGTGATAATTAGAGACAGAAGCCAATGGTTTTTTGAAATGTGGAAAAAATGACCGGCAACAAAATGTTTCATTCCGATTATCATGGCAATACAAATGTAGCAAGACACAAACAAATAATCAAAGGAGAATTTTAACATTTTTGTCTGTCGAATTTAATTCTAATTTTGGAAACAACATTAATAGGACTCAATAGAAAATACTGCCAAATACATAAATCTGTGGTGGTATAAAAAAAAAGGATCAAAATCTTTAGCATACTACATCAAATATCACGTCTCTGTAAAGGATAATTGATTACAGTGAGTATTTCAGAAACTAAAGTTAACTAACTGAACTTAACTGAACTATTTTCCAGTAGATGAAATATGACCTTGTATATATATCAGTGAGCATATTTTCTGATGGGGGAAAATGTTACATAAAGCAGGGAGAAGAACACAACATGTTCTGGTTAGCAAAATTTTATATGTCAGATTACCAATGTTTTCAGTTAATTTATGTTCAAACAGTTTCTTTGGATGAACAACCAGAAGTTAAAAAAGAAGCACACAGAAACAGGTACAACCAAAAATAATTAAAAAGAGAAACAACTGCAGAAATACCCCGAAACCCATTTTTTATTCATTTCCTTAAAAAATAAACAAGAAACAACAAACAACAACAAAACAGACATCATTTACACCTCTTTATGGCAAATGATGGCTGTTTTAGTTGAACCAAACCAAAACCAAAATCTAAAAAATCTTACCATGATTAATATTTTTTTCCCCTAGTTTTTCATTTCCTTTTTACTGTTGGTGGGACGATAAAGCCAATAAACAAACAAACAAACATTTCCTTTTATCAAAAGGGAATAAGAAACCTGGTTTGAACAACTAGTTACCTTTAAATTACAAATACAAAGAAAATAAAACAAATACCAAAAAACATTTTTTTCAGTTTCATTTGCTTTCAACTGACAGAAAAGACAGAAAGTTGATGGATGTTATATAGGTTAGCATACAGAAATTAAAAAACAAACACAGAACAACAACAACAAAGAAATGAACAAAAATAAAAACACCAAATCCTTTTAATTCATTTCATCAGTCTTTCCTTACATTTGGTCAAGAGGGAATTCAAACAGTTGATGGAGACCTGGTTCTAACAATTAGATGTTTATTAAGGCGTGAAAGTGGGTATGGGTGTAACAAAATGATCAATGGGGCGTAGTGGGCCGGCCCACATTGCTAGCGGCAACCATGTGTTGCCAGGTAATCAACTGGAAGGCAAAGTCCAGACTGGGACACTAGTGTACTATGAATACAGAGGGGTATTTCCATAGGCCAGACTGGTTAAAAATTTTCATTCATGTTGTTGAACATTGCATTGGTTTGGTTTAACAGTACATTGACACAGTTAAGGTCATATTATCCACAATCAGCTATTATCAGAGGCGATGGACCACAGCCAAATGTCTGGGTAGAACCACATCATTCCATGGATCAACTAATTGTTAGAATTCCCAACTTTACCTCCCTAGCTCCTGACTGAGTGGGTTCGAGTTCCAACCAGGGAGAGACCTTTTATGTAGGGTGGATTTTCAGCAGACCTGTGGTGTAGCAGTAACTCTAGCCAGAGATATGTATCGTGTCTTCCTCCTCCAAAAATTGGCTGGAGCTCGCCAATATGACCTTAATTGAGCCAGTGTGATGTATAAAGCACATGCAAATAATTTTCCCGATGTATGCACACGTTTCCTACCCAAAAGCATCAATATCTATTCCATGATCCTATAACAATGATTTTATTTGCAATAACTAAACACATATCTGATGTTAAACGACTTAAATTATAATATTTTAAGATCTGTTAAAAAATAAAGCATTCATCTTCAATAATAACAAGAGATGTCACTGGACAACATACTGTTCAAATGTTTGGTATCTAAATGTAAGCTTGATACTTCAGGCACACAAAACTTGAACCTGTAAATAAATGCACTAACATTTTCTACTAGGGTTAGATTTCTTACAAAATCCAGCCTGGAGAAGTCAAACTAACTGGAATAGCTCTCCTTATCAATACTTGAAAAAAGGAAGCAACAAATACTAAAAAAAAGTCAACGGAACCATTGTTGTCAAACCATTACCATAGCAACCAAGTCCATTTTAATACCAGGTCCAGCTGTATATTCTGTCTAGCGACAGTAACAATGTAACAAAAAATGACACCGAAGTTGCCGGCAATCAAACTGCCATTTTATGAGTAGACATACCCATATGTGACCTGTAACCAGTGTGTTTGCATAACATTAAGATAATCTATCAAGGTCATAAAGCAGCCTGTTCACCTCAAACCTTTTGATTTGGACCTGAAGATTTTCTGCTACACAGCCTAGAACATCCTGTCTGAAATGACCCATGCATTCTCACAGGTGTTTCTGAAGTATTATCTAATGGCCATACAACATAAATGAGAAAAAGATCTAAAAAAAAATATAAGCCCAAACTGTTGTAAGTATCATATTATATCTGCCTTGAGTAAAGACTGCTAAAAAAAAGGTGTGACAGTAAAAGAAAGCTGTTTTGCTGATTTAGTAAACCACATTAATCTCAATTGTCTACTTGAAGGTTATAAAAAGTTCTTTTTCTTCCTCATCATCATAATTATTTCCATTATCATCATTTTTAATATGAATATGTTAATCTATATAACTTTTTTTTTTTAATTATCATTGTTTTTAAAAAATACAGACAAAATACATACAAACTTCTATGTTGTTACTTATTCTTCAATTTTTATATTGTTTACTTATAAGAAACTTTTAACAAAGTGCAAAGTACACTGTATGATCAACTTCATATTACTGGAAGAAGATAAACTGGCAGAAAAAAGAAGTTAAGTTTAATCTATTCAGATGTTTTCCATCCGATTTCGTCAGAAATTGTCAAAATTACTCAAACAGTTACAAGGAACAAATTTTGTTTAATTTAAATCCCTTAAAACATATTTTAACTTTTCCTAACACACAGAGAATAGGTCAACTTCTGATTGACCCAGCACCCCATCCCCCTCCTCCTTTCCAATACACCTTCATCAACCCCTTTCCAATACATGTCCCCAACCATCTACTGTCAAATGGGACAAACTGAACATGAGGTCCAGGTAACATGACCAGTGACCAGTTGGTATGAGGAACATTGGTCAGTAGCCACACGTGGCCAGAATCCACGCGACAGCAGTGGTCAACACAACACTGCCAGATGCTGTGACATGCTGCGACATGCACACCTCAACAAAGGACCAACCACAGAAGCTGTCAAAGATTGGAAGATGTTGGAAGATTGTTCTTGTCTCATTGTTTTCAAAGGCTCAATGTGAAAATACTGTTTTAGTTGTTGGTTTATGGAGCTGTTCTTGTCTTAGTGCTAAATTTATAAAGAAGGATTAAAGGATTTGTTAAACAATATTGTCACATATGAATCTGTAAAAAAAAATTTTTTCTTAAAGGCTAAAATATTATATTGATATGATTTAGTACATCTTTAGTACATCTAACATCTGTATTTGATCCATTGTCATGAAACACTTTACAAAACAGTAACATCAGAAAGTTGTTTCATACTTCACTATTTTTTTCACCATTAATTAAAAAAAATTATACAGAAATGATATTTAAAATTTTGGCAAGAACACCCTTAGAAAATTCATCTTAGAAAAACTATTTTTTTTAGAAAAAAAGAAAGAAAATTAAATGAAAATCCCAAAGATAATGTCATACAAAATAACACTACCAAGAAAAACAGACTAAAGATTCAATATTAGATATGACCACTACTAGGAACCAGATCATCTCAGGACGATACCTCACACAAACCTCAGAATTACACTGCCTTGGCCTAAGAGGAGCCAACAACGCACTGACATCTCAATCAAGGTACCAGAACAATGGAAGTAACGGTCCTCAGGTACCATGTTTCTTCGAGCATAAAGAAAAACTAATCAAGGTGAATACTTGTCAGGCCCTATGACAGGGACACTGGGGGCTAATTTACAATTGTAGCCCAGAACTGGTGACCAGATGCAGGTAGTTTGGTTCTCTATCCATCCCCATCAATCACAGCAAAGCCCTGGCCACTAACGCAGATCAAACGATAGATTTTTGAAAACAGAGATCACAAAAGGTCAAAGAAGAAAATAGAGAAATGACAGTATTTGTCCGCAGCCAATCAGCATTCGATTCTTGGCCTTCGCACTGAACTCTGCTTCAATGAAACTCCATTAGAAGATAATCTCTCGAAATAAGCAATTAGGACCGGGGCCTTTAAATGATAAAATACAGGGAGATATGACAATTAGCTCTCGTAATGTGGAATTGGAAAAAATGAAAAGGGACGGTAATTTGTGTCTGTGGATAGAAAGGGTTTCATTTGGCGTCCACTAATCCATGTAATATGTCAGTTACTTAAAATATCTTCTCAAATGAAGCTAAAAAGCAAGTTCTTTAAGAGACAGATTTAGTTATTAAAAGACAATTTTGCAGATGGAAATTACATAGAAATGTATCTCTTTAAAAAATAATCCAAAATGACTAAAAAAATAATAATTCAGAGTTCAGGTTAGAGAAAAAATAATACAAAATATAGTTGCATTGTAGAAGGTTATCTATTCATTCTTCTTTAATCTTCCAATATATTATTTTACTGATAGATGGTGAATTGATAAGAAAAAAACAAAAAGCCAAAAACATAAAAATAAAATAAAAATAAATACTTACACTTATAACACTCATAATAATACTGGTTTGTTTGTTTATTGGGTTTATCGTCCCACCAACAGTATTTCAGTTATCTGGAGACGGTGTCCACTTGAAGCAGATATAGTGCTGCCTTCACTGTGTATAGCATGCTGTGAACACCTGGCATGATACCACACCCAGTCACATTATCCTGACACCAGGCCAACCAGTCGTGGAACTACCCTTATATTTGCTTGCAAGGGAGCTATACCACTACCATTTTTAACGACTTTGGTATGTCGTGGTCCGGGATCAAACCCGGGGCCTCCTGTACCTGGAGCCGATGCTCTACCAATTGCGCTACCAGGTCCGGTCTAATACTGGTTTGGTAAAATAGTTTTTACACCACAAAATAACAAGTATGGTCATATTGGCATTAGAATTTTTTTTGGAGGAAGATCCCAGACACATGTTGAGGTGAAATTAACTGCATGATGACAGTTGGCTGGAAGATATGTTTCTTCATTGGGTTTATGGTCCCAGCAACACTATATCAGTTATCTGGAGACGTTGTCCACCTGAATCAGATATAGTGCTGCCTTCACTGTGTTTAGCGTGCCATGAACACCTGGCAGGATACCACACCCAGTCACATTATCCTGACATTGGACCAACCAGTCAGGGAACTACCCCTATATTTGCTTGAGCATTGGCAAGGGAGCTAACCAAGGTTGAACCTGGGACCTCATGTACCTGGAGCCGATGCTCTACTGATTGTACTATCAGGTCCAGTCAACTGGAAGACCTTTCCTGGTTGGCAACTCAATTATAACAATAATAACAATAATTAATATAAGGATAAATATGATATTTATTATAATATCAATAATAAAAAATAAAATAAATAATAATAATAATAATAATTACAAGGATCAGCAAGTAATAGTTATAATTATTATAATAATAATATAAAACATTATATATAATGACAATAATAGAAATAAAGTAATAATAATTAATAAAAGTAAAAATAATAAGAGGAATAATCACTATTATAATAACAATAAAGTTACCAGAATTAATGAGAAGATAGACTTTCATTCCTTGTAATACTTCTCTCTCAACAAACAACAACAGCAAGTTACAAAAATACATTTATGCATGTAATCTTAATTATTTGGTATATTTAAAATTTCATCAATGGCCAATCAATAGCCATTCGCTCCATTATTGGTTTACTTCTTCTATAACCACCACCCCACACCTCCTAAAAATCAAATCAAATACAAAGCAAAATAATGTGGAACATCCTTAGAGAGTAGTAAAACAACCATTCAAAAGACAGCCCACAAACATATTCAATCTGACTATAAAAGAGTCAACAATGCTGTAATTAGCTATTAACGACTAGGTACAAAATGCTTAATTAAACTGTAAGCTTCTTGCTATGCGGCTTAGCAGCCCAATTAATTACTGTTATCTCAATGAGTAGCCGTTGGAAGTCTGTGGCAAGCATCAGATATGAACCTGAACGACTCACAACCGAACCGTCAAGGCTTCAGCGTGCAATCTTTTTCCAGCTTTACTTTTGCCACTCGAAATTAGATCCCGATTTTTTAACAATCTTTGGTCATGCACAGCTTCTGTTGCCAATCAGAGGGCCCCTGTAATTAGTGTCCCCAATTACTGAGGGGAAATTTAATTACGGATGGGGAGGTTGGGCGTATTTTATTAAACAGGTAGTCTTGCATAAGGAAGGCTCGTAGGGTAGAATCCAAGAAGAGTGAAACTAGTCATTTGTGTATCAGCTTAATTCTTTTGATCTAATATTGACTCTTATGTCCGAATGATGTGATAGGGGGATTTTTTTAATAGTTTGTGATAATTGGATGAAGATTTTTCAAGTTCTATAGGCCAAAGCTTCCTGACATTTGTGAATTCATCCTAATAAGAAACGTAGTTTTTATTTGTGATAATGGCCAAGAGGTTTTCTAAGCTGACAGAAGAAAGGAGACAATATTACGAGTTGAATAGTGTTCAAAAGATGGTGAAAGAGAACATAGGAGGGCTTTATGATCACTGGGTCAGCTGACATCAAAAGAACAAGAAAAGAAAAAAGGTCATGTTTTAGTAGAGTAATATTATTTTTATTATAATGATGATGCTTTATGTCAAGAGAACTTAACAAATGAAAAAAAAATTCTGAAATAGATAATGCATACAATGTAACTAAAGGTGAGATTCCATATATGTGGCAGCAGAACGGCACCAGCACAGATGCAGCACGGTAAAACAAACAAGGAATGTGTTGTTTATGTACTTTTGAGTGAGCAACATGTTAGCTTTATATTTTGTACAATCATTATTCCCATTTTAAAAGGATAAATCAATGTATACTAGTACAGTCTTCTTTAAAAAAACACAACAACAGTATTTTTTTTTTAAAGTTACGAAAATGCAGAGTAGTGCAAACACTCAGCTATACATGTAAATGTTATTTCATAGTTACTACATCTATAATTGTTTTTAAAACAAACTTTTTACTGAAATTTTGTGGTTTCTTACATTAAATAATCATATTTTTATGTCTTTTATGGGGTTGCAGTACCTCTCTTGCAGCAGAAAGTTTGCTAAATGTTGAAAAAAAAAACCCACATGGCTGCTGCATGTGGTCTTGCTTCTGTTCAGCAGTAATGGAGTCAATTTATTAAATTTGCTCTTGCATCATATTTTTTCCCACTGCTATTCCAGTGCAACACATATGGCTTCCTGCCACAACTGTATGTTCAAATGGTTTTAAACTTGATTTGCAATCTATTAAAACAGTTATATTTACTACCATGTGTGGTTGGACAAAATTTAACATTAAACAGTGGTTATAATAAAACGTAAAGATTTTTGTAAATAAAGTACTAAGTACTTAAACAAGTGTTTTTGTTGTCCTTAATTCACTGTTTGCTGAAATTTCAACATGACAAATTGTACACTTTTTTTTATTAATTGTGGTAATCTTTAATTGTATCAACTCTCTTAATGTTTTTAACCCTAAACTTCCTCACTTTATTATTAAGCTTTAATAATATAAAGAAAATCTAATTTTCTTGATCAAACAACAAAGGTAACAAGAAATAGTTGTATGTGTCAAGTAGGGTAGATCCTAATTACACATCACCAAGCAAGAAGTTGGCTGACATGAATCTACACATTTTGCCTAAGCCTTATAAATACTTGATCAGCATGGTAAGACTTATGTAATTCTCAAGTTAACGCATATAAGAATAGAAAAAAAAATATTGTTGAAAAACAGGACTTTTTCTCCAAAATTGGGAAAATAACCCAAACCAATGATGTTGGGAATTATTGTAGAAAAACATTTAGAAAATAATTGGTTATGAATATACAATATAATTTGAATATATCAGTTTAGGAAAAAAAACATATTGTTATGCCTACTAGCAATTTTAAAATCTCCTTCAAAAAGCTAAATCATTTCTGACATAAATAACTAATAATGTATAGGTATGAGCAAGTATCAGAATGTTTTCTTAAAAACTATAGTAACCAACTATCCATAATTGTAATACACTTTCACTATTTACAAGGTCATGTTTATACTTCTCTCAACCATTTCAAAAAAGTTGTCCAACCATTTACTTGACCTTTCTATTATCATGGCAGCATATACCCTATTATGGGCATCCCCTTGCTATTGTTATGGCCATGTATATTCCTTTATAAGCACCCAACTGAACATTCAAGCCACCAAGCTGAGCCAAGGGTCAGCCCCTATTGTTATGGCCACTCATTGGTCACTTACAGACCCTTCAGAAAATGACCCCTACAACAACAAATACTTGACCAGTACAGGCACAGAAACAGTACCACACTGTAACATGGGCTCAATTGTGGTTTTAAGGTAGTGTAGGAACTAAGGTGTATTTTCCATTCACTTTGCATCAGAGTCACACACTCCCAATTTTGCCAAAGATTTACTTTTTGATTGGTTATACTTGTTTTACCCTAAGTCTGAAAATCCAATAATTAATAATTGTCTTTGAAAATCAAAAATATACAAAGTCTTTAAAAGATGTTTTTTTAAGTGGGATAGGGAGACTTTGGTGTAGGGTGGCAGCTTTCATTAGTGGAAAATATATCCCACAACTATTAACCAAAATAAGCCAATTAACTAGTAGAAAAACCATATAACAAGCTTTGGGCCATCTAACAAGCTTGGCTTTACTGGAGTAAAACCAGCAGTGGTCAAATAATAGGATGACACCAGCATTTTTTTTTTACTGAACTTTTCAATAAGAGAGGACATTTTTGATACTTGTAGGTGGAAATGAAGAGGAATATATTTTTAATGGTATGTAGAGGATGTGATATGAGTGTTCATTAGATACTGAAAATATTCAACGAGTTGGGTGAAATGATATGAAGCGAGGCTCTGCCGAGTTTTGTGCCATTTTAGACAAGTTTTATATTTTCAGTATCTAATGAACATGAATATTAGATTCTAGTTATCACATAACCAAAATATCAGCTGTTTTTTGTTAACAATGCATAACCTTTTTATAGTAAAAACAGAAGGCCTAGACAGGTGTAATTCAGTTTGGGAGAATCCACACAAACAATAGTTCCACTCTTTGCTTGACCATTTTCCATTAAAAAGGGAACAGATTCGTTTATAATATGACTAGAATGTTATTTTTTATTAATTAAAATGAAATTGTCAAACAAAATGCATAAAATGGCAACAACAAAGTTATCAGGAACACTACACATACTTAATGACGTCACACTACGATAATTAACTAGTGTGTTACCAAAAATAAAGCATGAGTATTACCTCACGCTCAAGCAGTAGGTTATGAGATAAATAACATACTTATGATGACCAAGGGCAATATATGGACTTTTTTTTTTACAACGGTTCCTGCCTTTGCTATTTTAAGGTAGCGCAAGTGTTATGCAGCATCTCAAATTGAAGAGTATCCAAATAGGCCTGAACTACTTTGAAACTGAGGGTTGTGGGCTCAAACTCCTATATGGGCACATTTTTATTGAACTTTTTTCTCTTTGATTTTAATTTCGGTATTGCTTATATCCGATTAAGGAAGAACACCATCTTTTTTTTATTTAGCTTGTTAGTTTGTTTATAAATGATACTTAAGCACAGATAATGAAGATATGAGTAAAAGGAATTTTCTAAATTTTGAATTCTCAAAAGAAGGAGTGCTTTTTATATGTTTGAATTTCAGCTATGGATAATGATATTAACACATTTATTAAATCAGAATCTAATGGTGAATTTTGTTAAGTTTTTGCATACCTGTGACATAAAACAGATTATGTGTATGACAACTGCAGAGTCAAAGATGGTATATTGTTTTTTCAGAATGGAATTACCCACAATCCCCACACACATTTTGCTGTGCGACAGTAACCACTTGAAAAACATGTGACCATAGTGGAGATCATTCTGGTGTATTTTCATATCAGTGTCTTTGAAAAAATGTTCCATACGATTTATATGAAAATAAAATCAAAACTGTTTATAAAATGCAAACATTTCTTATGCTTTATTTTAGATTAAAATTGTTATGACATGTTAATGATTATTTGGTTAAACAGTATTTCAGTTATCTGGAAACAGATATAGTGCTGCATTCACTGTTTTTAGCATGCCATGAATACCTGGAACAACACCACACTGAGCTAACCAGTAGTGGAACTACCCTATTTGCTTAAGTGTTAGCAAGGGAGCTATACCACTACCATTTTAATGACTTTAGTATGTCATGACCCAGGATCGAACCCGGGGCCTCCAGTACCTGGAGCTGACATTCTGCCTATTGTGCTACATGTGCGGTTCTGTAATGGTTTACTATTATCAAAAAACTATATTGAAATATTTTAATCTCATCTAAACCTCGTTTGTCAAGCCCCATTGACAATTTTTCTTTTTGGTGGCACAGATTTCTGTGATCTAAAAGACACGTGACCTCTGATATGGAGACTGGACCTCTGATGGAGACTGTACCTCTGATATGGAGACTGGGTCTTACCTTCTATAGCCATCATGGCACGTAACTCTCTGTTCAGCAGCTCAAACTTCCGTTCTAGATCATCCTCCTTCTCTCTGGAATGCAGAAGAAATATACAAAATATGAATAGGTTACATCTACAAAAATGTAAAAATAATAAACCAATTTTTAAATCTAATTAAGGATAATTCATGTTAGGAAATATTATACAATTAAACTATTAGAAATAGTACATTGGAAAACAAATAAAACATTTCAACTTAAACAGACATACAAAAAAAACCCAAATAATAAAGAAAATCGTTAAACTAAAATTCATAACAAAGTACTTTCATAAAAAAAAGGGCCATGATATAAATGTGAATATAAGAATTAATATAATATTTTTGGTAACAGGATGATAATATTAGGGTATGATTTGTTCATTAGTATTATCCACCCTTTAATTCTTACTGGAAAAGATTAAATAAACCAAAGGGATGATAAATATGTTGTTGTTTCTTTGTTGATTGGGTTTATCGTCCCACCAACAGTATTTCAGTTATCTGGAGATGGTGTCCACTAGAAGCAGATAAAGTGCTGCCATCACTGTTTAAAGCATACTGTAAACACCTGGCATGATACCACACCCAGTCACATTATCCTGGCACAGGGCCAACCTGTTGTGAAACAACCCTTATATTTGCTTTAGTGTAGCAAGGTAGCTATACAACTACCATTTTTAACAACTTTGGTATGTCGTAGCCTGGGATCAAACCCGGTGCCTCCTGTACCTGGGGCAGACGCTCTACTGATTGCGCTACCAGGTTTCTTAAATATGAAGTTGATGATAATAATGATGATAGTGTTGAAGGTAATGACATTAAGGATATGATGGGATGAAAACAATTTGTATTTGTTCTTTTAATTAAAAATCATAGAAACTGTTAAATTTTAGTCGTCTTTTAATGGTTCAAGCAAAAACAATTCCAAACTTAAAGCTCAACTTACAAGTTCAGCAAAATGACTTATAATTTAAAACAGCAAAAGATACTGCTAAACTATAAATTGTGGTCTTTCATAAAATACAAAGTCATGTTAAGATTTACTAAAATCATAATTTACAAACTATGATTAATCCTTTGTGGATTGGCCCGATATACCCAGCCAAAGATATATGAGATTGGTGTGTGGGAATTATAAAGATGTTTAAATCTTGACTTCTAAATATTGTAATCGTGGCCCTAGACTAACATTAACATGTCAACATATCAGTATAAACAATCCCGAGAATGGTAAAACTAACTCTTGTGTAGCTACTGTACTTAGGAAAAGACATTATGAATTATTAAAAAAAAATCTTTTTTGAAATTGTAAAACAAATACTGTCATAATTATTTCAGATTATACTGCATTACATAAATACAGTTTATTGTAAACAATAACAGTGTAATTTTTAAAAATATTGCTTTGACTGAAAATAATAACCCATTTAAAATATTACATTTTTTATAAATTTGAAAAATTAATTTATGTCTGCATCAAAAATTATTAATTTTATTATTAATTATGCAAATTAATTATGCTATTAGTTTTGCTGATTTTTTTCATTAAAAAGAAAATAGATGAAAAAATTAATTGTAAGAATAAAATAAAGCTTCTCCATATGACATATAAAAATGGTTTATGCGTAAATTATATCAGCTTAAATATTTCTATCCTCATTTAACATTGTCAGCTGTAGAAGTAGTCTATATAATTTATTTTAAATTAATTTGTTGTATGTTTTGAACTGATTTTGAAGTAATATGTACATAAATAGAAAACTGACATAATTTTTTTATTTAATTTTTAACACTGAAAAACAATAAACAATGTGCTTGCCCTTTGAATATAAATTATATATGTAAATATGCCAATACAAAGAGACTTTAAGAATGACATATTATACTGCCAAAAACAAACAGGATAGATTAAGATCTTAACTCCATTCCTTTGATCAGGAGCAGCTCTGTTTGTTACGTAACTTTTTAAGTTAATTTTATACACTGCCAACCTTGTTAATAACAAGTCAATGAAAAAAAAACATGCATTAATTTGATAAGTTTCTTTAAAGAAACATTGTCTTATAGTTACACCACATGCAAATCAATGAAAATTCAACTAGGACTGAGTTACACTAAGAAGAATCCAAAAAATACCTTAATTTCTGTAAGGTGTTTTCAGTATCAGAATGATGGACAGTACCTGTTGATCTAGAATATCCCATTCATTAATTTAAAGTGATAAAAGTATACCTCCATTTTGCGTGTCTCTTATCACAAATTTATATGTAAAACAGCTTGAAATCTCCTAGTCAATTGTAGCAATAAACAGCATTTCACTTTTCTGCAATAAAAGACACCCTTTTCTTCCATTTGCCACAAAACATAAAATCACCTTATAAGGAGAATAGGTTTGAAAATCCTTGCAACATATGTGAAGTTATTAAATGGGAATATTCTTTTCTCTTATGCTTCTTATATACTGGGACCTTCTATCCAAATCTGATTTCTTAGCCAGTATTAGCGTAATGGGTTTAAGGGCTACAAGATGATCATATTTTCTCAATATACTTAGGGTATTTTCAAGTATTCTCTGAGGATCAGCTTGTATTACAGCTCCTGTGTTTAGTCAACATTGGCATGATGTTTATATATACAGTATTAACCCTTTGGGTGCTACTTTTTGTAATTAACCCTTACAAAGTTTTTAATCAGCTTCTTACATCTACCTTTAGTGGTGTTTAAAATACTTTGCAACTCAGCAACAAACAGTGCTGATCCTGATACGACAGTGCCGGTAGATCTGGATGTACACAATCAGGCTAAGTCTGAGCAGTTCATGCTTAGCAGGCTAAGAGAAAAGGATCAGTAATGGAGGTTTTACTTGTGATCTTACTACATACTTTATCTGGCTTGACACTTGAGAGATGTGGCAAGGTGGCAGCCAAAGATGGCAGTGAAAGAGAGAGATGGCTCCTAAGGAAAAGCAACAGAATATCGTCTCCATTATCATGTCTAATGTTCCATGTTATACAGCATCCCAGAGGAAGCATGCCTTGACTAACAGGAGTTCACAGAGTAAAACACAAACAGTTAAACAGAGAGAACTTGAAGTTATTGCCTGTTTTGGTATTATAACCTGATTTTTGTTTGTTGGATTTATTGTTTCGCCAACAATTTTTCAGTTATCTCGAGACTGTGTCCACTTGAAGCAGTTATAATGCTGCCTTCACTGTGTATAACATACCACAACCAATTGGCATGATACCACATCACCACATCTGTGTATCAAATACCACGACAATCTGGCATGATACCACAACTGTGTATAGCATACCATGACCACTTGGCAGGATACCACATCTGTGTATAACATACCATGACCATCTGGCATGATACCACATCTGTGTATAACATATCATGACCATCTGGTATGATACCACATCTGTGTATAGCATACCATGACCATCTGGCATGATACCACATCTGTGTATAACATATCATGACCATCTGGTATGATACCACATCTGTGTATAACATATCATGACCATCTGGTATGATACCACATCTGTGTATAACATATCATGACCATCTGGTATGATACCACATCTGTGTATAACATATCATGACCATCTGGTATGATACCACATCTGTGTATAACATATCATGACCATCTGGTATGATACCACATCTGTGTATAACATATCATGACCATCTGGCATGATACCACATCTGTGTATAACATACCATGACCATCTGGTATGATACCACATCTGTGTATAGCATACCATGAACATTTGGCATGACACCACATCTGTGTATAACATATCATGACCATCTGGTATGATACCACATCTGTGTATAGCATACCATAACCACTTGACATAATACCACATCTGTGTATAGCATACCATAACCACTTGACATAATACCACATCTGTGTAAAGCATACCATGACCACTTGGCAGGATACCACATATGTGTATAACATATCATGACCATCTGGTATGATATCACATCTGTGTATAGCATACCATAACCACTTGATATGATACCACATCTGTGTATAACATACCATGACCGCTTGACATGATACCACATCTGTGTATAACATACCATGACCATCTGGCATGATACCACATCTGTGTATGACATACCATGACCACTTGACATGACACCACATCTGTGTATAACATACCATGACCATCTGGCATGATACCACATCTGTAAATGACATACCATGACCACTTGACATGACACCACATCTGTGTATGACATACCATGACCACTTGGCATGATACCACATCTGTGTATAACATACCATGAACATTTGACATGATACCACATCTGTGTATAACATACCATGACCATTTGGCATGATACCACATCTGTGTATAACATACCATGACCATTTGGCATGATAACACATCTGTGTATAACATACCATGACCATCTGGCATGATACCACATCTGTGTATGACATACCATGACCACTTGACATGACACCACATCTGTGTATAACATACCATGACCACTTGACATGACACCACATCTGTGTATGACATACCATGACCATCTGGCATGATACCACATCTGTAAATGACATACCATGACCACTTGACATGACACCACATCTGTGTATGACATACCATGACCATCTGGCATGATACCACATCTGTGTATGACATACCATGACCACTTGACATGACACCACATCTGTGTATAACATACCATAACTATCTGGCATGATACCACATCTGTGTATAACATACCATGACCACTTGACATGATACCACATCTGTGTATAACATACCATGACCATCTGGCATGATACCACATGTGTGTATAACATACCATGACCATTTGGCATGACACCACATCTGTGTATGACATATAACATTCCATGACCATCTGGCATGATACCACATCAGCAATAGCTCAATTGGTAGAGTGTCAGTTTGCTGATCGGGAGGTATTGGGTTCAAACCCCGGCCAGGTCAAACCAAAAACTTTTAAGTTGGTAGTAGTGGATTCCCTCCCAACCCTCGGGGCTAAGGGGTCAGCATTATGCCTGACTTGTCGTGTCAGTATAATGGACCAGCTGGGTTCAGTCCCTGGGCACCTTATAAGTGCCCCTGTGCTGTAATGATAGAAATGTTGCAGCACAGTATTGGCAAAAATGCCAGCAAATCCCAATTCCACATCTGTGTACAGCATACCATAACCATTTGACATGATACCATATCAGTGTATAACATACCATGACAATTTGATACCACATCTGTGTATGACATACCATGACCACTTGGCATGATACCACATCTGTGTATGACATACCATGACCACTTGGCATGATACCACATCTGTGTATGACATACCATGACCATCTAGCATGATACCACAACTGTGTATAACATACCATGACCATCTAGCATGATACCACATCTGTGTATGACATACCATGACCATCTGGCATGATACCACATCTGTGTATGACATACCATGACCACTTGGCATGATACCACATCTGTGTATGACATACCATGACCATCTAGCATGATACCACATCTGTGTATAACATACCATGACCATCTGGCATGATACCACATCTGTGTATAACATACCATGACCATCTGGCATGATACCACATCTGTGTATAACATACCATGACCACTTGGCATGATACCACATCTGTGTATGACATACCATGACCATCTAGCATGATACCACATCTGTGTATAACATACCATGACCATCTGGCATGATACCACATCTTTGTATGACATACCATGACCATCTGGCATGATACCACATCTGTGTATGACATACCATGACCACATGGCATGATACCACATCTGTGTATGACATACCATGACCATCTAGCATGATACCACATCTGTGTATAACATACCATGACCATCTGGCATGATACCACATCTGTGTATAACATACCATGACCACTTGACATACCACATCTGTGTATAGCATACCATGACCATCTGGCATGATACCACATCTGTGTATAACATACCATGACCACTTGACATGATACCACATCTGTGTATAACATACCATGACCACTTGGCATGATACCACATCTGTGTGTAACATACCATGACCATATGGCATGATACCACAATACCACATCCAATGGGTGGAACTAATTTTACATTTGCTTGAGTGTTAGTGAGGAAGGTCTCTGACTGAGTTTTGCAATTCTTGACAATCTTCATGACAGTAAGCATGCTTGGGATAAGTGATTTGTATCATAACTGCTAATAACTTGGTAACTGACAGAGTGTTAGGGGGAATGATAAAGCAATTGAATAACCAAACAAAAGCTGCAAGACAATCATGCAGTCAGTTATGTACAAGGAAGTTTCAACAACGGTGAAAACTTTAAGTGTTTATTATAAAATGCTTTTTTCAAGTAAAATATTGACATTTTTATTGGGATTAGCCGGCATTTTTGCCGATACTGCGCAGCGACATTTCTATCATTATAGCACAGGGGCACTTATGAGGTGCCCAGGGACTGAACCCGGCCGGTCCATTATACTGACACCGACGAGTCAGGCGTAATGCTGTCCCCTTAGCCCCGAGCGTTAGGAGGGAAGCCACTACTACCAACTTTAAAGTCTTTGGTTAAACCCGGCCGGGGTTCGAACCCACGACCTCCCGATCCGCAAGCCGACGCTCTACCACCTACTGCTTTATGATTGCAGAATATACATCTTTAATGAAATACTCAAATAATTCCGAAGCATTATTGTATCTTTTTACTGTGATTCAGTGTTTCAGTGTAAAAAATCCATTTAACATTAAAACCCTAAAATTAGTAGTTAATGTTAACCACAAAACAAGAATCCTTCTAAGTGCCTATGTTGTAAATGATGTCTATATTGAAGACTTGAATTTTAAAATATGATGTTTATTTCAATCTAAGGACAAATGAAGTCAGTTTGAATTATGAAATATGATGTTCATATCAATGAATGAACAATATATTTACCACACTAACATGGTCAGAAGATATAATGCTCCTAACATCATGTTAGCATGTCATAAGGATATTAAATCTCTAACATAAGCTAAAAAAAAAACTAACCATGGTAAGGGAAACCAATGTCTATTTGGGTTTCCCATAATGAAATTGAAATTATTAAAATTTAAATTAAAATAATTTTAGCATGAATGAGGTTGAATTTATGAATTTCATTATTTTTTATAAGTAATAATTTCAATATTTATTTGGAGAATTATTTATGTACATCATTATAATTATCAATTAATATCAAAGTTTAATGTCACCAAAATGATTTTTTTGTACATCATGGTGAATGTAAATAAAGCTCAAAATATAATTAAGTTAAAATTGTCTTCTTTTTTTTTTACTTGCCACGAGTGTATATTAATCTGCTAGATTTTCAAAAATTAATTTAAACTGTTACTTAAACAAAGTTCCAAACAAGAAACCTGATCCCTGTTTAAACATTTAATGTTCTTAATATTTCGACTTTCTGCAGCTGTATGTAACCAGTAACCCGGAGAGAGCTGAAGGAGTGTGTCGTGTTGCCGATGACGATGGGAGTCCATGATGGAACCAATCTGTCAGCTGCAGCTACGAAAACACGCGGAGATTACGCTAAGCAGCTACAAATGAGGTCCCTATAGGAAATCCGACACAAGACTTAGTTGACAAATCTTCTTAACATCTTAAGCTGGTCTCGGAGGGAAAATGTGATGTTGTGGTGTTGTTTTGTCTCTCTCTCTTGCTGTCAGGCAGTAAGGGGTTCCATAATATCTGCCTGTAAATAACACTCACAGAGGCGTGTGTGGCTGCAACAGCAAAGATGTTGAGAAAGAGAGAGGAGAGCTAGCAGGGAAGGGAGAAGACCGCGGGTGGTTTGGAAAGAGGATTTTTAGAGGTTTTACATGTATACTTGTAGCAGCTAGAAATATTAAATGTGGAGAATTATAAAGAAAGAACTGAGAAGCTTGGTAAGAAGATATTGGCGGGTGGGATTTTCGGGGTGCTAAAGGGAGACAGGCTCATTGTTTGTTTGTTTATTGGTTTAAATGTTCCACCAACAGTATTTCAATTATCTGGAGACTGTGTCCACTTGAAGCAGATATAGTGCTGCCTTCACTGTGTGTATCATGCCGTGAACACCTGGCAAGACACCACACCCAGTCACATTATCCTGACACCGGGCCAACCATTCATAGAACTACCCTTATATTTGCTCGAGCGTTAGCAAGGGAGGTATATTACTGCCATTTTTTTTTAATGACTTTGGTGTGTCGCGGTCAGGGATTGAACCTGGGCCTCCCGTACCTGGAACCGAGCTCTACCAATTGCGCTACCAGGTCTGGTGAAAAATGCTCAGAAAAGGTAAAGTAATGTTCTGATAAGCAACTTAGATGAGTGGAAAGAAAGTTTCATGAAACAATATGAGAAAATGCTGCTGAAAAAGGGAGAAACAAAAGTGAGTATTTTGGGGGAGGATTTTATAATTAAGAATGGTAGGAATAAAAAAAGAGAAATGAAGAAACAACAATGGCTTGGAGGATTCTTTTAGGATTTTGTGATGGAAAAAAAGATAAAATGGAGAAGAAAGACATCATTTTTGAGCCTTTTCTAAAGTGGAATATACTCTTTTAGATTAATTATTTATGTTTGGATGTGGTTATATGTTTTCTGAAAGAGCTTATATTTTCTTACTTGTACTCTATGGTAGCTAGTACAGTTCAATATTGTCTACAGATATTTTTTGCTAAGATGAACTATGAAAGGATGATAGTGACTCTTTTACACAAACCAGTTTAAGAGAATTATTTATAATAGAATTTATGTTTTTTATTTTCATCTTCTAGTTCTCTGCAGGCTGTGAGTTGATGATTCAAATCCTCACAAAATTATGCTGAAAACAATAAAAAAAAAATGAATCGAAAATGCTAGCTTGTGATTTGTTGTTCTATATGGCAATAGCTTCAGCGGTTGTAGCGACCAATATGAGTTGAAAGTCACTACCTGTATTTGTCAGTGTATGTTTTCAGGTAATACGAGCATATTACAATGTTTAAGGTATAAGAAGTGTAATAGTGACTCAATTAAATCCTGACAAAAGATATATCATATTATTCAGCATCATATTCTGGATTTTTTAAACAAATTTAAACAACTTTTCACCTCAGCTCACTTGAGTTTTGCAAAAATTTTATGTACTAGGTCGACATCCTCAAATCTGACATTTGTAATGTCATTTGTTTTATACATTTTTATTAGAGTATACTTTTCTACATAAAATTAGTCCAAAAACATGTTAAAAATACACTTTTTTCTTTCTTTGCTTAATTTTGTCGCCATTTTGGAGTGAAGAAATTGAGGCGATTTCATTGGATAAAATTGGAAAACTTAAATTGGGTGATTTTCTCGGAAGGCGAGTGTTGACATAAATGATTGAACATGTAACATCGTTAAATGCTAAATGTCGACATTACACGAATATTCATGAGATTGATTACACATCTAATACTTTAAGCCTACAACCTTTCAGCCTATGTGGATGATTCTAAGACACCTTACAGCACAATTTTAACTAAGCAGTAAATTTCTTTGGTTAATGTTTTAGACTTATAATAAGCTTTTTAATATAAGTCTTTCTATATATATAATTTCAGCAAAAGATCAAATTTGCCTTTAATTCAATTTTAATTAATACAGCGAAAAAAGATTGAGTTTTTTTTTTAGTTGAGTTTTTTTTTTAAATTGAGTTTTTTTTTTAAATTGAGTTTTTTTTAAAGATTGTTTTCCCCTTTTTATTGGAAAGGGGCTAGGTGGGTATATTCACTATGTTCACATTTAACCCCTCAAATTCTTTAGCAATTCTATAGAGACATATATAATTATATTGATAAAGCAGAGGAGAGAAAAAAGCAATTAAAATCAGCTGTATTTTTGCATATGAGAAGATTTTATTTCTTGTTTTGTGATTATTGTCTGTTTGCAAAAGGGATAATATTAGTTTTAGGTTTACTTTTATTAATTTTTAAGAGGGTATTTTTTCTTATTTTGCTGAGCTTTTGTTTTAATTTTGTAGAACTTTGTAGAGCTTATTCATGAAATCTGCGGAGGATTTTATAACTGTTGAAGGATCTTTTTTATTTTTAACTGCATTATATTTTTTGGTAGGATGTATTTCAATTATCAAAAATATAGCCATCATACTATGTCAACCTGTAAACCAGTACAGTACATTATTATCACAATTATTGTCCAGACAGCTAGACAAACGTTTCCCTTCTGACACTAGTTACCCCTATTGTTGGGCCCGTCTCGCTATCCTGTCTGCCCATTCATCCAAACAAACCATATCCACATCCTCTTTTACTAATGGTGACTGCACATGTACAAACAGTATAGAACAACATTAACAATATTACACTCTAATGCTTCCTGTAGGTTTCACACCTTGGGCTGCTAAGTATTATTGATTCATCGAGGAACCATCAAAGCTATCAGAGTCAGTATTACTGGAGGAGTGACACCTCTCTGTTGACCTATTATCACAGAACAAACAAACAACCACCCCAGAGAAAACAACACTAAGACAGAGTCATACATAGATGTTGGGCGCTCGGCTCTTTTCTTCTCCTATCATTCAACCACTAATGGACCAATATTACTACACCTGCACATTATATTCTTATGATCAGCATAAGCATGGTTTTGTTATATTTGTAGTTGTTGTTTTTTGGTTAAAGTGTTTGGTGAACATTTGGTCACCCAAGAAAGACTTTTCTGATTATTTTTATCCATTGGTTAACCGACAGGTGTTATACATTTTTTCTCTGAAAAAAGTTCTGGCTTGTTATCACATGTTATCTTTATACAATAATTTCATACTATGTTTACTGGTTTTCTGTACCTATATGATGAGAAAATGTGTCTAGTATGTCAGTTATAAGGAAAACTTTTGATGCTATAATCTTAATGTGACTACAAGATTTTGTCATAACTGGCATGAGATTTTGAGCCCCAATTGCAAAATCCATTCACAGTTGATATTTTTTTTTTTTTTTTTTTTTTTTTTTTTACAAAAGTTGAGATTTCGCTAAAGCTCAAAATTTGATTTCCCAGTATTTACTCATATAATATGTTTAATACATCACTATAATATAGCAATACTTTAACCTTGCAATGTTCAGGGTGTATAACAAAATTGGAAATGAAGAATAAGGATCCAAAGAGAGGCAATCTCAGAGTCATAATTTGAGCTTGAGAAAAACTGAGAATGGATTTTGCAAGTGGGGCCTGGTAACTAAGGATGAGATTTGTTGGCTCTGGCAACTTAAGCTTCAGATTTTGTCAGAACTGGAAACAAAGAGCTGGAGATTTTGTCAGCTCTGGCAACTAAAGTGAAGATTTCCCAGCCCTGAAAACTTGTAGAATTATTTTGTTAACCAAGGCATTTTTTGGATGGGAGATTTTTATGATAGGAGATTTTGACTGGTGTCCTATCATAATGCTCAATTTGATTTTTTTTTCTATGTTATTTCACAATTCAAATATTTTGATCATGATTGTAAACTATTAAACGAGTGAATTTTTTTAGATGCTAAGGCACCCATCTGTTTATCTTATACAACAAATGATCAGTCCAGAGAAAACATAACTAAAACATAATCATACACAGATCATTAATAATGAGTGCTCCATTCTTAAATTTTCTACCATAATCTTTTCTATAAAGATTTTATTAATATGAGTAATTTTTTATATCATAGTTTAAAAAAGCATTTTATTTCAAATAAGTACATCTTATGTAGTCTAACTGAGTTTCATTATCTTGCTTATATCAAGTATTTGAGATTGGTCTCTATTTTAAGTGTTTTAAAAGATTGCCCCAACAGCTATCCTGAAGGTCTCATCTATGACTGAGACATATAAGTATCAGGGAATGGTTTTCGACTGATTTTATAGTACTTGAATATCCAATGTAAAAAAATATATTCATATACTACCAATAATACATGTAGTTCATTTGAACTTTAAAACCTGTCTTCAAATATTTGTATCTTTATTGCTGACTATTAAACAAGTGCTAAAGCTTATATAAAAAGAAACATACTAATACAATGAAATTTAAATATTTTCTAATGAAATTAAACCTGCATACACAATTCAAATAAAATTACCATTCCTTCATGGAGATATTTGGAGAAGTGATTAACCCTTGGCTTAATTGTTAATAACTTGAAATAATCTCCCAAAAGGGAGCTGGCTGATCTGGATCTACACTATCTGCCAAAGTTGTATAAATATGTGTTAAACAAGCTAAGGGTTTACTGATACTAAGCCTATATTAGCCTATTCGATCATGTCTGGAATAGATGAGAACTTTTAATTCTATGCTTTCGATGTTTCATACCAATAAAGTTCCTAATTCTTCGGACTTATATCTATGACGCCATTTCTATTAACACAGTAGCGGAGACTTAGTCCATGGTGAAAAGTAGACAAGTGATTGGAAAACAATACATGACCACTGCAACCGATCAGATCAAATTTAAAGGCTCACACAGTAGGACAGGTTCATAGGGGATTATACCCCCTTATAGAAATTTAATCTTCTTATCTTGCTTAGGGAACGTAAGTAAAGAACAACAGAGTGTAACGGAGGTTGCTATTGTAAATGCATATTTAAAATATTTGTGTATTTAATCAACAGCCAAACAATGGACGGTTAGACATGGGGTGGTCAGAAATGTTGAGTTACTCAGCAATGATGTAATTATGATCAGAGAACAGGTGTAGAACCCTGTTGCTTAGTAATACTGACCGGCCTGAAAACAAGGGCTTGTCAAAATGAACTTGCAGTGAAGAATGGCTGCCATGCCCTCTTAAAATGTTTTTATAGAAACTTAAAAAAATGATAAAATAAATTCAGGTAATTTTTTTTTCTATTTTATTTGTGTAATTAATTTCTTCAAATTTGTTTGCATCAGTATTTCTGCTTATTTTTTTTTTTAAATTTCTTGTGCAAGATGGCTTTTAATTTTTTTGTGTTTTGGTGACTTATCAGCATAATTTTTCATACAAAAATGATATTCAAAAATGATATTTGTCACCACAGATATAGTGCTGACTTTTCACATGGAGAGCAATAAGAAGGTATCATTTTTTTTCCTCCTTCTATGACATACATATGGTAACACACCATCTAAAAATGCTTAATTATGTTACTGCAGCAATGTAAGCTCAATTTATTGCCTGAAATCAACGCATAAATATTTTTAGCTGAATTTTTTACATTTGCAGGCTTCAGTTTTATGTGAGGTGAAATACCAGGAACTGTGCTTGTGCCTCCTTTTCACTATTATTTCCTTCCCAACAGGAAATTTAAACAACATTATTTACATCCGACCATTGCCAAACATGACTGTTCATCCAATCACAGACATACCCTTTCAATTAGGAAATAATAATGTGAGAAGGATAAACAAATGCAAAAGCAAAAGGAGGAAAAGTGAAATTTGTACAAATAAAGTTTGAGTGTCTCAGATAAACAGAACTATGTACAGAATTGTTGCGTGTATACAGGGCAGTGTTGACCTTCGGAACACTAAAGTGTTTGTTCTTATTCGACCCTTGCCTAATTAAACACGACATCCATCCTACCCCAAATGAGCGACCAGGAAAACATTATGGGGTATTGACAATTCACTAAACTATACAAATATGGTCAAACACAGATTACTTAACCCTGGGAGCGTGGACGCTGTGAGCAAGGGCAGCACAATAGGTACTTGAGTGGACGACTCATTTTGGTTTGCCAACAAATTCGCCCACCTACAAATCATCGCTAAAACCCTACAAGTCTAGCAGATACATCTGTCTACTTGCATCAGTTTAGCTTCAACAGCCCAAAAAAGGTTCTAAAAATAACCACTTCAATGATAATAGCCAGCGACCGCACTGACCAGTTCATTTAAAGTAAATTTAATCAGTACTGACCAAAAACAGATTTTTTTCCGTAAATGATCAAATATCAAATATCAAGAATATTTCTGGCCCTGGCTGAAATGGCTTGAATAAATGTTGCAGATCTTAAGTGTTTGCAGAGGGGCCACAAGCCAACCTGTACTAAGCTTTATTAAAATATTTTCCATCTTTTCTCTGATTCAATCAACACCTGCCAGAAGTATGTCAGTACACACTTTTCACAAGGTGACTTCTAACATGTCAGAGCTACAATATACTTGTCAAGTATGGCAAAAGCATGCCAAATACAGCCACGTGAGATAAAGGTGTACTTTATTAACATTCTTGAAATTGTGGAACATACCACAAAACTGATTGATGTCAAAGTAAAAAAAAAATATCTATAGAGATGAATAATGTTTAAGAACCATGGGGAAAAAACCCCCCAAAGATATAATGAGAAATTAAGAAATGGTATAAAGGAAAATAACAAAAAATGACAACATTAGAAAAAAAAAAATTGTTTAAGATGAATAAGATAAAAAAGGTAAATGATTATATTCTTGATGTTCATTATGATTACGGTGACTGAGAGGATGATGCTCTGATGATAAAAGATTCCGATAGGATGATGCTGCTGATGATTAAAGATTCAACAGATATGACCTAATACCATATTACAGAGTTCTGGACACACACAATAGTTTAGACTAAAATTCTTGCAGCTGGGAGTCATCTGCTCAAGATCTGATTTATTTACTATGGTTTCTTTAGCATTATATCAATTGAATGCCAGTTTTGAATCATTTGAAAATAATCAAGAATTGGTATGGGCTTTTTGAATATCAAATGTACCAGATTATTGTATAAGTCTTTTCTGGCTAGTCAAGCTCTTGTGAAACAATCAAATCAGTTAGATTATTGCAGTCTTTGTTTAAGATTTATTTTTGTATGATATAACTTATTTCTGCCAAGTCTCTAGCAACATATACTAACCTTTGCAAATGCCCCTTTGGAGTGGTAGAGTTGCAAACTTGTAACTCCTCTGACTACATATGCTTACCTTCGGTTTCAAGTTTGGTCAGGCAAGGACTTAATGTGGGAAAGTTTTCAGCTGAACAGCGGTGCACTGGTGGTTCTACCCAGACATTTGTCTAGGATCTTCCACCATCAAAATAGCTGGATGTCAATAAAATAACCATAATTGTGCTGTTGCGATGAATTTAAAAAACAAACAAACTTACCTTTCTAAATCATTTTGACCTCAGAGTGTGTACAGTTATATACAAATGCAGTATGATCATGAATAAAATAAAAACTTTGAAAGTTACACTTACAAGATATTCAGCTGCATCTGCCGTCGAATGAGGGCATTTCTTTTGTTGACCAGTAGGAACCATTCTTGTAGAAGCTTCTCTTCCTTTGCCTTGTTCCTGCCTACAACACACAGGCATCATATCACAATGATAGTACAATGTATAGCCTTGTTGCTACCTACAACATACAGGCATAATGCAAAAATGACAGGCATCATACCACAATGACAGGGTAATTTAGGGCCTTGTTTCTACCTAAAACATACAGACAATTCCACTGCCTAAAACATAAAGGCATCATACTACACTGACAGGGCAATTTCAGGTCATGTTATTGCCTAAAATATAAAGGCATCATACTACACTGACAGGACAATTTCAGGCCATGTTATTGCCTAAAACATACAGGCATCATACTACACTGACAGGACAATTTGAGGCCATGTTATTGCCTAAAACATAAAGGCATCATACTCTCTGACAGGATAATTTCAGGCCATGTTACTGCCTAAAACATAAAGGCATCATACTACTCTGACAGGATAATTTCAGGCCATGTTATTGCCTAAAACATAAAAGCATCACACTACACTGACAGGACAATTTCAGACCATGCTATTGCCTAAAACATACAGGCATCATACTACACTGACAGGACAATTTCAGGCCATGTAATCGCCTAAAATATAAAGGCATCATACTACACTGACAGGACAATTTCAGGCCATGTAATTGCCTAAAATATAAAGGCATCATACTATATTGACAGGACAATTTCAGGCCATGTTATTGCCTAAAACATAAAGGCATCATACCACACTGACAGGACAAATTCAGGCCATGTTATTGCCTAAAATATAAAGGCATCACACTACACTGACAGGACAATGTCAGGCCATGTTACTGCCTAAAACATAAAGGCATCATACTACACTGACAGGACAATTTCAGGCCATGTTATTGCCTAAAACATACAGGCATCATACTACACTGACAGGACAATTTGAGGCCATGTTATTGCCTAAAACATAAAGGCATCATACTACTCTGACAGGATAATTTCAGGCCATGTTATTGCCTAAAATATAAAGGCATCACACTACACTGACAGGACAATTTCAGGCCATGTTATTGCCTAAAACCTAAAGGCATCATACTACACTGACAGGACAATTTCAGGCCATGTTATTGCCTAAAACATAAAGGTATCATACTACACTGACAGGACAATTTCAGGCCATGTTATTGCCTAAAATATAAAGGCATCATACTACACTAACAGGACAATTTCAGGCCATGCTACTGCCTAAAACATAAAGGTATCATACTACACTGACAGGATAATTTCAGGCCATGTTATTGCCTAAAATATAAAGGCATCACACTACACTGACAGGACAATTTCAGGCCATGTTATTGCCTAAAACCTAAAGGCATCATACTACACTGACAGGACAATTTCAGGCCATGTTATTGCCTAAAACATAAAGGTATCATACTACACTGACAGGACAATTTCAGGCCATGTTATTGCCTAAAATATAAAGGCATCATACTACACTAACAGGACAATTTCAGGCCATGCTACTGCCTAAAACATAAAGGTATCATACTACACTGACAGGATAATTTCAGGCCATGTTATTGCCTAAAATATAAAGGCATCATACTACACTTACAAGACAATTTCAGGCCATGTTATTGCCTAAAACATAAAGGCATCATACTACACTGACAGGATAATTTCAGGCCATGTTATTGCCTAAAACATACAGGCATCATACTACACTGACAGGATAATTTCAGGCCATGTTATTGCCTCAAACATACAGGCATCATACTACATTGACAGGATAATTTCAGGCCATGTTATTGCCTAAAACATACAGGCATCATACTACACTGACAGGACAATTTCAGGCCATGTTATTGCCTAAAATATAACGGCATCATACAAAAATTCAACGACAAGAGTATATTTGTTTGATTTGTGTTTATAACTAAATGAAGCAGGAATAATAAATAACATGTATTTGAAATTAAATGAATGCAAAATAAATGATGTTAAATTCAAAATTAAAATGAACTTGTGCAATATATCATTCATTGTTATTCTTTTTCATTTTTGTGTGAGAAATGGCATTATGGCATTTAATATAATATTTGTAGTTCTCCTTTTTTTGAGAATAAGAACAACTAGATCAAGGCTGACAGTACATACATGACAAGATGAAGTCAGATAAGATACTAGTCTGGAAAGACAATTAGTAGCGCCAAGTATATTTTTATTATTATATGTTTTAAGAAAAAAAAAGCTTGATTTCAGCATTTCAACATGCGTAAGTAAAAGATCTGAAGAAATACCATCTTTCTTGTGATTAGACTGAGGATCTAAACTGACAAAATTAACTGCCAATGAACAAGTATAAAATATGCCAAATAAATTTCTATTGGGTAATGACAGGATTTTGGAACATTAACTTTATATTTAGGTCATGATTTTGTAAAATAGAATGACAGCAATAAAATACTTACTTGGGAAAATTTATCTTTAAAGCAATCATAAATTCATTTATTTAATGAAAATAACTTTGAAGACTTTATGATGAACATTATATGCAAGTCATGTTTTAAGTTAAACAGAATGACAGCAGTAACAGGATTATCTTGGGAAAATTTAACTTTGAAGTTATCATAATTTCATTTATTTAATGCAAATAACTTTGAAGGATGTACAATAAAGGTTTGCTAGTTGATGATTTAAACAAGACAATTCTCAACTGTAAATGCATTCACTAAGAATGTGAATATATAGAAGTGTTCACTTTTGAGCCAATCTGCAATAAAGACCACCCATATCAACCTGCAAAAAAGACCACTCCATCATTTAGTACTAAGACACACTTTCACTAGAACTAATGGTGTTTCTAACCTTGAAACTCTACTTTATGAACAAAAACAAAAATGAACAGGAACATTCTGACAGTAGTCAGTAAAAAATACACGACAAAGTCCTATGAGCACTGAAACATATACCAAACCCAGAAAAGGCATAGGACAAAGGTATCCACATGCAAGCCAAGTGTGAAAGAACAAATCTGTGATGGTTCATTTAACAAAGACAGCAAACCCAACAGTTATCGCCTTGGAACTGTCAAGTTTTGCTTGACCCAATTTGTTATAAAGCTCCTATCTCAACTAAATGGAACTGTTTGCGAATACCTTAAGAATAAGAAATTAAGATAAAAAATGACCAGTTGTTATATATTTTACTTAAGGTTACAACTGCAAAATATTAACATTATTTATTCCAATACTGCACAAATATTACAAAACAACATTGCCAAAGATATTTAAATTTACACAGAATGCACATGAACTTCGGGAGATAATTTCAAGCAATGCTGGCAAGAAGAAAAACAAGTTTGCAACAATACAGCAAATGATTTGCAGCATTTTTATTACATATCTGGGATATATCTACACAATGATGTGCTATATAAATACCATTTTCCCTGCTTTATCTATAATTTTTGTGAACAGATTCAAACAACCTTGGACAAGACAACACTGGTCATTTATTAAGATGTCATGCTTGCAGCATGCCCTTTTGCAGATTCTGTAGAGAAAAAAAAATCCAGTTAAGCAGATGCAAAGGCAAGAGGCTGAAAAAAGGAGGAGAGTTTGGGTCAGAGGATAGCTGTCAATACAACACATGTATGGGGCTTTTAAGAAACAATCTATCGATGGCCGTGCAAGTGGCCTGTAAGGTGCTTGGCAACTTTATTCTGAACTTTCTTGCACCTTCATCATAGCATTCTGGGTAAAACGAACAGGTCTGAATTTAGTGATCTCTGGGCTGTTTATATATGACTGATTCAGGTGACACATGTTTTAAATGTTTTATTTTTTTTTCCATTGTTCTGTGCACATTTCACTAGTTTTTATCTCAAGTATTTTATAGGTACTAATATGAAAAAAATCACCTTTGTGATGACTTTGCAACCAAACTAAGAGAGATTTTATTGCACATTTTTTTTCCACAACATTAATGAGACAAGAAATCAAAGTTTTAGCAAACCCGGATATTTCAATCTAAAGACAACTTTGCAACACCTTGGTGAAGTCCATTCACAATTTGAAAAACACAACAGTCCAGTGAGATAGGTGCTTAACTTGTGATCAGGACTTATTAATGTTTAAGGCATATTGTCTTCATTATCATTGGTTTGTTTGAAGCAAATCTCATCTTTAGAGACACACACAATTACCTTACACTTTGCCTTTTACAAAATGTTTCCATTTTTAAAAGGGTTGAACTGTACTAAAGTAACAAAACTTGCTTTGAAATGAAACAGAAACATAACAGAAAGGAATTTCATGCAATTGAACAAACAGTAGACTTGAGAATGAACAGTTTATTTTAAATGTTTATGCCTACAGATGATCATATTCAGGGGACCAATGTCAATCTTGGCTCGCATTTTGTCTACTGCTCCTGCATTCTTAGCTGGAAAAAATAGGAAGGAAATTTGCTGTCTAAGGGACACAACTCTAACAGTACCTAAAAATGAGAAGCAATTAAAGGGAGACAACCAGAACATATTTTCACCACATTTTAGGAAGTTTGACATATATTTACATACATTCATTTTAAGAGAAGAGTATCTTTTTATTTCTGAAGCAAAGAAAAAGTTCTGAATTTTTAATAAAAGAGAAGGATTTGATTATTTCAAAAATAATTTTGGCCTAATTTGTTCTTTTCTCTGGTTGTTGCAGACTTGTGAATTTCAAAGAATGTACATGTAGCACAACATGAAGAAGAGCTGCCAGTAGACAGTCAACTCCATTTTTCACAGTCCTGGATAGCAAGATCCTTAAATGTAAATGGTATGAAATAAAATAATTGCTATTTAAAAAATGAAATAAGATAAAAAAATGTTGAAAAAGAGTAATTTCAAACAGACAGTATGGAGAATTTGAAAACAACATATAATGTTTGCACATGATGAGCAGCTAAAATAAAACTTTAACTCTCTCAATGTACCAGAAATGTAGAGATAAACCATTTAAATGTAACAGAAATATAGATACACAAGCTATCTATTAGATGTCTTAAGTGATAACAAGGAAATATTTCAAGATGCGGATATTTTTTTTAAAATACACTTAGAACAAATATTAAAAGAAAAGAATGTGTATGAATACATTTAATGACAAAAGTACAGGGTATGCTTCATGTAAAAGTATATCTGCCAATATTATTACCAGTATTAACTATTTCTGACTTTTATTACATAAGTTCATTTTAAATGTTAATTTGCAAATTGCAACACTGCACATGCTGTGATAATTTACTTGTTTGTAAAGAAAACTTTTTATATTTACATTACTCATATTTTTTATATAGACAATTTACATATCACAAATCTCCAGCCACAAATTACTAATTGTACAAGTTATGCACAATGCAAGCAAAACATCAGGTTGGGTCACTGGATAAATGGGAATCAATCTTAACTTTTGGTTATTAAGAGATTTACAATGCTGTCAAATGTTCAGGTACTAAAATTATATGCAGTGATGGTTTGTCTTTGGACGCATGGGAAAAGGTCTGAATACAAACAAAAGAATAAAGCAAAACATACATTTGATTTTAATTAAACAAAGCATAAAAAAGCACACACAAAAACATTAACAATATCAAGTGCCAGGAAATGATGTAATGTCATCATTTTAAATTAAAATCTTATTTAAGTTTGATATTCACTAAAGCTGAATAAGAACCAAAAAATTCTATGCTGGAAAGCGCTGCACTTCATTTGTTTATAGAACAGCATGGCACAATCAATCCAGGTCTTTTCCAGGAACAATTTCATATAGACACCGTGCTTACGTGCGGTGACTATAATTTTGAGGTTATGTATGTTAGTTAAGGCACATGGCATATGGGTATCCTCAGTATAGTGGTAAAGACATTGGATGCCAGATTTGGGAGTCCTCATTGAAAACCCGCTCTGACCACAAGATGTTTCATTCTTGAGAAAGACTATTCACTGCACATTTTTAGAGGTACTTACAATCTCACTAAGTTCAGATCTTAGAAAAATTAAGATCTGATGATGGCCCGCAATTACCGTCTATAGACAAGAATGGTTTTCCCACAAAACTATTTTTATAACAGACAATCAGAGAGCGTAATGCATTTTGCTTTCAGTAAGAGTCGCAAAATGGCTGCTATCGATGATTCAGTAGAAAAGTGTTTGACATAATAAGGAATACGCTTTTTAGTTAACTTTTGAATAGAAGATGTTACTGATGTTGAAACAATGGGATATCGCATAAAACGCACCTGTTTTCAGTGACACACATCTTGCATGGAGTATCTAGGTTTACATGGGTGCAGCCATTCAAATGATACATTCGGAATGCTTTGGATCATCATTTACTTTTGCGATTTTGTAGGCGACAATCGGATTGGTTGGGAAAGTTTTATTGACTCCTCATCAAATCCAGATTTTACTCAGACTGGTACTTACAATCTCCCTTAAGTCAGATCTTAAAAAATTACTTAGTACCCGAGTTCTTGTTCCACGCAGGAAGTTGGCAGTTGAGAGGAATTCACTAAAGTTAAAAAAGCATGTGTACCAATTGAATATAAATAAATAGGATTTAAATTAGTTCAGGAATTAGTATGCTTCAGAGATGTACAGGCATGTTATAAAACATGCGTGCAGGTAATAAAACATCCATGCAGCATATTAAACAATCTCATACGACTGAAATATTTCTGAAATTTTCCCCATAATATGTGGCATGCAAATTTCTCAAGTATGGACCGTTACAATTTGCTGCTGGGTCTATAGGCATATGTTTGATAAGTCTGTAAGTGTAAGTATATGTAGATATGTAAATACTACAAACTGAATAAAAAATTGGAATTGAGGAAGAAATTACACGGAAGTGATAAAGAAACAACTTGGAATCAATTAGGAATTAATAGGAATTGGGTAAGAAATAATAAGAAATTAAATAAGAAATAACTATGAAATAATTTAGAATTAACTAGGAATTGATAAAGGATTAACCAAGCGGGTTTAGGGTTTAATCCAAAAACAAAGTATGCAGTATACAGAAACTGGAACAATAATAAGTTGTCAGCTTACCTTTTTCCATGGTTTTGCGAAGTTGTAGTTCCAATATGGCAGCCCTACAATCGATCTGGGCTTGCTCTTTTTCTAACAGTTCCATTTCATTTTGTACATACTGGTTTGTGTCTTGAAGATTCTGTGCACACAGAAGGAGAATTAACATGAATAATCATTTTAGATGAAAAATACCCCCAGATACTGCCTTATATGAATGGTGATATTAATTTTTATTAATGTGATATGGATTTCTAAATATGTGCATAAAACTAAATTATAACATTATCTTAACATGTGCATCAAACTAAATAAGATTTTTTTCAGAATTTTTTATTAAAATCTTTGTTCTGTTGTTCAAATAGGTCTGTTATTTTGTTCCAATTAGGGTTTTTTTTCTGTAAGAATACTTATTCCTCCATTGTGAATATATGATCAAATGAAGGATATAAAACATTCCTTTAACCTCAAGGCAGATATTTATTCTAATTTTGTTTTGGTCATGTCCACACCAGGACTATGCTTTTTTTGTTGTTTACTTGGTTGATCACCCCTCCAAAAGTGTGAGATGATATCCACTTGAAGAAGATACAGTGCTGCCTTCTCTGTGTAAAGCATGACTTAAATACTTGGCATGATACCACATCATCCAAACAATGGGTTGACCAGTCATGAAACTACCCTTACATTTGCTTAAACATCAGCAAGTGAACAATTACTATTCTTATAAAATTTGGAATTTTGAGGCCTGGATTCTAACTAAGGGCCCCTGTATCTGCAGCTAATGCTCTACCAGCTGTACTATCAGGCCCATTTTCATGACTAATATATGAATTAAAATATAGCTGCCTAACAGAAAAAAGCACCTCATCCTGTCTAAGCATATCCCATCCCATCCCATCCCACCCCACCCCCATATGTGTGTGTGTGTGTCTGTGTGTGTGTCTGTGTGTGTTTGTGTCTGTGTGTGTGTGTATATATATACAGAAAACAGTACCTCAGCCTGTCTGCGCAGATCCTTTATATATATGAATTAAAATATAGCTGCCCAACAGGAAACCACACCACAGCCTGACTAAGCAGATCCTTTATATAAATGAATTAAAATATAGCTGCTCAACAGAAACAACACCTCAGCCTGTATAAGCAGATCCTATATATAAATAAATTAAAATATAGTGGCCTAACAGAAAACAGCACCTCAGCCTGTCTAAGCAGATCATTTATATATAAAAATAAAAATATAGCTGCCTAACAGAAAAGAGTTCCTCAGCCTGTCTAAGCTGATCCTCTATATATAAATAAATTAAAATATAGCTGCCCAACAGAAAACAGTACCTCAGCCTGTCTAAGCAGATCATCTATATCCAAGGAGTCCTGACTGCCCTCGCTGTCCCCATCATCAAATGGATTGGTGTCTACAGGCATAAAAGGATAAAAATCAATGGATAAATGTGACAAATTGTGAATCCCTTATTTTGTTTGCTTTTAAAAAGCAGGTTAACATTTATATTCATCATAGCAACATCTTGCCATTACTGGTGGAGGAAGACCCTAGACAAAGGTCTGGGTAGAACCAATGGGGCCCTGTGTGGCAGCTGGAAGGTTTCTCAGCCTGAGTTTTTGTTCTTTTAATAATAAAATTGCTCAAACAGGTATTGTTTTTGTGCAATCACCTCCTTGAAACCATGCTTTATACTTTTGCATGGTGATTAGGTTATGCTTCAGCAAGGAAAATCAACAAAAAGTTTGGTTTTAAAAATATATCAGCCAAAATCATTATAGTAATAATGTACAGCCATTTTGGTGAAGGAAGGCCCCAGATATATATCTGGGTAGAATGAACAGCTCACTACAGGTCAGCTTGAAAAACCTTCAAACACATGTTCATCACAATAACTAAGACTTTAACCCATGCAGAGAGGCTAAGCAGTCAGAGGATTTAAGGATCTCAAGAAAAGATTATTAATTGCTTAATATTTTCATTATATGCTTCAGAACAAATAATTTACTTAAGAACATTAATACAGTCATATCAATAACTAGCTTTGAGAGACTTTTTCCCAAATACGTTGTTTTCTGTGAGACTCTTTAAAGCAATGAACGTCAAGCCTTCAATAGATGCTTACATTATTATTGAACCTGGTAAGTTAAAAATAATTACACATTTATATACATGTATATATACACAAGATATGTAGAAAAAATTCAGATACAGCCAATTTTCGCAATGTGGGGTATAAAGAATGATGCTGATACCTTTCTGTTCAAAGTCAACACTTGAGAAGGAGATCTGAGTTTCTGGACCGATTGGTCTCTTGACAGGTGTGGCTGGATGCTGGAAATACAGATACACAAATAGTTAAACAAAGGGCTTATGTACAGAATAAAAGTATTTCACAAACAGAAATAACAAGAACTACCACTGAAACTGATTTATATCTCAACTCCCCGACTTTTTTTGCAGTAATACCTATGACTACCAAATATGACCTTGACCCATGACTTTACAATCTGGTTTTGTTGTGTTTTTTTTGTTTTTAAAATACTTTGCAGCAACCATTTATGATCATTATAGCAACATTCATTTTTTTTTATGAAGGAAGACCCCAGACACATGTCTGGGTAGAACCACCGGAACCATCATATTAAGTCTTTGCCCCGAACGGGACTCAAACCCATGTGGAGAGAGGCTAAGCAGTCAAAGGATTTACAAATCAGCGACTCTACCACTACCCCACAGCTGCACTCCCTAACAATCTAGTTCTAGCTGAAAACTATTTGTTATAAGGCAATTATTTATGCTAATATATTTGAAAATCCAACAATCTTTTGTAGCATTTCATTTCAAGCATAAATGTAAAAATACACTCTAATTAGTATGAGCATAAAAATAGAGTAATCCAAATAAAAGGACATGTTTTCATTTAAAGAGTAATCAAGGGAGACTATCTATTGATGTCTCTTATTTTCAAATCTTAAGTCACATCTGTGTCTAAAAACAAAAAAAACTGACACTAATTTGACTGTAGATATAATTAAAATAATATAAGTTTTCTAAGAAAACATCAACATCCTTTTTGTTTCATTGCAGGAATAAAACATAATTGATAAAAAAATCAAGCAATTATTATTTGCTTTTCTAAGAGATTAAATATTTTTTTTCTACAATATTACCAATGATATATACCTTATTACCACATTTCTGTGGAGAGGGTAGATCTTTCACTTCCAGATTTACTGGTGATGACAGCTGAATGTTGGGCTTGGCAAGACTGATCCTCTTTAATTGTCGTTCTGTCAGGGGACTCGACTCTTGTGAACCTTCTTTACTGCCTGACTGAGTGGTGTCCCCTGCATCATTCTCTGTTAGGGTTAGAAGTAAAGTAAAACTTATTTAGGGGATCATGAATTTGTTTGGAGCAGTGGCATATATACATCTTCAATAATAATAATACATTCAATGTTTATATACATTTTAATGTTAAATTCTGTTTTGAACATTATGTAAATCAAACAAATTGTATGAAGGCAAGGGATTTAAATTAAGCATAAAAATAAAGGTAGGCAAAGGTATAAGAACAATAGTATGATTTACACTATTAATAAAAAACCTTTTGTACATCAAAAAGGTGTTTATTAAATAAAAATCAAATTACATTAAGTTATGACCAAGATGAATTGACAAACAAAACAAAAGAACTTTTTTGAGAAAACACACTGCTGTTACTTTTTTCAGAAGACTAAACATTTGAAATACTTTTCCCATTTAATTAATTTTAGAAAAACCAAATTCTCAAATCCCTACTTTGTTATATTATCTAGGTTAGTAAGTTTGCCATTACAGGATTATTCTTACATGCTCAAGGAAATATACAACATTTACAGATGCTACATGTTTCTCACACCGACACTCTAAAGTGATAAAAAGTAATTATTCATCAACAGTACAGCGGATATAATTTGAGTTGTGCCATAACAAAAAGTGCCGCCTTATTGACGTTGACAAAATTTAGAAATGCACCCTCGAATTATTTTTTTTTGCTGATTTTAACATCAGTTACTTGGATGGCATATTAACAAATATTGAGTGATCACACATCTAATATAATAACAGTAAAGTCAAACATTATTTTAGGAATCGGTCAAGTGTATATTTGCCATTATTAATGTTTGCTTGCATTTTTATATCCTTTAAAAATGATCTCCGATAAAGTCACATCGAACATGTGCAGGATTGATGTTTGGGTCACCAGAAAAGCTGACAATGGTTTATAGTTAAAATTTTGCTACAGAAATTGTTTATCGTCCCACCTACAGTATTTCAGTTATCTGGAGATGGGATCCTCTTGAAGCAGATATCGCACTTGAACACTTAGCATGATACTACACCCAGTCACATTATCCTGATACCGGGCCAACCAGTCATGGAACTACCCTTATATTTGCTTGAGCGTTAGCAAGGGAGCTATACCACTACCATTTTTAATGACTTTGGTATGTCACAGCCCAGGATCAAACTCAGGGCCTCTCGTACCTGGAGCCAACACTATTGATTGCACTACCAGGACCAGTACCAAATAGTTTAGATCCAGATAAGCAAGCTCCCTGCTGAGTCCTGCCTGACCATGATTGACACTTTTTCTTGCTGAGTCTCCAGCTATATGTGTGGTCATATTTGCATGTTGATATATGAAGATACCTAACAATTAGTATGGGTTATTAACAAATGTACGCTAGCTAACAGTTTAAAATTTTAAAATAGCAAGTCAAGATTTTTGTCAATATATAGCATTTTTTCTCATGACATTTCACATACTCTTTTAATATGCAAAGTTTAGTACAAAACAAGGAGATAAAAAGGAGGATCTGAAATTTAGTAAAAATATATGCCTGACAAAATGTCAAGGTTATATTAATTCATTGAATAGGTCCAGTTATTGCAAATAAAATTAATTTAAAAAAGTATTTAAATTAACAACTTAGAGAAACAATTAGGGAATAAGGTTATAAAAAAAAAAAAAAAAAGGTTAAATTATAGAAATAAACTATAAACTTTTCCCACCTTCAATTTAAACTTACAATCATTACATAATCTTTACAAACCTTTATTAATGTAAATGCTTTACATTATGTATATTCAGTTATAAGTGCTATTTTACAACTAATAATATTTACCTAGAAACAATGTGTTAGTAATTTTTAAAACCGCTCAAGATTAATTCTACCAGTGTAAAGCATGCTCCTATAAAGCATGTATACAATAATACTTGGCCAACATAAATATAAGTTTATTGTTACACTATTATTTGTATTGTAGTTGTTAGTAATAGTTATTTTTTATGACAGCAAGTTAAAATTATATTTTTTTTAGAAAACTAACACTTGTTTGAGTTGATCATTTTAATATATGTAAGGAACATTTTCAAGCCGGCAGATGCTTATGGTACAAATAATCCCTCATGGCATATTTTTTGGCAAAATGTTCAAAAGGGATGGGATGGGATTAGCCGGCATTTTTGCTCTGATACTGTGCAGCAACATTTCTATCATTATAGCACAGGGGCACTTATGAAGTGCCCAGGGACTGAACCCGGCCCGTCCATTATACTGTCACCGACGAGTCAGGCGTAATGATTTTCCCTTCGCCCCGAGCGTTAGGAGAGAAGCCACTACTACCAACTTTAAAGTCTTTGGTTTGACCAGGCCAGGGTTTGAACCCACGACCTCCAGATCCACAAGCTGACGCTCTACCACCTGAGCTATTGCGGCCAATTGTTCTAAAGGATTAAGTTTTCATGCGTACTAGGTTTAGTGGAAAATTTTGCAGCCAACGCTCAGCTGATATTTTATAGAAGTATATGTCTAACTCTTAGCCTGTTGCTCGCGTATTTATAAGGCTTAGGCAAATAATGTACATCAAAATCAGCCAGCTCCTTGCTGGGAACTGTCTGATAAGGATCTGCACTATTTGAAGGCTCAGTCTCTGTTTATAAGTATATCAACCCTGACATGTCACATATATAATATTAAAAGCAAAAAATCCTGAGATTTGAGTATTGGTCTTTAACAAAATGTAGCAAGCTATGGATTAAAAGAGCACAAAGAGTTTAAGAGCTGAACCTGTTAGAGATATATTTGATATGTCTGTATTGTTTGTAAGCATCTTTATAAATGATTTGAAATTGTTGGAAAACTTTATTTAAAAAAACAACATAATCTACTTTTTATAGAAGATCATAGCTTTTTTTTGTAAATCTATTTAAAGCTAAATAGAATCAAATTTAAATGTGTTAATATGATTTCCCTTTTAAATGAAAAATAAAATTTATACAAACCTTTTAAATAAAAATAAAGTTAATACAACTTAAAGAAATTTAATTTTAACAATTTATTATTGTTTCACTTCATTAAAAAAGAGGTATGAAGATAAGAAAAATATTAGCAAAACCTAAATATGAGTCTTGACTTGACACAAGTTTTACTTTGAAGAGGAAAAGTGGTCACCATAAGCAACCACTTCAGAGAGTGATTGGCATTAGTAAGTACTGTTAAAAGCTGGAGAAGTGATGTTAAATGGGACAGTGCCCTCTAGAATACATGTTATGTTTGAGGATGGCACTCCATTGCACATTGTGTAAAGGAAGAGCACTCTACAAAAAATACAGTGTAAGAGCACTCTCTTAAGATCACTCTCTGCAAACTATGTGAGGGGAAAGCACTCTATATTATACAGATAAATAGCGGAGTCTCCAGGACCACTTCATAATGCTGTGTGAATGGATAACACATAATGGATAACACTCTTTTATACACAATGTTAGGAAAAAGCACCCCCATTACACTGTTATGTTATGGGAAATCTGGTACCTACCAGCTTGTCGCACGGACAAGTACGACCGCAGCAATTGTCTGGTGTACAGTGGTACTGATAGAGATGACACAACAACAATAACAAGTCAGGCAGCATTCACGAGGTAGCATTTTAACCCATTCTCAGTGAAATAACTGAGTACCAACAGCAACAACAAAAACATGAAAGCACCATTCATAGAAAAACATTCAAACTAATTTGCAGTAAACTGCTTCATCTTATGCACATTTTTATCACAACATAAATTTAAAAATTAAGTGATTTCTTATAGTTTCCACATCAGTGAAAATCCCTTATCTTGGCAGCCATCTTTGATGGTAACTTCAAGGGATTTTCATGTGAATTGTATAGTTGGGTAAATTTTATTTTCTTGTAATTTCTTCATTTGTGGTTCGAAAATTAAAAGCTATACACCATTAGAAAACTCTTGAAATTAATATTTTTAGAATACAATATTTTTACAATTGATAAATGCACACAGAATTAATACACAGAAATAAATAAAACAATTGGCTAATACTTAAAACAAAATGAACAGTGTATCATTTTCGGTTGTAGTTCTTTAACCTTTAAAACTATCAAAATATAGTTTTAATTTTTAAAATGCATTATCAAAGCCGTTAAATTTGATATAAAATTCAGTAAAATAGAGTGAAAAATAAAAACACAGTGGTGAGTTAAATACAGCACATATTTCCCGATTTCGGCCTGCATTAGCTTCTGCCCTCAAAGATGGCTGCCTTAAACTGTCTTATCAGTGTCGATGACATCATATGGAAACTATCTATTCTTTTAAATTATAAGCCTGATTCATTTTATGATAAAAGGTATTATAGCCTACACCATGTAAATTACTGACTGTTTCATTGTTACTTGATATTTTTTATTATATTTATTTATACACACAAAAAATATTTGAAGAAAGTACAATTATTTTTTTACTATGCCTTGAATTTCAAGGCAATTTAAACACTTTTTTGAAACTGATGGTAAAACATAACAAGAAAATACTTCTATGTACAGCAATATTTATATTGCATTAAAGAGAGGTAATTTAGTTTACTGCGAAGAAGTTTTGAGGCAACATTCAAAGTAATTCAACTTACTTTACAAATATAGGAATACTATAATAGGTAGTTAAATATAATAAAGAAAATGCAGCACATGAAATCACTAAAGTGATTTAAAATAAAATGAGAAAAGAAACACATGGCTAGATACACATTTATGCAGAGCTGTTATTTTTGCTGAACACAAGAAAATTGAAACAAGTATAAAAAACAGAAATCAAATCAAGAAGAACAGAAGAAAAATAAAAATAAAACAAATGAAACATGCAGAGGAAGATACATACAGGAACAGTTACTGATAATTTCAGTTCTTCATCATTGTATTCCCATGTATAATGTTATTTTAATGCCTAGTTCTTGGTATAAGCTTACAACATAATTCATATGCAGCAAATATTTAAGCACACATTTTTAACAACACAGATGTAATTATCTGTTCATAAAAAGGTAGTATGTACTAACTTTGTTAAACATAAAATAAATAGAAATAAACAAGCTGCATTAGGTTCAATATTTTGATTTTTTTTGGTTTGAGGATCTTAAATTTTGATCTTTGGTCTAGACCATTCTCAAGACTGTAACTAGCTGAACTGATTAATAGAATCTTTGCAACCCTGTGCACCCACCAACCCCACATGAAAGCCCCATATTTTCTTCCTAAAACTGACCCGCATTATCAAAATAGCTACCAAATGGTGGTGTGTCATTACTTATATAAAAAATTTCCAAAGAAAAGTGCTCAAACCACTTTCTTGACCAGATACTATTACAATAATGGCCCTTTTCTTCCCCTTGGTAATCAACCTCCATTTTCATCAAGGACCTACCTGCATCTTCCCGACTCACTGCAGAGTGTTGTGAGACAGACTTGGTCATTGATCTTGCCAGCTGATGGTCACTGCTGATCTGACGAATCATCTCAGGCTCGGGTCGACCTATACTCTCCCGAGTCTGCTCGATCAGACGTCGGGCCTTCTCACGCAGACGGGCCTTCTTTTCTTCCTCCTTAAATATATAAAAAAAGAAGTTCCTATAAGTCTGATAGCATCAAAAACTGTAATGACTTTCTAAGGTGTGTTTGTGGCCAAGGCATTTTTTGACAACTAAAACCAACATTGTTGCCAATAAAAGGTCCCTTGTAAGCGCAACACTTAACTCTTTTACTTCTTTAACTTCTTCATTGTAAACCTATACCCTTATTATAAATCTTCATTGTGGAGTTACAGATTAACTTGAGCTCATCAGTTATTTTAACATAATGAAAAAATTAACTTGGATGTGATACATTCAATGCTCCCTATGGACTTAGAATCTGCCTCATTTTAAGAATCTTTTTAGAAACACACTTAACTTGAACATAGGCTGAAAATCACTTAAGCTCAACAGACCATGAACAGTATTTATTGCAGCAGACAAACTGATTTGATGAGCTGGTCAACCAAAATGCTCTTCAGTTTTTGAGAAAAAATAATTACTTATGAAACATTGTTTGTGCAGAATTGTTTTCCAACAGTCTCTCTTTATGTGCTGACTTCAGGCTTATACTTTTTTTTTATGATCACCTTGGTAATATCTGCTATTATTATGCCCGACATGAACTTGATTTATAAAATTGCCATGTATATGCCATTTGACAATTAGTCATGTCCCATGTGACATTATCATGTGGGGTTAAAAACAGAAAACTGTTTTTTTCCTTATCAGGTATTCAAGGAAGCCAATTGCATAATTCATACAGTCTGTGTCAATCAGCACTTATAAAATGTGTACATTGCATCAATCTGGCACTTGCATTGTTTATAAAAATGTGTACATTGCATCAATCTGGCACTTGCATTGTTTATAAAAATGTGTACATTGCATCAATCTGGCACTTGTATTGTTTATAAAAATGTGTACATTGCATCAATCTGGCACTTGCATTGTTTATAAAAATGTGTACATTGCATCAATCTGGCACTTGCATTGTTTATAAAAATGTGTACATTGCATTTATCTGGCACTTGCATTGTTTATAAAAATGTGTACATTGCATCAATCTGGCACTTGCATTGTTTATAAAAATGTGTACATTGCATCAATCTGGCACTTGTATTGTTTATAAAAATGTGTACATTGCATCAATCTGGCACTTGCATTGTTTATAAAAATGTGTACATTGCATCAATCTGGCACTTGCATTGCTTATAAAAATGTGTACATTGCATCAATCTGGCACTTGCATTGTTTATAAAAATGTGTACATTGCATCAATCTGGCACTTGTATTGTTTATAAAAATGTGTACATTGCATCAATCTGGCACTTGCATTGTTTATAAAAATGTGTAAATTGCATCAATCTGGCACTTGCATTGCTTCTAAAAATGTGTACATTGCATCAATCTGGCACTTGCATTGTTTATAAAAATGTGTACATTGCATTTATCTGGCACTTGCATTGTTTATAAAAATGTGTACATTGCATTTATCTGGCACTTGCATTGTTTATAAAAATGTGTACATTGCATTTATCTGGCACTTGCATTGCTTCTAAAAATGTGTACATTGCATCAATCTGGCATTTGCATTGCTTATAAAAATGTGTACATTGCATTAATCTGGTACTTGCATTGTTTATAAAAATGTGTACATTGCATTAATCTGGCACTTGCATTGTTTATAAAAATGTGTACAGTCAAACCTGACCATACGACCACCCCTAACCGGCGACCACCTGCTCTATGCGACCACTTCAAAGCCGCCCGATCATATTTGTTCTGTAATTGTAATGTAATTAGCGCCCACCTTTGATCTGCGTCCAGCGACCGCACATAAACATGTCAAACATGCTTTAATTATACCCTAATAGGCGACCGCGTTAATCCACTCACACATTAGTTACGACCACACAATAAGCAATTAATTTACACGTTTGCTCTTCTATGCTTATCACTGCAATCGACCGTGTCAAACTGGGAATTTAAGTAATGTCACTGGGTCGATGTACACATCAAGCCCGCGCTCGATTCACACCTAATCGAGTGTGCCCTATTACCGCTCGTATTGACACTTATTGACCATGTTCCGACTTCGGTTTCTTTAAAAGTAAATCAAAGTTATGTTTGTATGAATCACGATAAGTTGATTTGCTAAAAACTTAAAATATACAATTATAAAGCGCAAACTGCAATTGGATACAGTAATGTAATGGAATATCTGGAACAGTTGTTCTTTGTTGCATTACGCATCAACGAACGTGCCTTACAATAGACGATCGTGTCCAAGTTGTCAAACTTTTGAACAGTGGGAAAAGTTGTCGTGCTGTTGCATCTGAGCTTGGTGTCGGAAAAACGCAGATTCAGAACATTGCAAAACGAAAACGTGAAATAATGGACGAATATGAACATGGAAATTCGAAAGTGAAACGAGTTAAACGTTCAACTCAAAATGACTCGCTGAAAGACTTATGTTATCGTTGGTTTCTGGATGTGACCGGACGTCAAGTGCCAGTGTCACATTCTAATTGACATGCGAATGACATCATCTGTGAAACAAACTACCATTCATGATTATTTCAGTGCTAAATGATGATTTTAGAACTGTTGTTTGAAATTTGATGACAGGTAAATTGTAGTGTATATACTTTAATTACATACTAATTTTATTACAAGACGACAGAGGATTTAGCACAAAATACAAACTGACTGTGAAAATCCAGGAGGAATGTACACAATACAAAATGCACAAACACAATATTTGATAAACATACATGTATTAATGTGCTGATTTTTTTTTAATTTTATAGACATTAGTTGACCTTTACAGGCCTAACTTTTCTGTTACACTAATACAATATATTGATGTTATTGCTTTCTCTGCTCCTTGCTTATACAACACAATTTGTAAATTTCAAGTGTGGTTCTCACAAAAAGAAACCATGCTGCATTAAGAGACCACCTGTCTTAAGAGACCACTTTTGCCCTGTACTGAGGGTGGTCTTTTAATACAGGTTTGACTGTACATTGCATTAATCTGGCACTTGCATTGCTTTTAAACATGTGTACATTGCATCAATCTGGTGCTTGCATTCATTTTCATACAACATTTTGTTTCTCTGTCTTGATCTGATTGTGATGTTTGATATAATAAAATAAATACCACATTCATGGGCACCATCACCACTCCTTAAACCCTACCAACAAGCTGAACTTCATTAATATGACCATATTAAAATTGACATTAAGTATCTAAAAACCAAACCAAATCTTTACTCGAACAAAACAGCACTTCAAAATTTCAAACCACATGACCCTGACTAATAAATTGTACCTCTGGATCTGTGTTAGTATCCTCTGTCCCTTCTGTCTTTGTCCCCTCAGATGGCCCATCTGTAGTGTCCAGCGCCTCAAGTGCTGCAGAGTGTCTTATGGCTATTTCCTGTTTGGCTTTCTGCAGCAACAGCTGGGCTCTCTCCTTCAACTCTAGGTGGCGTGACTTCCTTCCAGGCTGTAAAACAGAAAAAAAGAGAATAATTAACAAATAAAATGAGCAAAACTTTGTGCACATTTTTACTCTTAAGTCGTTGGTAGTTCTTATTTATTAGAATTTGCTGGATGTTGTTAATGTTGGAACAAAAATTATTTCAGTGAACAGAACAAAACTTACTTCAGTGAACGGAACAAAAATTATTTCAGTGAACAGAAGATAAAATTGAAGGTGCAACCAAATACTTGAAATATATCTAAAAACAATAATACCAACAATTATGTTGTTTTTATAGATTATCGTCCCACCAATAGAATTTTGATTATCGGGAGACGGTGTCCTCTTGAAGCATAATATAGTGCGGCTGTGTATAGTGTGTATAGCATACTGTAAACACCGGGCATGATACCAAAGCCAGTCACATTATTCTGATACCAGGCCAACCAGTCATGAAACTACCCTTACATTTGCTTAAGCATTAGCAAGGAAGCTATGCCACTACCATTTTTAACGACAGGATCGGTCCTGGGGCCTCCCGTACATGGAGCCGATGATCTACCAATTGCACTACCAGGTCCAGTGTCAAAAGATATGGATGTAAAACTACATTGGAACATCTTCCTTTCTTAGTTGTATTTAAAACTGACACGATACCTTTGAGGCAATATTGGTTAGTTCAATACATGGTTTCTACAATTCTGATTGACAATTAGGGTAAATGTTTAAAAAAAGAAGTTATTATTGTCATGCAAACAAGACATACAGTTGCAACAGATACATAAAACACCTTGCTTAGTGGACCCCCTGTGGTTACACAGATACATAAAAAACCTTGCTAAGTGGACCCCCTGTGGTTACACAGATACATAAAAAAACCTTGCTAAGTGGGCCCCCTGTGGTTACACAGATACATAAAAAACCTTGCTAAGTGGGCCACCTGTGGTTACACAGATACATAAAAAACCTTGCTAAGTGGGCCACCTGTGTTTACACAGATACATAAAAAACCTTGCTAAGTGGGCCACCTGTGGTTACACAGATACATAAAAAACCTTGCTAAGTGGGCCACCTGTGGTTACACAGATACATAAAAAACCTTGCTAAGTGGGCCACCTGTGGTTACACAGATACATAAAAAACCTTGCTAAGTGGGCCACCTGTGGTTACACAGATACATAAAAAACCTTGCTAAGTGGGCCACCTGTGGTTACACAGATACATAAAAAACCTTGCTATGTGGACCCCCTGTGGTTACACAGATACATAAAAAACCTTGCTAAGTGGACCACCTGTGGTTCTTCTTAAAAGTGTCCCACTTAGCGAGGTGGTCCTCTTAATGAAGGTTTTCTATATGAATATAACATGTATATGTATATGTACTTATACTATTCACATAAAAGTTTATATTGTATCATTGTGTTTTGTTCAAATGATGAAAGTAAAATTGCATGATAAATTTATTTAGATGTTATTATTTTGCAGCAGATAAAACAATATTGATAAAAATAGAGCAGATATTTATTTTACATTTTATTTCATATTGTAGGAAAACAAAAATTACAATAAACAGTTTTTTCTCAGGTCAAAGCACATACATTTAATGCCACTTTACATCTAGTAAACAAGATGTAGGACTTTAAAAAATTTACTTAAAGAAATGTGTTATTGTTGTCTGTCTCAGCCTTCTAGTTAATGTACTCGTTAATGTATAACCTAATGTAACACAGTAACATCAATAACATAAAAAAACAAAAATGCTACGTAATTATAAAGAAAACAACTGACAATCCTGTATCAATCTGTTAACATCAAAAACAACTTGCCGAGATTATCAACATCTTTACTATAACCATAAGAGAATCGGCAATGTCATAATTAACAGTCGTAAAGTGAGCTAACAATCACATTCACTTGAATGGTGTTTGCAGACCTGTTGAATTGATCAGTGACACTTATGTAATTGGTAATGAAGGTGTAAATTTGTTATCTGGTTCTGAAACAACTGTCCCCGGTAGCGAGGTGCGCCGCATTCTGAGGCTGTTGGACACTAGAATAAAAAGGAAAAAAAAAAAGGTTCTGAAAAGAATTGATCTGGGTAGAAAGGTGCCCTGCATTCCGGGTTGGTCCGCTTGCGAGGTTTAACTGTATACATTTTGTTTCAAATATAAACTTACTTATCAATAAGACATATATAAAAGTTAAAGGATGTACCTGTGAACCATCTGATGCCTCAGAATTAGGTGTATCAGGGGTCTTTTCTCGTTCACTAGATGGTGATTTCACTCTCTGAATACAAATTATACAATTTCGATAAGAATAAGTTTTAATGTCTGGTTAACCTTTCTTCATAAGATGAAAACTTTTATATTGAAAAGGAAAAAAGGTTTTAAATCAGTAAAGTTCTGAATGTGAACGTTCAAATTTAAATTAAAAAATGCATATTTTTATATGTAAATGATTCTACATACTTGTTAGAGAACAATTAAATGGCTTCTGGCGTAACTATTCTTTAAAACAATGAAAAGCATCTAATACAAACTAAAATAACTTATCTTACCTTATCTTACCTTATTAAGACATAACATATAAGCTATATCTGAGGCGATATGTATATATTTTTTATATATTTTATTTTATATTTGTTCACTCATTTGGTGCTGCTGTTGCTGATCCGCTGCTGTTGCTGATCAGCATCATACAGGTCTATTTTAAGAGATGACCAAGGTGTTACCGGGGATTAATTGGTGTTACAGCTTTTGTACCACTTCAACTTTTTACGTGTATTACATACCAATTGTGTAACTTCGAACCACCTGCCTTAAGCAGCTTTTATTCTCACCTGTTAGTAGTGCTGTACAAGGGTTTTATGAATGTCATTCGTTCAATATTTTTTATTTCATTCACAAATCTATGAGTTATTAAATGTTTGATATATTTAGACAATATGCTATACAAATGGTGCAACTTATTTTCTTTCCATGTGAAAGCCAATTGTTTGTGTAAGATCCTATTTTCAGGTCACTGTATGTTAAAGTATTCAAAAGACATCCGGTGTTGTCGTTCATCAGGCAACATAGTTTTTTAAACATATCTATTGGATGTCTTTTGATGTTTAGCATAGAAATTTGCATCCATTTTACATTGTTTTACAACATTTATTTGTGACATATGAATGAGTCCCAGCAGTGGAAAGTTCAAATAACCAAAAAAAGTTATTTAATTTTGTACATTTATAATTCTACCCTGAGAGCTCAATGAGTCCTGAGTCCAGCAGTGGAAAGTTCATATAACCAAAAAAAAGTTATTTTGTACATTTATGATTCTACCCTAAGAACTCGATCAGAAGATCTTTAGCTCCAGGTATTGGAGGCCATAGGTTCAAACTTGGGGTTGTGACATAGTGAAAATGTTAAATATGACAGTGGCATAGCCCCATTGCTCATCAAGCAACTTTCAAAAAGTTCCAGGACAAGTTGGCCTGATGTCAAAATAATATGACATGACATGTGTTCATGATATGCTAAATGAAGACAAGGTAGAATTATATCTGCTTCAAGACTCCAGAAACTAAAAGACTGTTGAAAAAAAAATGTACACAATAAATAAACAATTTATAAGAACTAAAATTTATTTGTTTATTGGGTTTATTGTCCCACCAACAGTATTGCAGTTATCTGGAGATGGTGTCCACCAGTGCTGCCTTCACTGTTTATGGCATGCTGTGAACACCTGGCATAATACCACACCCATTCACATTATCCTGACACCAGGCTAACCCATATACTTGCTTGAGCGTTAGCAAGGGAGGTATACCACTACTATTTTTAACGACTTTGGTATGCCGCGGCCCGGGATCAAACCCGGGGCCTCCCGTACCTGAAGCAGATGCTCTACCGATTGCCCTACCAGGTCAGGTCAAGACCTAGAATAATTTGTATATAATAAGCATAACCTACTCTTAATACAGGTTCTGGTTTTAGTTCTGGCAATTGTAACTCTTTCTTCTTGTTCTTAATGTAGTGTTTCCTGAAATGAACAAATGGCGGTGAACACATTAACATTGAAGGCAAGTTTTTAATGTAAACATTTCACATGAGTAGCATTGGAAACAGTCATGGAAAAAGTCAAATTTACTGCAATAAAAAATTAAAAGATGGCAATAACTATGATTAAGATGATATATTCTGTTCATAATTCCATTGCTTTTTTAGCAAGAAATAAATTAATATATTACTTATCATTATAGAAATATATTTTAATTAAGCAAAATCTGGATAAATGATTGAAACTGTATCTTGATGAAAGTTTATATTTACATATGGCATGGTTTAAGGTGAAATTCAAAGGAAAGAAATGGAAAAACTACTTTTCCGACGGCTGGGGACTTGACGGTGCATCTGTCTGTCTCTGCCAAACATCCTCTTCCTCTGTCACAGTCTCCACGCCTTCCATCTTCTGAGACACATCCTCCTCCTCCTCTTTTTCGCCATCACCAAACGGATTCGTAGACTCAGCACCATTACCATTAGCCTCTCCTGGCAGTACCTTCTCAGCTGAAACTGATCTTGATTTGCTCCTTGAACTTTCTATAGAACTTCCCCTATTGGACTTGACTGGTGATCCCTCTTTTGAGCTCCTCTTACTTTGAGTCTGTTGACTAGTTATTTCACCATTTTTGACATTAAGCCCCACCCCATCTGAGGCATCTCCCGCTCCCCTCTGTTGTTTTGGTGATGCAGGTGTTTGACTATTGCTCCGCCCCCCACCATACATCTCCTTGGAGATAGCTCGGTCCTCTGCTTCTGTGTGTTCACCCAGAGTGTATGTGCTTTCACTGGAGCTGGGACCCACTTGTTGTAACTTTGGTAAGACAAAAACAAAACATAAGCATTTTAAAAAATGAAAAACAAGGCATGTATCTTTATGAAATGTTTTTTCTTTTTCAAACATTCAAAATATTCTGCTATAAGAGTTAAAAATTCACATGGATTGGATGCTAGATTATTTACTTAATATTTCCTTAAATCTTAAATAAAAAACAACCACATGCAATAGTGTTGCTTTATATGGTTTTCCAAACCATCACATATAAAAAAGAGCATTAAAAAAAACCACATCATAATATGTACTTTCATTTAAATATAAATTAATTTGTTTTAATTAAACTATTAAAAAAGTAACATGCATACTGCCAGAGAAGTTCCTGTAAAGTGTGACCTCAGCTGATGCAGATATGTCATGACAGCAAGTTTATCAGGTACTGCCAAAAGCACCATGTCTGAAGGCTCGATCAAACGGGGGATTCCCAGCTTAGCTGCTGCATCAAATGCCTGTATAGTAAACATTACACATTTTAAACTTCAATACAATTTATCATGTTTAACTGCTGCATAAAATAACTGCAGGGAATATCCTATGAATCATCTATAAACACTTTGTTTTGAATTTCTGGCAATGTAAAGACTTTAAAACATTTACAACTTTTTGAAGACAATTATGGCTGCTGCATAAAATGCGGGAAAAAATCATTAATAAGTAACTACAACCAAAGATGCTTTCAGAAATTTAAACCAATTAAATTATAAAGTAAAGAAACATAACATTTAAATCAACAGTACTATTACTTACAATTTTATTGTTTCCTTTAATATCATGAGGTGCCAACTTGGAGAATTGTCTGCAAATAAGCAATTAAGCAACAAGGTTGATTGGGCAAATCTTTCTTTCATAGAGTCTTAATTAGCTGCCAATCAGCAGGTGCCAATTATCAGTCATGGTCACATGCTCAACTTGTGAACATTAATACCATGCTCCCCACATACCAGTCATCATTACCACACCTAACTATCCCAATGCGCCAATCAAAATGCTTTCCTGTTTGTGTTGTTTGTTTTTTGTTTCATTGCATCCACACAATTATGGTCATATTGGCCACATCCAGCTAATCATTGGTGGAGGAAAACCCCAGACTTATGTCTGGGTAGAACCACAGGTGCACTGCAGGTTAGCTGGAAAACCTCTCCACATGAAATTTCTCACCCAGACTGGGACTCGAACCCATGCGGTGAGGGGCTGAGGAGTTTCAAGTTAGCGACTCTAACCACTCGGCCAGAGGCGCCCCCCAAAAATGCTTTCCTGCTATCTCCTGTCAAATTTAAGTAGTTAGGGCATAAGAAGTGTCTCTGCCAATAAACTTTCAGCATGGGAAGCAGAGGTATTCATTTATGCACAGATTGAAGCACCTGACAAATCCACTTCACTCTGTCCATACAATTGTTGCAGTTTTGGTTCTCGTAGAGGCAAATCTTTTACAAATAGAATATATATTTATTCACTTGATCTAGTAACAGACCCCAAGCCATATTTTGCAAAAGAAGAAATAAAAACAAGTTAAAAACACCATCTGAAAAGATAATTGCCAATATATGAACACATTTAAGTGACTGTTGAATTATCTAACACAGATTTGTGGTATTTTTGCAAAAACTGGCTGGGAAATATTTAAGGTGGTATTTTCTGTACTGTCAGTGACCTGACTACTAGATACGGGTCAATGCTTTCTTTTACTTTTAAACTTTTTACCTAGTCCGGCCGCAGTGACTATAGCCATAGACATAGTATCGGCCATAGACAACTGTACTGTGCTATTTTAAGGGAAAACTTTTTACCTAAAATTTGACATTTAACATAAAAAAGACATTTAAATTTGTTTCTGTATAAAAAAACAATATGCAATAAATTTTTGCATAAATATCACTTTATTCTAACAAAATTGGCGAAGTTTCATAATCCGGAAACTGTTATTGAGTTTTAGTGAAACGGGCATATTCATTGACGACGCTGTTATCATCATCTAAGTAATATGGTATTATTCAATTGATCAATTTTGAATTGAAATTTGTTTTATTTTGAATGTTAATTACGAATAATTTTTAAGTTGTAATTAAAAACCCACTTAAAAACAACAATAAAATGTGCATTTGCTATTTGTGCAGATGGAATTTTAACACCTCTTTTGACGTTAATAGATCGTCTATCATCCGTAAGTAATTACACAGGTGCATAGAACTTACGGATTGTAAGCGGTCACTTCAATATCCTGGTGTGAAAATGAACATTTAAAAGCCTTTAGTTGTTATTTTAATTGTGAAAAGTAAAAGTGTGTTTGTCCCATGTGTCGAGAACTTAATTACAGGCCGAGAACTTTATTGTTTTATGACATGCTGCCGTGTGAAACAGGATGTTCTCTCAACTCTCAATTGTGTAGGGCTGGGATAGCCGAGAGAATATCCTGTCTGGCGTGTAAACGATATACTGGGGTAGAGTGTCATAACGAAACACAATACACATGGTTTTACTAGGCAAACAGTCGCGTCATATTATTCAAGACACTTAGAGAATGATAAGCACTCGGCGCAAACACCGATTTACGGAACAATTGGAACATGTTCCCTTGAGTCAAATCGAGAGATGCGGCGATGCAGGAATTGCGTAATGGCGGCCAGATGGATTTGTGAATAGGGGATGCGTCTTGTCTTTGAGAATTAGCTTTTTTCCTTGATTCTAGACCTCAAGAGGGGGTGCGTCTTATCTTTGTGTGCATCTTATCAATAAAACTTTACGATTATTGTTAACATTTAGCAGCAGTAGCAAACTTGTTGCAGCCAATTTAAAATTGAAATGGTGAAAATTGGCACTGAACTAACACATCCCAAGATAACTAGAAAGTGCCCTCACTTAAACACATCTTACGTTTTGTGTGTTTCCGAACTTAGAATGCTTGGCCAAGAGAACCCTTAGATACACAGAACACAGGTCCACCAACAGAAAATATTCAGCCTGTCTATAAGCTTTTCACAGAGCATAAATACAAGCACAAATACTTAATAAATACTTACATCAGATCTGGTCTGAAATGGTGAATGATGGCACAAAATGCCATACCATTCCTCCATGAGGTTGTCAAGTTGGTAACCTTGACCCCTTTATATGACTTTGTGATCTCCTTGCACCAGTCAAGTAGGTCAAGGGAGGAATCAGATGCTTTATGGACCGGAGATTCATTCTGAAAAATGAGGAAACATAAAAGAATTCACCATGAGAAAAGTAAAAATCTTGTTTGTTTTTTGCTACCCATGACAACTGTTCGGATAGATCTAATTTTCCAACCATTCTGATACAGTTTGATATAAAGTTCTCTTTGGGTGACAAATCATGATATTCTTATATACATATAACATAATAACACAAACTGTCTTCTACATGCATCAGTATTTAGCAAACAGTTCACACTTAATGCATATCTTAGGCTTGATAAAATGATAAAACTTTCAGTCAGACCCATTTTAACAAATATTAAACAATTTTCCTTACTACTTAAAAGCTGAAATATATACACAAAAGCGTGCATACATTTGATGGATAAAGTTAATACTCTTAGTATTCTGTAGCTGTCAATTAAGTTTTTTGTTTAGAAGACCATGCAACAGTAACTTGACTTACTCAGGCTTCTCATAAGGATTTTGTAAACAGGAGTCACAGCTGGGAGCTTGCTGATCTTTATCTACACAGCTGGGAGCTAGCTGACCATTATCTACATACCTTAGAGCAAGGTGATCAGATCTACACAGCTGGGAGCTAGCTGATCAGAATCTACTCAGCTGAAAGTTAGCTGATCATTATCTCTACACAGCTGGGAACTACCTGATCAGAATTTTTCAGCTGGGAGCTAGCTGATCATTATCTCTACATAGCTGGGACCTATCTGATCAGAATTTTTCAGCTGGGAGCTAGCTGATCATTATCTCTACATAGCTGGAACCTATCTGATCAGAATATATTCAGCTGGGAGCTAGATGATCATTATCTCTACACAGCTGGGACCTACCTGATCAGAATCTACTCAGCTGAAAGTTAGCTGATCATTATCTCTACACAGCTGGGAACTACCTGATCAGAATTTTTTAGCTGGGAGCTAGCTGATCATTATCTCTACTCAGCTGGGAGCTAGCTGATAGTTATCTACATACAATGTAGCTGGAAGCTAGCTGATCATTATCTACAAGCTGGGAGCTAGCTGATCATTATCTACACAGCTGGGAGCTAGCTGGTCAGGATCTACAAAAGGGACCTAGCTGATCATTATCTACAAGCTGGGAGCTAGCTGATCATTATCTACACAGCTGGGAGCTAGCTGATAATTATCTACAAGCTGGGAGCTAGCTGATCATTATCTACAAGCTGGGAGCTAGCTGATCATCATCTACAAGCTGGGAGCTAGCTGATCATTATCTAATAGCTGGGAGCTAGCTGCTCATTATCTACACAGCTGGGCGCTAGCTGATCATTATCTACAAGCTGGGAGCTAGCTGATCATTATCTACAAGCTGGGAGCTAGCTGCTCATTATCTACACAGCTGGGAGCTAGCTGATCATTATCTACAAGCTGGGAGCTAGCTGATCATTATCTACACAGCTGTGAGCTAGCTGCTCATTATCTACAAGCTGGGAGCTAGCTGATCATTATCTACACAGCTGTGAGCTAGCTGCTTATTATCTACAAGCTGGGAGCTAGCTGATCATTATCTACACAGCTGTGAGCTAGCTGATCATTATCTACACAGCTGTGAGCTAGCTGCTCATTATCTACAAGCTGGGAGCTAGCTGGTCATTATCTACAAGCTGGGAGCTAGCTGATCATTATCTACACAGCTGTGAGCTAGCTAATCATTATCTACACAGCTGTGAGGTACCTGGTCAGGATCTACACAGCTGGGAGCTAGCTGCTCATTATCTACACAGCTGGGAGCTAGCTGCTCATTATCAACACAGCTGGAAGCAAGTTTATCATCTACATAGCTGGGAGCTAGCTGATCATTATCTTTACAGCTGGGAGCTAGCTAATTGTGATTTACACTGCTAGGAGTTATCATGATTTACACTGCTGAGAGCTAGCCAATCATGATTTACACACAGCTAGGATCTAGCTGAGCGTGATCTTTACTGCTGGGAGCTTTTTGATCCACACTATTTGCCTAAGCTTGGTAAATCTGTGAATAGCAGGCAATGAGTTTAAATGATAACTTACATAGCTAGAGTCTGAGGTTGGCGACACCTGGGAGCCAGTCTCTTCCTTCTGGTCCTTGGACCTACAACACAAAAACTTTTTTTTTAAGGTTTATCATAGTAGAAAACTGTTAAACTCTTACCATCAAAGAAAAATGCAAAAACTGGGAGAATATCCATAATTATTTTTTTTTAAATGACTGAACTAAGACATTTCTCCAGTTAATGAAAGATTCCTTTAGATAAACGAATATTTTTCACATCTCATTTATATCCCGATCATAAAACCTTTCAAGCTAAGCAATGTCCTTTCATCTTTTAAAAAAATATAATAGATCCATTATGGATACAACACCTGTCTTCATTATCAAAAAACTGGATTTAGCTCTAGAAAATTTGTTTGGGGCTTTACGTCCTAAAACATTCTTAACCTAAAGGAAATTTTCCCTTGACACAGATACAGTGTTTCCTTTACTGTGGTAACATGCCTGATACCACAACCAGTTACATCCTTACACAAAGTCAACCAGTCTTAGAAATGTCACAATAAGATGAGATGTATCTAGGCAGCATAATATTTCAAAGCTTGCATTCAAACTCTGCTTTGTCTTGGTCTAAGCAACCATGGCCTACACTTTTCTAAAGCGCAACCATGGGTGATCAGAATATACATTAGATAAACGGTGCTTGGTGTATTTGGTGCACTTTGACCTGTATCTGCCTATACTTTATAACTGTTGTTGGGGCTAACAATGTTTCCAAATGTATCATGTGTACTAAAGGCAGATTTCCAAAACTAATTGTTTGAAGCCCTATAATTATGATATTTATAGCTACTGACATTTCAACTTTTATAATTCAATTAATGAGGACATTATTGAGGAAAATGGAAAGATAGTACAGTTCTTAAACCTCCACATCTCCTAAGTTCTATATCTATTGTTATCAAACTCTCTACTTTTTTTATGTTTCATATATTCACTTATTGGTTATATTTGTCAAAGGTAGTGGCTATTGTTATTTTATTTGCATTGGTTTCAGTTCCTTTGTATGATTATCTATTGCCAAAGATTTCTGCTGTGAAATGATTGAATTTAATACGACACAATAGGGTCTTTATTTACATTCCAGCAAGCAAAAATATGTTTACCCAGACATATCTAATCCTAAATTATTGTTTGCACACATATTTCAAACAAGAGGGCCATGATGGCCCTTAATCGCTCACCTGATGACACAGGCTTTACGAAGGCTGAAATCTGGCATTAAGTAATTAAGAGTTATTTACTTTAGAAATCTTAGGTGAAGATTGGACCATTAGTGTGGCCACTAGGTTGATAACATTTTCTAGATTTTTACCAAGTAACCTACTGAATCCACATGTCTCACTTCAAAACATATGTAAGATTTCATACTGGCAAACATGATGGTCAAGTTTGGTGAAGACTGGGCCATCAATGTAGCCTCTTAAGTGTTTTCACAAGCTTTTTCTAAAATTTGACCTCGTGACCTACTTTTTGACCCCAGGTGACCCAATAATGAACTCATCCAAGATTTCATGCAGACAAACATTCTGACCAAGATTGATGAAGATTGGATAAAAATTGTGGCCTCTAGTGTGTTCACAAGGTAAATGTTGACGACGAACGACGGACGCCAGACGAAGCGGTATCACAAAAGCTCCCCTTGAGCACGTTGTGCTCAGGTAAGCTAAAAAGAAAAAGTTTACTTACACTGAGCTTGGTGTACTAGGTACACTACTATCTGCATCTCCCTCTACTGGCGGAGTTATTGGCCTCGATTTTCTCTGCTCCTGTGGGGAGTCGGGTGGCGTGCCAGTATACACTGGCCTAGGTGGCGCTACTGGTGCCTTCTTCTTGGGCGGTTTCAAATGTTTATCTTTCTTTTTCTCTTCCGCACTTTTAACCAGTTTATTAGAGTGTGATTTACCTGGCGAGACCTGATCTTTAACAGCACCAGATGGTACTGGTGGCACTGGAGCTTTTTTCTTCCGCATTGGTTTTTCTAAGGTTGAATTGTGTGAACTAGATGAATCATTAAAGTTTTCTGAGAAAGGATTTGATTCATCTAACTCCACATCTTCATCTGGGTCACCAAAAGGATTGGCGCCTGCACTACTGTTATTCTGATTTTCCTTAGCAAGGTCCTCTTTAAATGGATTAGAGTCATCGTCCGAAACGGGACTTTTATAATTATCTTCTTCTGCCTCCTCAAACGGGTTCATAGGCGCTTTTTGGGGCGTGTACTTCTCAAACATCTGATCTGAAAAAATGACCAAAGTAATAAGATAAAACCTGAATGAAGTGTTGTTGCCAGTAAATGCATTTAAAAATTAAAACTATATTCAGATAAAAAATAATATGGAATGTTATTTCATACAATTGGATTATACTTTCTAAGTGGTTGACCATAACATTTTAAGAAAAGAAAACAAAAACGTGACAAAAACTGATTATCATCATTATGAAAAGGTGTAAATATATATATCAATCATTTTGGTGAACAGAGGATATATACAGTTTGATTGTTTAGCTCATATTTATAATGCTTTGGCAAATAGTGTAGATCCAGATCAGCCAGTCCTTGCTTGGAGCTCACTTGTCAGGGTCTGCACTGTTTGCCAATGAGTCTATTACAATAAATTTAGGAACCTATAAATATTGATGTTTTGCATGAAGAAGACGGCCAAGTAAGTCTGGGTCTTTTAACAAATGTAGCAAGGTGGGGCTAATTCTCATATAAGTTCTAAGCAATATTTATGGAGATAAAAAAATATGAATATTCTTATACCTATCAATTTTTATCTAGCTAAACTTTTATGGTTAGCTAAACATTAATGAACTTCCTTTTATGACTTTTTTAAATATCATGATTTAAAGTAGCTCATTACAAAAGAATTTATAATTATCATACATTAATAAATATATATTCTATAATTAGAAGGTCAGGAAACAGAAACATTCATTTATAAAAGCAGGCTAAACAAACATTTTTGATAATAAAACCAATGAGAAATGAACAGGTTTGGTATGGAGAGTGACAGAAAAAAAGTCCAAACTCAAGCCACAATATACAGCTTACAATCAACATAGCCATGGCATTCGACTAACATGTTTAAAGCATAAAAAGGATGCTGTCATGCAGAATACATGTCATGGAAATGAGTGAACACAAAAAAAAGAGACAAAGCTTATACTAGCTTCAACAAAAAAACATGATAAAACACATCATAAAGCAGATCCTACCTGCTTACACAAAGCTTAGACACATCTGCCTATTTATAGATAAATCAAAGTTTGACCTGCCCAATTAAAGTTAAGCCAATGAACAATATAATATGAGTTTTGTATTAACATCATAATATTAATTAAACATACCATACCCTTAAGCAAATCTAAATAAAAAAAATAAGCAAATCTTAATTAACAAAAGTGTTTTGATCACTTTCACTTTCATAAGAGTCAAGTATTATTACTGTTACCCCCATTAAACAAAAACAAAGATCTTTAATATTAACTTATGTTTTGAAAACTTACACAAATGAATAAAGTTAAATCCTCTTTAATACAAACAGAAATAAAAATATCTCCTCAGGAAACAACATTAAAAACCCAGCATGCATTATCTACTACACTGACGTAAATACATACCATAGGTATGATGTGTATTTAAAGGTAGTACAAGACAGTTTTCCAATATCAAATACATGTATCAATACCTTCTTGCTTATTTGTTTACTGGGCTTATCGTCCCACCAACAGTATTTCAGATGGTGTCAACTTGAAGCAGATATGGTGCTACCTTCACTGTGTATAGCATGCCATGAACACCTGGCATGATATCACACCCAGTCAAATTATCCTGACACCGGGCCAACCAGTTACGTAACAACCCTTATATTTGCTGGAATGTTAGCAAGGGACCTATACCACTACCATTTTTAACGACTTTGGTATGTCCACTTTGGTATGTATGTCTCCCTTCCCTGGAGCTAACGCTCTACCAATTGCGCTACCAGGTCTGGTCAATATTTTAACACGGTTTTTGGGTAACCTGTATTCAATCATAATTCATATTATTTAAACCTTATATATTTTTATATTTCTATTCACATATTTGAATTCTAACCTGATTATACCCTATTGACGTTAAAACTTTATCGTATTCGGCATTGTATGACCTGTTAAAAGCCTGTGTGCCGTAAAACCAAAATACAAATACTGCTTTTGGCATAATTTCTGCATAAATGCATAATTAAGACTAAGTAAAGATGATTTTGAACACTTCCTACTTTGTCAGACGGTAAAAATAGAAATAAAAACACTCTAAAAATTCATTCTTTCCGATTAATAAAATATCATAATGACCTCTGCTAAAAATAGATATTGATGTCAGAGTGATTTACCCAGATGACGATATAATGTGATCTCAAAAGTAAGTTGTCACATGGTTTTCTTAGTTTAAAAATAACTACCTATGTAAGGTGGCTAAGATAGGAAATACCTGTTTGCAATGACGAGTGGTGATTTATGCTTAACTATTCACACAGATCTAAGGCATCAATGAACAATATTTTGCAGAATCTTTTCAGGTTACAATAACTTTTTTTTGTTATTTGAGAAAGAAAATGATTTTAACTGTTAGACACCACCTTTAAATGATAAAAGGAGAGACCAGCGTACAATTTCACGGGTTGTTCAGCTCCTATTTCATTATCTATCATTCTGACCTAGTTAACAGATATCAGATAATGGAAGTGAAATAAACCTTCTTTTTGCCATTCTTGACAAAATAAATTGCAGTTACATTTGTAACTACACAGTTGATTACAAAGGAAGTTTAATACTTTGTAAAAAATATTGACTATATAAGCTGAGATTTAATATTGCATATAAAGGTAATATGTTTAAAATTATAATACTTTCAACAAAAATAAAAGGTTAGTGCAATGTACAAATGTTAAATATTTTTTTATTATAACTAATTATTAAATAACACAACGCTGATTGCTTTTGCAATTTATACTCACAAAAACAAAACAAAATGAAATAACCTAACATTATTGCTGGCAGCATAATAATGAGTGGTAAAATCGAACCCATAATTGCAAATGAAAGTGAAACAAACAACAATTGAAATAGTTATTGATTCTTTTTTTAAATTGTAGCTTTTTACAGAAAGACAGAAAGTAAAAAAATGAAAGGATGTTAAGAATGGGAGATAAAATAAAACAAAAAGCACAGAAATTTGGACAAGTTACAATTAATTTTACTTACAAGCTGCAATCTTTAGGTTGAATAAAAAACTCATAAAGACAGCATGACAGCAAATCTATTTATATCCTTTCTCAATCACTAATAAGAATCATCAGAAAAATGTTACTAAATAAAGCCTTGTTGAAAAAACATATCTGAAAGGGGTTTTCTCACATGAGTAAGGCAATCGAAAATTATTTCTATGCAGAAAGGGTGAAAGTGAAACTACCAAAATAAAATATATTTGAATGAAGTGAACCAATTTTCTCATTTAGAAATGTCTTAAAACTTTTCAATAACTATCTTCATGAATATTTTGAAACCACTGGCTTCCAGAATACAATTCCAATACATAGCATGATTTATGTTTGATTTACATGTTTAGTACAACTTTAAATTTCAAGCCAACTATTGATAAAACAAACTTTTTATCCTTCCTACAGATTGTAGAATAAAGGAAAAAAAAGTTGCTCTCATCATGAAATGCACATATGATTTAAGTGATTTTTTGGGGTGCTTTTTTGAAAAGTCTTGTGGCTTTCAAAATTTGCAAAACAGCTTTATTATGAAAAAGATGCTGGATCAGTGGTTTGGGACATTACCAATTCACTGATTCCCCTGTCTTCGTTTTCTTTATGAATGTATCTATGGACTGTTGTCTGCTTGCATCTTTTTTATGCAGTTTTTTCATGTAGTTTATTTGTTTGTTTATTGGGTTTATCGTCCCACCAACAGTATTTCAGTTATCTTGAGACGGTGTCCACTTGAAGCAGTTATAGTGCTGCCTTCACTGTGTATAGCATGCCGTGAACATCTGGCATGATACCACACCCAGTCACATTATCCTGACACTGGGCCAACCAGTCGTGGAACTACCCTTATATTTGCTTTAGCGTTAGCAAGGGAACTATACCACTACCATTTTTAACGACTTTGGTATGTCGCGGCCGGGATCGAACCCAGGGCCTCCCGTACCTGACGCTCTACCGATTGCGCTACCAGGTCCGTTTTTTTTTCATGTAGTATTATGAATTATGTGACATGTTGCTTTGTTACCAAAATGCTTGCAGTAGACCTTTCTAATCACACTGACCGCTTTACTAAATCCTGGTATCTAGATACGGATGACATCAGCGTTTATTGAAGCGAAAGAAAATGCCATCGAAAGCATTCTTTTTGTCTTGTTTTCACAATAAATATGTTTAATGCATATGATATTGAAATATTTGGGGGTTGATATATGTTTTAGGGGAAAATGCCGATATTCAGCTAAAATTTTTGGCAAAAAAAAACATCACTGGATTTATTACATAACTAATATTATGAGAGTAAGTTAAATCAATGAATTTTATAGGTAAAATCTTTAGTGCTTAATAAATGTTTGTTTATTCAAAAGAAGGAAAAGGAACAAAAAAGAATAAAAGAAAAGGCAGCAAGCAGGTAGCCACAATACCCATATCATCATCATCATGCGGAGAGTCGTCGAAGGGATTACCCATGGAGGAGGTGCTTGTTTCCAGCTGTGACAGCTGATTGGTTAGTTCAGTGAACTTCGACGACAGATTGAGGTCAGTCTCTTCATCCTCAATATCATCCAAGTTACCAATGTCAGTCTTCCCAATAGACATAAGGGAAGCCACACTCTGCATGTCCTCATCTCTGGAAATATAGAACATACAATTAGTATGTTCTGATTTTGAATTAAAAAGTATGATTTGGGCATGTAGCCTATTGTTATAATCATTAAAACAAGAGGGTCATGATGCCCCATATCCCTTACCTGAGCCCTGTAGAAATAACTATCAAAGAATATCAGCATATATGGAAATAGTAAAAGTCTTTGAACACTTTTGATACAGGGCCAGGCAAGGAATATGTATACCAGATCTCAAAGATTTCGCTATTGTAGTTTCTGACATGAAGACATTCAAAGTTTTTTTATAAATCTTAAACAGAATATAGCCATACCTCTGACAGTCATGTTTTTTGCAGGATCAAAAATCTTTGAACAACTATTCATTCCTCCTGCTTGCAGAAGCATTTGAGGAAGTTTGGTTGAAAATGGATGAGAGGTTTCTGAGATGTTGTTAAAAGAACGTTGACACATCTGTTACGACAGATGATGGGCTATCAGAGTAGGTCTCTCTGAGCATATGCTCAGGAGAGCTCAAAATGCAAAAGTGAAAGTAATATATTTTCATAAACAAATTTCAATCAGAACTTTTATATCACATACACTTCATCAAGCACAAGGCAAAATCAAGACACCAAGATTACGCTTATAAGGAGGTTTCGCAGACTTGTTACTATTATGCAACATTTTTATGATCAAGAAAAAAGTGAAAAAAAGAGCAATATATCTATTTAAAAACAATAAACAAGAGAACCCCTGGCCAAGTGATTACAGTTGCCAACACTGAACTTTTTGGCCCTTCATCATGCAGGTTCGAGTCAGGGATTGGGTGAGAACTGACATGAGGGGAGGTCTTAAAGCTGACTTGTTTTGTGACAGGGGTTCTAGTCGGACACACGTCTCTGGTCTTTCTCTACCAATTATTAACTTGCAATAGCCAATATGACCATAATTGTGTCAGTGCAATGTAACAAAAAAAAAGAAGAAAATAACTTTTGAAAGAAAAACAAGACAAAAGGTAAACTATTATTTTTAGTAGCATTTAATAAATTTGTCTTTTCCCTCTTTTAAACATGTGTAAATGTTACTTAAAAGTAAAATGATTGAATGTTCGCTTGATGAATCTCAAAATTAAATGAAATGAAATGACAAGGCAAATCACAAAAAGACCATGGGTCACTTACGTGGCTTTGCCCTCTCTTAAGAAGACGGTTGACAAAGTGAGTTTTATCTTGGCACCAACAACCTTCCTCGTAGCTGGATTCAATTTAAATTCAAGGTCATACTGGGTTGGCACATCACTGGCATATTCCTTCATGTTGATGGCACAGGATGCTAACACTTTACGTCGACCATTTTTTGCTTGCTAAAATAAAATACAAGAGAATCAATAGAACTGATGGTTGCTCCCCGAATTAACGCTAGTTCCAAAAGGGCTTTTTTTTTCTTTCAAATATGTGTTTGAATAAAAATTATGATACAATATTACAAAGAAAAATGAAATATGCTTCTAACAAAATTTATAATAAAATATAACAAAGGGCAATAACTCCTACATCATGCAAAAGAGTGATAGTCACTCCTCCTCATTAAGCTATAGAGTTTCATGTTTATCCCTCGAAAGTTTCAATGTAATACTTCCAACAAAATAAAGTATGAAAAATAACAATGGGAAATAACTCCTAAACTGTGCCAAAGAGAGTTATGGTTCTTGTACAATGAACTTCTCTTTAATGAGATCTTTCTTCCTATGAAGTTTCATAATGATAACTCTTACAGTTTTTGTGTTATGAACTGGACAAAAATTTAAGTATAAAAATTAACAAAAGGCAATAACTCCTATATTATGCAAAACAGATTAATGGTTCTTGTACAATGCACTTCTCCCTATTGGGATTTACCTATGAAGTTTCCTGTTGACAACTCTATTTTATGTTTCTGTGTTATGCTACGCGACTATATGTTCGCCCTTCGGAGAGCATAAAAATAAAAAAAATCATACACACACAAACCCTTGTTGCTAAAATCAGCTGTTAATAAGTGCACACTGACACCAACAAATTAATTGTTGCATGTTGTGGAGATGGGAAAAACACAATCAATGGTAGTTTGACAGCACAATCAGTTTGGCTAAATGAGCAGAGAATGCAGTTTGATCCATAAGGTGTTGAAATACAGGTAAATAGGCTGTAGGACTTGGTAACCAGTTGGACTGTTCAACAACAGGTTGTACTAGTGCCTGCATGGTAATTTATATAAAACAAAGAAGGCAAAACAAAGGGCCCTGCTGCTTTGTTCGATCAATCTGGTATTTCTAACGATCTGGTGTTCGAGCGACTGGGGTTTGACATACAAAAGATGATTTTAATGAGGAATCCCTTTTCAATGTTAAATATTTGCTAAAAGTTATTAAATACTTAACTCAATGGAATTATTGTCATAAAAGAAACAAAAGATAAAGAGTCTAACAAACTCAAAATTGATAAAGTATTTTTGACATACATGTATTTGCACAATAACAATAAATTATAAAAGGAATTATTTTTTCTTTTTATTATTAACATAATATTGACACAATTACAGCCATTTTGACAATGCACAGAGCTCTTTTTATGTAGAAAGCCCCATTCATATGACTGTGCAGAAACTACAATGTCGTTCAGGTCAGCTTGAAGACTGCTACAAATAAAAGTTTAAACAAGAACAATTCCTGGAACACTTAGCATTTTAATGATTGAAGAAATTTTTAAACTTAACATTTCATTCCTAAAGTAGAAAAAGCACTTACATCTTCCACTACAAAATACCACTCTTTATCTTCATATTCAGAGTGTTTATTGTCCCGGAACAGGGTCACCTGAATCTCAACATTCTCCGGGACTGTCCAAGAGACCACGCCCACATATGGGTTTTTAATGGTTGGCTCCCAGCTGTGCAGCTGTAATATAGAAAAAGCAAATGTTGGCTCAAAGGAGAATTGTTTAAGGTGCTAATCTTTTGGTGCTAAGTTAAGACCAAAGATTTTTTACCCAAATAACCAAATCTGTCATTGATACCGAAAAGGTTCAACGTTTATAATATCTCAAGGGACAGTAACTCCTGCAATTTTCATCTGATCATAAGGAATTTAGCTGGTGTACAGATTCACACTGACTCAAGATGATTGTGAAGTTTCATCAAAATTGATTCACAATAGTAGTAGACACCCAGAAAAAACTGTGTCCACAGAGAGACAAACATATAGAAAGACAGACTGGCATCCAGATGGACAAATAACCTGATTCCAGTATATCCCCTCTAAAAGATTTGTGGGGGTCGGGGAGGGGGCATGTGATGGTGGGGGATTTTGGTTATAATGAAAGACTGCTTCATGATATCTTTCCTAATGGTGTTAAGTCATGTGTTAATCATAATAGAAAGTTTTCCTGTACTTGCATTTATATATTTAGCAAGTACATGTATGACTAGGGACATGCAGCAGAAGTAATGGGGATACGTGAAATAACATGTAGCATTCTTTAAAGATGGTATTTGACAACTGGCATAAATCAAATTCATCCAAAGAAAGATAGATGTCAAACTACTGACCATTGTTGATTTCCTTCTGCTCCTCCTTGTCCACACCACACAGATCTTGTTGGGCTGCCTGTAACAACAAAGCATATTATAATTAAATGTGCTGTAATTATTTAATATAAAAATAAAATGATGGTTTTAACACAGAGTATAAATGAAGACCTATACACACATGTACAACTGCTTAGCTTTGGTCATGATATGATATGTATTATATTATAGGTCAGGCTATATGGGATCCAATATGATATTCAAAAAAGTCAATAACAAAAACATGTAAGGAATAGCAGAACTTTTCATATCAGAAAATAAAAGAATGAGTGTTAAAAGAAACTAGTAAACAGTACAGTTATCTATTTTAAATTGAAATAAATTTCCATAATAATACAGTTATTACATACTTAGGTGCTTTGGTTATTTCCCCTTATAAAAATGTGAACACTAGGTTTTAGCATGGAAAGCTGATGCTAAAAAAGACAGAACAAAGAAACATCAAGAAACAAGAAATGTCATAGTACACAGACATACGCCCCCCCAAGTCATGTCCAGTAAAGTAAATTTTGTAATTGTCATGGAGGTATTTGAGTTATTAAAAAAGACAAAAGCATTAGATTTATGTATGTAACCATATTGATTTTTTTACCTCCTATCATTTGTTTTCAATAGGCAAAAAATACCTCAGATAAAAATAAAACAAAGGCTGTCCTTACAACAAAAATTAGGTGATTTATAAACCTAAGTGTATGTAGTTAATCACATAAGAAACTTTATTTTCCGACTAACTGTGTACAAGTTATTTTCAAAATCTCTTAAGCAATGACAGAGTTACTGTGCAGACACGACCACTAGTGCACTTCTAGAGATTATGACTTTGATCTGTGTGACCTTGACCTTCAAGTAACCAACCTGGGTCTTGTGCAGGACATATCGTCTTCATGTGGTTGACATTTCTGCCAGGTTATTTCAAAATCCCTCCAGAAATGACAGAGTTACTGAGTGGACCCTACCTGGGTTTATGACCTTGATCTTTACATGTAAGTGTGACCTTGACCTTTGAGAAACCGACCTGAGTCTTGTGCGCAACACATCGTCAAGCAGAAATTTAGAAGGCATTAGGGAAGAAGGCAAAGAGGAAGAAAAAAGTTATGAATAAGATGGAAGGATGGGATTTGCCGGCATCTTTGCCAATACTGTGCAGCGACATTTCTATCATTATAGCAAAGGGGCACTTATGAGGTGCCCAGGGACTGAACCCGGCCGGTCCATTATAATGACACCAACAAGTCAGGCATAATGCTGTCCCCTTAGTCCCGAGCGTTAGGAGGGAAGCCACTACTACCAACTTTAAAATCTTTGGTTTGACCCGGCCGGGGTTTTAACCCGTGACTTTCTGATCCGCTGCTGGTACGATGAAAGGAGAAAGCCAAAAAAAGAATTAACATAGAGAAGTAAGGGAAAAAAAAGAGAGGAAGAAGAAATATGAAGTCTATAAGAAACAGAAAAGGAAATGGAAAAGCTGCAAGCACTGTGGTAATTATTGCTTGAAAAAGTAGGCTTATAGTAGACAATAAGAACTGGTGAGGATTAACTGCCATACATAAGATTTGAGTAAGATGATCTATATATATTCTCAAACTTGACAAATATGCTTTCATTGTAGTGGACATTTAGAAAAAAAAGGGCTGAGAACCAAGACCGACTGACCCACTTTCTGGACGCTATATGGATGTGCTCTGGATTATTTATAAATTCCAATTTCATTTAGAGTTTTATTTTGTAATCATATCTGTGTTTAATCTAAACAGGCTGGACATACTTATGTAAACATTTGATGAATTTTTACTGGTATTTTAATTGAAGCTGCCTTTAGTTTCCCATCCTATCAAGGACATGTGGAACTACTTTTCATCACTCAGGGATAAATTAAACTGTTAGTTTGGCAGCTTCCAGTGTGAAACAGTGATGTATTCATTTTAGTGCAGTGTATATAAAAAATGTGGACAGAAACACAACGATGAAGGGAAGGGCAGTTTAGATGTGTGTGAGAAAACAAGATGAAAACAAGTGAATAGTGGAAGAAAAAAGAAAAATTGACAATATTATAAAAATTTATAGATTATGACTAGATCTAGGAATATACTTGACAACCCTCATACATATAACAAGAGCTATCAGCAGGCTGCATGCTCCTCTCTTCTAGGCGCTAGACAGCGTCAGCTGTTACTAACATTAACAAAAAATATCCCCCAAAAAACATACAGGAAATTCTTAGTCGAAAATTAATGAAAAAAGTCCTTATTGTAATGTATTCCAAATCTGATGTGTAACAAGTGTTTAAAGTTTTAAGTGAATATTCTTTGACATTTTGAGAAATGTACTTGTAATGAAAAAGGTTAACAAATGCTTATAGGAGGCCGACAACATTTTCTTGACAATAGTTCCACATTCTTTTAAAAGTGGAGCTAAAAATAAGGAATATCAGCTGAAGGTGGTTCAGTGTTAGGAAGCCTTGTATGTGTTTGCATGGTCTGATGATGCATCCAAGGTTCTGACAATCAATAACAACACATCTGCAGTGCATGACTCCATTAAAGTGCAATAGGAAAATGCCACACTAACCTTAACAAGAAAGAGGAACATGAACTGTGTATAATTCATGAGATGTATATGAAATGATACTATACAAGAATACAATCAAAAAGTACTGCGTTAATATTTCTTATATTCTGCATTGCCCAAGTTGGCATTTATAGTGCTTGTGATCAATAATTTATATTAATTATTATTATTATGAGGCAATAAGCTTCTGTACAGTACTGAATAATAATGCAATCATTCCTAATTTTATTGTAATTGACAGTGTAATGTATGATTCTAGGATGATCATTTAGATCACATTTTATCCTTTAAATCTGGCACTGGTTGACATTTGGTCACCTTCAATTCTTTGTTATTAATATGAAGAAAGAGCAATTAACTCTTGTCAAATCACATCTACCATCAAAAGTCTTACAGATATACAAAGGCAATGTTTGTTTGCTGAAAATATTGTGACTGCTTTCACTCAGATAGCATGACATGAACACCTGACATGATATCATACCCAGTCACATCATCCTGACAGTGAACCAACCAGGCATGGAACACCTGACATTATACCACTCCCAGCCACATTATCCTGGCACTTTATCAACAAGTTGTGTGACACCTGACATTATACCACATGGAGTCACAATGTCCTGTCTCCGGACCAACCAGTTGTGGAACACCTGATAGGATACTACACCAAGCCACAATATCCTGACATGGTACCAACTAGTTGTGTAACACCAGACATTATAGCACATCCAGTCACTATATCCTGACACCGAATCAACCAGTTGTTTAACAACTGACATTATAGCACATAAAGTCACAATATCCTGATGCCGTACCAACTAGTCATGGAAACACCTGACAGGATACCACACCCAGCCACATTATCCTGACACAGGCCAACCAGTTGTGGAACACCTGACATTATACCACACCCAGCCAAATTATCCTAACACTGGGCCAACCAGTTGTGGAACACCTGACAGGATACCACACCCAGCCATAGTATCTTGACACTGGGCCAACCAGTAGTGGAACACCTAACATGATACCACACCCAGTCACATTATCCTGACATGGGGCCAACCAGCCATGGGACACCTGACAGGATACCACACCGAGCCACATTATCCTGGCACCAAGCTAATAAGATGTGGAATAAAGAGTAAGAGTGTACTTCTGTCACAATTCAGGTGTAAACTAGAGCCAAAGCATTATCTTTCTGCATATAGCAAATATCTCTTATGCTGGTTTGAGAAACACCTAAATAAGGAATGTATGATTATGGTTGTTCTGATTTTATATGGAGTTGATTATTTTATTAGCACTGAAAATACCAGATTTTTTAAGCATTTGATTATACTGCGAGTTAAGTAAGAGAATGAGGCCCTGTCTATTCCCTATGTACAACCAGTTCAACATAATCTTAACTGATTTTTTAACAGATTACTTAAGAAAATCTTTAAATTTTACTTAAAAGCCAATGCATCAAGTTTGATTTCAAATCAGCTACCGTAATACATTACTTAAACTATGCAATTCCAAATCTCACAAAAGTATTTTATTTGTATTAATAATTAACTAATTTCTATCATTTCTTGCAAAATGTGTACCTTAATGTAACTGTATTTTACCTTTCTCACAATCTCAATTTTCTTTTTTCATTAACCACTTGCAGGCTTTATTTCAGTTCTGTTTTTGAAACCGTCCAGTTTGTGAACTGTGCTCATGAAAGTGGATGAATTATTTTATCTATGTGAGGACTTCAATTTTTAAATTCTATTTAAATTCTATTTATCTGTAATCTAAAATAAGATTAAGACAACAACCGTTATTTTAATGAACACCTACCATTTCTTGGAGCTATGGACCTCAAGCTCCTGGTAGGAGGCTGTGAACTGGAACTTGGAGGCGGACTTCCCCACTCGCTGCAAACGCTTCCATACACTCATGTTTGTCTGTCACTTACTCCATCTCTCTATCTTCAGGTGATGAGATGTTTACATTCACTTTATACAAGTTGTATAGACATTGTTATGGTAATAGCCTTACACAGTCATCTTTGAGATAGGTAGGTTGAGTTATTTTCCTGGCATGTTCTGAAAAGAAAAACAAATTTCAATAAAACATTGCTTAGAGTAACTGAGTAATTTATGGGTTTTGGTATCATTTTTAAGACGTTAGTCAATTCTTTTTAAGAATTTTTTTTTTTTCTCTCAGTACTATGAAGCATGATGAGCACGCTCTTATTGCATTAAACAATATAGTTAGACCAAAATTGTAAAACATTAAGCCAAGTGCACTGCTACAAGGTGTACAGACATAAAACAGGGTGTCCTGCCCTTTAAATCTTGGGTTACGCAGGGAAATTAAGGATGTAATTTATACCCATATGCCCGTTCATGAAGCCACTGACAGGTGGATTTATCCTTAGAGAGGTGAATCTCTTTAAATGTTACTTGTAATAAGTTTTATGAAAATATTCATGAGTATTGCAATTCAAACACAGACATTTACTACTTCTTTTGAAGGTAGTATCCAACAGTTTGCCTCTATCAAATACATTTAACAATATCAAACCAATGCTTTGGGGAATTTAGGCAAAATTTTTGTATAACCCATAGTTAAGTCATAGTTAATACGATTTTGAAAGCTTACTACATTCTTAAGCAGAACTAATCGCCAAAAAAATCACTCTGAATGTGTATTTTTTCCAGCTGTATAAAAAGCTCGATAGTGGTCTCTGCTAAAAAAAATATCAACGCCAGAGTTGATTAGCCAGATGTGGTCCCAAAAGTAAGTGGTTATAGGGTTTTCTAAGTTCAAAAGTAACAATCTCTGCAGCAGGGCTCGGATAGGAAGTACCTGTTTGCAATGATGAGAGGGGATTTATGCTTACCTGTTCACAGAGATCTAGGATGTCAATGAACAGCATTTTGCAGGACCTTTGCAGATAACAAGGACTTAAATTTGCTTATTTGAAAAACAAATTTTGGTCCAAATTGTCGGATACCAGCTTTAAGGCAAAACAAAGCAAAGAAGCAATAACAAAAAAACATTTTAGGGTGACTTGGAAGATCATATGAATGCTGCGCCTTATTGGACTCTGTGACCGAGGTGGTACATTTAGTAAATCTCTACTCACCGAAACCAATAAAGTTCAACTACATGTAATCAACAATGCTGTTTATCAGCTAAAACAATAAAAAGTTTGATGGAGATAATGATAACCTCTGCACAATGAAAAAAAAAACAAACTTTTTTTTAGTTTCCTTTACAGTTAACTGTGTGCGCTCTATTGTGTGGTATATGAAGTATGTGGTGTTATTAACTTTCTTTATTTAAATAGGAAATTTTAATCAATATTGATGTTTACAAAAATGAAGTATTGTCGGTGATTAATGATAATAATAGCTCAAGGAAATTAAAAATAATTACTACCAAGAAAAACTTTAGTGGAAAAGAGTCAACCAATCTTTTTTGTCTTAAAATAAAAAACAATCAAATGTATTGGTAAGTACATATATTGTAATAATAACCTTTGGTTGAATTACACATTTTACCATTATATACATAGATGTACTATATTTCAAAATATGGATATATGTACATATGGACAAATTTACTGTTTATAATTAATACTAGAACACTTTTGTAATAATCCTTTTTCAAACACATAAATAAATTCAATCACAGTGGCACATGTTGTTTATAAATTCTATATAAAGTGTTAAAAGCCCTCCAATTTACCAGGTCCATGTGCCTTATACAAAACTATTTGTCTGTAAGAACTAAATGTGTGTACACTGAAGAATTTATACTCAAAACCAAAGGATATAGGGTATCTTCTAGCTTTGACATCCACTGTCTAATTTTAGTGTAGTCTTAATGCCTTTTCAACTTGCAAAAAAATTTCTTACTTGAAAAGAGAAAAGAACCCTCCCAGTTTTGCCTAAATGTGGTAACCAATAGTTTACCTATATCAAATACATGTAACAACACCTAACCACTGCTTTGGGCAATTTGGGTAAAATTGAGCATAAACTCATACTTTAGTCTAAATAAAGACGATTTAATACACAAACTATATTGTTAGCACTGATCACTCATGTTTGTCACTAGACGTCAGAGCTGTCTACCTGGATAACGAGATAAAGTGTTCTCAAAAGCGGTCACGTGGTTTTCTAAGTTTAAAAATAGCTATCTCTGCAGAGTGGCTCGGATAGGTAATACCTATTTGCAATGAGGAGTGGGGTTTATGCTTGAATGTCACACAGATCTTAGACATCAATGATAAGCATATTGAAAGACCTTTTCAGGTAACAATGACTTATTTGGTTATTTGAGGACAAATATTTGGACCAAACTGTCGGATACCACCTTTAACTCTTGTCCTGCTTACCACATATTGATTAGTTATGGCCATAAAGTGTAGATCCAGATCAACCAGCACCAGCTAGATCTGTGCTTTTAGCATTCAATATATTTTCTAGTAATACACTTAGACTTCCTTCCACAAAATTAAAAGCTTGGTTAATAGTCTTCTTCTAGGACAAAGGCATATTCAGCTAATTTCGAAGTTTGAACCCATTGCCATATTTATAATTTCTTTCAGGACAGGCCCGTGACTATTGCACTAGCATAGGAACTCATAACCAGCCAGAATAACGCTTACAAGTAATGAGTACACCCGGGTGGCATGGAACAATTCAACGAAAATTTCTTGCTCAAGAAAATGAACAGTAACTAGAATATGGTTCAAAGCACTTGGATGTAGACACAATGATCCTGTGTATTATTATATCTCTGGACTATTTTGCCCTACTGTATCCCAAAAGTGTGGGGTTTTTAATACACTGCAACGACCAATTCTGATCATTATAGAAACATCCAGCTATATATTAGATAAAGGAAGACCCCAGACAAACATCTGTGTAGAAAACACCAGCACAACACACGAGTCAGCTGAAAGACCTTTCCACATTGAGGTAAAGCAAGAGCACAAGAAAATATACAGAATATGAAAATGAACACAGCGGATAAGTTGTATATTTTAATGTCGTCATGTAGGCTAAATTTTATGAAAATTCTCCATCCAGTTTTAAATTTTATGGATATTTTTGTCTTCTTAAATTGGTATTAAAGGTGTCTCTCTTTTTTCAGAAATAAGGATACTCTAAATATTATGTTACACCCTCTTTAGGAAAATTGTTTTCCTCTTGAGTATCATTTGGAAACAAGATATAGCATTACATGTTACATGTTATTTGACTGGGCTGATTTAAACTATCCCAAATATGTAATTAATTGTTTACAAACCCAACATATTTAAGACTGTTTTTTTTCTAATTTTTTCTGCTAACTGTACTTTAAACTTGGCAATGAATTTGTAATCAAATTAAACACAAATCATACAATTAAAAATTACTTGCAAAAAAATGTAAAAAATATACATGCTTCTGTGATGCAGAAAAAATTGTCAAAGTGAAAAGTAGAAAGAAAAAAAGTTTACCATTCATGCCCATACCGGGATTTGAACCCTCAACCCCCAGTTTTTAAACATTTCAACCCTAATTTTGATACTCTATAGTTGGAGGTGCAGCATTACATGTACATATGCTCTACCTTTAGTCCTTCACCCTGAACGGGTCTCGAACAAACTTAGTGAGATTCTTAGCAATTAGAGAAGCTACAAATCAGCGACACTACCACTACACCATGGGCGTATTCCAAATGCTCTGGACCTCTTTATTTATTAATAAACTAAACCTTAGAGTACTTCTTAATATATTCATAGTCACACTGACCCTTAATTGAAAGATGTAACAAATTAATATCACACAATAATTGCAGGTGTCAATTAATGCTACAGGTGAAATTGTGAGGTCAACTTATTTCTGATTAAGCATGAATTGGAACACTTGACACTAGGGAGGCTGGGTGGTCTAAACATATTAATAGTGGCAAAGATATGCTGATTATTGCACCTAAGAATTGCACAATATAGGTATTTTTATAGAAAAATGAATATAAACGTGTAAATTACACATTTAATATAATTTATTCGCAATACAATGACAATTTTCAAAATATTTTATTTTGCAAGAAATCTTCAGCAATAATGGACATCCAGAGTCAACATTTCATATAAAAGTAGCAAAAACACTAGCAATCAATAAAAAAAAAGAAGATAAATACGAACAGATGAAACAGCAAACTTATCTAAATAACAGAAAAAGAAAGAAAAAAAGCTCCCCCAGCAAAGTTTTAGGCTTATGTTATAAGGATCTGAGGTGTGAACAATCTGAGACAAGTTTCTGAGAAAATGATTGGACAATTTTAAACTGTTTATAGATACCAACTAGTCAGAATGATCTTTAATTCAAACTCAACATTTCATGACCTAGAGCCATGATGCAGCTCACATCATTTACGATCTCACATTCAGTTTTTCTATTGCTTTTTATACATATTGTCATATTAGTTATGTTCAGAATTATTGGTGAAGAGACCCCAGGACAAAGGTCTGGGTAAACCAGCTTAAGCACCACAGATCAGCTGAAAGACACACACCCCAACACCTTTGTTGAAGTTCTCACCCTTTCTGGACTTGAACCAACATAGTAAGAGGCAGAGAAGTTACAAATTGACGACTCTGACCACAACACCTCTGGCTCCTTGCCACATTCAATTTACAGGGACGCAATTAATCTATAGCTCAAGACTTCCATGGCTGTATAACTTAGAGTTGCCAACTTGTAATTCCATAGGCCCTAACAGCAAGTTCAAGTTCCTGTCTGGAAGAAAAACTCTCATGTGGGGAAGTCTTCCAGCTAATTAATTCTGCCGATCCTTCTACCTTAAGTATAACCATAATTAGTTAGGTGGGTTGTAAGATAGCTGCAATGTACATGGTATATATTCAGGAAACTTTAATTACAGGTAGTAAAACATAAAATAAAATATAAATTCCTGTATGAGTAACATTTGTAAACCAGACTTGGTAGAAAAGACGATTTATCATAAATTGAAACTGATACAGATATAGTGATAGATTTTAACACCTTAATATAACAATAATAAAAATATTATTTTACCTCAGTCAGATAAAGATTTATAGGTTATAAAAGAACTGTCTGAGTATAGCATAAATGTCAATTGTAGCAAGTTTGATTTATATTAATGAGGTGTGAAAAGTCACATGTCTACTGAATTCATAACTTCCAACATACATGTATCCTCAGGGTTCGACATTAAGGCCCGACCGAACGACATTCACTAGTAGATCGGCGAGCCGGTCTAACTAAGTTCTAGGCTAGCTGGACCGACTGGTCGTGCTCTAAATCGGACAAAGTTCGCCAAAAACTAATATTAATAGTGGTTAAACTCTGTCAAATTATTGACGCTTGTCGGTACAGTTTCTTGGGAAACCCGCGTGTGCTATATTTAGCAACAACCTTGACATGCATTTACTCATTGGCTGGTGTCTTCAGAACAAGGCTTTGTCCCCACGCACTTGTCAAATATCCAAGGTGGTAATACTTATTGTTAAGCAGGATACGGATGCTTATTTCTTCATCTGACTTCTTATTTGCTAATGTTTACGGAACAGTCCTATTATTATTTATACTCTTTAAATAAAAAAAACGAGGGATACAAAAGCACGAATACTATCTGTAATGTTGGGATCCCAAGTATTACAATAACAGACTATTATACGGTTTGTTCATAACGCAGACACAGACGAATGTCGAGCAATTTATTTAAGTTCGGTTTTTCGTTCATCAAAAAAGACGACAATACAAAACGAGAAAGGATGCTTCAAAAAACTGTATGACAAAACAAAGCGGATAAGATCGTTTTGTTCAAAATGAACAGATAAGTTTAGTTGGTAAGATTTTGAAGAGCAATGTTATGTTTTGTAAGACATGCAGAGAGTATGAACAGTGTGAAGGATTTGTTGTTGGTACGGACAATTTCAGAATCGATAATATAAAGGGGGATTTTGAATCTGAATCCCATATATCTCATCAACGAAAATATGATCTTATGTACAGCTCACTGCTCACTACTTTTGTTGCATCCTATACTGGGAAATAAAGCAGGTTGACAATCAGTCATGTGAGTCTAGCCTGTTCAGTTTTGTGAAAACGTCTAGTCATGTAGACATGGCCATACTTACCTTTCTAGTCAAATAAATACATGTATGATACCTATATTAGACTAGAAAATTAAGTATAATCATACATAAGTTGCATTAATAGAATATTAAGTTTCATACTAATTTTCTAGTCATAAATGTCTCATACTTAGTTATATTGGTATATTATTGCAACACAATGTTGGAACTCATAACAATTTGATTTAATTATGACTTGTATGTGTATTATGCGTTTGACGTTTGGTCTAGTCCAGTTGAGGTCAGGTCTAGTAAGTTTTGTAAGTTACTGGACCACTGGTCCGCCTCTCAAAAAAGTTAACGTCGAACCCTGATCCTCTAGAAACAAGGGTTATGTTAGAAACATCAAATGTCATCCTGTGGGTACATACTCAGCTGCTTAGCATTTTGCCACAAAATAACAACAAAAAACAATGAATAATGACATCTCTTTCAAGGAAAGGCATTGGTTTCAGGGATTATCTATCAGACCAGACATTGAAGGATATAACTATTAACAGTGCTGATAATGTATCATCGTGTGCCCTGAGTATCTAAAAAGGCTAGAAATATTTTACCTCAAAACTGTCAGTATGGGTAGTAAACAGATCTTCAACGTTCTGTATGAAAACAAAATATGTGTAAATTTCTAACATTTAAAGGTGGTATCTGACAGTCTGGACTGCAAATGTTTTCAACAAGTCACCAATTCATTCATCGTTATCTGGAAAGTTCCTGCAAAATGCTGTTTATTAATGCTTTATATCTGTGTGAACAGTGAAACACATAAATCTCTACTCGTCGTTGCAAACAGGTATTTTCTACATGAGCCACACTGCAGAGATATCTATTTTTTAACTCATAAAACCATGTGACAACTTTTGTTATCACATTATATCGTCAATGGGGTAATCTGCTCTGACGTCGATATCTTTTTTTTTAGCAGTGATCACTATCGTACTTATTTACTGATTTGGAACTTTTCAACTGTTTTTCGCAATTTGAACTGTCTAACAATGTAGGTATTATTCAAACCCGTCTGAACTTAGTCTAAAGTATAAGTTTATGCAGAAATTATAACAAAATTTCTCAAAGCTGTGCTAAAATATTATTGCATGTATTTAATATAGGTTAACTGTCGGATACCATCTTTAAGCAAAACATGCTGTACCATGTACATGTATGTTGTATTGATAATAACACCTATGATTAAAAAGATTGGTGTTTTATATATGGTCCTTAGTACAGATTATCAATTCGTGGGTAGAACCTGTGCTCTGGGAGAAAACTCCTTTTGGATGTCTAAACCACACTATCACTGATAAAAGTTGGCTTTACATGTATATAACTTATAAAAACTGATAACGACAAGAAATTTATTACCTTGAATGATTAAAATAAGAGAGTAAAATTTATGTACTGAAACATAAAATGATGAAATTTTAAAATTGTCTCAAGTAAGTTACAACAGTAAACAAACAGGCTCCTGTTAGGTGGCAAATAACTTTCATGCAGTGGGGTGTTCAAGCTGACCTGCTCTGCACCACTGGTTCTACCTAGACATTTGTCTGAGGTCTTCCTCACACAATAATTGCTGAATAGTGTGATGATTATAGTTGTGTAGGTGTGATGTAATGGTACTTCAAAATGATACATGTACAAACAAACATGTATGTATCATTGATTAAAATTGGCTTTTCATCCAGCTCTAAGACCTCATTTTTCAGTGGTACTTACATACTAAAACACTACAAACATTCTCTTTTATATCCAAGGAGAAAAATTGTTTATATTACAAATATCCCCACATATCCATTTCCAACACATTCACTTCTGGATGGACTTTCTGACATTGTAAACATCCAGACACCTGAAGAATGGTGAGCAACCCTGTACCTGCTACCTTTGTAACTTAATAATCCATACTTATTTCAAATTAATTTTCTAACTCATTCAAAGGTAACTCAGCACCTTCTCCTACACCTGCCAACAGGAAGTGCAAATCCTGACCAGACAGCTTCCTGATAAATCCCACACCTTAGCACAGTTACATAACCTGAATCTGAATCTACACATTTTGCCCAGGCCTGTTCAATGCTTGCTTAGCAGGTTTGGAAATAAAACACTCTCAGAGTTAGCTTGCAGGTTAGCTAGCATATTGATTACAATAGCTTTAACCATCATGCTATTTGACTCAGGATTTTCTAAGAAAATGGCTACACACAGCTGTTAATTAAAGGAAATACAATACATTAAAGGTGGTAGCCGACAGTTTGGACCAATTTATTTCTTTTCAAATAACCAAGTAAGTCATTGTTATCTGGAAAGGTCCAGCAAAATGCTGTTCATTGATGCCATAGATCTGTTTGAATAGCTAAAAGTAACTCCCCAATGGTCACTGCAGAAAGGTATTTTCTATCCGAGCCTCGCTGCACAAAACATGTGGCAACATTCTTTTGAGATCACGTTATATGTCATCCTTGTAGTCCACCCTAATGTCATTATCTATTTTTAGCAGAGATCACTATGATGCATATTTACTGATTTAGAAATAATGGATTTCATGTTTTGTACCGTCTGACAAGTGTGTGAATATTATAAACAGCCTTTACTTAAACTGAAGAATAATTTTATGAAGGAATTAAGCACAAATTGTCCAGAACAAATGTAATAAGTTTTTAAATGTTTTCTATACATCCAAAGTTTCAAACACCACCATTAATCCACTGCACAACTGTTCAACATAAACACTATCCACTTTATCCACTACAACTGACCTGGTTGGAGAGGCTTCAGATTGTGTAGGGAAACAATGTATACAGTCATAATGTTAGTCTTGTAAACAATGTTTTTGTCTTCTTTGCAAGGACAAAGCTAAAAATACCTGCATATTGTGTTGGTAGTTTATACTGATAATCTGTTTAGAAGAGTATGTGAGGATTATAATATAACCCTGTTTTTGAATGTTTAGGCCATTAATTTATTTATTTGTTTATTTATTTATGTTTTAAGACACACTATCACTATAAAGGTCATATAAATAAACAGAATTCTAAGAATAACATATTGTTTTTTAAGTTATGAATCATAATGATATTATTACAACAGTCTTTTTTTCCAGCAATATAATATCAGACAGTTCATATATGCTTTTTAAGTTTGGCAATCATGTTCAGTATATTAGCAAATCTCAGAATTCCATTTAGAGCATTTCTTTTATTGACAGATGTTTTTCTGTATAAAAACACACAAAAACATTGTAAAAACTATTTATAACATGAAAGGTAGGACAGACAGTCTGACTGTATGATAGGATGAGAAATACAAAATTGAAACAAGTATGTTACTAATATTATAAAAAAGCTGATAAAAAGTCATGTGTGTTTTTATTAAGATTTCTCTCGCTGAATGGTTCCCCCCAACAGTGTTTTGACACATAGCTACAGCATCTCCAAATCTGTCTCCCAGTGATTGACTACAGGATTACGTTACACCAGGAATGTCAGAGTTGATGGAAAGATACATTGTAAACACAGCATATTCACAATGTCTATCGTATACAGGTGTTAAGTCAATAAAGGTTTAACATTTTTTTCATTTTTTAATGTGAAAATGCCCTATAAAAGTTTAGTATAATGTATGCAGTGAACAAAACTGTCCTTTATGTGTGATAATTACTATCGATCATGATTAATCATTTTAAAGAATACATTAATTAAATGTATTATAAAGTATTATACAAATGAGTCAATGGCCTAAATATGAGAATATGGAAAAAGAAGTCACTGGGGTTAACATGTGCCACCCAAGATGCAATGACCTTAAATATGACAGTGACCTTGAGGGTTGCTCTTGCCAAAAGTATGCACACACATATTAAAAGTGGTATCCGAAAGTCTGAACCAATTTTTGTTCTCAAATAACCAAATAAGTCACTGTTACTATACCTTACCACTGCTTTTGACAATAAGGGCATAAAAACTAATACTTTAGTACAATTTGAGATGGTTTAGTATAAGTAAAATACACTCTTAAAGTTAAATCATTCCAAATCTATAAATAAGCAAGATAGTGATCTCTGCTAAAACTAGATACAGACGTCAGAGTGGATCTCCTGCAAGAAGGTATAACGTAAACTCAAATGTGAGTTGTCACGCGGTTTACCTAGTTAAAAATAGCTATCTCTGCAGCGTGACTCAGGTAGGTAATACCTGTCCAGGGCTGGAAAAATACGGTAGCCCAACGTCCAGGACAAGTCAAAATGCTGTTTCAGGCTGAAGATCATTGATCATTAAATCAATACTGCACAAGTCATACATCGGCAGTCGGACAAGAGGCAAATACACAGCGGTTTCTAATTAGCGATAAAGACATTCAGTTTCAGGCCATGAGCTTTTATTACAATGCACGCACCTGCTCCAAAACAGTCAACCACAAATGTGCTATGCATAAACACTTCTAGACAAAAAATAAAAGCAACAACTTGTTGTTATACCTTGTTTGTTAGTAGTATATATGACAACTGTGTTATTGTGTTCGTTAATTTAAAACAACGCAAATTTGTTAGACAAGTCATAAATGTCCAAGTTACTAGTCCGGAACTAGTCATTAAGACAAAATAATTCCAGCACTGCTGTCTGCAATGAGGAATGGGGATTTATGTTTCATTGTTCAAACTGATCTTAGGCCTCAATAAGCAGCATTTTGCAAGATCTTTTCAAGTAACAATGACACATTACGGTAGGTTTTTTAAGAAAAAGTATTTTGGTCCAAACTGTTGGATACCACCTTTAAGTGTATCTCAATAAGATGGTGAAATAAATAAATCCTTCAATATGACTTTGATTCTAATCAGAAATTGTTGCAATTATAACGACTATGTGCAAACCTTAAAGTGTATGTCTGTAAATTAGTGAATTTTAAGTGAAGTACTGTAAATAACATGGAAGTGCTGACAGAGAAACACTTCATTGTTTAAGTCTGTCTCAGTGTCTGCTGAACAATTTTTATTTAATTAGTTTCAAGCAGGAACCATGACCATCAATGCTGATTTTCACTACCAGTGATGGAGGAAGACGGCAGACAAATATCTGGAAAAATCAGATAGAACAGCCAATCCCCACCAGTTAAGCTTGAAAACCTCTGCATATGCATGAGCAGAAATTCCTCAAGTAACTGGTAAAAAGTTTTATTTAAATATCTTTTCTCTGTTACAATGTATACTGGCAGACCAAAAATTAACCAAAGATCAGATAATGAAAATGTGAGTATTATACATGATAGCAATACACTGGAGATGTGTTCAGCTGACTTCCTAAGTACACTAGGATATGAACTATCCACATTACTGCTAGAAAATGTACATTAATAAAGGAACTTTTGTTGTTGCTAGCTTGTCATTCACATTCAACATCAAGATATTATTGACTCAGTCTTCCACTCAAAGATAGCAGACCATGGTCTGAGTCAGCCAAAAATCCAGATAATTTTACAAGTTAAAAAGGACAAATCTAGCAGATTTGCTAGCTCTATGGAATGAAGGTGGTCCAGAGGAAGATCAGAAACTAATGTCTAGGAAGATCTACTATCCTGTACTCAAGGCCAACTGGATGCGCCCTATCATATAAACCAAATCTTATACCAAAAGCACCGGATGGAGTTTACATTAATTTATAGATGTTGGCGATGTAAAATGAGGGACATTAGTTTAAAGTTGGCCTTTGTCTCTAAATGCGAACAGGCCTGTGTATTTTGGGTAACTTGGTTTTTTTGCTAGTAATCTTGAGGTGCATAAACTTAATGCGCTTGCATTTAAGATCAAGATAAAAAATCACCAATAACAATGCTGAGCGTTTATTTAAATAATCTTTCCAGGGCGTTTTGTTGACCCGAGCTCCCGGGTTTTGATGCACGAAAATTCAGAAATACCCCTAATTGATGCACACCAATTAAGCATGGGGTCATTTTGACCCATGACAATTTCTACCCATGCGTCAGTCAAAATCACCTACAGCTTCATAAGAAGCGAAAAAAGACGATAATGAGCTGAGTCCACATTATAATGAGAAAAGATTCCTCCTACACACACACACATGGATTATCTTCTGCTAGGAGAAAAACAATACAGTAGGCAGAGCCAACATAATTAATAAGAAACGGGTGCTCTAGTTCTTCCAATCGACTCATTTGCTCGTGTGCGCGGCTAATTTCAAAATGCCGTTTTGACAGAGGTGTGGAAAAGTAATAAATCTTAATTGATTGGCATCTGTTTACTCGTAAAGCATGTCTGTAGCATCCCAATGCATCGGGAGCAAGGATGACTGTAGGCATTGTATAATTACTTGATTGGGCCACCTAAATGTGTGATAACTGGAAAGGTGCATCTGAGTATAATGTAAGTTTCACAGCGATTTAGAACTATGCACACTAATACAGCAAATCGATTGATCATAGTTACAAAAGATGTACTTGTTACTTGAATGGTTGAAATTCTGGCTAAAAAAGCTTGTGTGACGTTTTGATATTAAGTTTTGGGCACAGACTACAGTTTGACACAGTACATTTTTTTTACTGAAAACCAGGTTCTTCTTGTCTTTGCCTGATGACTTTAGATATATTTAGTTAGGAAATAATAATTGTTATAGGCGTTATTTGGTAACCGAGAACGGCGACCCTTAAATTTATAATTGGCTTTGGGGTAACGTCAGTTTTGAGAAGCGATATTATTTTTAACGGTTATGTTAATTTCAGCAGTAAAAAGCCCATATTCCATTTGGTTTCTTTTGTTCCTTGAATGAGATTCTGCATGAGCATTAAAAAGGCTAACTTCTATATATTATATTTATTATTATCAGGTTGTTTTTTTAGGAACAGGGGAAGACACTGGACGCTGGCCAAAAGGCAAAAAATCATGCGAAAAATACAAAATTGGGGAAAATTCAGTTTAGTTTTAATTATTAGCCTCTCTGTTTCCTGCAGATGTTTCCAACATTTTGACGACAGAGACAGGACACCTAACATTTGTGTATTTTTCAGCTGATGCCTTTAACTCTTATTGTGAGTCTCAAGTCTCCTTGAAGGATTGTCACCTAACATGGCTCCGCATTTTCCCGTTAATTTTGGGGATTCAGTAACCAGTGGAAGATCGCATGAATTTTGCCGTCTAGATTCAGGCTGAGCCTGTCCGTAGGATGTCGATTGCCTACATTCAGTTTGATTTCTATCGACAATTTCAGGCACTTAGGTCACATCCTTCCCAAGATGGCTCTTACCTTGCTCAATGGATTGTGTCTTAAAAAACTTGTCAATATGTTTTGATTTGTTTGCATCGGTTAGTCCATTATTTTTTTGTCATAGTGTTTTCCATTGTGAGACATTTTAGAGAAGGCCGAAAACAGCAAACGTGCATCTGGTTTCCGCTATCGAAATGGGGGAATCCCCAAGACTGGTTCCCGATATTACAAAAAGCGAGCGTTTTAAGCCAATGGGAAGCTGGAATACCGGTCTAGAATACAAGCTCTGTGACGTAGCGAGTCAATTTTTAGTAACAGTTGTTGTGCGTATATAAAACTTCATTAACATGTGCCAAGTTTATATTTTTCTATTACACATATTAAACTTAACCAAAAATAACGTATTTCATTTATTTTCTGATTAGAAATTCACACTTTACAAGGGGGAAAATTATTTTTGATGAGGATTTTTTTTCGAGGGGAAGACACCGACTATCGATGTCAGTTTGTTAAGGAGAAAAAAACCCTAATCATGTATTATTATTATAATTATTGCAGTGATTTCAGGTGTTTCGGGTTCTAATTTGCTTTGCTATTTATTTCAAGGTTTGTTGTCTTAAGCGGGTATGCTTATCTAAATCAAGAAAATAGGTTTGCAGATGAAAACAAATTCATTGTAGCTAAGCATTGTTTTAAGTGTTTTGGATTCAAAAAATCTAAAGAAAATATGTCTGGGGAAGTATGCAACAATGTAAGTTGTTATGGTGTATTTTTTTATTTGATTGTCATAACTGAGATGCAGAAAAAACCCACTATCAAGCAATATTCTGTTTATCTACTTGTCCCTAGTAAACAATCAGAAGTATCAATAATTCCCATCAAGGCTTATTTATACAAAAGGTGGGTAAATCATCCTGTTATCTGATTGGCTAAGAGGCCTGCCTATCAAATACTTGAGAACAGGTCAATTAGAGATGCCTAGTTATGATATGTGGGCAAAGACCTTAGACAAATGTCTGATTGGATTCACTGGTGCACAACAGGTCAGCTGGAAGACCTTCACCACAAGAAAGGTTTTTTCGCTTAAAAATAATGGTTCATGCATTGACTAAAGGGATGATGGGTACGAGGAGATATGTGTCAGCTTTTTTATGATTATTACTTCATAAAAATCTTTTTATTGCAAGATCATGCTACCCAAGATTTGACAGGTCATTTGTTATAATAATGATCTATGTTCATTGCAGCAACAGCACATCTACATTATAATACATCTTTTAGGAGACCTACATATGCATGACGTAATCTCTCAATTAACAGACTGCCCTTGGTCTAGTGTTCAAAATGGTGGACTCTAGATCAGAGGGTCTAGTGTTTGACACCCCACCCCCCTCAACAGACCATGCGATGTTAATCCTTGAACAAAACTATTTAATTCACATCACTCCATGTACTCAGTACTTAAGTACTGGTAAACCAGGAGATGTGCAGGTGGGAGGAAATATCATTAGCAAAAAGACTTTGCAAATGATTAAATATGCATAGGTATCAGCTGATCAAAACTTTACAGTTTTGCAGCCTTTTACTAGAACTGCGGTAGGGCGAAAAAGTCTTGTGAAGACAGTGTATGGCAGTATTCAAGCAATATATATGATGAAGGTGTGATTTTACTTGATCATAATCTTGCAGCAGATCTTTCCATACCTAAAATGAAATTAGAAACCACACAAAAGGTAGCATCTTTCCTATTCTTTAGTCACTCTTTGCTACCCGCACCTGTTAAAATTCAGTACCTGTTTACTATAATTATAAATAATTCATTACTTTCTACCTTAAATCTTAAGTTTCTTCAGTATTAGGATATGGAAATAATCTTAACATTTCCTTTATTTATGGCTGAAGGCAACAGGTACAGTGCTGTTTAATAAGGGCCTGAATCAGGGTCCAGGCTAAATGGGTGGGGAGAATTGTTTCATTACATGGTTTTAAGAGCATTCTAATACAATATACAACAAATTACCTTTTGGTCATATTTACTTACGAGACAAGCTACTGCGGTGCGAAAATGATAAACAACTTTAGTATATTCCACAGTAAATATTGAACAATAAAAATTACTCTGCCCTGTCGCTTGTCAGACATTTAACCTCTGACCTTTCATGTAAACAAATCGAGCATTAGAATATGTAAATATGTAAAGAAGGCACGAGAGCGCAAAATAAAACATATGGTCAATACAATACAATTTATGTGGTTGTGTTTACTACAGAACCTATCCAGTTTAAAAAAAAAACAACAACAAATATCACATAAATGGATTGTTTTGGGAATAACAGGAATTTTGTTCTTGAAACATCGATTCCTTGAATAAAAATTGACATTAATCTCTAAAATCAAAATTTTGAGACAGAACATCATTTAAAACATCAAATGTGCATTTGACGAACAAAAACTATTATTAATCAGTTAGTATGTAATATCTCGTGATATCTCGTGCAATATTTTGCATCCACACAGTTCGTACAAGACTATTTACCTTGTTCTTAAATAAACGGCGGGAATTGATGGTTACCACTTGTAAACATTTTAAAGTGAAAATAAGCAATTTTACATTGTCATAAAATAATGTACATATAATTCAACATTGTTAGAATGCTACCAACATAAAAAGTTCATAAGTTTTTAGTAGGAAATTAATAACTTACCCTGGACCCTCCGGTCAGATAGGAATGTGGTGAAGTTTTATTTGTAAGAATAGCAGACGAGTCGAACAAAAATATGGCATCAAAACAAAGAGACAAAGATCAACAAGGTGTTTTTAGTTGGCACGTCAATAATAAATGATTATTTCTTAATTACATATTGATACTGACGATGTTATATGGCATCGTTTGATTGGGAAACTTGTCGCGCTTTCTTTGCAAGCGTCGGCTGCTAATCTGCCTGGGTTTTAAATAATATTCATCGATTTTCCGTTTTATACTACAACAAAAACTAAATGGAGATCGATATATTGTAATAATAATGACTAAGCATGTTTATTTTCCATTGTTAATTTATTGTCACTAAGATTTATTGATACATTCTTTGCATTTTATACTAAATTTCTAGACCAGACGAATTTCAAACATGGCGATCTGAATGTATTGGATCACTCTTGTCTTCTGCTAAGGGGAAAGCAGACGACGTCATTTTTTAAATCGTCACAAAGCAGATTATTGTGTTTGTCAATACTTGCATTTTGTTTCAACTAATCTAAATGCAAAGTTGCGAAAGACAAACACTTCATTTTAAACAGATTGAAACAAAATTAAAACACCTTTATTAAATTAGGTCAATTTGGCCTTTATAGGGAAATACCATGCATCGTAGTATTTTGTAGTTTTTTTAGGGCAGTTTCAATTAAAAAAAATGAATTAATTCAAATAGTCATATTTAAGTAGTTAATTTCTAACATAGAAAATAAAAGATGGAGTACATGATGCTTGTCCATTAAGAGTAGATCAAGATTCTACATTTGACATTTAAATTTTGACTGCTTAATTTTTAGCAATGTTGAAATTTAACTGTGAAGAAAAAGAAGAAATTAATATTTGGTGCAAGAATAAATTATATGATTAAGCATTGTCTTTATCATGATAAAATTAGCCTTCTGAGAAAACAAACCAATATGCATGTAAAAGTAAAGTGAAAGATGAAATTTAATTGAATTTTTTTTTATAGCTAGTTAATAATTATAGAGATATTCGATAACTAACTATATGCTTATTAAAAGGTAATATTTTATCATGAAAAAATAAGCAGGCTGTTACAGTCCACACCAATAACTTGTTGGACTATGTTTGGAGGCAGTCTTTCACCATTTCTGTTTAAAACCTTGTTGTGAATAAAACTTTAATGTAACTTAGAAAAGTCTTTCCAGCAGTTAGTCACCAAATTTGTATTACAAAACAAACTTTAGTGAAGGTCAGGAATGCAGAAATGCTTTTTTAAGTAATGGTGGTCTTTAAGGTAGTAATTGAATAAGTCACAACTTAAGTCTACTTCAGGTTTAAATCTCTCTTTGTTTTTGCCCATTGGATTATTGGAAAGAAAAGTCAACATTCAAAATGGTTCTGTTGGTGTACAAAGTAAAAGCCTCTCTTTTCCCTACAAGTTAAAATAACTGAAGGTCACAGTTACTAAGATAGGTTCTTAAATTTTTACTTAAACCTTGCCAGGCCAGCTAAATCAATCACTTTTACTAAAAAACAACATCACAACAAAAAACTTAACTTAAGCATATTTACTGTTATACATGAAGCCACTGTTGTTTTTTGATACATTACTTGGTTTTCTATTGGGATAGATGTGCAAGAAAAAAACCCATTAGAGAGCATATTGTAAAGAAAATAACCTTAAATAGTCACTGAACTAGATTGTGTTGGGCCTTTTTCTGTCATGTGGGGGTGCCCTTGGTCGAGCAATTAGAATCAGAACTTGTAACTCCTCAGCCCCTAACGATGAGGGTTGGAGTCCTGGTTGGGGCTGAGAGGTTTTCTAGCAAACCTCTGGTGTGCCGGTGGTTCTACCCAGACATAGGTCTGGGGTTTTCCTCCACCAATAATTAGCTGGATGTTTCCAATATGACCATAATTGTGTCAGTGTGGTGCAACAAAAACAAACAAAATTACTTTTCTGTCTTGTACAGACCATTGGTATAATATTGAAAGAAATCTTTTATGTTCCATATCAATAACCAAAATCTATTTTAGATGTAAAAGAAAGACGCAGTTTGCGACCAAGACGAAGTCTGACTGTTGAGACAAACGAAAATGCTGGAGGAATGTCCCTGGATGTTTTGGCTCAAGTGGCATCGGAAACATTACAAAAGGAACCAAAGTCTCATAAAAACTCACCTCGCAAAAAGGTATGTTTCTAGAATTGTTTAAACATGTCAAAACATAGAAATATGCTTTTAGTGTTGAAAAGGGACATGTTAACTGGAAAAATAGTCCACCTATTAGAGAAAGTAGCCAAAAGATGTAAACTTTTCATTGTGTATTCACAATTTCAGATAGTAAGAACTTTCACGTGAGAAGATCTCGCAGCAAACCTTTAGTGTTCCGGTGATTTAACCTAAAAATTTGTTTTGTGTCATTAGAATTAACCATTATAGCTGGATGCCCCTGTTGTCTCCAGAATTGTGTCTCCCTTGTGTATAAATATAAAAAAATAAAAAAACAATAGTCATTCGATACTCTGTTTTATTGTAGGTCTCCCTTCGTAGTATTAACAACATTGAAAGACTATCACTGGATCAAATTCTTGGCCTTACTGAAAAGACCATCATGAACTTATTTACTGAAGTCAACTCTAATGAAATGGCTCGAACATTTACTTTTACTTGTCATTTGGTACCTAAAAGTTGCCAGAAAAAATGTACCAGTTTTGGTAGTGAAATGAGAGCCAGAGCTGATATGAAGAAACACATATATGAACACTTGGAAGAACTTCAGAAGCAAGGTATTTTATTTTTTCTTAATTTTAGCTTTAAACTTGCATTAACATCACATAATTATTGTTACCTGACAAGATTCAGTGAAATGCTGTTTATTGATGTCCTACATCTATGTGAAAAGTAGACCCTAACACCCTACTCATCATTACAAAATGTGTTTGCTATCTGTGTCATACTGCACAGTTAGCTATTTTTGAACTCAGAAGTAGTGTTCAGAATTGCCTTTGCTTAAACTAAAGTGTGTGTTTATGGAGAAATTATGCCAACGTTCTCTAAAACAGGGGTAAGGTATTGTTAATTGTATTTGATATAGGCAAACTGATTGATACTACCTTTAAGATCTTTTGCTCTTGAAATATAATGCTTTTTGTACCCATAGCAGACCAAAATGATGATCAATCAGACACATGTCGTCTCTGGTATATTCTTGTTGATGAATTAAGCATACACTTGCAATCACATTGAGAGCAGCACAAAACATCTTTTAACACTGACTTTGCTTAGATAAGCGGTATAAAGATCATATGATAACATGCTGTCATACTGAAGGCAGCACTTTTAATTTATTTTATCCCTTTTCAAGCGTTCACTCATTTTCCTAGTGTAATGGTCTTGTGACTGGATGCTCCATCATGTCAGTTCTTCATTGTCCCATTGAAGGCAGCACTAAATTTATTACATGTCAATATGTTGTTTTTTTTAAAGTAAACTCAAAACACTATTTTTATTTTATAAAAAATGTGCAAAAGCATTTTTCAGAGAACTTTTTTGTTATATGGTTCATTGTGTTTTTTTTAATCTATTTTTATTTTATAAAAAAAAGTACAAAAGCACTTTTCAGAGAATTGTTTGGTTATATAGTTCATTGTGTTCTTATTACAGATGCCAGTAGCAGGGATATGTTTACTGCTGAGCCTTTGACTGCAAAAAGGAAACGGCTGATAAACAGTAAGGTCATAAGCAGTTTTTGAATACATGTGTGGCTACTGATCAATTGTTTAATCTTGAATGGGTCGGGCAGTTTTGATTTGTCAAAAAAGCAACTTTGACAAAGTCTACGTCACTTGTGTTAAGTTGAGTTTAACAGTACTAAAGCTCTATTGGAAACAGATTAGATTTTGCACAATTTCCTTGCTGGTTGAGGTGACTGTGCCTTCAATAGATTTACTTTATTAATGGTAGTAATTTTTCAGGAAAGTAAATACAATAATATGAATACCAAATTTAATGGGTGTTCAAGGTGAGCTTTTCTTATACCCTTTCATCTGTCGAGCATCAAGCATCTTCACCAAACATTGGTCATAAGGCTAAATCTTTTAATAACCCAGTGAATGCTCTCAAAATGTTTGTTGGGACCTAATCTTCACAGTACTTTATCTATTAGAATCTTAGTCTGCATGGACATCTTAATGGGTTAATGTGTGCAAACTTTGCTAAACACATAACTTGTGATCACTAGATGTCAGAGGCACAGTTGTGTATATTTAGTCTTGTGATTAGATTTTAAATAATGCTAAAAGCCAGGATCCTCACTCACAATTCAGGACCATAATGGCCCAATTATGGCCCTCTTGTTTTATGTATGCTTATATAGGTATATTTTTTACCCAAAAATTTATTTTTTTCTCCCTGATTTGTGGGTAACATCAGCTTCTATTTTAAGTCAGAAGCTGATGTTAACTTAATTAGATTGACTGTTACAGTCAGTTTACTTATTATTTCAGCCTTTGTCCCAAGTAAAAAGAGAGTATCAAAACCAACACCTAAAAGTCCAGTTGGAGTCCAAGCTAAAAATGGAATTGAATCAAACAGTCCATCATCAAGACCCAAGAAACAAGGACACTCTAGCTATGAAGATGATTCAGAAGAAGAAATACAGGTGAAGTGGGAGAAAGATCAAGAGGCATTAAATGCAATTGGTTTCATACCAGTGCGGGACAAAATGAAATTTAACCACGTCTCAAAAGACTCATTAAAAAAAGAATTTCAAAAAGTTATCAATGAGACAGGAGCTGACTCGGAAACTGAAACATCGAAACAAAAAGATGAGATAGAACATTTAGCAACAGATATATTTGGTAGTTCTTCACTTGGACATGACCATTGTTACACAACCACACTGGGTGGCCTTTCTCACTCAGTTGGTTATGATGATCCAGAAAGTGACACAGAAGTGACCACTCCTGAAGAAGACGTGGCAAGCTCTCTTACAATCCCTGGTACTAATCGAGTAGTTTTCTTTATAAATAACAAGGAAGGAGGAGGAAGGAAGAAGAATCCTATACCAATACTTTTCCTGCGACATCGATCTCCTGATGAAACTGTGCCTATGGTCAGTGTGGAAGAAATCATTGATCTCTCTGAAAGTGAAGAAAAGGATAATCCTGACTCTCAGACCCAGATGCCTGTAAATCCCGTCACAATAAGCAGTGGTCAGAGTATGTATAAATTTGCACTTACATGTAAAGGGACTATTTTTATGTTAAATAATCGTTTTTTTATCGTCTTGATTATATTTATTATATTGCTCTTAAAATTATAGTTACTGTATCATAATATTTGCTAAATACCATTCACTGTAAGATTGATGATCCTTGTGTCATTTTCATTGTTTTCTCTGTCTCTAAACATTTTTTTACTGAATTGGTTATTGTCAGTGACCATTTTTAAATTGGCCTTATACAAACATATCTTTTGTGCTGAAGGCTGTCCCTGGGAGGCAGACTATCAGACACAGATAAGACATGCAGCACAAGTATTCAAAAGCTTTTGTTGTAGCTTCAATTTCTTAGAAAAATTTAAATTTATCTGCTGGATTATGGTCAGTTTTGCTTCTTCTTTTCTTATGAGTATACATGAGTGTGTGTTGGGTAATTAAATAGTCATTATGTATTTAAATAGATTGTCATATGTACATTTTGCATTGATAAGTTTGTATAAATAAATTTAATGTCATTTGGTATAAATTACTTCCTGCTTGCAGAGCCTTATCCGCCTATGCCTAAAAGCAGGCTTGCCAAGAGAGGTCGCATCGGATTCGATATCAGTGATATCTCGACCGAGGGCAGTGATGAAGAGAGTGACTTTCTGCAGAAAAAGAAGAAATCTCTCAATCCAATGGGCAGAGAAGGTCGTGAGGGCAATCTTGGCTGGGAACCGGTAAGTTTATATATATGGCTCTTTTTCAGATAAATGGAAAAAATGATGGCCTTCACTTATTGTTTTTTTTGTTGTTGCTTAGTTTCAAATTTGGTTGCATAAACTCAATGATTTGGTTGTATTTGTTCCAATTTTACTAAAACTATAAATTTTAACTTATAAATGATTTTCATATTACCATGTGTTCTTTGACCAAATATTTATTTTTTGGTCAAAAATGTCTTGCTTTAAAGTTTTAACATTTTTTTACAAAAAAGTACTAATAACCAAGTCATGACAAACAACACAAAGCATTGTCCTTTTTAAATAATATCTTTGCAGTTTATTTGAAATAAAAATATCTTTCTAATACAATTTATGCAAACATGTTTGAAACAAAGCACAAAAATGTAATGGCCATTATTTTTTCAGGTTATCTGAAAAAGAGCCATATGCTGTTTAATCCTTTTGTGTGTTAAATGCTAACCAGAGTAACTTGCTAATGCCAATCAAATACTTTGTGGTATATTTCTTATCAGAACAACTTACAATCATGCATTACTTAGCAGTTGTAGTCTGCTAACATCTTTTCTTGTTCTTTGATTTTATTTAATGTCAAGACTGCTTTGCTTATGTGCTTTTTTTGTACGAAGGCTTTTATTATTAGAAATTTCAAGGTGGTTTACTGGAACTGTTACTTGCTAAACCACACTGCAGAACTACTATTAGTTAGAAAGAAAAGTCATTATATTGACAATTTTACTGGACATCAAACTAACCAGATTATGAAACCAGTTGATCTGCTGCAAAAGCTTCTTGTCATAGACAGAGGTCTTGAGTGAAAGTCAGCTCCTGCATATCTGAATGGCCTTTGAAGACTGAGTAAATGATTGGTTTACCATGTTTAATAGCTGTCATTGTGAAAAAAGCATTGTTTCTGTTTGACAAAGTAAGTTTGAGAAATTAAATTAAGCAAAATCTGTATCATTGATAGTATAATTTTCTGAAATTAGAGTAAGTAATATATGAACCTGTTTACCTGCATTAATATAAAATACAGAAATACTCAGTTACTTTATACAACGTGATTTATACAGCATTGCTGAAATGATGTTTGTGTTTTTATAATTACATTAAATACATTAGTAAAACATTTTTATAACTGTGTAGCTTTTTTGTATATTGAGACTTTATATTTGCTGTTTCAAGTTTCTGATTCTGAAACAAAGCAAACTTTTAGTAACATAACTAACAATGTTTTATAACATTAAAATTTTACAGAGAAGGAATATGACAGGTAGTCTTGTATATATTAATGTGTTGCTGTTTATTTAATATTAGAAGTTTGATTTCAGCTGTTTTTTGTTACCGATTTCAAAGTTTGCATGTTCAACATTTTGTTTATAAAAGTTGCTAAAAGTTTTGACATTTTTGAGAATTTCTGCTTTCATTTCATCTTTTATCACCTGGCAACATCATTATTTAGTGAGTGAAAGAAAATGATGGCTTAAGTTCAGTATTTTCTTTTCTCTAAATGTCATCAGATAAGCTGATAAAGTTTTAAAAAAAAGTAATTTGAGCGATTGCTAAGTAATGGTTTAATTATCTTGACAGATGAATTGCAGCATGCATCTTTATCTTTAGATAAACTCAAAATGTCAATAATTTTTTTTTTTTTTTTTTTTTTCTAACGAAATTGAAAACTTTCTTGTTAAACTTACCTTTGTAGTGATTACATCAATAACATTCTAATATACATAAAGTATTTAATCAGCTTCGTTTTGTAATATCAAGATATGGAGGGGATGACAATATACCATATGTATAACAATACAACATGCAGTTAAGAGTTTGTTCACACGAGTTGCTATGTTATTTAGATTTGCTGACAAAACCATTTACTTTTTAGTTTAAATAGCAGAGTCATAATAAATCAGCATTTAGTGTGCGGTGTGTATGACTGTATAAACAAAATGTACAATAACTATCAATGTGCATGTTTCAGAAACTTGCTCTGAAATATATCCGAGAGTTGAAAGGTCGGAAAAAGGATGAGAACATCCCCCTGAAGTGCAAGATCTGTAACGACAAGACATTTACAGCAGCAGCTACTCTGATGTATCATTACAGAAGTCATGCAGGTACTGTTTAATATACTAGTATGGACACATTTTAACATGCCTTGTTGTCACGGACATTATCATTCAAATGCAGATAGGCACAATTCATTAACCATACCAAACTTTCAAGTTACAATAATCACTTATTCGGGCACAACAATAGGAGGAAAATCGATTTCTGGCATATTGAGCACATCACATGACCCACTTGACAGTTGAAGCGGTATAGGTACCGGTAATTTGAAATTACTGCACAGGGCTCGACATTAACGGTTGTCCGATTGCCCGGGGCAAGTAAAAAGTAGCTTCGGGCAAGTTAAAAATTATTTTAGTTGCCCGATCGGGCAAGTAGAAAAACGACCGATCCTGACTATGAATGGTCTTGACTTTATCTTGTGTCATTTGTTGAATCATTCATTTCATCTGTCGATCAATTGTTTTCCGATCACCTTTCTGCGCATTCGATCCCACGCATGCGCATGCCCAGTTTGGGTTTTTCCACGGTGTTACTAATTTTAGATTGCACAGAAAGTAATAACAGTCTAGCGCGGTTTGAACTACTGCATACATGTATTAGAGATATATGTTTGAATCATAAAATTTTATAACTAGATATATGACAATAATTTCGATGATTAGGTCTTATTTTTTTTTATTTTGAAAATAATTCAAATAATGTAACTCTGGATCTACATCTTCGAAACTTTACGACAAACCGGGGATAATCAATGATTAAATTTTACGACTTTATAGAATCAGCTTTTGACAATGAAATTGTCGTCTGCATTTAAACTTACAGGTAACATGTCAGATTTATTTATGTTTGGGTTTACATTTTACTCGAACAAATCTAAGGAAAAGGAGCCCGAAAATCCATCTAAACCTATTGAGACCAAGAAAAAGTATGAACTTAAGAGCAAACGGTGTTTTCTTCCAAAATGGAAGTCAGAGGGGTGGTGGTCTTAATGTACCATTACCGTAATGTACCAGGACTTAATGTACCATTTTTGGATTGAATGTACCATCTATAGTTTATATAGGGATTATGGTAGGCCTATTGTTTAATCGTACTTTTAAATGATATTGATGAATTTAATTTTAATTGTTTGTTACGCTCTTCATATTGACTACAATGTACATGTACGGTATGTCTTTGATCCATTTCATATGACCATATTAATTACCAAAATAAATCGTCTTCAAAAGCATACTTTCACATCTTTAATTCTTTAATCATGACCATTTGAAACTTTAAATACCATTAATTACACAATTGTGCCAAAACATTCACAGTTTAAATTAATGTGTGAATAATTAAAAAACAATGACAATCACAATGATTGTTTAAACACATCACTTGGCACATCACTTGGAGATGTGTGGGACAATAATCTAATACATTAAATTGCTATCCATTCCAATCTTAATTTAATTAAATACAAAACACATTTGTGACTGGATTAATTTACGAAAATATAGGTTTATAACCACTTACACAAACACAGGTATTTATGCATTTTATTTAAATAAAACTCATTAAAATTTCAATATATACACATTTAAATATCATATACACAAATTTACAACATGTTTTAAACTCTATTTGAACTAAAAACAATATATATAAACATTAACAATAATTCCCTATATATTCTATATATGGTACATTCGATCCAGTAATGGTACATTACGTCCGACAACCAGTCAGAGTATTCCTGGTTAGGGTTCGACGAAGAAAAAGTCGCGATGTTCTGCATGTTTACAGGGGAAGAGGATTTTGACATTGAAATTGACTGATTGTAATGTTCGCTGAATTGTTGTACAACCTCTGACTTCAGATACTTTAGGACATACATGTTGTATGTAACGATGACTAAGTTTTTAAATGAAAAGTTTATTGCAGTTTCTCTAAGTTTATTGTTTTGTTAGAAAATCTTTATTAAACACATGAGAATGTAAAGTGACTTGTGTATTGTAATTAAAACACCATTTTACAACCCCATCTTGCTTTTTCTGTAAAGAAATATGAAAATGACTATTCGGGCAAGTTCAAATTTGGTTCGGGCAAGTATTTTTTTTCAGTACTTGCCCGAAGGGCAAGTTTGCTGAAAAGTTAATGTAGAGCCCTGCTGCATAAGTCTCTCCTGAGTCGGCAAACATGTGACTAAGGGCTGCTAAAAGAATTCAGTGAATACTTTATTAGTTTACACCACTGTATTTTGTCCTAACTTAATTTTGCTTGTTTCGAAGATGCATTAATGATTTAAGGGACAAAGATAGAAATATGCAATGATGTCAAACTAAAGGCCGTTTCTTTGTTTACTCCACAAGTTTGTGTCTAAACCTAAATTGCTTGCCTGTAGGATAACTATAAACTCATAGATGGATTCACTTCAGATTTGGTATAAAAGTACCTGGTATGATGTGCATTAAACAAAAGCCATTACTCTCTGTTAATTTTAAAAATTATCTTCCTTAATTTGTTTTTCTTGTCTTGACAATAACTTTAAATTTTCTAGATGGATTAATTTCAAACTTAGTATATAGGTATCTATTGATGAGTAAATGTAGACAATAACAGTAACTCCACTTTTTTTTAGCTCACCTCAGCACAGCTAAACACTTGAGGCCACATTTATGGCACAATCTTCACCAGACTTGGTCAGAATGTTTGAATGAGTTTGTAACTGAGTCATGTGAGGTTAAGTAGGTCACTAGGTCTTTCCATTCTTAAAAAAAACTTGTCGGAAGTTTGCAAGCAATTTTAGATATGTTCATAACAGGGTCACGTGGAGTAAAAAAAAACTAGGCCAAATCTTAGAAAAACATTGTGAACAAGCTAGAAGCTACATTTATGGTCAGATGTTTATTAAACCTGTCCAGAAAAACCTTGTGTCCAGAAAAACCTCGTAAGCATGCTAGAGAACACATTTATGGTCCAATGTTCACCAAACTTAGCCAGAATGTTTGCCTGCATGAAATCTTGGATGAGTTCATAACTGGGTCACGTGCGGTCGGAAAGTAGTTCAGAAGGCCTTAGAAAAAATCTTTATCAACAGGTTTATGGCCCAATCTTTGCTAAACTTGACCGGAATGTTTGCCTGCCAGAAGTCATTGATGAATTAGAAATTTGGTCACATGGGTCAAGCAGTAGGTCACATCCTAAAAAATGTTGTGATTATTCCAGAGGCCACACTTATGGTCCAGTCTTCACCAAAGATTTCTAAAGTAAATAACTGTTAATTACTGGTCACCAGATAGGAGACTACTAAAAGCCTGTGTACTCGGGTGAGCGGTTAAGGGCCATGAGGCCATCATGGCCCTCTTGTTTGTTAATCTTCCTTCAAGAACCATAACTATCAACAAATAAAAAAGCAAGTTGAGTTATAGTTCTTGTTCAATGTAAGAAAACAAGTTATTCTCCTGACGAGATTCTGGTGGACAAACAGAAAGGAGACAAATATTCATTATTTTATTAACATGCAATATCCAGTGACTAAGCCTATTATTGTTTAATTTAATAATATTTTAGTTTTTAATAAGCTTATATACTCTATCCCAAAATTGCTTTGGGCAGCATAATACAGTTTTACCATTGCCTTTTTGTCTAGTTATCTTTGTATTGCTTCTTTGAAAGGAATCAAGCCATTTGTGTGTCTGATCTGCAACACAACCTTCACCAGGCAGCACAGTTTGAACTACCACATGCTGATCCACAATAACCAGAGCAGGTTCACATGCAAGGACTGTGGAAGAAAATTCAGGCATCCAAGTCATTTCAAGGTAAAGTTGTACTTTGATCATGCAAACAGTATTTCACAATTACTTCTTATCTAAATGGCAAAATATGATTTACATCTGGTAGTTGTGTTAGCAGTCACCTCCAAATGTTGCAAGTGAACATCATTTTTTCAGAAACCTTTTGATGATCAATGATCATCTAAGACTTAAGGTCTCATTTACATACAGATCATAAGACTGAAATTTAAAATCGTTTACCTAAACGATCCTTTACCATCATTAAAGGTTTAAACAGAATATGATCTGCTCACAGTCTCACACCATCAGTTTTATTACTAAATAAATAAATTTTCACATTAAACTTTCAGTATCTGTACCATTACTTATATACTTCAATAAAAACTAACATTGTAAGATTGAACCAACTTTCAAGGCAGTTACAACAAGATTACTAATCCTGCCCAGATTATTGACTATAATTAAGAATTATTTCCCTTGTACTATGAGCAGAGCAATATAGAATTGTTATTGTTGGTCAAGTTAAATATTTGTAAGGGAGCAAAATATATCTTAAACACTTCTATGTACAGACATTTAACTTTAAATTAGAGCACCAAGTCGCACTTGCGACAGATCTTTTTAAAAAGCATCAACTACAAATTGTGACATTTTTTTTTTTACATTAAGTTGAAGTCAGAACATTTTGATTTTATCAATGATGCCTGTGTCAAGTTTGTACTTTTAATGAAAGTTCGGTACTAAGAAATCCAGCAGGATTAACCACATGTCAGTGGCCTAGTCCAAGCGAAAAGCTAAAATAAAATTGTTCTTTTTCTTTTACAGGAGCACCTGAGACGTCACACCGGGGAGACACCCTTTGAGTGTGCAGACTGTGGTCAGAGGTTTAAGACTCGTAACACTTACAAGCGGCATCTGAAAACCAGGCATGGAAAGCTGCTTACAGCCAGTGGCATCCACGAGCTTACAAGGGAGGAGTTTGAAAAAGTGCGAACAAAAAGATACAGTGTGTTAAACTTGCCAGACATAAGCTACCAGATGCCAGATCTTGTGTTTTCTAAAATAAGTGAGAAAAAGAAAATGAAGAAGAATGTCTTGAGTAGTAAGAAAATGATAGGACAGGGGGAGTATGTTTTCACTGAACATAAGCCGAGATCAGGCCCTCATGATGTTCTTAACAGTGATGATATCAAGACAGAGGTTATGTCTTCAGATGAAGATGACCCGGAGCTGAATAATATACTTCAAGTGCTTGAAAAACAGCCCAAAGAAGCTGATGTAAAGTTCATGAAAAAGGAACATGAGTCACCCACCAAGCCTTTTACTACAGGAATCTTTGTAAACAAAAAATATGCTGAGAAGAACTCAGTCCAGCTGCCTATGTCTTAAAAGCAAAAACTGAAACAAAAAATGCTGGAATGAAGGTTTGTTAGAGTAAATATTACATTGTAATTGTGTTTTGTTGGGGTGTGGCGAGTAGATCAAATCATTACTTGTATTTTATTAGCATAAGCAAGTTGTTTGGAGTGATTTTAAAAAAAAAAAAAAAAAAAGTGTTAATGTAAATATGGTACACTATTTTAGTATTTGCAATGGTTTCTTCAAATGTCTCTGTGAAAGGAACCACGGCTTCTGAACCAAGCAGCTATTTTGTTGCTTTAAGTCCTGAAATATCATACAATGATCATTTCTTTTTTTAATCCACCAAGTTGAAATGAATTTAAAAAGCATTTCTTTAGTTATTAGTAAGAAATACGCTTTTTTATTCTCCTTAAAACAGGAAGCATATTGCCACTGCTTTGTCCATCTGTCAGTCGAACATGAATTTGTATTGAGCATATCGCAGCAACAAACATAGAAAGTTAAATAGATGTTTATGAATAAAAATGCAAGGAACAAAAAACATAACTACCTTAGTTAATTTTAAGGTACCTCCCTCAATTATTTTTCTTGTCCAAAAAGTAATATAAAAGCTTCTTGATGGATTCTCTCAATTATTATGTAGGAACCTGTTAATACGTAGAAATGCAGTACACAAGAACCAAAGCACTACCATGTTACTTTTTTGTTATCTCTCTAAGTTTTTTTTATGCAGTGCAAAAGACCAGTTACTCTGTTTTTGACTGGTGTATAATATTCCTGTGTCCAACATCACTTTGGGGAGCATTACGCCTGTTTTCCTATTTTTTTTGTTTTCATATTCAACTGTTTTTATTATGTAGATAAGCATTTTAAATATGTACTTTGAAATATAATTTTGACAAATCATGTTGCAATGGTCACATGTTAATGATTTTGATTTTGTTTCACTATATATACCTCCAAAGGGTTGTATATTTATTTGGTGCAGATGATTCAAATTGATGTGCAGTTATGTGTCAAGGTGAGACAACTCGGATTACATTGCTTGAGTTATTGACCTGTGTTTTTTATCTTAGCACGTTCTTAGGACAACTGCATTATTATGCAATGGAATTTTTGCAAACTTGCATAAGTGATTGATATTGATGTTGTATGTAAAATAAGGGGTGTAATGATATACTATGGTAAACCGCAGTTCTCTGTTCACGGACATACTACTGTATAACACTTTATTTTTGCGCGTCAAAAAGTTCGCGATTTTGTCATTTTAGACACTTTTAGACATTTCGCGTAAGTAAATATTCGCGAGAAACCAATTCTAGGGGTGGTCGTAATATTAACACGTTCATAAAAATCACCAACTGACTACAGGTCACTGCTTAAGAAATATATACACGTCCTAAATATCGCCCGAGGGCAAGAGATCGTAGGCCAATTATGTCAAGCAATACCTGTAAAATATACCTGTAATTGGTTTTGTATACACAACCGGTCTTATATCCGTGAAAAGTTGTCACAGCTACCGTATCAGTTGTCAGTTTTAATACTTGTAGCAAACTCCTAATCACTTAACTGATAATACTATAATTATTCACACCTTTAACAATAGGTCACCTTTTTGCATGTTGCAGGTGTGATCAGACGGCGATTGCTATATTCGATGTATTCAAGGCTCATTCTTGACTCTGCAATAATTCCCATGTGCATATACACGTATTTTGAATAGCACACAGCATACAAAACATGTCATGGTTGGTGAATAGTACGGTAGCTATTGACAGAACACCGTTTGTCTTGGTAAAAAAATTTCGCTGTCGTAAATGTTCGCGAATATAGGTCGTTCGCGAAAAACGCGAAATTTATCACCACGCGAACTTTACCTGTTATACAGTATGGTAACCTGCATTTCTCGGTTCACAGTTCAATTCACTTCTCAACAATAACGGTACAAACCATGCTATACCATTAGGTAAAAATCTTACATTCTTCTCTTGAGTTCACTTCGAATCTCTGCTGGTTCAGTAGTGGATTATTGTTTTACACCGAAGTGGATCAAGATTTAGCACTTTTATTACAATGTTTGCGATACTTGAATGTGAAGCTTGCTCATAATTTACAATCGGCCATTGTACATATTCTAGAGTTATTACCCTGGTTGCCGCTTTACGTTATCTGAAGCTTTATGGTTGTGTATAATTTTGATCCACTGTGTGCACCAATAATTATCCTCTACTGCAGCGACACATAATACGGCATCCAATATAAAATTAAGTTCACCTTCCCAGAATCTTATGTTGAAATTTTGAACACATTTTGGGTTCCAAACAAAAGAAAAGATCAGGGTTTTATCTAACATTTCCAAACTTAACAATCTGCTGCCATTGTTTCTCAGATATTTTATAGAGAGCACTTTCTACTAACTAGCTGACTGTGTTAATACTTCATATTGTTATTAAACTTTATCTTGTTTTCTTTGATAATGTACCAAACTGTTATATTTGAATATGTGATAGACATTCAGAATTTACAATAAAGAAAAGAAAAATAATTGGAAGAAATATTATGTTACATTTTTATCTGCTCGTTAAATCACTTAATGTGTTAATAACCTTTTTATGTCATACATTCTACTTAATGACTTATCTTTACACCGCTATGTAAAAGTTAGGTAAATCTGATTGCTTTGTTTGTTTCAGAGTTATTGCCTCTCACTATTTTTCTTAGGAAATTTTTTGTGCATCCATACTTTATGTCTCATCAGAATTTCATTACAGATACATCTAACTACACAACAATGTAATTTGCTCTTGTATAATGCTCAGCCTTGCAGTTAACTTTTTAATTCATATTATTTATGGTAATAATGAACAACATTATGTTCATTTACTCAAAAGAAGAGTTTAAACTTTTATGGTCTCTGTAGGCAGTACCATAAAAACTAACATAAGCTACCTGAAACAGCAGTACTATGCAACTACATACCATAAAAGTTGATAAATGATAGCATTTGCTTGGTACACACTTATTAACTATCATGTTTTATCAGAATTATTTGCATAAGTCAAACAATATATGTATTTCCAGTATGGAACTTGTCACTTTTTATTGGCATTTACATGTTTACATTTTATTTCATTGATTGAAACCTTTCATCTGGCTGTTATTGCTTTTACCTGTATATTTTTGTAGCAATGTCTGTTTGTTACCTTTATAGCATTTATACATTTTTTCAATTTATATAGTAGTTTGACTGGACCGGACCATAAAGCATATTTTGCTTTTGTTTTCTTGTTTTTCTAAGGTTAAATTTAATAAAATGTCATTTACAGACATAATTAAGGACCACTGTGATACAACCATCGTTATATCTTTGTCTAGTTTATCTAATTGAACAGTGATTTAAAAAATCCTCTCTAGATCCGATTAGTGAATAGACAGCGAAGCTTAATCACATTCTATGGACTACTTTCAGCTTTATGGAAGTGTTCCCTTAGTTGAATTTTAGATCGGGGAAATGCATGTACATAGTCACAGGCAAATTGATTTATAGCCACAAAAACAACTTTTGCCTATGTTAATTTGTTTATTGCAATTTTAAAGGTGGTATCCGACAGTTTGGACCAAAAATATTTTCATTTTAACATCTTAAAAAACAATTGTTGCCTGAACAAATCTCGCAAAATGCTGTTCATTGATGTCCTACACCTGTGTGAAAAGTGTACCATAATGCCACAAACATCAATACAAACATGTATTTCTTATCTGAGCCACTGCACATTTAGCTATTTTTAAACTAAGACAACCACGTGACCACTTATATTTTTGCTTATTAACGTCATCCGCTGTGACGTCGATGTCTATTTTTAGCAGAAATCCCAATCATTCTTATTTATAGATTTGAAAAGAGTGAACAGTTGATTAACGAGTTTTATCAAAACTGGAAAAGAAATACTGTTGAAAATCGTCAAAGCTTAGGCTTAAGTATGATTGTTTTTTTTTTTCTAGAAAAACTATGCTCAAATTCCCCAATTAGAAGTCCGATTTAAATACATATATTAGATATAGGCAAACTGTCGGATACCGCCTTTAAGGACTGTGCATATATTGGCAAAAAATCTTTTTAGTCAAACAGACATTTGTTCATAATATTGTTTTGATACATGAATAGTTAATTAAGTTAAATAGTCAATTGCCTGTAAATAATGAATGTGCAAGAAAACGACTTCTTAATATTTTCAAACAATTGTGTTTTTAAATTTGTTATATTATAAGATGTGTTAATGTTCTATATTAAGTATGCTTGCCTAAGGCTTTTAATTGCATTACCATGTCACATGTCTAAACCAATAAAAATAAAACACCAACTCAGAACATAAAAGTGGAATTACTGACTGGGCAAAATAGCCAATTTTAATGTGTGTTGTTTTTTTCAATGACTGAATCTAAACACACTAATTTGAAGCTTAAACGGAGCATTAACTCATTATGAAATTAATGGCTTCGAAAGTTTAGCAGCTCTTGGATATAATCTCCCAATTACTGAGGATTGCAGCTATATGAACTGGGGACTTGTCTTTTTAAAATGTTAAGGGTCCGCTTTTGTGTAATAAGAAGCACATTTTACCCCAAGATTAACCTAGACCAATTTGCTGAGTTGTTACAGTAAATAAGTATAGATAATTTTTAAGACTTGTTGCTAACTTGATAAAAGAATGAAAGAGCTTTCGGTTTGTTGAATCCATGTTGTACTTTCTTGTGATTTGTTTTGCCATGTTGGAAATGCCCAGCTAATTATTGGTGAAAGAAGACCCCAGACATCTTTTGGGGTAAAATCACCGGTGCTTTATACCTGGTATAATAGTTATATAAAGACAGTAACATATTGGACGTACCGTCTCCAGATAACTGAAATACTGTTGGAGGGACGATAAACCCCATAAACAAACATATTGAACGTCTTTGAAAATAATTGTAATATGGTGTTAATTCAATTCCATCTCTTCCATCAATCTTGGTTATGATTACTCTAATTTAATTCATGTAATTGATTGGGCGTTTATGGACAACTTGCTTAAAGAAGATTACATATATTATCAATGATGGAAAGATTTAATAGTTAATTGTATTTAGAAAATTATGTTAATTCAGCAGTTATAAAAAGCACATAAGTATTACTCTGTCCCTGTAGTTTCCAGGTGTTTTGTTATTTTTTAAGCCCACAGCATTATGTGCATTTGTATGTAAATGATAAACTCTAACCTTTAAATAGCTTTGAGCATGTCAAATAAGGTTTTATTCTTAAAGGAAAACGAAAGTTAAAAACGTATTTTCTCTTTATTTCATTGTTGTTTGTGCTTAATACATTGATACCATTCATCACATAGGTTGCGGATACCATTTAAATGTTTTTGAATGTTGCATCGACCGTCATATGTTATTAAATACCATTCATGTGAGAATGTAAAACAATAAATACAACTAAACATACAAAAAAGGTGTTTCGCTTTTAAATCTTCTCCATTGACATTTTGGATCCCTTAAAATCAAAGTTTAGCAAACGGTAGCTGTGGGGTGAGTCTAAAACGCTGACAGTATGTAAACAGTAGGAACACGTTGACAGTATTGTTTATTTTTATAAATAAATCTCAGCTACCAATCTTAATCATTATGGCAACGTCCAACTATTCTGAAGGAAGACCCCAGGCAAATGTCGGAGTAGAACCACCGCCGCCCCGCAAGTAAGCTGGAAGACATTCCCAAATCAAGTCTGAACAGGACTCGAACCCACACGGTTTGCGGCTAAGCTGAGGAGTTATAAGTAGGCTTCTCTACCACTAGGCCCCCGTACGCTGACAATGTACTATGTAGACTGTATAAAAAGAAAACACTGACTTAGGGCGATGATTGCTGGAAGTAGTGTGGTGTAACTCAAATCGGGTTAATAGACACAGTTATTTGAACTTTATGTGATGTTATTTGTTAAAAAGGCGTAACATTTGTTAAAACAATGTGGCAATTTACAGCATATGTTTGCGTAAAGGTTGTCGAGGAAATGGCAGTTAAATCGGATCTTCGCTGGTCGAGTTGAAAAGTGAAGGTGTTATTTCACTCGGACTATTGAATCTATTTATTGTTGATATATTTTATTGTTGTGATGTAATATAATTTTGGTAGCAGCCGTTGTGGTAGAAAAGACTGACATTTTTATTTCTTTATTTTAGCTTAAATCAACTTTTATGGCACAAACAATTCAACAAATGTAAAAAATATCATTAAAATCATTGTAAAATACGGGTGTGTGCAAGTTATTTAATAACTTAGGGATACTAATTTTATTTTGTACAAAGAGAAATAATTTTATTACCAGTGCTCAACAATGCTGACGAAAAAGGATATAAAAACAGAGTCTGACGCGGGAATTTTCTTGTCTTCGTTTGTGTTCGTTTTTTAATCTGTTTGTCGGACCAAGAATAAAGGCAGAAATTACTTGAAAAACACTGATGTGTGCACTTTTTCATGACTTAATCTTAGTTAACATATACCACTACTACTACTGATAACAGTAACTGACCTTGCAAGTGCTTAAAAATGCTACCAATGTAGGATACATAGAGAAAATGCTGTCATACAACATATGGGGCACATGTTGGCGCCGATTTTCATTTTCTTCGCAAGTGCTTCTAAATGTATCTATAGTGTCAGTGTTTCTTAAGCACTCGCTATGTATTTCACGACGCTATTGTTATCGGTTAGCATGTGGCAATGAACATGATACTTACGTCATTTGTGTATATTGGATTATCTTTTATCATTTTTCTACTAAGTGTAATATGACGAATATAACGCGCAGAACTTTGCTATTGGATTAGTATTTACCACAGAAAAAACAAACAAATAGCAGCCTTTCATGCCGTGCTTTTCAGGCTCTGCCTTCTTCTTTGCTTATAATGTACCTTTGTACACTTGCAGTATTTTTCTTCGAAATATGTTATATATGAATAAGCAATTTTGCGCTTAACACATGAAAAATAACTTGCCGACTGTCAGACATGTGTCGACTTTTTCCTTGCAAAAATGTACACATTGCCACATTGGTATTCATACGAGTTTCACACGTGATTGTCCGAGACGGACAAGGTATTTTTTGTGGCCTTTGAGTAAAGAAGAATCGTTTTCACACAGATTCTGTTGAATTATTTAGAATCCAGACGTCAACAAAGTTGCCTTACTTTGTTTACGCTTATATTGTTTATATTGCCACTGGATACATCTAGCGGTTTATTTTTGACGAAAACAAACTATCCTCCTACACACAATTGTCTTTACACCTGGTGTTTAAATTTAAAGGTGGTATCCGACAGTTCGCATATATTAAATTCACGTACAGTTATCTAACCACTGTTTTGGAGAATTTGATAATACTTTTTGCATAAACCCATACTTTAGTCGTTATAAAGACGATTTTGTACACTAACTTTATTGTTAGACTTTACTAATCGCGAAAAAAATACAAAGTAAATGTTCAGTCTATCCTGCTCTATAAAAAGCGCGATAGTGGTCTCTGCTTAAAATAGATATCCACGTCAGATCGGATGACTATATAAAAGTCAGTGGTCACGTGGTTTTCTAAGTTTAAAAAAAGCTATATCTGCAGCATGGCTCGGATAGGAAACGCCTGTTAGTAATGACGAGTGGGGATTTATCCTTGACTGTTCTCACAGATATTTGGCATCAATGAACAGCATTTTGCAAGACCTTTTCAGGTACCAATAACTTATTTGGTTATTTGGAAAAAAATAAGTTTGGACCAAACTGTCAGATACCATCTTAAAGATGTATTGATTTGGTCTGAAAAATTCAAATTACTCGAATAATTAAGCAATATCTATTGAATTATACCCGTACTTGTACGCAAGACAGTAAAGAAAGAAAACATTAATAATATTCCAGTAATTTATCTTCCCCCCACTTATATTTCAAATTCTTAGTGAGAAGCCGATTTGCAATTTCTAATTTCAAATTCTAAACCGCCGCAAACCTGACGTCTTGCTGTGTCACGCAGTCTTCGGTACTCTGAGCCTCTATTAGAGATAAAAGTAATGAACCGACAGTGTAAGTTAATGAAAACAAACCACGTCAAACTGGCATACCCTAATAGCGATTCCCACCGGATACTTGTTTCGTAAAAGATACCGATTAGTATATTGTTCTAGATTTTCGTTTTACTTTTGAATGAGAAAAAATACAAACACAAGTATCAAGTCTGACAGCGCTTACAATCTGTCGTGGTCTTCTTTTTAATATGTGATATAAATAGTTTGAGACAAAGACCGAGGCCATGCTAAAATCAACGAAAAGGGCCTTGTTACAACTTGCTCCTGACCACTAAGGTATTACAAAGCCGTCCTGCCCGTTAAACCATTCTGTTGATGTTTTCACTGAACAAGGGTTCTTAAACACGAACTTTCTACAATACTAAATTATGTGGTTTGAGATAAAGATTAAGGCCATGCTAAAAGTCAATAACAATTTTAAAAGCGTCTAGTTCGCTAACCCTGGTTTTTGTTGTCACACATTATGTGGAGTTCTTAAACACAGACTTGTAACAAAATTAGGTTATGCAGTTTGAGATAAAGATCGAGGCCTTGCTAAAATCATGTTTGACAGTGTTTGTGTTACTTGCTGCAATTGCCCTCTGATTTATATTTAAAAAAGCCGTTTAGTTCGTTAACCCATGTTTTTGTAAAGATCAAGATAATGATAAAAATCATTAGAAAGAGTTCGTGTTATATATTGCAACTGATCACGAATATATATTTTTAAAGAAAGCCGTTCAGTTCGTTAACCCAAGTGTTTGTTTTCAATGATCCAGTTTTCTCAAATAGAGAGGTTATCTAGTTTGGGATAAAGGTTTTTGCAATGCTACAATCATTGGAAGTAATCTTGTTGCATGTTGCTTATGACTACTCAGATATTTAAAAGCTTTTTTGATCCTTAAAGATGCTGTCCGACAGTCTGGATGAGATTTTTTTTTCAAACAAACATATAAATTGTTAATGCTGTTTATTGACGTCCTACATCTATGTGAAAAAGGACCATTTTGTCCCTTCGTCAATACAAACATGTATTTCCTATCTGAGCCACGCTGCACACTAAGCTGATTAACGAAGAAACCACGTGATCACTGAGATCATATTATATCATCATTCGGGTCGGAAAATATTTAAGCAGAAATCCACATCGAGCTTATTTTAGAATTAAAAAGAATGAACATTAAGGGCGACTTTCCCCATGATTTGTAATGTCTTATTTGAAGTTGCGTTTAAAATAGTCTTTATAAAAGTAAGATTTTATGCAGAAGCACCCCCTCTCACCAACCCCCACCCCGAAAAGAAAAGTTCTCAAGTTTTATTTATTTTTAAGGTATTTATTTTAAGTAAATTGTCAGATACCATCTATAAGCCAAGTTTTTTTTACGGATCCACGGTTATCAAACATGCTAAAAGAAAAAAATAAATTCCGCAACATGCGCAAAACAATTTTTTTTGGTTACGCCGACCAGGCTGTGTCCATGACACATTTTAGAAAACCACAAAAGACAAAGGACCAATTAAAAAAAAGGTCAAGCTGACATTCGTCCATATGTCACATCTCCAGAGAAATGTCCACAGAAACTGATTAGCCACCTGGTTTCTCATTGAAAGAAACCCATCCCATATTACCAGTTACCGTACAAATTGTATACTTTTAAAAGGACTAGCTGTCAACTGCTGATTTACATGAATATATACTCCCACAATATCTGCTGTTTTAATACAAACGAGCTGGCATGCACGTGCTGTTTGAAGGGTCATTCATATCATATTATCTATTTTTTAATCATCATGACTTTCCAAGAACAATTAATAGTTCTACTACATGTATGGAATAGCATTTGGATTTCCTGTATTAATCCTTAAGTTAAAACCAGTCTCGCTTCCAGATGCCTTATATAACAATTGTAACGCATACCATAAAATCTAAGCATTCAATGTAAAATGATCGTCGCAGAGAGAAACACAGTTGCGGTCTAAAGCGACGCCAAGCTATCTTGTAAATCCAGATAAATGTTTGGGTAGAACCAAGGGCGCACCGCATGTAAGCTAGAAGACATCACAACATTAAACAGTAAGGTATGTCATAAGAAGCTCTTCAAAAGGGTATGGCATTAGAAACTCTTTAGTTAGGTATGTGCCATAAGAAGCTTTTCTTCAAGGAATAAAAGGAGAAGCTCTTCAGTAAGGCATGTGCCATTAGAAGCTCTTTAGCAAGGAATGTGTCATTAGAAGCTCTTCAGTAAGGTATGTGCCATAAGAAGCTCTTCAGTAAGGTATGCGCCATTAGAAGCTCTTCAGTAAGGTATGTGTCATAAGAAGCTCTTCAGTAAGGTATGTGTCATTAGAAGCTCTGCAGCAAGGAATGTGTCAATAGAAGGTCTTTAGTAAGGTATCCGCCATTAGAAGCTCTTCAGTAAGGTATGTGTCATTAGAAGCTCTGCAGCAAGGAATGTGTCATTGGAAGCTCTGCAGTAAGGTATGTGCCATTGGAAGCTCTTCAGTAAGGTAGGTCCCATTAGAAGCTCTTCAGTAAGGCATGAGCCATTAGAAGCTATTAAGTAAGGTATGTGTCATTAGAAGATATTAAGTAAGGTATGCGCCATTTGAAGCTCTTCAGTAAGGTATGCGCCATTTAAAGCTCTTCGGTAAGGTATGCGCCATTAGAAGCTCTGCAGTAAAGTATGTGCCATTAGAAGCTCTTCAGTAACGTATGTCATAAGAAGCTCGTCAGTAAGGCATTTGCCATTAGAAGCTCTTCAGTAAGGTATGCGCCATTAGAAGCTTTTCAGTAAGGTATGTGCCATAAGACGTTCTTCGATAAGGTATGTGTCATTAGAGGCTCTTCAGTAAGGTATGCGATTAGAAGCTATTCAGTAAGGTATGCCATTAGAAGCTCTTCAGTAAGGTATGCGCCATTAGAAGCTCTTCAGTAAGGTATGTCCTTAGAAGCTGTGCAGTAAGAAATGTGCCATTAGAAGCTCTTCAGTAAGGTATGTGCCATTAGAAACTCTTCAGTAAGGTATGCGGCATTAGAAGCTCTTTAGTAAGGTATGCGGCATTAGAAGCTCTTCAGTAAGGTATGCCCATTAGAAGCTCTTCAGTAAGGTATGTGCCATTAGAAGCTATTCAGTAAGGTATGCGCCATTAGAAGCTATTCAGCAAGGAATGTGTCATTAGAAGTTATTCACCAAGGCATGTCATTAGAAGCTGTCATTAGAAGCTATTTAGTAAGGTATGCGCCATTAAAGCTATTCAGCAAGGAATGTGTCATTACGAGGTCTGTAGTAAGGTATGTGCCATTAGAAGCTCTTCAGTAAGAAATGTGTCATTAGAAGGTCCGCAGTAAGGTATGTGCCATTAAAAGCTCTTCAGTAAGGTATGTGCCATTAGAAGCTATACAGTAAGGTATGCGCCATCCGAAGCTATTCAGTAAGGAATGTGCCATAAGAAGCTCTTCAGTAATGTATGTGCCATTAGGAGGTATTCAGTAAGGTATGCGCCATCCGAAGCTATTCAGTACGAAATGTGTCATAAGAAGCTCTTCAGTAAGGTATGTGCCATTAGAAGCTATTCAGTAAGGTATGCGCCATCCGAAGTTATTCAGTAAGGTATGTGCCATTAGAAGCTCTTCAGTAATGTATGTGCCATTAGAAGCTATTCAGCAAGGTATGCGCCATCAGAAGCTATTCAGTAAGGAATGTGTCATAAGAAGCTCTTCAGTAAGATATGTGTCATTAGAAGCTCTTCGGTAAGGTATGTGCCATTAGAAGCTCTGTCGTAAGGAATTTGCCATTAGAAGCTCTTCAAAGTAAGGTGTGGGCCATTAGCAGCTATTCGGTAAGGTATGCGCCATTAGAAGCTATTTAGCAAGGAATGTGTCATTAGAAGCTCTGCAGTAAGGTATGTACCATTAGAAGCTCTTCAGTAAGGTATTTCCCATTAGTAGCTTTTCAGTAAGGCATGAGCCATTAGAAGCTCTTCAGTAAGGTATGTCCCATTAGAAGCTCTGCAGTAAGCTATGCGCCATAAGAAGCTCTTCAGTAAAGTATGCAGCATTAGAAGCTCTTCAGTAAGTCATGAGCCATTAGAAGCTCTTCAGTAAGGTATGCGTCATAAGAAGCTCTTCAATAAGATATGCAGCATTAGAAGCTCTTCAGTAAGGTATGTCCCATTAGAAGCTCTGCAGTAAGCTATGCGCCATAAGAAGCTCTTCAGTAAGGTATGCAGCATTAGAAGCTCTTCAGTAAGGTATGTCCCATTAGAAGCTTTTCAGTAAGGTATGTGCCATTAGAAGCTATTCAGTAACGTATGCGCCATTAGAAGCTTTTCAGTAAGGAATGTGTCATTAGAAGCTTTTCAGCAAGGAATGTCTCATTAGAAGCTCTTCAGTAAGGTATGTGCCATTTATAGATATTCAGTAAGGTATGTGCCTATAAGAAGCGTTTCTGTAAGGTATGCGGCATTAGAAGCCTTTCAGTAAGGTATGTCCCATTAGAAGCTCTTCAGTAAGGTATGTGTCATTAGAATCTCTTTAGTAAGGTATGTGCCATTAGAAGCTCTTCAGTAAGGTATGCGTCATTAGAAGCTCTTCAATAAGGCATGTCCCATTAGAAGCTCTTCAGTAAGATATGCGCCATTAGAATCTCTTTAGTAAGGTATGTGCCATTAGAAGCTCTTCAGTAAGGTATGCATCATTAGAACCTCTTCAGTAAGGTATGTCCCATTAGAAGCTCTTCAGTAATGTATGCCATTTGAAGCTCTTCATTAGAAGCTCTTCAGTAATGTATGGCATTTGAAGCCCTTCATTTGAATCTCTTCAGTATTGTATGTGCCATTAGAAGCTCTTCAGTAAGGTATGCCATTTGAAGCTCTTCAGTAATGTATGTGCCATTAGAAGCTCTTCTGTAAGGTATGTAATAGGAAGCTCTTCCTTAATGTATGTCATTTGAAGCTCTGTAGTAAGGCATGTGCCATTTGAAGCTCATCAATAAGGTGTGTAATTAGAAGCTCTTCAGAAAGGTATGCGCCATAAGAAGCTCTTCAGTAAGGTATGCGCACTTAGAAGCTGTTCAGTAAGGAATATGTCATTAAAAGCTATTCAGTTAGGTATGTGCCATTAGAAGCTCTTCCGTCAGGTATGTGCCATAAGAAGATATTCAGTAAGGTATGTGCCATTAAAAGCTTTTTAGTAAGGTATGCGCCATTAGAAGGTCTGCGGTATTGTATGTCATAAGAAGCTCTTCAGTAAGGTATGGGCTATTATCAGCTCTTCAGTAAGGATTGTTTTATTAGAAGCTTTTCTGTAAGGAATAAACCATTTAAAGCTCTTCAGTAATGTATGTGTCATTAGAAGCTCTTCAATAAGGTATGTCCTTAGAAGCTGTGCAGTAAGAAATGTGCCATTAGAAGCTTTTCAGTAAGGTATGCGTCATTAGAAGCTCTTCAGTAAAGTATGCGCCATTAGCAGCTCTTTAGTAAGGTATGTACCATAAGAAATTCTTCAGTAAGGTATGTACCGATAGAAGCTCTTCAGTAAGGCATGAGCCATTAGAAGCTCTTCAGTAAGGTATGTACTATTAGAAGCTCTTCAGTAAGGTATGTCCCATTAGAAGCTCTTCAGTAAGGTATGCGCCATTAGAAGCTATTCAGAAAGGTATGCGCCATTAGAAGCTTTTCAGCAAGGAATGTGTCATTAGAAGCTCTTTAGTAAGGTATGTGCCATAGAAGCTCTTCAGTAAGACATGTGTCATTAGAAGCTCTTCACTAAGGTATGTACCATTAGAAGCTCTTCAGTAAGGCATGAGCCATTAGAAGCTCTTCAGTAAGGTATGTGCCATTAGAAGCTCTTCAGTAAGGTATGCGTCATTAGAAGCTCTTCAGTAAGGTATTTCTCATTAGAAGCTCTGCAGTAAGGTATGCGTCATTAGAAGCTCTTCAGTAAGGTATGCATCATTAGAAGCTCTTCAGTAAGGTATGTCCCATTAGAAGCTCTTCAGTAAGGTATGTGCCATTAGAAGCTATTCAGTAAGGTATGTGCCATTAGAAGCTTTTCAGTAAGGAATGTGTCATTAGAAGCTTTTCAGTAAGGAATGTGTCATTAGAAGCTCTTCAGTAAGGTGTCATTAATACATATTCAGTAAGGTATGTGCCATAAGAAGCGTTTCTGTAAGGTATGCGGCATTAGAAGTCTTTCAGTAAGGTATGTCGCATTAGAAGCTCTTCAGTAAGGTATGTGCCATTAGAATCTCTTTAGTAAGGTATGTGATAGTAGAAGCTCTTCCGTAAGCTATGCGTCATTAGAAGCTCTTCACTATGGTATGTCCCATTAGAAGCTCTTCAGTAAGGTATGTGTCATTAGAATCTCTTCAGTAAGGTATGTCCCATTAGAAGCTCTTCAGTAAGGTATGTGCCATTAGAATCTCTTCAGTAGGATATGCCATTTTAACCTCTTCAGTAATTTATATGTCATTAGAAGCTCTTAAGTAAGGTATGTCCTTAGAAGCTGTGCAGTAAGAAATGTGCCAATAGAAGCTCTTCAGTAAGGTATGTGCCATTAGAAACTCTTCAGTAAGGTATGCGGCATTAGAAGCTCTTTAGTAAGGTATGCGGCATTAGAAGCTCTTCAGTAAGGTATGCCCATTAGAAGCTCTTCAGTAAGGTATGTGCCATTAGAAGCTATTCAGTAAGGTATGCGCCATTAGAAGCTATTCATCAAGGAATGTGTCATTAGAAGTTATTCACCAAGGCATGTTATTAGAAGCTGTCTTTAGAAGCTATTTAGTAAGGTATGCGCCATTAAAGCTATTCAGCAAGGAATGTGTCATTAGAAGCTCTGTAGTAAGGTATGTGCCATTAGAAGCTCTTCAGTAAGAAATGTGTCATTAGAAGGTCCGCAGTAAGGTATGTGCCATTAGAAGCTCTTCAGTAAGGTATGTGCCATCCGAAGCTATTCAGTAAGGAATGTGCCATAAGAAGCTATTCAGTAATGTATGTGCCATTAGAAGCTATTTAGTAAGGTATGCGCCATCCGAAGCTATTCAGTAAGGAATGTGTCATAAGAAGCTCTTCAGTAAGGTATGTGGCATTAGAAGCTATTTAGTAAGGTATGCGCCATCCGAAGCTATTCAGTAAGGAATGTGTCATAAGAAGCTCTTCAGTAAGGTATGTGGCATTAGAAGCTATTCATTAAGGTATGCGCCATCCGAAGCTATTCAGTAAGGTATGTGCCATTAGAAGCTCTTCAGTAATGTATGTGCCATTAGAAGCTATTCAGTAAGGTATGCGCCATCTGAAGCTATTCAGTAAGGAATGTCTCATAAGAAGTTCTTCAGTAAGGTATGTGTCATTAGAAGCTCTTCAGTAAGGTATGTGCCATTAGAAGCTCTGCAGTAAGGAATTTGCCGTTAGAAGCTCTTCAAAGTAAGGTGTGTGCCATTAGCAGCTATTTAGCAAGGAATGTGTCATTAGAAGCTCTGCAGTAAGGTTTGTACCATTAGAAGTTCTTCAGTAAGGTATGTCCCATTAGAAGCTCTTCAGTAAGGTTTGTCCCATTAGAAGCTCTTCAGTAAGGTATGCGCCATAAGAAGCTATTCAGTAAGGTATGTCCCATTAGAAGCTCTTCAGTAAGGTACGTCCCATTAGAAGCTCTTCAGTAAGGTATGTCCCATTAGAAGCTCTTCAGTAAGGTATGTGCCATTAGAAGCTCTGCAGTAAGGTATGTGCCATTAGAAGCTCTTCAGTAAGGTATGCGTCATTAGAAGCTCTTCAGTAAGGTATGTGCCATTAGAAGCTCTTCAGTAAGGTATGCATCATTAGAAGCTCTTCAGTAAGGTATGTCTCATTAGAAGCTCTTCAGTAAGGTGTGTGCCATTAGAAGCTATTCAGTAAGGTATGCGCCATTAGAAGCTTTGCAGTAAGGAATGTGTCATTAGAAGCTTTTCAGCAAGGAATGTGTCATTAGAAGCTCTTCAGTAAGGTATGTGCCATTAATAGATATTCAGTAAGGTATGTGCCATAAGAAGCGTTTCTGTAAGGTATGCGGCATTAGAAGCCTTTCAGTAAGGTATGTCCCATTAGAAGCTCTTCAGTAAGGTATGTGCCATTAGAATCTCTTTAGTAAGGTATGTGCCATTAGAAGCTCTTCAGTAAGGTATGCGTCATTAGAAGCTCTTCAGTAAGGTATGTGCCATTAGAATCTCTTTAGTAAGGTATGTGCCATTAGAATCTCTTCAATAAGGTATGTCCCATTAGAAGCTCTTCAGTAAGGTATGCGTCATTAGAACCTCTTCAGTAAGGTATGTGCCATTAGAAGCTCTTCAGTAAGGTATGCGTCATTAGAACCTCTTTAGTAAGGTATGTGCCATTAGAATCTCTTCAATAAGGTATGTCCCATTAGAAGCTCTTCAGTAAGGTATGTCCCATTAGAAGCTCTTCAGTAAGGTATGTGCCATTAGAATCTCTGCAGTAAGATATGCCATTTCAACCTCTTCAGTAATTTATATGTCATTAGAAGCTTTTAAGTAAGGTATGTCCTTAGAAGCTGTGCAGTAAGAAATGTGCCATTAGAAGCTCTTCAGTAAGGTATGTGCCATTGGATACTCTTTAGTAAGGTATGCGGCATTAGAAGCTCTTCAGTAAGGTATGCCCATTAGAAGCTCTTCAGTAAGGTATGTGCCATTAGAAGCTATTCAGTAAGGTATGTGCCATTAGAAGCTTTTCAGTAAGGTATGTGTCATTAGAACATTTTAGCAAAGAATGTGAGATTAGAAGCTCTTTAGTAAGGTATGTGCCATTAGAAGCTATTTAGCTAGGAATGTGTCATTAGAAGCTCTGCAGTAAGGTATGTGTAATTAGAAGCTCTTCAGTAAGGAATATGCCATTAGAAGCTCTTTAGTAAGGTATGCGCCATTAGAAGCTCTTTAGTAAGGTATGCGCCATTAGAAGCTCTGCAGTAAGGAATGTGTCATTATAAGCTCTTCAGTAAGGTATGTCCCATTAGAAGCTCTTCAGTAAGGTATGCGCTATTAGAAGCTCTGCAGTAAGGAATGTGTCATTATAAGCTCTTCAGTAAGGTATGTCCCATTAGAAGCTCTTCAGTAAGGTATGCGCTATTAGAAGCCTTTCACTAAGGAATGTATCATTAGAAGCTTTTCAGTAAGACATGTGTCATTAGAAGCTCATCAGTAATGTATGTATCATTAGAAGTTTTTCAGTAAGGTATGTGTCATTAGAAGCTCTTCAGTAATATATGTGTCATAAAAAGCTATTCAGTAAGGTCTGTGTTATTGTATTTTACCGATGGCACTTGCGACAGCGTCCCGAGTCCTGAGAAAGCTTACATGATTGAACCTGCAGATTTATGAGTGAACAACGCGGTGCAGGAATATTACTCATTGAGTTAAGGATCAAGAGGAGAGAGAACAATGTTATTAAAACGTCTGTCCCACTGGCATTGCATTGTATACTAGGCCGAGATATTTGCGATATCTCGCACGGGGCCCCGCTTCCTTCTGCAATGGGATCAATTTAAATTAGATCACAGGGACGACATAAATGAAAAATTGTGTCGCGGAGTCGTTTTATTGGTTGTTCACCGACCAACTAATAACTGGGACTTAATTTTAAACTCAGTGTATTTGGACGCGTCCGGTAGCACTTACGAACTGCTATTTTAGACCGTACTTCAGTCACAATGCAATCCTAATGAAAATAATATCTATAATCGTATGTTAGTGACTGTATTGTAGATTGTGTCTCATTGAATAATCTATACTTAGAAAAAGGTGATAGTTTTGTAACTAAAGGGTTACCTGAAATGTGTTGCGCTTTCAATTTACCACGCAAAAAATTATTTGCATACCTTAAATCGCTTTCAAAGTAACACTTGCACCGCTCAAACAGCGCTTTTCATCTCGCTTTGATAATATACTGATAACGGATTTCTTATCTTAGTTGTCTAAAAGTTCAACACTTCTAAAATTGACATTCGTTTTCTTTGAGACACAGCAATATGTTGAAAGTGGCCCTTTTTGTTATGTGTGCAGGTACGATATTTATTTATTGTTTGTTCCGTTATTTTTGTAAAAGAAAAAATAGAATTATAAAGGAAGCATTAAATATATAGAAATCATTATTTTTTTTCACCTATATTGAATTAGCTTTTTATCTGCACACTTGAGCTTATCATGAATCCATTTATTTTTTTGTGTTTGTTTTATTTATTGGGTTCTTCGTCCTACCAACAGTATTTCAGTTATCTGGAGACGGTGTCCATTTGAAGAAGATCGATATAGTGCTGCCTTCACTGTGTATAGAATGCCGTAAACACCAGGCATGATACCACACCCAGTCACAGTATCCTGACACCGGACAGACCACTCGTGGAACTACCCTTATATTTGCTTCAGCGGTAGCAAGGGAGCTATACCACTACCATTTTAACGATTTTGTTATGTCGCGGTCCAGGACCGAACCCAGGGCCTTCCGTACCTGGAGTCCATTTGTTATTGTTCGATCAGATTTTTGAACGAACATAAAACTTGATCAGGTTAAGCGATTTTACACTAGCGATTAAAATATGATATATACGCATTTACTTGTATCTTAATGCGTAACATATTTAGCATAATAAAGTCGTCTCTTGATTTTCAAGCACAAAATATAGGCAATTGACATAAACTTTATTTTTAACCCCGTGTTATTGCTTCGAGTATTGATTTATAATAATCCCAAACTACATCAAAAATGAACAGCACGATTATGTGTCAACATGAACAATGTATACTTTTAGCTGTCCTGGTACTTGGAGATATAGATAAAAAGGTCAATGGCGCTGGCAGAGGTGTGTATTAAGATAAACCGTTTCTTCTATTCTTTATTAGTTAAAGGCATTGAAAATTGGAATATGACCTTATCTGGCTTCACACTGGAATCACAGTGGGGTTAATGGGCTGGAGAAGGGATTGGGGTAGGGTGGGTCTCTCTGCTTGGATACAGCCTCAAGCTGCAGTGGTATCAGGAAATGGTTGGGGATTGGGGCGTTACTGACCAATGATAGTGCATCAAGTGGGACTAATTGATTTACGATCTCTTCCCCTATGATACATATGTTAATGATAGACTACCTATCATGTGTCCAGTTGTGATATTTCAACATGGTGTTATCTGTGTGTGTGTGTGTGTTGGGGTGGATGGGGGTGGGTGGAATGTGTGGGGTGTGGGGAAGGACTCTAAAGAAGGCCATTTACAATGCCTATAAGACATCACGTTATTTTATTCATCAATAAACCCATTTATCTAACCTCCTACTGTTGCACTAAAGTAATGGTATAAACAATAACAATATTAAATATCTTTATACCACTAATTTATTTTCAAGTTTTCACTCTGTAAGTACCTGATTTATAATCCTGTTATAACTATTTAAAGCATAGGCCTTTGATGTTTATATTCTTGATTACATCGACATGACTCTATGGACGGACAATTTGTCAACTCTTATCCTTTCATCAAAGCTGCGAGATTGTTCGAGAGATGTGAGGACGACTTAGACTGCCAGATGGATCTGAGCGCTTGTCACCATGGTTTTCCATACTGCCAAAAGCTTGATGACGTCACGTCGGGACGCTGCCTCTGTCATTTAGCACCATAGGTCCCGGATGCAATATCTTCAACACATCAGACCTTCTGCTATATTTACAAGTGCTTCGACTAAGTACAAAGTATGCCAATAAGCTGTTGAAAATAACATAAACGTAAAAATAACGTTTGTTTATTTCGTGTTTGACTTTTTAATTTACATCGTATTTTCATTGCATGGAGGCAGACTTTATTGAATCTTACTAAATAAAGACAATTGAACAGACATTTTTACCCTAAATTCAATACAGCTGAAGCTGAATGTAAATCAAAAGACGGTGTTTGTTTGAAAGACAAACATATAATACTAATACATTATAAGTTATAAATAGACCACTTAAAGACGCTGTACATATCATGTTTATCATGTCAAAATTTCTCTTTGTCTTATTATTCAAACCTTGAATACAAAACATAGTCAAGATTAACTTACTGAAATGTTTAACTCTAAATATCCCCCACCTTTACCAATCGGCTTAACTTTAAATATCCCTCACCTTTACCAATCGGCCCGATAGGATTAACTTACTGAAATGTTTAACTCTAAATATCCCCCACCTTTACCCATCGGCCCGATAGGATTAACTTAGTGAAATGTTTAACTCTAAATATCCCCCACCTTTACCAATCGGCTTAACTTTAAATATCCCCCACCTTTACCCATCGGCCCGATAGGATTAACTTACTGAAATGTTTAACTCGAAATATCCCCCACCTTTACCAATCGGCTTAACTTTAAATATCCCCCACCTTTACCCATCGGCCCGATAGGATTAACTTACTGAAATGTTTAACTCGAAATATATCTCCCACCTTTACCCATCGGCCCGATAGGATTAACTTACTGAAATGTTTAACTCGAAATATCCCCCACCTTTACCCATCGGCTTAACTTTAAATATCCATCACCATTACCCATCGGCCCGATGGATACCAAAACCAAGTATGTGTACATATTATTGTTTAAACCGTGCGATGGATATATTACACATGAAGACCAAATATATGAGCATAACGTTGTTTAAACAATGTGTAGGGCACATGACACATAGAAGACAAAATATGCCAACATTTTGCTGCCTAGACCATGTGTCGGATGCATTTCGCGTACAAAACCAAATGTGAATATTACTGTTTAAATATTGCATATATACGAGTGTACACACGCACACCAACACACACGCGCACGCACGCACACACGCACACAAATGACAAAATTGTTGGAAGAGGAAGACTGTAGTCATCAAAAGCCGATTGAAGCAAACTATCATATATGAGAAGCTACATGTATCAACTCCATCTGAGGTCACATAGTGTCAGCATTATTTACCGGAATATTGCCAAAATACATAGCATATGATCAAAGTAATTTGATAGCATAGTGGAAGCAAACAGTAAAGCCAAAAATACCTCCCCCCACCCAACACGAAGGAAAACATATACATATGTGTATGCTAAACTTGTTTTCATTTAAAACGAAGGAAAACATATACATATGTGTATGCTAAACTTGTTTTCATTTTAAAAGGAAATACTTTTACGGTTCAATTTCTTTTCCCAAATGCATCCATATACATATTTTCAGAATGTTTGAATGTATGGTTTCGTTAGTGTGCAACTTTAAACAATCTCACTAAAGTCAGATCTTACAAAATGTAAGAGTTGATGACGGCCCGCAAGTACCGTCTATAAACAAGAATGTTTTTTCCCGATTACTATGTTTGTAACAGCCAATCAGAGGACGTAATACATAACGGTAAGAGTCGCAAAAGGGTCGCTACCGATGATGCAGTAGACGTGTTTGACAAAAATGAGGAATTCGCTCGTTAAAACCACTTCAGAAGCAAATTCTTGATTGCAATATGGACAAGAAAGACTGTATTCTAAACAAATGGGATACCGCATACCACGCACCTATCTTCAGTGATATAAATCTTGCGCGGAGTGTCCATGTTTACATTTCTTGGTAAATGGGCGCAGTCATTAAAATGAAACGTTTGGAACGCTTCGGATCATCATTTACTTTTGTGATTTTGTAGGCGACACTGTGACTGCTTGGGAAGGTTTTATCGACTCGTCGTGAGATCCTAATAGAGGAGCGGTTTTCAGAATAGGATTGAAATCAGATTGGGGTTTGATATTGAAACAAATTTTAATTTCTGGTCCCACATCTAATTTTGAGATCCAATTTAGTCATGACCAATTATGTGATTGCAACTGGAAAATGACTAAATGAAGCATTATCTTTTAATTTTAAATTTAAATAATGTGTACACATAATTGAATAAAGATTGTGTAGGATGTACTTCCCATTTTTCGTTAAGAACAAATATTTTATTGTTGTAAAATTGGTTCCTCTTTTAAAACAAAATTAGGAAAGATAATGAAGGAAACGCCTCTTACTAATAATCTATGAATAAATATACTCAACTTTGCCCATTAGATTATAAAAATAATATTTCAATTAGGGTTTGTCAATTCATCAATGGGCAAGTAACTAAAACCATCTATTGTGCAAGCTTTAAATTGGCCACTAGATTCAAGGCTACATGCCCTTGAAATAAAATCTTGTTCATCACAGTTATCTTTGAAAATCACCAATTATATAACAATACAAGTTTAAAATTAATGGAAAATGTGAGCGTATTTTGGAAGCAGACGTGTATATAATAAAGTATGGTAAAAAATTTCAATCTATTTCTTAGGCAATGCTCATTCTTCCCCCATTTCCTCCAAATTTAGAAAATACTTGAATATTTTTCTTCAAAACCCTAATAAATCCAGAAATTTCTATATAGAAACGTTTTTAAATATTAAAACAGCTGTCGATTCGTTTAATAAGACTAACATATATAATATTAGCATAAGTAAAAGGCATGATACTTACAACAGAAAGAGACAAACATAAATCTATATTTACATAAGGAACATGCACACGATAACATGAACCACGGGTGTTTTTTAAGTGACAAAACATTCAAAAGTTCTTAATATTATTTGGTACCGAATTTGTAGGTAATAAAAAAAAAACAACAGCAGAAAAAAAAATTACAAAAAAAAAAACAACAACAAAAAAACAACACAAACAACAACAACAACGGAAAACAAAGTTACTTACCTTGATATTCCTTGCAACTTATAACCTACAACAGCGCGAAAAACTTTGTCATTAGCAACATCTTCTACTTTGTAAAGCATGCTTAATAACCTTAACAACCGATTTTCACTCTCGTAACGAAACGAAACAGTTAAACATGCACAACATTTTCTTCGAACTTCTTTGATTTATATTTGTTTACTGGGTTTAACATCCAGTCAACAGTATTTCAGTTATCTGGAGATGGTGTCCACTTGAAGCAGATATAGTGCTGCCTTCATTTTGTAAAACATACCATCAACACCTGGCATGGTACCACACCAAGTCACATTATCCTGACAATGGGTAGGGGAACTACCCTTATATTTGCTTGAGCGTTAGCTAGGGAGATATATCACTACCATTTTAACGACTTTTGTATGTCGCGGTTCGGGATCGAACTCGGGCCTCCCCTACCTGGAGCCGATTGAGCTACCAGGCCCGGCATTGATACATATTTCATACACAAATCTTCCCTGCAAACAAATTGTCGAAAGGAGACAAGAATCATCAATCACTGTCCCGTTATTTGGAAAAAATAGGTTGACAAGAGGCCTTTTGAATAAGAAAATATGAAATTTACAAAGTTGTTGGAAGTTCATCGAATACTAACAACCAGTGCACACAATTATTATATTATCTACATATTTTTTTCTCATTTTTTGCTTTTACAAAATATTCGGTACTCATGAATTCACATGGAATATGGCAATACATGAAAAAAAGTTATCTAAGAGATGACAAGGTTAACAGCCTTGGGTTAAGAGCCGTAAATGACAAACGTTTTACTGCTTACACCGTCTGAACCCACTTTAAATATTCCGTTATCACATATATAACAGGGGTTACTTGGCCAGAATATTGTTTACTTCGTTCTCTTTAATATATGCATGAACCATTTGATTAGCTCCGTGTCGAAAACAACAGGCGTCGCAGGTTCGTGTGGCTATCTTGACATTAACAAATAGTTTTGTTAACTTTAATTGAAGAGTAGCTTCGATGTAACGCACAATTTCATTGCTTAACTCGTTGTTATGAGTAGCGAATAGGCTGAAAAGTTGTAAGATAATTTGTGTCAGTTGAAAATATTCAACGAATATGTAATCGTTAGCTTACATGTTAAGTTATGTCGTCTTGGGAAAGAAAGGACAACTTATCTGTCACGTTTATACATTAGATGCTGCAAAACTTGTCTATTATGACAGATGTCTAAGAAGCCATATATAGTCTTTGACTTATTTAGTCTATGTCAGAAAAAATATACTTGTGGAAAAGATTGAACTCTAGATAAGATTGACTAGATAATTTAAACAAATAAAGTAACAATGGATGCTGCAGCCAATGTTTTTAAACATGCTGGTATCTCGTTATAAATGTTGCTTTTTTTTAAAAAGCTCAAAGAGTCGTAATGATTTCAAATAATCAGAAGTATTCTTTCGAAAGGACAGGAGTTATTTAAGACAAATGACACTTCATACATAAACCGTATATCATAACTACAACACGTTTCACGCATTTTTTTGAAAAGCAAAGTTTCGATCGTTTTGAAAGTTAACATATTTCAGAGAGAAAGTATTTATATAATAGAAAATATCCTATGAGAATTGCCACATTAAATTGTAAACTAGCACTAGACAAGCGCACACAAAGGAGATGCGTTCTGACGAGACACTCACTACACAAGAAATGAATATACATCAGAAACAACGGTCAGTCTTCCAAAAGGCAGACTGTAGTTTTTTTAACCGGTTAACATAGCTCTAACCTGGCACTTCCTGAATGTGTAAACAGTGTAAACAACCATTTTAAAGGTCGTTTGGAACTAAGATGTTCACCGTTTTAACAGGAAGTATTTTATATATGTATATTTTACCTTCTACAATACTCTTTCGTTGAAGACATAGGCAATTGGAATGTGGCCTTACCTGGCGCCACAATGGGAGGTTGAGATTATGTGCAGTATACTCTACACAACATTGGGCTGCAATGATATATGGGAAGTGGTGGGTGGGGAGTAGAGTATTGCTGACCAATGGCAGAGCAGTATGTTCATGTACATCAAGTGTGACTTACGATATTTCCTGCATGTCATTCTTGTATAGAACAAGAAATGTCGTTGATGCGAAGCATCAAAGGCGACGCAAAAACTGGAACAGGTAAACGGGTTAAAGCAATATAGGAGCAATTAACAAAAACATCTTTGCAAATTGTATTTTGAAGATTTTTAGTATAGAAAAAAAAACGTAATGGAATATTCCTGAGACCATAGAATTGTTTAAAACAAAATAAAAGCAAAACGCGACACCATTGTTGAATAAGTTTTCAAAGAGGTTTACATATGTAGAAAAAAATATAAAAGTATTATAATTAACTATGCAACTAAAGTGTACAATAATTGCAGCAACCTCACATTACATAAATAATTATTGTTCGGATAGTATCTTTTCTGGAACATAGCATTATGTATACAAAAAACACAAACAAGTTGAATAAACATAACCTACCTAAACAACGGAACCATTCGATCTCGAGTCTCTAACCTTTACATCTTGACCAAGAACACCTTATTTACATTTACAATACGCTTTCTTGGTATGATGAACGTTTCTCTCATACAAGTGAATATAAACATCCGAATCCAGAGAAAACAACAACAACAAAACAATCTCTTGACCACAAACACTTCAGAGATGTTATAAAAGCATTCCTGCACGCTGTAAGCACTAACACGCTGTTTTCTTTTAGATTTGCGGGGACCTAACAGAAATCGTTTATTTATTTGTAAATGCTGCATAAACATTACATGTAAAGTCAGATTTGACAATGTAAATTTAATAGACCGTTCAGAACAACCTTTTTCTTGATATAGACTGTTTCGATGCTAATAGGTTATCTCAATTTGTTAACATGTAGTCATAATATCGAAGGACGTATCTATATATTACCTATTTGCATGCAATGGTTATGTATATATATATATTTTATTTATATTAAACAACTGTGTGATAGGTTAATATACATTAGGGTAGGTTCCTTTGCATTGTGACTGTATTTGCTATAATTAAGATAATATCATGCAATTTGGTGCACCACATAGCTGGAACTAGAATTATGAAAATGCAAAATAACTGCACACCTTTGCTCAATAATGGACTGATCCATTTAGACAGGAACTGTTTTCTGTGGAGGATAACCATATTTCCTGGCTTTGGTCCTGTTATTAGATACTGCATTGGTCTTTCTCACAATTTATAGTTTTGGGGTTCCCAAAGAAACGATTTGCTGTTAAATTGCTTCCAAAGTTTTGACATTTATTATAGAATAAAGAATAAATTCATTTAGAAATTTCGCCAAATTCGAAAAAAAACAACAACACGTACACACAAATCACATGTCTAATTATTAGATATTTTCTTTTCAGCCCATAAAAATTTATAAATCCCAATTATAATTTCTATCTTTGTCATGTACTTGTTAACATGAACCTTCTCCCTTGTAATTCCTCCGTGAACAACTCCGCCTAAACTTCATAAATAGCAAGTCATTAGACGCCACTCCTAAAGGTGGTTTAAGGCGTACCAGAAGAATTTTTTAACATGAAATGCTTTGGACTAATTGTAAAATAAAACCAATTGATTTATTAATTAGGTTGCATTATAGTAAGTCTAGTTGCTAATTGTAAAAGTACACAACTTGTTTGATAAAACCAGAGAGGCCGCATACAGTGGCATTTGGCCTTTCCTTGTTTAGTTTTGACTAATAAAAATAGAACCTAAAACCAGGGCTATTAACGTCTTTTTAATGAAAAATGCAAATTAAATCTCATTTTTATACAATGGAAAAATATTTATAAATAGCGATATCGGCTTTCAATACAGTGGCATTTAAATGAAGGTGAGATGCGTATACATAGTGGTTAGTTGTGTAGATTAATGAATTAGATTTATATTAAAACTCATCCAAACTCAATAAGAAAATATGACAAAGTCATATGAGTAATGCAGCATATATTAAAATTTGAAATTGCACAAGATAAACGTATTCACCTGCCAGTTAGTTATAAAAGTTACAACAAAACTGTGGCGAGACATATTACAAAATAGAGCAAACCCAACAGTTACCGCCTTGGACGGTTTAATGAATATTTTATTCAATTGGTTTAATTGTCCAATCCACTAATTCTTAGTAATCAGCTGTTTTTCCATTGCACTAATAAAACCTTTTCACACATTTTTCTAGTAATCACAGTTCTTCAGCTCAGCTCAGCGCTGCCTCCCTCACCCCATTTTCTGAGACGTTTACTTGTGAGGGCCACTGTCAAGGATAAGCTTACTCTTTTGTTAGTCGGTGACCTTCGCCACGGTGGTATTGATTGAAAAAATGGATTGTTCCTTAGCTATATACCGGTTTATACAAACAGTACAAGTGTAAATAATATTTTAACGAGTTTTGTAAGCAATTCAATAGGAGAGGAATAACATACCAGTTGTAGAACAGTCCATTACACGATTCAATATTACTACGTGCACCGATTAAGAGTAACGTATTATTATGATATTTTACACGTTACATGACCATTTACTATTATATGCATTGAGTCACCTTATTATTTGGCAATTTATGTCTCAAAGAAATTTTGTATTGTATATGCATAAAAATACGTATAATTTCAACAAAATATTGTATTATTAACACAAAAAATTAACATGAAACCGCCACAGCCGGGAATCGAACCAATGTCCCAAATGTTTAGAAACAAATCTGTGAGACGTTAGATTCTGAGGAAGCAACGTAATATCCGATTGTTTATTGTTTCTTTCTTTAACAAACATTAGAGTTAAAGAAATGTATTTCGACTACAGAAATCGATTGCCTTAAATCGGAATTTTCTGGTTCTGATATAAACAACGTGCCAAGGACGAGTTAATATTTTCAATGGATTGATAAATAAACTTGTTTTGAGATAACTCGAATTCCCAAAGAGAATACTTACATAACAAAACAAGACTGCCATGTCGTATAATGTCAATAATTTAAGAAACATATGTTGGATAAAACTTGAAAAATGAACATAGAATTTAAAACGTTTAAATATGACAATGAGATTAGATTCTTCGTAGGTAATAAGAAAAGGTCCTATCAAAATTGCCACAGATATTTAAATTTAATCTACCTCTAGACAAAGGCAAACAAGGTAAATGTAAATGTGAAAACACAGAGACGAGACATAACACACAAAAAGAAAAGCCAACAGTTACCGCCATGGAACGGTCACTCGGCTGGGGTGCTTAAACCTGGTTTGTGGAGCGCTCCAACCTCGCACTTCCTGAAGGGTTTTAATCAAACATTGTAAATAAAAAAAAAATCCCGTCAAAGTGAAACAACTCACAGTAAGCACCTGCTGGGGAGTTAAATCTGATACAATGAACTTATATGCATACAAAATATCTAGTAATAAAATAACATATCAACATATGTACAGTATGTACAGTAGGTAAAAGACTCGGCAACCTAAACATTCCAAATGAGAGAGTAGTTTGAAATAAAACAGCCCAAGTGCTGATATATAAAAGGAGAGATTTAAGAACAATTTAATGACGTCATACAATGCAATGACGTCATATGCCAAAAGTGTCAAAAGTGAAATGTAAAAAATTGAAAAGAAATCATCGAATTTTAGAAAACAACCCAAACCAACAAAATAAAATGTAGTATTGTAAACACTTGTTTTCTAAGTGACTCGATATTGAAAATTAATTCAATTTATTCAAATAAGAAATGAACTCTAGTTACTTAAAAATGGTAATGTGTTATAATGGAATGGGAAACAAGAAACTACAACTACTGATGTTCTTACTCATTGAAAATTACAGGTTGAAAGAAACTTAGCCAGTTTTTTAATATAGGTATAATTGAATCATTTTCGCAGACTTGTAATGGTTGCTGTGATCTTACACGTAAGGTGCTAAACTAAATGTTTGAGCTTATGTCTGCAATGGTTGCGTAGGCTGTGATATCTACATTTATTTAACAAAAAAGCTGTGTATTCCAATTAGTTTTCTTATTTATAATATACAGCTAGGTCTATTTCATAAGAATGGTCTACCTTTGTATCATTATAAGAGTTGCTAATGAAACTGATAGACTGTTTAGGAAGAGAGGCTGCATAATGAAAAAAAAAAAAGTTAAACTCGAAATTCTGTTATACCGTAATTTTTCCAACTAACTATTGAATAAGTGAAGCTACAATGTGCAACTAATTATGATTAATACCTAAAGGTATTAAAATGGTCGTTTCAAGAGCCCATGCCCTCAGCCCTAAAATAAGACAGTGTTGACCAGCTAAGAATCAATAACTTTTATTATTGTATACTGGAAAGTTGCAGCGTAGAAGGCCATTAACAATAAGAGTGAAAGTCAATCCAGTAATTAATAATTTCTGAAGTTGATTAGTTAATAACTGTATATTTGATTGACTTTATATCAAAGATAATTTTGTTGAAACTTGTAGATAATTGTTTAACAAAAAATAATAACATTTTATAAAACAAAAATATTAGTCTCCTGATTAGGCATGACTTTACGAAAACTTTACGTTAACTTTATCTCTAACCCACATTATAGCGGTGTTCAGGTAAGGGTAATGTATACTTGACTATATTTTTATTATAGAAAATCCTTTCTTCGATCAAATGATCCATCTGATTTATCTTTCAGAATTTACATTATACAATGAAAATTCTCTAGACATTGAATTCACCATTATCATCGACACATTATGTATTACAATCTATAACCAAAAAGACGATTTCAACTTTTGTATTGTGAATTATCCATCCCCTGACGGTGCTGCCCCTCGTGCCACCTCCTATGGCATTCATACAATTTACGAGGTTTGCTGGAGTTTGTACTAAAGTTGAAGATCTCAATGCCCTAAACTGGTTAATAACTACAAAATTATTACAAGTCTTTGTATTCTACATATGATTTAATAACTTCAATGTATTATAGTTGTTAAAACATTTTGCATTTTATCGAAACGTACTATATAAGATTAACAAAATCAAGAGTCCCCAACTTTAAACCACTTGTTTGAATTTGGTCTCATCATTTTTCAAGTTGGGACCTATATAGGTGAGGCAACTTGAGCAGTCTCCATGACATTTACCTGCGCAATTGGTATAACTTATATTTGTCACCGTTATTATTTAACATTCTATTTACACATACATCTTAGACATTTCATATTATAACCTTTGAATATCATTATCTACAATAGTTTTACATTTTTTTGTTCGCTTTGGATGGGTTTCTAAAATTTAATCATTTTCTTGGTGCTAGAAAATTGTTCGTGCTAGAAAATTGTTCATATTTTCAAAATGACGGCACTTCATTTTTGTCATTAAATGTTTCATATTATACGTCGCCGCTTGGGCTTTTTGTAAGTAATTTGTCTCTCTTTAGAAACTGTTTAGTTGCCGAGGCTTTTATCACTTGTACATTGTGAACATATTTTGATTGTTCATGACATTTATTGTCAAGTTGTTAGCAATTTTATTTTGGATGACGTTTAAACTCTTTATGCAAATGTTTAGAATGAGTTGTCCCACTTTGATGGGACATTTGATTTTCACTGTATTTAAGGTAAGAGGGGCCTAAAAGAAGCTATTAAGAATCCTAAACTAAGCATGTCCATAGCGATAAATATCATATATCAGATATAAAAATGAAATATGAAAGAATTTCACCGTCATGTTTTGGAAAAAATCACATTTGAATAGGGTGACCCCCTCGCCTTGTCCCAGGATCATTTTTTACAAGTGGTTATTGCTAAAAAGTCTTATTTGGGGGTTCAAAACTATAATATATTGTAGCATCAATGGTGTAACTTTATAAGCATAACCCTAAACATTAAAAAGAACTCATTTATATTGTTCAAGTACAAACATTTGATGAGTTTACACTGAAAAAGGCATCTATACCCCCTCGGAAAATTTCCTTGACACAGAAACATACACAAACTTCCAGAGTTTCTAAATATTTTAATTATACCAGTATATTTATAAAATGCATATCAAAATTTGCTATATACATATACCAATCACATAACAAATAATTACAGACTTTCACCGTTTAGTTTTTGAAATATTAGCTTTAAAATTGTCATATTCCATGTTTTTCTTAACAAAACAACAACAACAACAAACCTGTAAAAAAAGATTTTCTGTCACAATTTTGCATAATACCTTTATGTTTCACAAAGATCGTTTACAGATCTGATTAAAACTGACTTCTGAATGTGTATCTGTTTACAAAAGAACTTAAATTGTTGATTTTTAATGTTTTCCGTTTCACATATCGACCTCTGCTGTCACTCGGAACTCCTCGGGTAATTCCGTCCTCTAATTAATCCGAATATATCCGAATCTTGCCGGAGATCGCCGAGTAGGTACGATTGCTCTGCTGTCTCTGTCCGCCATTTTGGTATTTTCCGAAAATATAACGTCACGCTTTGGGATCCCAATTTTTTGGTAAATATTTTTTTATTTAAAGAAATATAAGATATTTTTTGTTGAAATTTTTACTTGTTTGAAAAAAATATTATCAATATTTGCAAGATACATAAAAAATAATGATTGAAAATGTTTGCTACGATCAAATGCGATTAGTTCCGGAGAACGTGTCGGATACTGCCAAGGGCATTTACGAACTCGATGTCGCCAAACATCGCCGTTTCAGACAGCATTGGCTAATTAGGCCCCTCTTACCTTAAGAACATTCATTTAGGATGTGCAATGTTGGAGGAAGGCCTAGGCACTTTAGTTTGTCCTTTGTCCTTTTGCCGACTGACCGTTCCAAGGCGGTAACTGTTGGTGTTTCCTTAATAGGTAAATAAGAATCGGTCCTATCAAAACTCCAACAGATATTTAAATTTTATCCACCAGTAGACAAAGGCAAACAAGGTAAATGCAAATGTGAAAAACAGACAACCACAGAGACGAGACATAACACACATAAAGAAAAACCATCAGTTACCGCCTTGGAACGGTCAGTCGGCAAAAGGGCCAACTGGCCTTAAGTTTGTCATGTCTTGGCTCAGTATTTGATATTATTACATTAACAGCTGCATGCCTTTGCCGAGTATTAACTTTTATTTGTGGCGATTTTCTTATGGCCCTTTTTCATTTTTCCTGTCATAACCAGGTATTTACGAGCTACAACTTTTCCAGAAACATTTAATTTAATAAAAATTGACATACTTAATAATTACAAGACAAGAAAAATGAATTACTAAGAGCTTTTAATTTTTGGAAGCCTCCCTTAACTTGACTCGTTGGCTATCATACCTAAATAAATAAGAACCACAATTTTAAACAGAACTACGAGGCCTTTGATGGGGTTGTTTTGGTGTCTTTTGTAAAAGAAAGAACAAACAGTAAGAAAACTATGATGTACATAAACACTTATTTAAATCCATGCTCAAAACACCATCATTGAAACTTTTAGAAAAAAAATCTGTATACAATTTTCACAAATAGGATGCATCAATGTTAGAATTTTGCCAAACACTAATAAACAAATTTAAACTATTTCAAAGTAACTTATATGTTTATCAAATGAATAATGATCATTTTGATTTTAGCCCTTTTAACATATTTTAAACATATTGATAAATCTAGAGGTAGCTTTTCTAACTTTCAATCTAAGAAATTGGGTTAATATGTTCTCGACGGGAATGACCTTCAATTGTTGATACGTTTTATTTGTCGTGAATCGTTCCAAGCTATCATGTTTCCGTCACATAAAGTAGCATGCCAAATTACTATTGAAGGACAGTCGAACGAGATTTAAAAATAATTATTTCTTGGTAGATATAAATAAAATAGTATATTTCTGAATGTTTATAAACACCAAATCATTAAACTGTCACTTTAACGGCGAGGTCTAAGAAATGTTATTGGAAACTGGTTTCGCCGAGCTCGACGTCGGACACATACCAAGGATGATCTCCATAATGGTCATATGTTTTTGATTCAGCACTGGTATCTACATTAAGCGAAACGTAACCGCTGTAAGGGTTGTTTTAATAATCATATTTCTCGTTTGCCATAAAGAGATTTGACGAGAAATACCGAGAGTTACAGAAGTACTATGTACTTAGAGAAATTCCAAATTGGACGCTTTTGTATCCGGCGACTTCTAGGTCGTGACAAACCATATAGAAAGCTATCTCTTTCGTTTTAATATTAAATAAACTATAACGTTTTATACTGGCCATATAATTTCTTATAAATATATGAGAACACGATAAAAAGAAAATCTGTCGCTTAACGCAATGTATAAATAATTAAATTCTTCAACTATGATAAAACAACCATATTAAAAATTCTAGGGCTCGTATATTTATGTCTGAAAGAAAATGTCAAACTGACATTTGTCAATTTGTTTTTTTTTACTTTTACAAGAAGATTTTAAATATTAAACCACTAAGATGAGCATATGTTTAATTTATTTAAAATTAAACTTTTGATATAAATACATTCTTATATGTCATGTCACTTGTCACAAATGTCAAAGTGACCTTTATATTAATTTTATTTGCGATCTGAAATCTTAAAGGAAACGAAAGACTTAATTTATGTTTCCTGTATTTATCATACAGAAATATAGTTTATTAGCCACCTTTCTGCTATTGGTTCCCGTAATTTGGCAATTACTAAGGATTAACCACCGTAATTTGGAGCTAAATAAGCTTAACAGCTAAATATAATGTCGCTCATCGTGTTTACCAACACATGTACATGAATCTACCGCGTGGATTTCCTTGCGGTCGGTTTATTTGTTTACAAAACAGGGTCACACTACAGCAAGTTTAAATACAGTTAAAAACCTTCTTGCTCAATCCTCTGAAAGAATATTATAAGTACAAATCTGCATGAATGTGTGACGCTGTGTTATTTGTCGTCTAATATTATGTGACACTTTTCATTTTCTCTATATAAGAGTGTATGCATATGTATCTAAATCATCCACGAAACAGACAGCGTTCATGTCGAGCTGTCACCTACTGCCTCTCAAATTCAGAAATTTCTTTTTTATAAGATTTGCACAAAATAATTTCGTAATTTTATGAACGCATCAACTTCCATCCAAAATTTCAACATATTTTATTTCTTGTACTTTCCCCTGTGTCTGTGTTAAAATCAGGCATTTGTCGCCTGACTGTTACGTCACTTGGGTTTCCTCGCTTACATAATAACTAATGTTTGTATATTATTTATATAGTTTCATATGTCACCTGTAGTGATTTCAGCAATAAAACAATGGTTGAGTTGTTAAGTTGACGTCGACATATGTCGCTATATTGCGATACTTCATGTAATATTAGTCAAATTACGAAACGTACATGTACTTTACCTTTACTTGTCTTTCTGTTACTAAGGCTTCTTTTTAAGCAAAAAAAAAATCTTCGAAGAAAACATAACGTTTCCATATGTTTTTACTGCAAGAAGAGCACATCGGGGTTTGTGCAGTTTGAAGGAAGCCACCAACATGGTGAACACTCAAACCTTCTTAAAACTTAAAACAGCATCCACTTTAGCCTGCCGAGTTGCAACACGTGGATACCGTGACTCATGCTAAATTAGAATAGTTTAACAGACTAGTTCCAATGACAACTAAGTAATCATAATTATATAACAATTCCCCCCAAACACAGCAATAAGTGTGCAAAAACAAATTGCACTTACCTGAAAACAAAACATATCAATGCCTAAAGAACAAAGAGAAACTTACAAATAACACATTTGTTGTAAGTGTTTGGCTTATGATACATCGAAATATAATTATTATATTTTATCGACCAAACTATTTTGTCTAATGAAGGTACCGTGCAATGAAATGAATGTTTATGATAACTGGATGGCCGTTGATTTTAAATGCACCCGACATTATAAGGATTGCCACATCCACAAAACAACCGACTAAATCAAAACTCAAATATTTGACACTGTATAGTGTTATTGTTTCATTTGCAATACAACTTTTATAATTATTATTGTAAAATGAGCCTTGTTATGACTGCATAATAAAAAGTGACCATAAATACACAGTGATGTTGAGCGGACGGGAGTCAGTCAGTGCCAAGCAAAAACATCGCATTCCTTTGTTAAGGTAATTCATTTTTACAAACATAGTGGATATGATAAATCAAGCATGTAAAATGACGCTTTCAGCCGAAAAAAACTGGTGTTTTATTGTCGATGGTGATAAGTTAATTCAGATGCAGCTTTAATGGCGGAAAATAACTTATATAGAACAGATGTTCTAAGCAACTCTTAAGTGGTGAAAGTGTCACCAATAAGCAATTTTAAGTGTGGAATTGGAATTTCAGGATTTTTAGATAGATAGCTTTTGTTTCCGTTTATTAAATTTTTAGGCGATAACCAAAGTGAACAAAAATAAGTAACAGTAACATACTATCAATGCACAATAAAATATGACGTATTTATTTAAAACACGTGATCACATTTGAAGCCCCAATATATTCCCGAAAAGCATAAAAATTATCGGTTTATTGGTACAAATTATTTAAAAACAAGAAGTACATGGCACAAAAGACTGGCCAAAACTAAAGTATATGGTCACTCAATAGGCCCATCTATAATACAAACAAACTGACAGACACAGGACGGAACCCTTCAAAGTCATAACATAGGTAATGTTGATACTTGAAAGTAAGCATTATTCTGGTTGCAATGTAAAAACTACACGAACCAAAATATGTATTAATACTAAGTGGCTTAGTCGGTAGAGCAATGGGCTGCCACCCAAAATATTCCGGGTTTGACTTGAACAGAAAATGCAACATTTTTCTTTTAGTCATTTGTCTCTTTTCATTCTTTTTTTCATATTCACATCTACTACATCTATCGACGAATTAAGTTTATATATTCCTTTTAACCTACAGACTTTTTAAAACTGATTTGGATAGGGTAATACAATGTGCTTGCAAGCTGTTTTATGGCATCAAATATTGGGCATATAATCTTTTAAATTATAACATAAAGAGAAATTCATACCGCAACCCCCACCACACAAACCGTAACCCCCCCCCCCCCAAAAAAAAACAACAACCAAAAAACAACAACAACAACAACACACAAACAAAACCAAACATACAGAAGAAAAGATTCCAGCTAGTGTCAATCAGGTGAATCGTGCGAGCCGTCATCTATTACACCATTTGCATACTTTTAATTGCATCCTGTCATGACAGATACGTTGTTTAGGCAGTATTCTTGTACCCTGTCACATCAGAGGTAAATTGTTTAGGCAGGATTCTTGTACCCTGTCACGTCAGAGATAAATTGTTTGGGCAGTATTCTTGTACCCTGTCACATCAGAGATAAGTTGTTTGAGCAGTATTCTTGTACCCTGTCACGTCAGAGATAAATTGTTTGAGCAGTATTCTTGTACCCTGCCATCAGACATAAGTTGTTTGGGCAGTATTCTTGTACCCTGTCACATCAGAGATAAGTTGTTTGAGCAGTATTCTTGTATCCTGTCATCAGAGATAAATTGTTTGAGCAGTATTCTTGTACCCTGCCACATCAGACATAAGTTGCTTGAGCAGTATTCTTGTACCTTGTCACGCCAGAGATAAGTTGTTTGAACAGTATTCTTGTACCCTGTCACGTCAGAGATAAATTGTTTGGGCAGTATTCTTGTACCCTGCCACATCAGAGATAAGTTGTTTGAGCAGTATTCTTGTACCCTGTCACGTCAGAGATACGTTGTTTGAGCAGTATTCTTGTATCCTGTCATCAGAGATAAATTGTTTGAGCAGTATTTTTGTACCCTGCCACATTAGAGATAAGTTGTTTGAGCAGTATTCTTGTACCCTGTCACATCAGAGATAAATTGTTTGAGCAGTATTTTTGTACCCTGTCACGTCAGAGATAAGTTGTTTGAGCAGTATTCTTGTACCCTGTCACATCAGAGATAAGTTGTTTGAGCAGTATTCTTGTACCCTGCCACATCAGAGATAAGTTATTTGAGCAGTATTCTTGTACCCTGTCACGTCAGAGATACGTTGTTTGAACAGTATTCTTGTACCCTGCCATCAGATATAAGTTGTTTGGGCAGTATTCTTGTATCCTGCAACATCAGAGATAAGTTGTTTGAGCAGTATTCTTGTACCCTGTCACGTCAGAGATACGTTGTTTGAGCAGTATTCTTGTACCCTGTCACGTCAGAGATACGTTGTTTGAAAAGTATTCTTGTACCCTGCCATCAGATATAAGTTGTTTGGGCAGTATTCTTGTATCCTGCAACATCAGAGATAAGTTGTTTGAGCAGTATTCTTGTATCCTGTCATCAGAGATAAGTTGTTTGGGCAGTATTCTTGTATCCTGTCATCAGAGATAAGTTGTTTGGGCAGTATTCTTGTACCCTGTCACGTTTTAGCAGTTGTAATCCACAAAACTTGATGATATATACATGAGAGTAGACTGTTTCTGGACCTACTCAAACATGACGCCGCACAAACACTCGTTGTCGCAAACTGCCTGTAGACCTACTCTTGTTTATTGCCTTTGTCTGACAATTCACGTTAGTTGAGGTCTGCATAATTTACAAACTTTATAGAAAAAGCTAATAGAAACTGTCACTTTGTCTGTTTTTTTAGTAAAACAACTTAAATCGTTGTCATCCGTATTGCACTACATTTAGAATTAGTGCTCTTGTGTATGATACCAGTAATTGTTTTGCTAACAAAACTAAACACAACTTAATCAATACAATGTGTTTAAAACCTTTTACTCGATTTTAAATAACAGTATGTGTTTTGTGATTGCCTTTAATAAGCCCAACATATATTTCACACAATTCTGTAAAAACTCATTCGCGTTCCTTAAGTTAAGTTTACAAATTAAGAACAAATGTCCTTCAGAGAAGGAATGTGAATATTCTAGGCAGTGATTCATTAACGACGCGACATTAATAGTTATAAAAAATAACATTTTACGTTGACCCAGTTTACATTATATTCCGTCTATGCAATCCTTTTTTATTGCTGACTGCTTTGTTAAAGAAAGGGAAATGGGAATAATGGGAGTGACAACAAAGACATCTGTGCTGACATTATTGTATAAAAAACTTTCACATAGCATGCAGACATTTGAAACAGTCACATATCATTTTGTAAATCTAAGTTGTAAAAGTTATAAGCAGTATTTAAGCAACGGCTTTTAATATGACGTTGTCTACAACCCTTAATTTATACGGTATATATATATAAATAAGAAATATTATTAAGAATGTTCGGCGTTGCTGAGACCTAAACTAACTTAAATGATTGATTACAGAACCTTGTAAAAACCGAGATGTGAACGTTATGCTTTGTGAATTTCTATTGACTTTAATTTTAAGATAAAGTGTTTATAGTATCATGCCTTATACGCATTATTTACAACGGATTTGTCGGGAATTATTTCTGAATGGTTTTGATTAAACAATTTCCCCCATTGAAAAATTGTAACGACCCGGACGCATTTAACAGGCCCAATACAGTATATGGTGTTATTTTAAATTATATATATATATTCCGGCCGCAATAGCTCAATTGGTAGAGCTTCGGCTTGCGGATCGGGAGGTCACGGGTTCGAACCCCGGCAGCATTACGCCTGACTCGTCGGGTGTCAGTATAATGGACCGCCAGGGTTCAGTCCCAGGGCGCCTCATAAGTGCTCCTGTGCTTTAATGATAGAAATGTCGCTGCACAGTATCGGCAAAAATTTTCTGCTTAAAATGCAAAGGATTTATCTTCTTACTCGTCTCTTTTATCGTCAATGCATTTTAAATTCCCAAGTCAGAAAAGGATGCCATAAAATAGCCTTTTATCTTTAGTATATTTAACTCTTGCTGACGTTTCTGGGCAAATCAGACCAAGCTTTATTTTTACACGTATTTAGGTTTTAAAGTTCTCTCTTGGTAAAATTACCTTAAAATAAAGCTTTCAAAACAAAATCGAAACTGTCTGGGTCAGAATTTAAAATTTAAGAACTTTTTTGATTTTTTGAACATGTTTTTTGTACATCCTGAGCAACAATTTAACAAAAAGGACTCATTAAAAACAAATGGTTTGCAGTCATTAAATCGACCAATTTTCAAACATTTCAAAAACCTTTCGACTCCAGTAGATAAAAATATTAAAGAATTACTTAAATTTTGTTAACATTATCTGAAATGGACCAGCAAAAAGACACATACGGAACGATCTATAAAAATATTGACATTGAACGTTTAAATGAAAGCTTGATATTTTTAAGCAGCGGAACTAAATTGGTTTGATTAATATTTTTAAAAATAAAAATGCCTTTTTGGAAAGATTACCATAAATCTTCCATAGAGGATATGCACAAAGTTTGTCATCAAATGACCACCTTTTAAATTTTGTTATTCAATACAATTAGTTTCGCATAAATATAACATGTATAAAGAAATCAATATGTATAGATCATTTATACAACAGAAACATGGAGCTAGTAAAATATAGAATAAATAAAATGGAATTTAAAAAGTATAATGTTGTATGAAATATATTAGAGTATCATTTAAACAGTACTAAGACATAAAATATTCAAGAAAAAACACATTCATACTAATAGACTTTGCATATAACAGCTCTTTCCATATATCCTTAATTTCTATTTTTAGAACATTTTATTATAAAACATATTTACCTATTTCATTTATTAATTTTCATTAGGTCACAAGTAATTAAGCAATAAAAGGCGCTACCTGCTATAACTGACATAATTACTTACCACTCGGTATGACTTGTGCACCTGTCCATCTGCCACATGGCCTATTCAGCCATTCTGGGAAATATCGTATTGATGCACCTCAAAATAAAGTTATTTAGCAATTTATCATTGAGTTCTGTTATGACTCAGGAATACATTAATGACTTTACTTAAAGTTGTCAATTTCATCCCTTGTAAAAATTCTTAAGCATATCTAACACATAAAAGCTTAATTATACTTGTTGATTAGTAAGCTTTATCAATTATGTTATTTTAATAACTATTAAATGTACCTTAAATTGTCACCCAGAAATAAGCATTTATGGGCTGTTATTTGAGATAGAAGGGAGCAGAGACATTTTGCCGCCAATATGACGAATTTGTAAGTTAGCGGTTAACGTACCCCGCCCCCGCCCCCAAACAACAATCACGTTTATATCTAATTATTTATAGTCAGTTGGGTAACAACCTCCCTATTGACGATCATCTTTCTCGGTGGGAACCGTTGTCCGGTACTGAGTGAGGTAAAGTTTTGTTTAAGGGCAAACGTTGAATGATCGATGTGAAATTTGCAGTACAGTTTGTGAACTGAACAGGTGCAATAATTTTAATTAACTATTTATTATAGTTAATATGACAACAGTATTTTAAGTTACATCTTTATTCGAAACGCTCGTCGCTGTTGTTTTTATGTCTGACTATTTAATCATGTTCTTCTTGGAAGTGCTTCAAACCGTTTTGAGAAAAGTACGGAACAATTATTCATTTTACACAATATTTTCGTACACCCATGCAATTTGTTCGGGGTTTTTATGCGTTTAAATACTCTTATATATGTAAATGATATATCCGATAGACAAGGAAATATTATTAAGGAGATTTCAGTCAAGTATGCATCTCTTCTTCATTTGTAAGGCATAAATATTATTTTATTTATAGAACCAGTGTACATTATATGGACATTTCGATACGCTCTGTGTTTTATTTTCTGTTTCTCTTTGTATGTTTGTCGTAAACTGTAATTCGTATTTTGTTTGTTTACTTATTGGGTTTATCGTCCTACCAACAATATTCCAGGAGACAGTGTCCACTTGCAGCAGATATAGTACTGCCTTCACTTTGTAGAGCATGCCGTGAACACCTGGTACGATACCACACCCAGTCACATTATCCTGACACCGGGCAAACTAGTCGTGGAACTACCCTTATATTTGCTTGAGTTTTAACAAGGGCGCTATACGACTACCATTCTTAACGACTTTGGTATGTCGCAGCCCGTGATTGGCCTCCCGTACCTGGAGCCGACGCAAAATGTACTTTCATTTCTTGCCCCCCCCCCCCTCAAAAAAAAAAAGAAAAAGAAATGCGAGTATTGTTTTTTTCCAACTAGACAGCTAATATAAAATTTCACACTATTTCCATGCATCCTTGGTGCATGGAAATACTGAAGGAATCATGCTAATTTATTGTCTGTTTTAAAAGTTTATGCCGATAACATTTACCAAAATACTGCTTTAACACTTTCAAGCTGTCAGCAATAGTCAAAATATTCTGAGTAAGTTACAAGACATTGTTGTGTAAATATCTTAACTCTTTGTCGCTTTTCTTACATTCCACAACAATTGCAGTATTGATGAATTTGAAGAGCTGTGCACTCGCAAAAACACATAACATTAATTAATACAACAGGCTTTTACGTGTTTTTAAGGAAACATCTAGCAACATAAATCTTATAGATAATTCATAAAATGTGTCATGCGCTTGTTGACAATAACTGTTTGCTTTGGAATTCCCAAGTGTACAATGCTTTGCATCTAAATGCAAATAGCAAGTCATTTGTTGTCAATGCTTAAGTAAGGTTTACAGAAAACATTTCTTCTTTTAAACCAACAGGCATGCTTGTAAGTGCTTAAAAGGTTATTTGGACATTTTAAATACTCTTAAATATTTAAAGCCTTAACGAATTACATCATCACAATATGGATTTTTAATTGGAAAACGAATTTTGATAATGGAATAAATAACAAGGTTGTCTTCTTAATTTCTGGAGCATTATAAATGATATATGAATAATTATTGAAAAACGTATGACTACATGTATACATGCATATCTCTAACCTTGCACATTAAAATTGAAAGGACATAACTATGTGTTTTATATCACTAACATCTGTATAATACAATTATTTCATCATAAATGTAGAATTATACGTTCATTGTAAAAGTCAGCCAAGAAAAACACATGTGTTTTGTCATTTATTTATTCAGAAACACAACGTTATGTGTGTGTTTGTTTGCGCGCGCGCGTGTGTGTGTGCGTGTGCTTATGCGTGTATGTGTATGTAAAAGATGACATTTTACCTTGAAGTGCATTGAACCAGTTCATCAAATGACTCATATTGTTACACTTTTTTTAAAATAATGTATCTTTGTATTTGCTGACAACTTTGTATGTATTACATATGATGCATAAAAAGACATTTTCTTAGTATTTCTTGAAACGTATGCACATATATCTTAATTGAAGCCTTTTGCTCGTTCATCCTGCTATCTTTATATCTTTGATCCTCAAAATGCATTACACATCTTCGTTAATCATTATGATGTCTAAAACTACTGACTAAGTCCTTTTAGTTTAGTTATTCTAAGAGCTATGATACCTTACAAGTTCAAGTATTTGCCGTGTAACATATCATAATATTTGTTTAAATGTGTTTTCAAATAAAGACAGAAAAAACAACAACAACAACAACAGTAAAACGAGTTAACAGATTGCCTTACCATTTCAACTAGAACGTGAAGATCACTTTAGAAGTCGCCCTACATTTGTAGCCAATCAGGAGCTATGAAAATTCAAATTCTACAGTGATTTATTTCAATAGAACACCTTTCTATTTTCTATTTTACAATGAATAAAATAGATCGATCTATTTTACTAAATGGTTTTATTTTTAACTGCACATGTCTATGGAACCCTGCATTCTGGCTTGACTCCGCCCCTTGTTTGATCACGTCAAGACGATTGACAGTTTGATTGACAGTTTTATGGAGCGGATTACATGCTATTTTGGTAGAACAGGTAGAAGTGAGGCAGTGACTTCTAAGTCGGATAGAATCTATTAAGAAGTTTCCCTAAAAATAGAAACGTCTTAATAGACTCTGTCCTATACTTATAGCAAGGGAATCTTTGATGTGCAATCTGCCTTAATAAATACATTACAGTAGGATTTGGTATTAAGTACTCTCATTGTTAAATATCTAAATACGTATAGTTGGGTAATGTGTTCTCTAATCTTCATTTACTATTATAAATAGTGTTTGATAATCTATTAACCTGCTGTTTAATACTGATACGTTTCGCGTGTGAGCGACTTGACCATTTTAAATCCTCGTGTCTACAAAAGATTTATGACGTAACTATTACGCTTACTTTACTAGTTTTGTACATAAGAAGTGCAAAAAGTTAAAACTTGCATAGTTACACGATTATTCTTTTAGCAACTTGTGTTAGATTTATCCTTTTTCACATCACAATTGTTGTCAGATTTGTGCCAATCATTTGCACTCATTTGCATCTTTTATGGAATAGTATTCTGGAATGTATATTTACGTGCAAGATAGGAAAGTATCGTGAATTATTTGCCGACACAGTTTCCTTAGAAATTCCCGTTACAGTGATAACATTTAAATCAAAACAACATTTAAACTGACACTTTCTTCGCCAGGACACAGACTTTACGGACATCTAGATATCAGGAAAAAAAATTAAGGCGATACAAAAATTTGTTTAAAACATCATTATCATTATTTTCTTATGTTAAACAAATTTAATTTGTTGAAAATATGCACTGCTTAACATTTAATACTTCGTTATTGTCCTAGATTTCCTTTTTTCCATGTATATGTCTGTATTCTTTAAATTGATCATCATTTTCATTTATTTGTTTTGATTGTTTATTCATTAGGGGTAGCGGTACTAAGCTGAGTCTCAATAGGTAAATGGAACTGACAGATTTTTAAAACAATTAAACAACTTGTAATCGAATTATTTTAGTTTATTAAAAAGAATAAGCATTGTTATGATCATTTATTGAACTAAAATGAAAGGAAACCGACATTAATTTGTCCTTGATTGAGTCAATATAATTTTATGACAAAAGAAAACAATGTTTTTACTTTCAAAAACATTTTAAAAGGTTAATACCATTTTGATTGATAGATACCTTTTAACAACCTTTCTGATTTAAAATACATGTATTAGATTTTATAAGCAAATATATATCGTAAAATTATTGCATTAAGGAAAATATAACAATAAATGTGAAACTTGATTACGTCACTAGAACAATTGGTTATCATATAAGGTCCATCTAGAAAGCGTTACACAAATTCATAAAACAAAACAAGACCTTTACTATTGTAAACCACAAAAAATTTGACTCGTTAGAAAATATATCTAACTTTTGTTTCAATTAATGAATGTATGTCGGTCAGATTGTTAAAGGTATTACTTACAATTTCCAATTAGAAGCAAGGCGTTCGTCATTTCTGTAGGCAAAGTCCACATTGTCATTTCTTTGATTTGATTTTTATGAACAAGGGTTAATGCAATCACTTCGTCTTTATACAATCTATCAAGGTTAATGCAGGGGGGAAATGCTGCTAAAATGTCACGAGATAAGATCGTCAGTCGAAGAATTTTTTATAAGTACTGAAAACATGTTACTTCAGCAATAAAATAAATTGTAAAAATACTTTATCTGAGTACAGTTTTAGCTGATATATGTAAATCATGAAAAACCAAAAGGGGTGCTCAGTTGATTGTCGTTAAAATGAAAGATTTAGTTAAGTTAATAAAACATAAACTTTCATAGTGTTTTAAAGAAAAATAAAAATCACAAAACTTTTAGCTTTTGATACAAAAAACATAACTGTCACGCGTGTACCTGTTATAAAACAGTCAGTTCCATTTTTATCAATGTTATTTGCGACAAAAATTAAATAAAATATATCCTAATTTTAGGCCTCTATCGTTCCACATCTACCTTTCTGATAGAATTTAAAATTCATGTGTTTGTGATATTAATTAAATATAATGTGAGATACCACAATGTCAAGATAGTAAGTGTTTTCTTTCTGAACATAACCAGATTTGCTTTCTTAAAAAGCGATAAAACTTAAGTAAAAAAGTACTTCATCATCAATTGATGTATTGAAATCAATAAACTTCATAAGTCATGTACTTGATATTTTGTATTTTTGTTACAATATTATGTCACAAATAGGGTCTGCTTAATAAAAACAGTATGAGAAATCAAATAAAAGTAACTGTGTTTATTCTCCTTGTATTCTATTTGCAGAATATTTTATAACTACCATTAGAGGATAGCAGCCAGTTTTTGGATAATTTGTAAAACTCAACTTGCATATTAATCATGGTTCTTTTTTAAACCGCCGTATTTTGATGCTCCTAGTTAGTGTTAGTATTCGGCAAAAAACAAAAATACTACTGAATGTATAGCAGCAATATACAGATTTGTGAGAACAATTTATTTAGTAGAAATGCAGATAGTTAACGTCGCCATGGAGATAAGACAACGTTATTAGCTTGTAAAAGTATATTAGAGTTATATCTTTGGTTTATTGGCTAGGTGTTTTTTGCTGTCTGACCGTTCCAAGGCGGTAACTCCTGGTTTTTCTTTTTGTGTGTTGCGTCTCGTCTCTGTTTTTTATCACTTTTACATATACCCTGTTTGCCTTTCTCTAGTGGAAGTTCAGATTTAAATATATGTGGTAATTATTATAGGACCTTTTCTTTTCTTTTCTTATTTAACGGATAGTACCTTTAGTGTTTGAAAGCCTCCGACAAAACCACTGTACGAGATAAAAAGGAAATTACAATAGCGTTTGGGATCAAGTATAAACATCATATTATGTATGTCGCGTAAGTTTGTACAGAATGTACATATGATTTATATAAATTTAATTTAATTAATTAAAAACAAAACAAAAAAGATAACTCTGTTAAGTTGATATATTGTCTTAGTATCTTGTTTTTGTTATTACCACTTCTAAATTTGGCTGACATGTAAATACCTGTGTCTTGTGTGGTTTCAAGTAGTATTATATGTTGCAATCAACATAGGACTTTGTTATCCTTATTTATTCATGAACACAACAACGTAACCTTCGCAGTGAGAAAAATATCCTCGTTTATGTAATTTTTCTTGTCGATTTATTTATGCTATCAGGATTTTTACGTGTAATTTCCCTTATGGGCACGATGCTTCAATTCTTTGCTCCTCTCCTTTTGATTTTGATCTCTGCTTAAAATTAATTATTTATTTGATTATTTTGAATTTTGTGTAGATGTTACGTGTATTTTCCTTTGATTGACACTGAACTGTACATACTGGACATATGTTGATAGTTTATTTTAGTACTAGATATTTTGTATGTTGTTTTACTTTGACGGGATATTTTTATTTACACTGTTTGTTTGATAGAAAACCCTTCAGGAAGTGCGAGGTTGGAGCGCTCCATAAACCAGGTTTAAGCACCCCAGTCGGTCCTTTTGCCGACTGACCGTTTCAAGGCGGTAACTGATGTTTTTTTTCTTTTTGTGTGTTATGTCTCGTCTCTGTGGTTTTGTCACATTTACATTTACCCTGTTTACCTTTGTCTAGAGGTAGATTAAATTTAAATATCTGTGGAAATTCTGATAGGACCTTTTCTTACTAACCTATTCTCAATTCCATCTATACATGAGCAGGATGTTACAACCACTTACACTTCTACACTGGTCATTCTCGACTGTCCGTTCCAAGGTGGTAAATATTGGGTTTGCTTTATTTGTTCAATGACTAGCCACATATTTGTTCTGTCATTTAAGTTCATGTTGTAATGCTTCTATTATTAATAACGTCATATTTTCTATTTATTTTATGACGTCATTACTTAAAGCTTATTATCAATTGGACAAATTTGTATTAAAAAGTTATATTTTGTTTTCGCTAATGTATTGCAGAAACCCCATCAGGAGGTGCGAGGTAAGAATTCTGTCAACCTGTTTAAGCACCACAGTCGGCCATATTGCCAACCAACGGTTCTAAGGCGGTAACAGCTGTGTTTTTATGGAGTGGCTCAGGGTCTCGTTTCAGTTCTTGTCACCCCAGTTGGCCCTTTTGCCGACTGACCGTTCCAAGGCGGTAACTGATGGTTTTTCTTTTTGTGTGTTATGTCTCGTCTCAGTGTTTTTTGTCACATTTACATTTACCTTGTTTGCCTTTGTCTACAGGTAGATAAAAATTTAAATATCTGTGAAAATTTTGATAGGACCTTTTCTTATTTACCTATTAACATTTGCCTGATATGTGAATATCAATGTCGTGTGCTTTTGAAATTGTATTATATATTGCAAGACTCATATGACTGTCATCTTTTCTTATTATTGAGACACAATGAGTCACAACTTGCCTGGATGATGACTTAGACAGACAGTCACTTCTTGGGAAAAGGAAGAATGACAAGCAAAAACCCGATAGAGTACCTTTGGTGTTAACATATTCCAATTTCCTTAGCAGATGTGTATAAGATTGTATACAAACAAACCAAAGTGTTGTTCCGATAGGAGAAGATGAGCCAGGAGTTTGACAAACATCACCTCGTAGCATTTAAAGGGTTAAGAACCTACGTGACACCTTAGTCCATGGTAAGACAAATCATGCGTTTCCTTGCAGAGCCAATTGTAATACATGTAGCGTTATGTGAAGCAACCCAATAAAATTCACAAGTAGACAAAAAAAGAAGTTGCGTGCCGGATAAAATGAGCTATAAACAGTGGAATGTTGTATAAGGTGTTACAAACTGTCCGATCGCTGTACTGCGCACGATGACATTATGCTACCTGACGTTCAGTAAATGGCGGGTAAATGATGTCCAGTAAATGGCGGGAAAACGCAGACGTCGTTTCGAATATGGCAGCCCCCATGAACGTTTGCAAATGTATAAAATATTATTATAAAGAGAGCAATTATTTGTGTTTAACTCTTGAAAAAGGCAATTTGCCGAAAATTTGAGTGTGAGCATTTTTAGAAAACAAAAACACAACATTATTTTATATTATTGTTATTCATCTAAGAATGTTCAATGTGATGAGCGCACAAACGTATTATTTCCAGTTGAAACACGCTTCATTGTTGTTGTTTTTTGCTGAAAATGAACGTTTAATTTTTTTTAAGTTATTCAAAGATTCAAATATAGTTTTAACAATGTTAGATATCCTTAAAAACGCATTATTAGCAGTTTAAAATGAGACAATAAATAAATAGATTAAAAGGAGACAATAAATAAATAGATGATTAAAATAAATGCTTTAAACGGCAGGTTTTATGTAAACCTAAATGCTATTTTAAACGGGTCCATTTTCAAAAATATTTATAAAATATTAAAAGAAAAACATTTACAAATGCGCTTTAAATAATACTGTAAACATTTACACTTACTTGTTTTACCAAGATGGAAAAAACAACAACAACCTGAAATCAATTAAAGGTTCAATGCCATTTCAGTCATCAATTGTAGCAAGATTTTTTGTTAATATTATTATTCGCACATTCCCTTGATAACAATGAAATTTATCCCCCTTTTATTTTGCCAGAAAAGCAGACATGTTTATTGGTTACTTACTGTTTTTATTATATCGTAAACATTTCCCTTGGGCAGATCAAGCTATCGTAAAATATGTATTATCTTAAACAACTGAGCAAATCCAGAATGAGTTAACGACATAGTACTACTATATAATTACAATAAAAATTCACAGTTTGTTATTATAATGCTTTAAAGTTGAAATAATTCTAAAAGTTAAATTAATAAAGGGCTGTTTTTATTTCGAATAAAAATCGGCTTTGTTCAATTTAGAAAAAAAAATCTTAATGTTTAAACAACATGTATGAAATTTACATATAAAAGAGTGTCCTCATCTAAATAGAAAAGAGTTTTTCTACTATGCTTACTTTTCGAACGTTTAAAAAGCAAATTGCTTTTTAAAGGTTTCAATCTGTTAAAACTTAAGTTAACCTAGTTTGTATTTAAGAAATATCTCCAATTATCAAATATTCCTACTTAAGAACGCAATCAAGTAAAATGATTTAATAAAAGAAAACTAACAGTGACTAAAATATGTCATTTGTTTTTTGAAACATTAAAGGATTACTCTGCTATTTTGTGTATATGGAAAAGTCAGATATTTTTAATATAAATGTCAAAACCTTTCAAAAAAGTGTAGAAATGATTGTCGGTCCATATTGCCGACTGACCATTCCAAGGCGGTAACTGTCGGGTTTGCTCTTTTCTTTTAATGACTAATCACAAATTTGTTCTTACTTTTCGCTTGGTTTGCATGTGAAATACCTTTATTCTGTGCCTTTTTCGGAGTTTGGCATATTTTGCAATACTCATAGGATTTTGCCATATTTTCTTATTTAAATTAATGAAGCGTTTCATGATAACTTCAATTAAGTCGAAAAATCCTCCTATAGTTCTGCAAGTCCCCTATGATTCAAAAAGAAGAATGTAGGTCAGAGCTAAATTACAATTACAACCAGGAATCGTTATTAGAGCTAGAGGGTAATGACATTGATGTTGGAAAATGACACTTTAAAGTAGTTTTGCTTCCAATGGAAACCCACAAAAGCAATAACCTGACGTAGTTTTGCTATGACCAATGGGTATACTCGAACGTTGATAGCCGTGGAAGTTTTCTGGACACTGAGCTCAATTGATCAATCGCTAGCAATACGAGCACCAATGCTTACTTCGTACCACCATTTTGCCTACCATAAATGTCATACTTTGCCTATGGGGCTTTCTGAGTTTTGAAAGAATGTAAAACATATTTAATTAAAAAAGGTATTATGAATGGTACAAATGATGGTCAGGTAGAAAATGATTAATTAGCATTAAAATTTTACTTACTCTTCATAATGACTTGCAGATGTAACTTGTAATATTCGAATATTATTTTGCAGTCAATTGTTGTCAATGTTCAAGAACGATCTACAAAGCTACGTTGTCTTTAATCATACCTTTATATTATACGGGGTTTAAACAGTATATAGATTGAATTTACAGCAAACAAAATCGTAACAAAATTGTATATATGTCAATATATAATTTGTGGAATTTTGTAAATGTTTGCCACAGCACCTGAAACAAAAGGAGCAACTACAATCTTTCATGCACATTCATCGATAATGTCTTACAGAAAACTATTTAGAAACCCTATTTTCCCCTTGGTTACAATTAATTCTTCTTTCATTTGTGTTTGCGTTGAAAGGAAAAAAATGTTTATGTTCTGTTTTACGTTCTTTCTCACAAACAACAACAGCTTTAAAAGCTGCCATTATGAAATTTATTATGTTGGACAAATAACCAAGTGTTCCTGTGCAAATCGAATCAACCAACTTTTTATATTGACCCTCTTTAAAGTTAGTTCTTGTATGATCTCTAAGTAAAATGACATTGGTTGGTTCCATACACATACGTTCTAAGTTATAATAATTGATGTTTAACAGTTTCATTGCACATTCCTTCAAAACAGTAGGAAAATATAAATGGCACAATCCCTACTACTACTTATAATTATTGTTGTTCCTAAAATATAGTAAACTCCTTCATAACTGTGTTCTTATGAAAGCATAAAACGGAAAATCTTTTTTACTTGAAATAATTTATCTAGTGAGCTCAATGTATTTTTGTTTAGACGTTCTGGCTGTAATATGGTATTTATTCATTCAAGACAAATACTGTATGACAATAATCATTGAGAATCTCTCAAAAGAAAAGCAAAACAAAGCATAAAGTGAGTCCTCGTGTTCTCTTCTTACATTTTACATTAGTGTTTCCCATAGAAACTGCTGGTTCTGAAATTCCTAGGAGTCAGTTTAGTCCGAAAATCGTTGATTGGAGAGGGAAATAAGAATAAGTGCATAGGAAAGGTATAGATTGTACATGAAGGAAGTTCGGATGATGAACGAGGAAAGTTTGCATTAATCGTCAAGGATGTCAGATATTTGCAAGTGTCAATTGCCTTTCTGTCATTTGCCTGAATATTTAGAAATATAATAAAACTAAATATTTTTGGGCATTGTATCTTCATATTATTTATTAAACTCTATGTATCTATATAAAAAACGTCAAAACATTATAGCGTTTCACCAATTTGAAAGTAAATGTTAAATCGTTTTTGCAAGTAAAGTTGTTTTTTTTCCTGGTCTTATATAATATGTAAAAGGAGATTTTTCTCTCTTAAATCTATGCTAGACCCTGCTATAGTCATTTTACTATATGATGATGAATTCTCAGATGCATCCATTCCAAGACCCGTTGTTGTAGATCGCCTTTTAAACCGAAACATCTTATTTGTCTTTATACGACATAGACTTTTGGCAACGTCAGCACAATTGACAGATCCCTTTTATCGTCAAGATAGTAAAAAATGTCCTTTACCAGTTATGCCGAACGCTTTGTCGAAGTTGAAATTAATAAGAAAACCCAAATTTTCTTAACCACATATTATTGCACTACGTAGTGAATAGTGGACCTCTATCTGTAGAAATGTATTGAAAAGTCTTAACGATGCATAATGCCAAATCATTTAACTTATGTATCGAATACAAAACGGTTAATGCTTCCTTTAAGTTTAAAACTATCTAAATAGCATCCCATAAAATCCTTGTACAATTCAGTCAGGTCCCTGAAGATTTTCATCAAGAGCAATTGTTCAGGCTTAATGCACCGTTCTAGATATTTTGACACTGCGGCTAAGTGCTCAAAAGCCGTCTAAAAATAGAAACACAAACTACCGCCTTTCCTGAGCACGTCATGTAAAGATCCTTATCTACATAACAAAGAAAGTATTTAAGCAGACATTCACCACGAATCCCCAATTTATTATTTGATTGTGTATTCAAATACATATGCGGACTTATTTTTCCATTTATCACACATTTAAACAGTGTAAACTTTACAAGCTCTAATTGGGGGGTCTACCAAGTAATTTTTGATTGGTTCAAATCAGATAGGTTTGTTCGGTTTACAGGAAAACATGAGTGTCTTTGATATGTTATTGTTACTTTTCTCAAGTAGGCCACTTACGGAAAGATTTCTCAAACAATGTTTTCCATTAGCGCCAGTTCTCTATTTCAAATGCGAATCAGACAAAACGGTGACATCAAGGAAATAACCTTCATCATTTATTTATATTTTGTATTGATTTAAAAAATAATTGAAGTTAGTTTCTTCAAATTTGAACAAACAAATTAACGATAAATATAAATTTTGTGGTTCATATTTTTAGAGTAGGAAAATAGAATATTTGGGGGAATATATGGGCCCAAAACATATGGACATATTGCGGAAATATTGATTGACATCTATTTTCGCAATGATTCCTACACTTTTTAAAGGTTTTGACATTAATATTAAAACTATCTGACTTTTCCATAATAATATTTATTTCCTTTTCAGCTGAAATATGCCTTGTATCAGCGCTTGGACCTTTTGTATTCAAATAGATCGTTTTTCTTTTCATTGCTTGCATTTGAGAAACTCGTCAGGAAGTGCGATGTAAGAGCTCTGTAAAACCGATTTAAGCACTTCAGTCGGTCCATATTGTCGACTGACCGTTCCAAGGCGGTAACTGTCGGGTTTGCTCTTTTCGTTAAATGACTCATCACAAATTTGTTCTTACTTTTCGTTTGGCTTGCATGTGAAATACCTTTGTTCTGTGCCTTTTCGGCGTTTGGCATATGTTGCAATGCTCATAGGACCTTGTCATATATTCTTATTCTTGTAAGATAATGCTATCAAGATATTTTTATGATAGAGTAGAGTTCTGTGTGCCAGTATATATAACAAAATATAAAGCAAACCAAGGCAAAAAAGGAACAATTAGGTCTATTAGGCTACTATTTTTTTGAAAATAGAAGATAAGCACTAGCATTGTATCTACCTTTAAGAAAAGAAATAGTATTTTCTTAACAGATCAAGCAGAGATGAGAATAGAAAAAAGAGAAGTCGCTACCAGAGATTATTGCTGTACCTAACAGCAGTACATAATGAAAGCATTTACAGACACAGAAGAAAGTACAAAAAATGTGATAAAAGGCAACAGCAAAAAATTCTTTCTAAAAAGCTTTAATCATCATAAATAATACTGGTACATATATAATCCAATGTTTTGGATAGGTGCAAATACCTTTTATGCTACAGTCGAACAAAGAAAATGGCAATTTGTCTGGCAAAGAAATTTATAATAAACTACTTGGTACGGCCGTAGTTTATATAAAATAAAAAAAAAAACATGCAATCTTGCAAAAGAAGTGAATACAAAATTAAGACAAACTTTTATACAATTTTAAATAGTTTTCACTCCTTTATGGGGAGGTCTTAAACACTGGGGAAATACATGATCTATTAAAATGTTGATGGGACGGTTAACAAAAACATAATAACAATCAACAATAACAATCTTAAAACATTAAATTCAGGAAAAAAATCCATAAACTGAGAAAATGGTAAAATAAATTATGAAAAAGATAAAGAACAACAACATATTTTGAAAATATGTTTAATAAGTATATGTTTTATTTAGAGACAATTAGCACATTGGCAACCTTGATAGTTAAGAACTTGTAATTTAATATAGAATATAGATCACCAACGGAATCGTTGTTGGTTTAGATCGTGAAGAGGTATGTACTGTGAACAAAATATACATCACTTGTACAATAATTATTTTGTTACTTGACGCTATCGTAAAGTAAAATGGAAATGCAATGCCTACTTTGAGTCGAAAATTCGATTATATACTACAATAATCGCACCATACATTTGAACAAGCAATAGATATATGTAAAGAAATGAAAATAAAAATATAAATAAAAGCTAACATGACATAAAAAAAACTAAAAATAATGTTGATATGAAAACTTGGCATGCAATAACATGTGTTTGATTTTTTATGTAGAAATTTCACAATATTTTTTGTATTTACCTCACTTAAAATAATGATGTTATTATCCCTATACGGTGAAGAGTGGAGAAGTCACGTCGTCTTCACAGATCAACGAAAAAATGCAGGTTGTTTTGGTTCTCTTTTATCGTTAATTGAATTGTTGCTGTCTGGGAAGATTCACTCACATTAGAGAATTTCTGTACATAATGACTTTCAAATGTGTCTAAAGCAACATCAATATTGATATTACTGAGCGGAATGACATGACATTTGTTACAGTTGACAGAGACTGTGATCATTAAAGTATGATTGAGCTTAAACAACATGTTCAGTTTAACCCAGTTGTTGACCGACGTGCCTTATTTAACCCGACATAATTTCTTGGCAATTGTTAGCTACGTAAATCGCTTAACTGTAGCACAGTAAAATGTACAGGTTTCCAAGCAACGGAATGATTTGCTGCAAACAATATTTACAAACGCCATACTTTATTGCCTGCAACAGGCAAGACCCCAAAAGAAATCTTATAACGTGTGTTTTAAGTCGTTTGCCTACAAAAATGTTTACTGAGCAGATGGTAAGAGCTTTTGGGAAATAATTAATTGTCTTTACTAGCCATATATTGTGATTAAAAAAGTCATTATGCCTTATTGTCGGCAGAGAAATGGTAGTTAATCTGTTAAGCAGCAACCTTATATATCATGCGATGTATAAAATACACAACCATAACCAAGCACATAGTTGCTTGAAATGTATGCCAGTATGTTTTATATATTATCATTTATATGTTAAATATTTATATACTACCTTTAAATTTCGTTACTAACAGTTCTAAAATATATATAAACTTGAGTAAGCGGAAAGTGATCAACTGAAAGGCCACATTTACTCTTAGAACAAAAATCCAAATACGGTGGCTGCTCCTACCTACATGAAATAGTATTTTTTTTTGAACGAATTTCATGAAAACACATGTTTATGGCGCTATAATTGGTAAAATTTTGCTTCTGACGCATATCACGACGGACGTCAACATGTTGTCGTCGTCGGCATTGATCTGGTGCTTTAAAGCCCGTTATTCTGCATATAGCCAACCAAATCATGAACAAGAGTGATTTAATTTAAAACTTACTTATTTATAATTGAAAGTTGATCAAATGTATATCCTGGCGTACATTACGTTGGCATTGTGTGGTGAGGATTGCAAGTATCTTGTATGTTAAGTTAGCTCGCAAATTTTTTATGATAGCGCAATTTAAATTTTCTTCATGTAAGAATAATAGCCTAAAAGTAACTAGGTGATTTAAGGACAGTTATACATTTCAATTCGATCAACTCTTGTTGTACACATACCTGTTTTTACATATTTATTTCTCTGGTTTCCTAATTGTTTTTGCAAAACACCAGTAGTTAACATATTTTTACATTAAAAATATTATATAGCATCATCACAAATATATACTATTTTCAAATGTAAAGTTTCCTATTGAATAATACGATAATGTCACATAACATTGCAAATTTAGATATGTGTTTAATTTCACAGCTAATATAAAAAAAACATATATAGATTTGCTTTTTAAATGTTTGTACATGTGGGACACATAAAGTGAATAAAATAGCAAATTCAAGTGAATTTACAAATGGACACGAAGACTGAATATTTGACAAAGTCTTAAATTTTACCAGCAATTATAATTAATTTAGAAATGCACCATATCCCGTAATTTATTTAGTCTATTTTTATTGCACGGGCATTTTATATACTTACTTCTTTAGTTATGCTGTAGCAGATATCAATTATCGTTTCTAGAGTTTACAGACAGATTGTGAGTAGGTAGCTCATTTCAGTAAATGTACAAGGTTGAAACGTTTTCGAAGCCCCTACCCAAACGAGAGAGAAAGAGAGAGAGAGAGAGAGAGAGGGATAGAGGGCGAGAGAGAGAGAGAGAGAGAGAGAGAGAGAGAGAGAGAGAGAGAGAGAGAGAGAGAGAGAGAAAGACAGAGAGAAATTTAAGGTCTTAAATTACATTATCAAACAGAAATAATTAAAAAGGAACTCTTTCAGCCAATTCATTTTTGTCAATTGTGTGTCCAACAGTACGAAGTGTCAAAATTAGATTTCCTTTACTTATTCCAATTCATTGAACATAAAATGCTACAATGTGCCAATCACAATGGTTGAACACGCTTTTATATTTATCAGTATCATAAATAATCATGTGACATATTCAAGAAAGTAGACTGTCTGATTATAAACCCTTGCGTGCAACCATGCAAAGACACATTGTCATTGACCGCCTACAGACCGGATCTCGTTTATTGCCTTCGTCAGACATCCCACTTTAGGGAACGTCAGCATAATTATCAATCAAGAAGTACTTTAACATATGTTTACTTCATAACCGAGATGTCAAGGGAGTCTTATTGCTCAGTGACACTTTTTTGAAATGGTAAGAAAATAACACTGTTCTTTTCTTTTTTGGGAAACTCGATATATTATTTTTATCAAAAGTAATGAGAATAAATACCAGAGAGTATTAGCAAATCATGTGCTACAAGTAAAAAGACTGAGTATACCTGTCTTAACAAAATCAATACAATTTGTCTAAAATGTGGTATTTTATTATAAACACAATCAAGTGGTAAATGTTATTTAAATACGACAAACAACATTATATTTTTAATGTACCCTTCATATTTTTGAGAAAGAATGTCACGTGAATGTATATTTTCAGTGAAAGCTTACCAGTAACACTAACAAATTACCAGTATTATGACTCAATCTTATACCGAAAATATCTTGAAAACACAAATGACAAAATACAAAAGACAAAATCATATTAGTCTTATTACAATGGAAATTGATAAGGTTTTTCAAACTTTCAATCAGCAATCCTTTTCTTCATTACACAGGCCTTGTCTTCCTAACCATAATAAATAATTACCTAATTATCCTGTACTTCAGTCGAGTGCAAGAACCAACAGCATATATGTTGATTATCATAAATATGAATGACGAAATGAACAAGTCACTTTTACATTTATTCTTGGTGCCTTAAGAAGAAGGTTTTGCTGTATCTTCACCTGTTTTAATTCTGAAGTTATTTGCTCATCGCACAGCGCACACATAAAGGTTTAAGTGATTCGTGCCTTGAAATCCGTTTCAGTTTTACACTAATCAAGTGCGTCAACGATTTGATAACACGATTGTTTAGATACGGACAAATGAAAAGCGTCTGGAAGATGTGTGTATATCATAAGAATAACTTCGTATTATTTCTTTTTTCTTTTAAAAAAATATTATTTTAAATATGAAGTTGAACTTATTTCCTTTTTCAGATAATTGTCTAACAGGCTTCAATGAATTAGAGTTCTTATAAGATGACCACATACGTTGTGTCGTCCATATTTATTCTTTGACTGAATTAAAGAATATAACCACTTTTCTATATAACTCAAAAACCAACAGTACAACGTGAGACAAAGTGAAAAACTAACTCTCGAAAATAATGCGGCTTAATTCTGTCTTCTATTGGCAGTGTTAATTGAACTCCTGCCTGAAATAGTCGATGAAATAAAATTGACTTTTAATAATTGCATCGTCAATTTCAATATAAAACGCATAAATGCAAAAGCATTTAATCAAAAGTTAACATAAACACAAGATAAGATCGACATTAACTAAACGTTTAAATAGCTGACGAATATGAAGTTAAAAATAAAGCTATACATGTATGACAGCAAAATGGTTAAGTTTCCATGCCACGCACTGATTTGCGGCTGGCCATATTTACGTAGGCGAACTTTTATTGCTTACTTCATAAGATAAATCTTTTATTAACCGGTATCTCTTATGTTAGGATTACAACAAAAGTAACTGAATAAATGGTAACCTCGTTTAAAAGGACGTAACTATAATATACAAGCCATTTATTGTGGTGAACAAATTATTTGTGTGTGCGTAAATATTGGCTTGCACGCAGTACTTAAGATTTATATTGCATACACAGCGTTTATAAATCATTTGATGTAAGAGCCTAAACAACGTTTGCTAACAATTTGCTTCTTATTTTTTATGCATTTAGTTTGTTTGTATTAACTTAATTAACTTTTTACCAGGTATTTATAAGGAAATTATTAGTTGAGGGTAGACGATACAAAATCTCAAGTCTCTAATTCTAAAAGTCCATGTTTATTCGGAAATAATAAGTGAGACAATGGCAGTTTACTAAGAGAAGGTAGTTTTGTTGTTTAAAGGGGCAGAATTTAATGATTGACTTTATTATTATATATCTAATAAATCTAACCAATCGACAATCTGCATTTGTACCACGTGACCGTCCAATATATTCCCGTATTCGATCAAAAAATGTATATTAATTTTATATTGGACGGTTGGGTACATGTGCACTAAAAGATGCAAGTCTAGTTTTCTGATTTCAATCTCTAACGAATGAAAAACCGGGAACCATGCGTGCATAAAGACGCTTGTTAGTATATGTTTAAAACTGCTTGTAAAGCGTCTAGCTGACCAGGAAGCGTTGTTTTGTTTTGACAGAAGTCAAAATGTTGACAGATGAAGAAATTTCTGATTTTATCGACGGACGAAAGGCGAAAAACATTGTAAACAAAACGAAATCAGATGTTGGAATATTTATTCGCTGGTTGGATGCTGTAGCTTTGTTGGGGATGATGATGATGTATATTTCAAAGTGAACGAAAGATATATAATAAAAAGGTTATTATACATTTAACTGTACAATACGGAATATATTTGGACTCGTACACAGCTTGGAAAGTCATATTGGACTCGCCTCATCGCCTCGTCCAATATGACTTTTCAAGCTGTGTACTCGTCCAAATATATTCCCGTATTGTACAGTAAAATGTATAGTAACCTATAATTATTGGATTACAGTTTCTTATTCTACCAATCTTTTAATTCTCATGCATGTGACCAACAATAAACATATTTTGACAGGACTGTAGCAAAATGACGTAAAGGTCAGTTATAAATGATTATTCTTACACATTCTAACGAAAAATTGCCAATTAAAAGACTGAAAATCGCTGATATTTAATGATTAACAATGTTTGTTATCTAATTATGTTAATAATTTGATACACCATGAATGAGCGTTTCGACTGATCGAGCTATGGTCACGTGCGCGTCGATAAACAGTGACATCGTCCCTCGAAAAGGTTATATTGGACTGAGAATACCCACCACATATTTGAAAAAAAAATGAGCAACAAAAGAACAACTACGAAAATTAATAATAAAAGTCACAAACACATTGAGACGAGACACTACACAAACAGAGAAAACGTAACAATTACCACCTTGAAACGACCAGTGGGAAAAAGGACTTTACAGTATCGCTCCAACCTATAATTTTAAAGACAAACAGTGTAATAAAAATCTCTCATCTTTTTCAGACAGCTAATTGTAAGCGACGGTAAATAACGGAACACAGAATATTCATTACAAAACCATAAAAAGTCAATGCACTTAGCTAGCTATATAAAATGTCTGCTTTATAGAAACATGATAAGGAGAGACATTAATTAATAGTCTCCCCTGAATAATCCCTAAATGCAAGTAGGTCCTTTCATTTGTTTACTCGGTTTTTAGGCTTGTACTCTATGGGGTGTATGTTGACCTTTCTGCCTTACTTGTGATACCCAGGTAAACCATCATCAATAAACATTTCCATTTTCTTTTTCAGATAACATATCTCTATAAGTATTTGAACTAATTGGCTTATATTTATACAAAAGTAAGAAATTTCACTCTTTGTAATTGCAATGTCTACAAAAGTACAGGCGATAAAGCCCAAGAGTCCAACTACAAGAACCTACCTACTGTTTGGAATACCTCGGATATTAACTTACAAGGGATACATTTTCCATTTCACCAATGTACCCCATTGCCTCAGCAATTAAACAGTTCATGAATGCTGTATTAGATGCATGTAATGAGGTCATGTGATATAAATTTATTTAATTTGAAAACGAAATGCAAAAAATGTAAAAAGTTAAAGAGAACAGAAATATATTCAATAAATTTACTTTGAAAGGGTCACTTCGTAGCAATGTAATTCATCGGAGAATTCCCATGCTGTAGCTTTATCAAACACATATTTTATGCTTTTTAAAGCAGTCGGAAAATATATTGAAACCCTTGACTTTGTTAATTTTATGAGTATAGTGTCATAAAATGCCGAAGCCGAATGACTTACTTTTCCATACTGCTATTATAACTAGAGGAAATTTAAATTACAAAATATTTCCCTTATTTTCTTTTAAATTAAATGCTTTGTTGTAACGATTTACTAGTCATTAACAAATTTCGTTATATACACTGTCAGCGGAGGTGCAAGTTAGTGCACACCTTACAAGCAGGGAAATATACAACCAATGGAGTGTAGCAGAAAGGGTATCATCAGCAGCGTATTGATAATTGTTTGTTTGTTTATTGGATAATCGTCCCACCAACAGTCTGGAGACGGTGTCCACTTGAAGCAAATATAGTGTTGCCTTCACTGTGTATAGCATGCCGTAAACACCTGGCATAATACTTTACCCAGTCACATTATCCTGATACTGGGCCAACCAGTCGTGGAACTACCCTTTTATTTGCTTGAGCGTTAGCAAGGGAGCTATACCACTACCATTTTTAAAGACTTTGGTATGGCGCGGCTCGGGAAGGAACCCGGGGCCTCCCGTACCTGGAGCCGACGCTCTACCGATTGTGCTACCACGTCCGGTCTATTGATAATTCACAGTATGTAAGTCGTAACTCTAGTCTAACAATACCATTGGAAATAATGATTGAAATTTGTTTATGGTAAGTTCTTGTGGATAAATCAGATGGATCATTTGAGCGAAGAATGGATCTAGACCACAACCTGTAGTTCAGGCAGCGTGACGTTAAATTACAAGCTTTTTATTATACCTTTGGCTAGAAGGTGTAAGCATAAAGTCAGTATCAAATAAGTATATAAAAAGCTATTTAGGGTGCCAAATTGGTTCCCATGGGAATACCATTTTTGTTTAAATAAGGTGTCACCACATTTTATGAAAATTTCCTTAACTTAAGAAACATAAAACTTCACAAACATTCAAACTACATTGCAAATTTTGCGGACAAGGTTATGGCTATATTTACCTCTGTTAGATAATTCAAATTGATGACGCAGAACGAGGAAAGAAAAGTCAATTTTTAACAAGATACTGATTTTTTATTTGACTCTTCTCAGAAGGTTTTCGGGCTAATGAATTAAATAAGAGTACAAGGTAGGCGAGGAAAAAACACGGACTGGTGTGCCGATTATGTCAAAGTAAAAGAACATGGGTTTCTGCGTTGAAATATGGAAAATAATTGTTTAAAGTAATTATTAAGTGCGATTTTCGTGTGTAGATAGAACCTTATTTTAGATATCATTTATATAACAATTTACATTGTAAGATTATATTTTTACTTTTATATCTCATTCTTGCAACCCGTTTTTGATTGCCTAATTGAGGTAGTGATGATTTAAAATAATTTTATTATGCTGAACGCATATATCATACATCTTACAATTAATCATATAATTTCAAGCCGCATTTAAACTATACAAACTAAATGTCCTTTCTGTACTCACAAATGTCGTCTTGATTAGCTTTGTTACATATGGATTTTAATGAGGGACAAACACTCTAGCATTCACCTCTTTCTTGTTCTGTGAAACATGCAAAGACACCAGTAGATACATGTTTATATGCTCCTTTGCAAGAGTTCTCAATTAAAAAGCCTGAATAACTTGAATTTATTTGGTAAGTTTTGTGGACGCTCGTTATAATGTGGAAACTATAGTTAGCCGTGTAATAGCTGTTTCAATCTAGGCAACCTGATAATGATATATGATACAACTTGATCAGGTTACTTCTTATGAAATATGTATTCTTTTATATAAATGGTATATTATTCCAGAAAATGTTATTTTTGTACATAAGCAAATATTCAAGACAGTATAATATTAACTTCAGCCATTTCGTTAAAACTATATAAATGGCATTGAGACGTGCAGGTAGAAACGAGTTTTCAAGAAGGCACATTTTCTCATATCTGACTTATGACAATTATGATCATTTAAAAAAAACACACGACAACAACAAAACAACAACAACAAAACAACAATTACAATAACAAAACAACAGAATTCATTTAGATTCTATGTGTTAATCGAAAAGATTTTATATCTTGACTTTCTCGTTAGATTTAAAATGATTCATTATAACAATAAGAAAAGATCATTCTGTTGTTGTGCATAACAGGGGTGACAGAGATTTAACTAATGATTAGAGAACTATTCCTTCTGCAGACTTACCACTAATAAAATGTCTCGTGCATCAATATCAAAACATTTCTCAGAAATATGACGTTATAAAACTGTGCATAGTAGATATCCTGTCACAGATGAGACTTTCGCCTTTTTTCTCAGTCGTAAAAAAATGAAAGACCAGTATGTCGTGCTGTTCAAATTGTGAAAGACACATTTATATTATTTTTTTACATTAATTAAAATGATGTTTTGATAATTGACGGTCTGTTGATTGACCTTTGCGTGTCGATAAAAATGCCTCCTTGTCGCATAAGGCCTATAGATAAAATCTTGTTTATTGCCTTCGTCAGACATGAAACGTCAGCATAAATGAAAGAAATTGACAATGACAAAATCAGCAATAGAAAACATTCACATTCTTGTTAAAATGTAGAAGCGTCTTTATTTCTATAGCATCGAGTTTCGGGAAAAACCTGTATAGATTCATTCTTTCTTGGAAAGAGCATCATATATTAATCGGTATATATCCACTCATATTGTGCAAATACTAGTGCGAATGTTCCTGAAAAAGTGCAGTTACAGACTGTTTTGTTAAAAATCTTAACTCTTTAAAAAAACACACACACATACACAGACACGCGCGCGCGCACACACACATTTAGTTAAACGGTAAATTCGAATCTTGATAGCAGTGAAAGTTGTTCTGGTCAGTGTTCTCATGATGGACCCTTAAAGAGACAAGCAATAGTCTTACAGATCTAGGCCTGACTTATGTCTATAAGAAAATGATTTGAGGCAGTAAACATAAGCACATGTTGCGGAAAATGACATAAAAACCGATATTAAATTCATTTTTTTTATGGAAAAAACCCCAAACGTTTTTAATTTTTAAACTTCATCGAAATTTTGTCTTAGTATTTTGTTCATTTGTGATATTGGATTTGATGCTGTTTTGCAAATAACTAAAAAATTGAAAATATTGAAATTTGTGGTCGCAGTAACTTTTGTCCATAACAACGCCACTGTTATTCACACAAAAAAGTAACAAACAGTACAAGTGACAAAATTGACATAAAAAACTATTATAGTTTTAAAATATTATTAAATTAAAAATTTAAAACTATATCAAGGCGTTGGGACTCATGTGTCTTATTTAACTGACACAATTTCTCAACAGCGGTAAAGTTAAACTTTTATCGCCAAGCACGACAGATATTTCAGTGCAACCCATTTATTCACGCTTAAATTATTTTTAAAGCAAACAAATCATATTTGAAAAAGCATATTATAACATTAGACCTTTAATAGAAGACATAACACTGGCTGGATAAGAGCTTCTTTTTCTTATGTAAAGAAAGGGTTTGAACACATATCCTTATTTTGTAATTAAGTTTTGAGTTTTGTTTTCTTTTTGAAATCTTGGCATTTTAAACGGACATTAATAAGAATATATGACAAAGTCCTTTGAGCATTGCAACATATACCAAACTCAGAAAAGGCACAGAACAAATGTATTTCACATGCAAGCCAAGCGAAAAGTAAGAACAAATTTGTGATGAGTCATTTAAGGAAAAGAGCAAACCCGACAGTTACCGCCTTGGAACGGTCAGTCGGCAATATGGCCCGACTGGGGTGCTTAAACCGGTTTTACAGAGCTCTAACCTCGCACTTCCTGACGAGTTTCTCAAATGCAAGCAATGAAAAGAAAAACGATCTATTTGAATACAAAATGTCCAAGCACTGATATTTTCTATTATGACGAAAGTAGTGACGTCATTGAAAAATAATGTCCCCATAGTGTTTAGAAAAGAATATTGTATTACTTCGATTTGAAAAACAACATAAAAATGGTTGACTATAAATAAAATTAACTTTCTGAATCATGAACAAACATGACCAGAGACGAATAAACGGTTGTAGCATCCTGTTCATGCGAAGATGGAATTGAGGAACCAAAGTTCAATGTCCATTATAGGAAACCCGATAATATAGTACGAAAACAACTTTCAACCTCACTCCCATGCAGTACATCAGTGTTTCACGTTAACAAACTCTATCGCACTGAGCTAGCAGACCATCAGTTTTGAAAAGTAAGTTTAAATTATTTATCCTTCAAAGAATGACTAAAGCAATAAATGTACACTGCTGTTTGGAAAGAATATCGGAACAGTTGACAGACACTTTGCAGTAAGTACTTTTGCGTGGGACTATGTAGCTGAAACGTATTTGACTCCCTTTGTAGTAGAAGCGACCAAGTTATTTACCAAATCGCTCGAGACCGGAACATGCGTGTGTACATTTTGAACTGGCATACCACATGTTTAGCTTCATTAATTAGTCAATTACGTAAGACGTTCTTAATGGATCGGCGAAGTATTAAGGTGTATCGTTTCCTAAATTTAGCGTACACATGTACTTCCATGACATGATTCTTAAATATTTTTAATATTTTTATAAACTGTTTAAAAAATTTGGAAGTTTTAAATGTTTCTAAACGATTTTGATACATTGAATGACCTAAAATGCTTGTATAACCTGTGAATTAAACCAGTTTTTGCTTTGGCCTAGTCACATGACCGTCCCACAAATATTAATAACGGCGTTCCTACTTAAGATATATTTCATTATATGAGTGCCTCTTACAGTTTTATTAAAGGCTATTTAAAGTGTCACCTTGTTACAAAAGAAAAGGGACAATAATAAATTTGGTTTTATTTCAATTAGTGCAAACATATACCGAACAAAGTTCTGCGCATGTTTTCCAGGACAATAATAGTTATTACTACATCAGTTTTGGAGAGCCTAATCTTGAACGGAGTATAGCTATTCCATGCTGAAGTTTTATTATTCTTGATATAACCTCCAAACAGTTATCAAGTAAAGTTGAAAATATGAACCCTATACATTACACATTGCCCTTCACAAGTAATGCCAGAACGTGAATTCTTGTCGCTAATGAAGCGTTTTAGAATATTACATCACTTTTGGTACATGCAAACAACAAATAAAAACAACAATAAACAGGTATATTAACAGCAACATCGGTTGTAGAGACACCACACTTTGTCTATTAATATTGCATCAAATATTAATTTAAAACAGGGGGAAACTCCCGTCATGACGTCATCGCGAATTACACAGACGATGATCACGTGTTTGTTTTTCTGTTTTAAATACATCTATGCAGCGTGACTAAGATAAGAAATAAGTATTTGTAATGACGAGATAGGTGTTATTGCTCAAATTTCACTAAGATGTATGGCATCAATAAGCAGCTTATCGGGAGATTATTTAATGTAACAATTATATTAAGTTGTTAGAAAATCGGGTTCAAACTGTCGGATACCACTTTTAAAAGTCATTTGAATAAGCCATTAAGGCCAGATGTGGAACATACACAACTAAAGTTTATACAGTACCTTTTAATTTATTGACTTCAAAATAAACAACTGAAAAATCAGCATTAACGTGTCATTAAATCCTTTCCGTCTAATATAATCTCAATGCATGTTATCATGCGTAAAACATAAGATGTTATGAATTGTGTTATTTCATTTTGCCAAATTATTTAATTGGCCAAAAAGTGTCGAAATGTCAATATCAATACACCCAATAAGTACTAATTTAATTAATTAACTTCTAGGCATTTAAACATGTAATTATTCATTCAACGTCATTATCACAAATTTAATAAATTTGGGACAACATATAGGCATCAGAATGCGGGAAATGGCGAGATGTCAACTTCATTATGGTATTGCCAGCCAATCAAAAAGTTTCTTTTCCGTTTTGGTCCTGTTTGCCGTATTGACCTTGTTTCACCAGCCAATACAATCGCTGGATTTCTGTATTGGTCTTATTTTTTCTCGCATTGACCATGATTTCTTGGTTAGCCCGGTTTTCATGCAATACAGAAAAAACTATGACAAAGTTCATTAATAGACATACTACTCTTAGTTATGGGATGCACAATTTAGTAATCGGTTAGTATTAGTATCATTAGTTTTTATAATATCTACTTATGACTCTTACACACAGGAAATATACACATAATCTCTCAGCTATTCAAGATGTGAGATCCTTAAACTTTTCGTTACTTTAAATAAAAACGAAATATTTAACGTGTAAATAACATTTTCCATATAAAGTAATTGGTAACTCAGATCTAATTATGTGTTTCATTATCATGACAGACAGGAAACACGTTTTCATCAATAATGTCACCCAAGAATAAATTTATTGGAAATATACAATTTATTCTACAACCTTCTACTTTAATTGTATTATGCAAAATACTAAAACTTGTTTATCTTAAATGAAGCCATAAAACCGATGTGCATAACACTTAATAGACATCTGTACAACTGGTTGATTTAATTTTATCTGCATATGGTAATCCCTTAGACATTTTCTTTCTTTCGGAAGCCACATGTAACCTGGCCAATATTTCATTAGTAATCTTAGATGCATCAAGCATATTTTTGGATGTCATTAAAATATAACAAAACCTAAAAAATACACGACAGCCAGTCATTGTGTAATTGCTATGCGCTTTAAATTAAATCAGAAAAATATTGATAGAATCCACTAATTGTTAACAAAAAACTAATCAAAGATACCTAATCCGAAATAAAGCATGTATACATGAAGTAACCTAAAGCGTAATTGCTAAGAAATGTGCATTTGAAAATAACAACATACATATATAGCTATAAACAATAACGTATAACTGCTATGTTTAAACACTATGTAGTAAAGGTTTGAAAACAGACTAAAATTATTTTAAAGCTTTCTGGATAGGAGAGCTAAATAAAAAGTAGATAGGTAAATAAGAAAAGGTTCTATCAAAATTACCACAGATATTAAAATTTAAACTACCTCAAGACAAAGGCAAACAGGGTAAATGTAAATGTGACAAAAGAAACAGAGACGAGACATAACACACAAAAAACCCCACAACAACAGCAGTTACCGCCTTGGAACGGTCAGTCGGCAAAAGGACCGACTGGGCTGCTTAAACCTGGTTTGTGGAGGGTTCCAACCTCACACTTTCTTAATGTTTTTCTATCAAACAGTGTCAATAAAAATGTACGTCAAAGTGAGACAACCAACAGTAAGCAATGCATCTGGATTTAAAACAAATAAAAATGAACTAATTAACAGACAAAATAACTAGTAATAAAATAAACTATCAATATATGTACAATTTATACAGTAAATAAAAAGCCTCGGCAACCTAAAATTCCAAAAGAGGGAGTAGTTTGAAATAAAAGAACCCAAGCGATGACGTATAATAAAAACAGTTTAATAACGTCATGTCATGACGTCATATGCCAAAAGTGTCAAAAGTGAAATGTAAAAAGCACGAAAGAAATTATAGAATTTTAGACCCAACTCAAACCAACAAAACAAAATGTAGTATTGTGAGGACTTAATAGGTAATAAGTTTTAAAATAATATATAATAAAAAAGTTAGGATTTTTCCGCTATTGGTGTATTGTATTATAAGGGTACAAAAAATCCCGATGTTATACTTACTGTGCAATCTCACGTAAAGGGCATGGAGACTGCTCTAGTTGTCTTACCTATATAAGACACGACTGGAGAGATGAAGAGACAAACAAATCCATCAGTCACTCTTCAATTATGGCTTTTAAGTCACTGTTTTCATATAGTCTCCACGACCTGTCTGGTCATCGTGTAATTTTAAAGCAATGAAAGTTCTTAACTGTAAAAAAGTCAATTGAAAGCAATGCAGAACAACGAAGAATTCCCGTCAGCAATAAATTTTCTGAGTTCTGAAGACTTAATCAGATGAATCATTTGAGAAAAGAAAGGATTATCTATAGTTATAATATCATCAAGATAACGTAACGTTAAATTTAAAGCCAATATAAGGAGGCTTTGGTAAGAAGGGGATAATGTCAAAATAAAATCACGTTCAAATCAGTTTAAGAACAAAACTTCAATTAATGGTGCACAGTTGGTTCCCATAGGAATACCAATTACTTGTTTAAATAAAGTGTCACCGCATTTTATGTAAATATTGTCTAATAGGAAACGTATAGCTTCACAAACATCTGTACAAGCCCACATAGTAAACCTTTCTAAAAAGTGTCAGTAAAAAACGGCATTTGTTTTATAAAATTCAATGTATAGATGTTGCTCTCGATTAAATGTTTTCTTAACTTTCGCAAACAAATTGGTTTTAATTAAATCATGAGGTAAAGAAGTGTACAGCGTAGAGAAATTCTAAGAATTAAGTGCAGAGCAACGAAAGTTAAAACTACGAAACTTGTCTATGACTGCGGAAGAATTAATAGCCTCCCAAAAAGTGTTAATTCCTGAATGTTCATACACTTCTTCACAATAATTAACAATGTGATCACGAAGAGCTGTAAGGCAAGAAGCCAGTAGTTTTAGATACGTGAGTGGTGGTGCTCGAGCTGGTATTAGCTAAGAATCGCAACTTGTATGGTGTTTTGTCAAGCTTAAGAATCCAGTAGAGTGAAGGAAGTTTTTCTTGCCTTAATCCGATCTTGATATTGAAGTTATTATATCTGTTTATGTTTGTCATGACTGTCAAAAAGTTATCGTCGGTGCTGGTGTAATAACTGGTGGTGGATAACTCAGTGCATATATATACACCAGCACCAACGATGACCTTCAGACAGTATACTATATAAACTATTAAATATTGCAAAACGAGCCTGCATATTGACTGTTTAAAAAATATTAACAACAGTAGCATAGGAGAAAGAGCACATCTCATGTATTTATGTTTTTCTATTGCACTTGGCAATTACGGCTCGTTGACATAAAAACAGAAACTGTCATTAATTTGGATTTTCCGACAAAGAGTTAATTGATTGATAACTCCGATAAAAGAAGAGAGTAAACACATTCACGATAAAGCAAACAGCATTTATGTGCTGATACTCGTAAACGCTAATCAAGAGAGATCTTGTTATTTGTTTCGTTCAAGGCAGTGCAATACATAACAAGACCAAAAATAGAGCATTTTATCTAATAGTTGCATGTCGACGAAGACTTCATTTAGATATCATTTTATTACGTAAAGCTACAAAGTATTTTATTGTAGAATTACATGAGCTGTTTGATTCAGAGGTGTTTTTAAAGCCAAAAATAATTCTATTTACACCTGGAAACATTGTCAATGTTTCATTGTTTTCACTCCTGAGCCACGTGTATTTAGACGTTTATCGGACCGATAGTAAACTTAAGTTACAAGTAAAAGTATAAAAGAAAAAGCAAACCTGCTTAAAATGACATCAATTCCAATGATTTTTACCACTTTCGTAAGATATATCTTATCCTATGTACCAAGTGAAATTTCGTTCGAAATAATTTTACATTTCTCTTTTTTTCGAGATATCCTTATCCCAGATAAATAGTACCTTTTCATTCTCATTGTTCGACATCATATAACATTAATTTGAAAACTTTCTCAGGTGAAGATAATTTTGATAGATTTAACTGATAAAGCTGGGATTTAATCAAACATACTTTGTTCAAGTATTCTAAACATTAGCATTAGTTTAACTTTATTAATGAACAGATGACTTCTAACCATATTTTTAATACTACATTTTAAAAAAAATCGAGCCATTTTCAACCGTAATAAAATAAAGCCAGTGCTGGAAGTTTATGTTGTTTATTGGGTTTATAGTCCCATCAACAGTATTTCAGTTATCTGGAGACGATTTCCACCTGAAACAGATATAGTGCTGCTTTCACTGTGTATAGCATGCCATGAACATCTGGCATGATACCACACATGGTCACATTATCCTGACACCGGGTCAAACAGTCGTGGAACTACACTCATATTTGCTTGGGCGTTATCAAAGGAGCTATACTTGTACCACTACTATTTTAACGACTTTGATTTGTCGCGGCTCTGGATCGAACCCGGTGCCTCCCGTACCACGAGCTCTACCAATTGCGCTACCAGTACCCAGTGTAGAAAGTGAATATTATTTATTAACTGATCATTAAATGAGACATTGCCAGACTTATTCTATTTTAATTGCACGTCAATCTTTCTGAACTTGTATTTAGTTCAAAAATTCCTGACAATAAACAAACAGCCGCTTTCAGTCACATGACATCGATGCTTTTGTGACCTGATTTTAGTACTACTTGTAAGCGACATTAAATTATGCATAAACAAGAGCGCAGCAGGGAGGAACAAAATCCGCCTGTCAATAGGGCAATTTGAAACAAACTGCTGTGCACTCTTGTGCAATGCAGTATGGCAAAGTTTTGGACCGTACTCTGGGTTATTGCAAGAAAAACTGATATCTAAGTAGAATAACATTAAATCAAAACAAACGTTAATCTGCAAAACTGCTGTGCACTGTAGTGCAATGCACTCCAGCATGACTATGGACTGCAATCTGTGCAATTGAAAAAATCAAAGGAGAATACCATCAAATATACAAAAATTTACATGAAGTAATGGCATTTGTGCAGAAAGGGGCATTACTCAATAATAAGAAGAGGAGAGTGACAGTTCTTGTGCACTGCACTGTCTTTCAATAATAACTATCAGCCTATGAAGTTTCAAGTCAATAGCTTTGATTATGTAGGAGTAGGTCCAGACAAACCAATAATCGAACATTGAACTAAGGGTAATAACTCCAAAATCATGAAGTGTACAGTAACGGATCTTATGCACTTCACTCAGTCTAAATGAGATATATCCACCTTCGTATTTTCAAACCAATGCTCAGAACAATATTAAACAGAGGGGCATAACTAAAAAATCATGAAGTACAGAGTTACTGTTCCTGTGCATTGCGCTTTGTCTCAAAAAGACTATCTATGTATCACGTTTCAAGTCAATAGCTTTGATAATGTAGGAGTTATGCTCCGGACAATAAAATTCAACAAACGGGCAATAACTCCAACATCCTGAAGTGCAGAGTGACGGTGCTTGTGCAATGTACTTCGTCTCGATGAGATCTATCCACCTTTGAAGTTTCAAGTCAATAGCTTTGTTAGTGTTATAGTTATGCTCCGGACAAACATCTGGACACCTCCAGATCACCTTTCCGCCATGGGTGATCCCATAATACGTCCCGTCGTCGACGGTCGTATTAAAAATGGTCTTTATCCCAGTTAATAGTGATCTAAAATATATGATATCTATATTTTTAAGTTATTTGGTAAACACTACCGGTCAGATGGTAAATGTGTGGTCAAAACCTAAGAATATATGACAAAGTCATATGAGTATTGCAACATATACCAAACTCCGAAAAGGCACAGAACAAAGGTATTTCACATGCAAGCCAAGCGAAAAGTAAGAACAAATTTGTGATGAGTCATTTAAGGAAAAGAGCAAACCCGACAGTTACCGCATTGGAACGGTCAGTCGGCAATATGGACCGACTGGGGTGCTTTAACCGGTTTTACAGAGCTCTAACCTCGCACTTTCTGACGAGTTTCTCAAATACAAGTAACGAAAAGAAAAACGATCTTTTTGAAAACAAAATGTCCATGCGCTGATATTTTCTATACGTTATGACGAAAGTAGTGACGTCATCGAAAAATAATGTCCACATAGTGTTCAGAAAAGGAATATGGTATTATTTCGATTTGAAAACCAACACAAAAATGGTTGACCACAAATAAAATTAACTTTCTGAATCATGAACAAACATGACCAGAGACGAATAAATGATTGTAGCATCCTGTTCATGTGAAGATTGAATTTAAGAACCAAAGTTCAGTGTCCATCAAAAGAAATACACGTAACAATCCTTATAGGATGAATTAAATGACAACATAGATTACATGCACGGGGAGATTTTTTACGACCGCCACACTGCACAAGTAACATTGTTGTGATCATGAATAAGAATATATGACAAAGCCTATGAGTATTGCAACATATACCAAACTCAGAAAAGGCACAGAACAAAGGTATTTCACATGCAAGCCAAGCGAAAAGTAAGAACAAATTTGTGATGAGTCATTTAAGGAAAAGAGCAAACCCGACAGTTACCGCCTTGGAACGGTCAGTCGGCAATATGGACCGACTGGTGTGCTTAAACCGGTTTTACAGAGCTCTAACCTCGCACTTTCTGACGAGTTTCTCAAATGCATTTAACGAAAAGATAAACGATCTATTTGAATACAAAATGTCCATGCGCTGATATTTTCTATACGTTATGACGAAAGTAGTGACGTCATCAAAAAATAATGTCCACATAGTGTTCAGAAAAGGAATATGGTAAGAGTTGACAGGAAGAACGAGCAGACATATTCTGCCAAAATAAAATACAACGACAGCAAGTGGAGTTCAACTTAAGTAAACATCATTTCAGTGAAATACACTATTTTCCATTTTAACTGAATACATAAATTCTCGACATGATGTTGATTGCTCCAGTCATATCGACTGTCAATATTGGATTTGTCGTCTTTTGTGAATTATTGATTACACAATGAAATTTGTGGTAGCAGTGGGTTTTAGGTTCGTTAGAAACACGTCAGTGTAAATAACAAAAGACGTAACGGAATCGCATTAGAAACAGAAGTTGACATACTCATCATTCATATTTGAAGACATTATTAGGTTAAAACAGCATACCCAGCCAGACCAAGTCGTTGACAAACTTGTCTATTATTCAAACGACATAATTTCTTGGTTACGTTTTGCTAAATAACTTATCGTGTCGTAGGGGAAATATATTTGTTTCTATGCAACGGGATAATTTGCAACAAACCATATTTACATATGCCAAAATTTAATACATCCCGCAAGCAAATTATATGGGAAAAATAATCTAACAACACGTGTAAATTATGGGCAGTTTGCCAGAGAATACTAATAAAATGATTATGGCATTCATTTGAGTGAAACATGTGATAAATTGCCACATATGGCCATGCACAAAATATTTTTGCGTATGCTAACAGTGTATTTCAGAAGTGAATTAATATTCACTATTAAACCATATTCAATGCTATTGCTGGCACTTGAAAACGTTCCAATTACGATTATAAGAAATGAGTATTGCATGCGATATATTACTATTACAAAAGTAAAACAACAACAACAACTTCCACACTTAGGGACGTATTTTTAACAGTTAAGTTGTAAGGCACCACTGACAAAAGGCATTGTAACTTTAAAGTCAAAGAAATAAAGACGTGTTGTTAGAGCTTATTAACTTGGGCTGATTATTTGAGAGTATGTGTCATCTAATAATAATAATAATAATAATAATAATAATAATAATAATAATAATAATAATAATAATAAATAAATAAATAATAATAATATTTCATGTAATAATAATAAAATTAAATATAAATGTAGCAGAAGGTTGTATAAGTTGTAGTAGCAAACATAGACATCCGTTGGTCCATATACTTTTATATAGTAAAAATGAGTCGTCCGTTGAATTATTCTTAATAAATCATGGTCATTTTGTTCAATTAGTTCGGTAAGCAACACCAACTTGAACTGTTGCTAATACGGGCTATTTCATAAAATCAAGGTAAGTATATAGCATACACCTGTTTAAATCTATTTATAGCAAAAATAAGATCTACGTTTATATTTAATTGTCATGAGACAAGACAATAATTAAAAATTAAACATTTTGCATTTTTATCTATTTATTTTTCTAGTATTTTGAAGGTTTTTCTTTTCTTTTGAGTAATGCTTTGTTTCAGTGTTTGCCACGGTTACATTTTAAATGAATGTTTATACAAATGTTGAGTTCTATTTAATATATTAATGATGTTGTAAAAAGTTTGTTGCATGCTTTAAAGAAACATTTAAATGACATTGTCCTTATCTATCCTCTATGCTTTGTTATATCATCGCATTGAAAAGAATCAACTTAGTATTATTTAAAATAGGCATATCGAATATTGCGTCAAAAAGAAATCAACACAGACACATGTGCAATAATTGTGATAATAATGAAAAAAAAAAACGAGACTGATAAGTTGATTACTGCCATTTGCGTAGCTTTAACTGTTGACCGTTCATTAATGTCTTAATACCAATTATGTATACGTGCGTGAGCTATTTGAATCAATGTGTGTATCGTATAAATAGGTATAAATTTTAATTGACAGTATTTACCTTGGCTGAACAGTTGCAAAATATGTTATTTAGTACAATTTATAAGTAAAGAGAAAGGATGTGAAGAGATGTGTTGATGTAAAACGACTAGAAATAAAGATGTGAGTAATAAAAAAAATGCACATTTTGTCAAGTACAAAACCTCTTAATTAAAGGCTTATAATTACATGGAATAGCACCTTATGTTCGCTAACGAAACATATTTCGCATGCACTTATGTTTGTTTTATATTCGCCAATCTAACAGAAGACACATCAAATAAAAGTGCTGTTTGTTTAAAAAAGGTATTTAATATGATAAGTAATACAATTATTGATACACGAGCATCACTATATATATATATATATATGTGTGAAATGGAAGAAGCCGTATTCCCCTGCGACATATTTTACTGCCTACTGTCCAGCCAAGGCATGAAAAAAATCCCCTGATAACATAAATCTTATTTGAAGTACACATTAACATTGACTGAGTAAATGTCTACAACTTTTATTAGGAAAGAAAAAATATACAAGGGCCGTAGATTATGATGAAACATATTTAAGTCATGGAAACTCTAGCACTCAAGCGGTAATAATGATTAATGTCTGTATCCGCTGTTAAAATGGTTTTCGATTATTTATTGTGGCAAGTAAAACCGAGGAAACAAAGTAAATAAAGACTAACAGACAACAGCACCCGCATTCAATATATAAGCATTGCAGACGGAATTATCAAAATAAACCACCTTGTCTTATCGAATTAGTTTCGAAATCTTTTAACAAATGTAGAATCAAGAATTTAAACTTAACTGTACATTGCTCATATGAACAATTTATTAAAATATGGTTTAATAGCCTTTGGTTTACGCTCGTATAAGTGTTCATATTTAGGATTGAAAAATGGCACTATTGCACGGGTCATTGGTTGTAGACAAAGTCTAGCGACTAGAGATATGATCTGCTGACAGAGCCGTAAACAATGCTGCCATAACCTAATTTCGATTGTACAAGTGATGTATAAAATTGCAATACAACTTTTTTGTCAGCTCCACAATATGCATGGGATAAATATTAAACAAGCTAAGATATTTAAGACAGTAAGTTTTTACATGTTTAATATGAGATATAAAAGAAAATTTGCTATCATATATGACACCAAGAAATTTAGTTTTCATGACGACAAGAATACGAATTTAAAAATTTAAAACCATTATTTTTATTCTAAGTTTGTAATTTATCGAGGCTCTGTTGTATTTTCATCTGTCCATATTTTCTGAACGACAGCATATAAGGAAATCGTCCACATAGAGCGGACAGTCTACTTCATTGTTTAGAGTTTTTACCTCGGCTTTTTATGAACTGTTTTTAAACTAATTAACTCTTAACAATACTACATTTTATTTTGTCGGTAGGTTGTTTTCTAAAATTCGATGTTTTCTTTCGTATTTTCTACATTTCACTTTTGACACTTTTGGCATATGATGTCATGGCATTATATGCCATATTTAAATTGATCTTATTATATATCAGCGCTTGGGCTGTTTTATTTGTTCTTATAATATATTAACGCTTGGGCTGTTTTATTTGTTCTTATTATATATCAGCGCTGGGCTGTTTTATTTCAAACTAATCTCTCGTTTGGATTTGTTTTTAATTATTTTTATGTTGCCGAGACTTTTATCTACTGTACATATGTTTACAGTTTATTTTATTACTAGTTAGTATGTATATATACAGGTGCTTACTGTTAGTTGTTTCACTTTGACGGGATGTTGTTATTTACACTGTTTGTTTGCTAGAAAAACCTTCAGGAAGTGCGAGGTTGGAGCGCTCCACAAGCCAGGTTTAAGCACCCCAGTCGGCCCTTTTGCCGTTTATGTTTATGTGTCACATTTACATTTACCTTGTTTGTTTTTGTCTACTGGTAGATAAAAATTTAAATATCTGTGGAAATATTGATAGGACCTTTTCTTATTTACCTATTGATGTTAAAGGGGGTAGCCGACAATAAAGAACACGGCGGGTCACCTTGTTCATGTTAATGAACAGAATCCAAAGTAGACCCAATTTGTACTTAAAAATTTCTGTCAGTAAGAAAAGAATGTTAATAAATGTAGGTAAACGACTCTTGAGACCAAAGTCACCTATATCTTTAAAATCCCATGTTTCCATGAAGTATCATATGCCTTTTCAAAACCAAAGAACACCACCATATGTTTTACTTACTTGATAAAGGCATCTCGTATAAAAGTTTCAAATTGAACGAGATGATCGAGTATACTGTGTTGGTTCCTGAATCCATTTTAAAATTTTGGTTAGTAAATTATTTGATTCAAGATACCAAACGAGTCTATTATATGTCATGCGTTCTGAAGTTTTACAAGTACAACCCGTCAATTAGTATGTAACCTCAAATGATCTGTTGGATCATTGCCTTTCCATGAATTCGGTACTTTTCCAGAAAACTAAATTTCATTATAAATAGACAAAAGCAAATTTAATGATGTATGTGTTTCAAAAACTAATAGGGAATATCATCAGGTCCAGCAGCGATATCGTGGGATTTATTTAGTGCTTCTTTATGTTCTCTTAAAAACTGGTTGGTTGTACTTTTGTAGTTGGTTGTACTTTTCATTATTTTATTAAACCGATTTTTTACATTTTAAAATCCTTCAGATTTATTATCTGAAGATATTTGTTATTATTAAAGGGACCCTATCATGACCACTCATGACAATGTATGTTAATATGTACTCGTCTAGAGATTTTATCCAACCATAAAATTCTGTAAAGTTCCGAACATTACCAGCTGTGTTCAATATGAAAAGTTGTATACATTACACCTTTAACGGAAGTATCCGAACAAAATTCAGAAATTTTCCGGAGATCAAAATTTCGCAGAGACGTCATCAACAGTACACGCGTTTTGGGATGAGATTTACATTGTCTACCAGTATATTTCGCAAAAACTCAACTATATTTACTGATTAAAATATTACTGCACATCTGTAAGTGAATGTCTTGTATTCTTCATGTCCTACCTATCAGTCTATATTGTGCCAAGCTTTTTTTTTATAAAATGTCAATCATGAAAAAACTTTGTTCTTAAAACTCCATTCCTAATTTTTTTATCAAAGTTATGTGTGAATATATAAAAAGAAATATTAAGAGGACTAGGTCCTCTGGCGTTCCCGGGATGGATAGTTCCTTCGTAAGAGGCGGTTTTGGCCGCAATTTATAGCAGCCTTTTTTTCTACCTTTGGATGAGACTTTGGGGCAGGTTGTTGAGTACATTGTGTAGTCGATTGTTATTTTGTGTTTTAGAAGACGGTTCAGATGACTTAGACTGGTTCGTAGTTATCGTTGTTTTGTTTGTTTCAGAAGACTCTGTGTTTTTTTTAATCTTCTTGTAATGATGACTTTGTCAAAGATCTGGTCAGCGTATTGAGTTGCATCGTCCTGTAAAATGTGAGATTACTTTGTAAAGGCAGCGTAAGATGTTTTAGAAGGAACAGATGTCAGTTTATCTTTAGCTAATGTACACGACTCATGAAATAATATTTTAGTTGAAGCACTTCTTTTTCTCATTTCCAACTTGGGCATTCCGTGGAATTAAATTAATGTGGCCCGGAGCAGACTCTGCCTATCGGATCTGCTTGGCATTTGAAGCTTGGGGAATGAGCGGGCTCATTGCATCGTCCGCAAATAGCGGCTGTGCAAGTTGACTCGTTGACCAGATCTCTGACAATCAATAGCAAAGTATGATAAAGTATTATTAGCATTGTATCAAATACCAACAGTTGGAAAGGCACAGGACAAAGGTATTCACCTGCCAACTTAATGGATTTGGTTTGTATACTTGAACTTAAATTACATACTTTGATTGTGGTTTGAAGCCTTGGGCTGTTAAAAGTAATAACCAATTATTTGTTGGGATTGTATTGTATTTATCAATGACCTTATCAAAATCCTGTTATTCAAGCTATTTTTATATGGACTGTTAGAACACTCAATGAAACATAAGAATCTGTCTATTACAAAAAAAAAAAAAAAAACCCCAAAAAAATGGCGAAACTGTCAGTACCTGGGCTGAAATTACTAATGTTTCCCACAGGGCTCAATTCTTGGACCACTCATGTATAACATTTTTATAAATGCCATTTTATTTAATTAAGAAATGTACAGTGTATAATTAGGTGGATGACAGCACTCTATCCTTTCACACTCCTTACTTTCAAACTTGAATGGCTATTTAAAAAAATAAAACTCTTATAGACTGGAATGATGTTAATGGGCTGAAGGCTAAACCCGATTAGATCAAGGCTGTTGCTGAAGGAAAAAGACTTACAGTATGACTTATTCTCTTATGTTTGATAAACATCCGTAAAGAATGCGAAAATGAAGTTGACATTGATTTTTTGTCATTTGAAGATCGGTTAAAGAAACTGTGCAAAAAGCAGTCATGCAGCTTAATATCCTCTAAGATAATTGGTAAATGTTTGCATCACTGAAATAAACTTACGATTTGTCATACATTAACACTGTCAAATTTTAACTACTGTTCTTTAAATTGGCATTTTTTTATCAGTAACAATTACAAAGAAAAAATGAAAGATAAAAGAAAGAGCACTTAGAGTTGTTTATGATGACTACAAACAAACATTCATAAGAAAAAAAAATCACCCTTAGCCAAAGCAAAGCTCTCATCTCCCCTTGTTCGCCGACAGTGATCATTGGCTATTGAAACCTTAAAATTGCTATACAAATGAGTACCTCCTTTATTGCAAGATATGTTAATAAAGAAAGAATATAAATATAATTTTAGATATTCTAATATTCTCCACGTACCCAGTGTTAAAACATTTATGTTTCGACATCTTTTAAGTTTGTTGCTGCGCCAGCCCTTTGAAATTTAATTCCAGAACTGCTAGACAAGTTTATATGTCTTATATGTCTGTTTGATTGCATACTTAGGCTTTTTCACATTTGCTGAATACAAGCTTATTACAAACTCGGTTTCATATGGTAAGAAATATAAGTATTAATATCTCCCGACCTCCTGTCTAACATAAATAAAGTTAATAGATGTATTTGTAGAGTCAATTACTCAGTTTTTTTAAAAAAAAGTTCGCGGCCTATCATATACTTCATATTTTAACCCACAATAGCACAATCCTGTGTAGAATTGTTTAAAAGATAATTCCCGAATAGTCAATTTATCAGCATAGCAACATACAACAACATTTAAATGGACCCAGGACAAAGGTATTCACATGCAAGCCAAGCGTCGAGGTAAGAACAAATCTGTAATGAATCATTTAACAAAAACAAGAAAACCCAACAGTTACCGCCTTGAAACGGTCAGTCGGCAAAATGGACCTAACCTCGCACTTCCTGATAGATTTCTCAAATGCATGCAATGAAGAAAACTGAACTATTTGAATAAAAGTGTCCAAGCGCTGACGTTTTCTTTGATAGGTTATGACGAGAGGAGAGAGAGAGAGAGAGAGAGAGGGAGAGAGAGAGACAGAGGGAGAGATAAGGAGGAAAAGAGAGAGAGAGAGGTAAAAAGATAGAGAGGTATTATTTTCAGTAGAAGAACAACACATCAAAGAAATACACGTAACAATCCTTATAGGATGAATTAAATGACAACATAAATTACATGCACGTGGAGATTTTTTACGACCGCCACATTGCACAAGTAACATTGTTGTGATCATGAATAAAAATATATGTCAATGTCCTATGAGCATTGCAAAATATACCAACATTTGAAAAGGCACAGGGCATAGGTATTCACATGCAAGCCAAAAGCATATAAATTAAACATTTAACGCATTTTCCAGATACTAATTGTGTGGCATCCAAGGCGGTAACTGATGGTTTTTCTTTTTGTGTGTTATGTCTCGTCTCTGTGTTTTTTGTCACATTTACATTTACCTTGTTTGCCTTTGTCTACAGGTAGATACAAATTTAAATATCTGTGAAAATTGTGATAGGACCTTTTCTTATTTACCTATATTAATTAAGTCAAGTGATAGATCATTGGGTTAAATGTTATTTTGAGAGTACATAAAATATTACTGTTCGATCCAGATAGCGCTGACGAAGTCACAGTTCAACACAACCATTCGGATGGTGGCCCAAAACATATGTGTGTTGATGAATGTCATATTGTGGCACGCACGCACGCGCGCACGCACACACACTTACCCGCCGCACGCAAAAGTCCACACTCACACACACGCACACATGTACGCACGCACACGCCCATACACACTAAATAATTATAACTGCCACGATGTGTTTATTATGCAAGGCTTTAATATTTATTTATGTTTTCTACACTTTACTTGGTCGTTGATGCCTGTAATCACTTAAATTTGGAGACCTTTATATTTCTTCCATTTAACTACTACCTTGCAAGTAATCAGCAGTCGTGATATGTAGGCGTTTTCATTTTAATGTTTATAATTCATTCTTATTTTGCTTTTGTTTTTGCCATACTTATCAACAACTTTCCTCCGTTTTCAGCGCTTTAAATATTTTATGTGTTCATGACAAGTGCAACAAATATCTAAACAGTATATGATCTATTGGGTTTGCACATCTTTTTACTTGTTTGTGTGGTGGTATTATAGTTTTGCTCATATTCTGTCTATATACGTTCTTTAATAAAATATGTGTTCTAGCTTTCAGTTACAATAATTGGCCCACTTTCTTCGTATGCTCTTATATTCGAAAAGCGTTAGTGTTCAGAGGTGCATCAATAAAAACAATGGCATAAACACGGCCATACGGTCCTAATCAAAACATAATTAAGAGTGGATGCATTTGTCTGTTGTTATTATGGCAATTTTATTACTTTCTCCAGCAGTTGTCAACACACTTCACCTTCTCTTGCCCACAACTTACATTACGCCGCCAATGATTCTCATGGGGGATACAAATGTTATAGCAAATACGGAGAACTAAACAGTCTTGACAGTTCAACATACGCTTTTAGCCGATTGGAGATAAAGTGTATAATAAACGGAATGATATAGAAATGTTCTGCTTGTTTATGCCAATCATTGTCTTCGTGGGTGACAAAATGCCGTCCCAAGAGCAAAACATGACATATCGAAATACAGTATAGCATATATACATACAGACAAGGTCATATTGCCTAAATTTAGATTGTTTGATTTCTTTGGAACTTTCTTGCTAAAACATTACGATTAATACAACGAAATGATATACATTTCTTTCCAAGTGACACAGTCAAGAAAAAACAGCAAATACGACACAATAAAGGGTACTTTGAAAGATTTCTAAATTGATACTGTCCAATAACTTGCAAAGATTTAGAGAAAAAGAATAATAACGAGAAGAAGAAAAAGAAGATAAAGGTAGATAAAAAAGAAGAAAACGAAGGAAATGAAGAATAATCAGGGAAAAGTTATGTTGCAAAGAAGAAGAAAAATGAAGAAGAAAAAAAATAAAAAAGATTATGAAGAAGAAAAGGAAGAAGAAGAAGAAATAGAAGAAGAAATAGAAAAATAATCAAAGAAGAAATGTTATTTTTTAACTCAAGTATGTAAAAAAACTCTTGGCCCCGACTATGGGTAAGTAAGAAACCTCCCCCCCCCGGCAAAATGCCATTGCACTTGTTTTCCTTGAAGACCACACCAGTCAACAGTGAGGTTAAGGCATTTATTCTTAAACTGAAATAGTTATGATATATTTGCAATAACCAATAACTGGCTATCAAAATGTGTTAAAAGTAGTTTGTTCTTATATATCATTTTGATTAATTCATAGTGTTCACAAAAGGTTTCAAAATACTGATGAATTTGGGACACAATGTTCTCCAAGAACAACTAAAATTATGACGATTAGTACAGCAAGTCGAACTGCTCGTAACAGATTGCATCTTTGTCCCGAGAGGAAGATAAAAGGTTTTTGATCATACAATGATAATGGCTCAATAGTAAACCATAAAATCACGTCCCTCAACGACAGATGGCCTTCGAGAAGAAATAATGTGTATCAGCTTACTGTACTGACATTCTGAGATTATATTTAAAACTACAAGGAAGAAAATTGTATCCCCTCTGTATCAATGTCATTTACATACGTCCCATGAGTGATCATAAAAATTGTTGCATTTGTTCACAAACTTTAGATAATATAAAAACGTTCTGACACAACAAACCATCGACGACGCACATCCTACGGTTAAATACATTGCCTCATAATCTTCGGGGACAAACAGTAAAGATAAAAAAAATAAGTATCGATTATTTTTTACCAAAATGTCCTTATTTTAACAGAAATTAAATCTGCGTAAATCGTATGTTTTGCTTGCAATTTATACAAATATTTTATAACATTTATCAAGCTTTAAACATTAATGTCTGGTTATATTAAAGTTAGAATATCTTTTTTCGACTATCCTAACTTGAATGCGAGAAGTAAATCTTAGTACATCCCGGTCTCCTTAGAGTTCTGGAATTGTGAATTACGGCAATAATTCCTGCTCGTTTCTTTTACGACAAACCTCCGTTGGGTAACTTCCGTTTTGCTAGCAACAACGACACCAATCCCGACACGCGAGAGGCAATAAAGTACAGTATTTATTTAATTTGTCAAATTGTGTGAATGTCAAATGAATAATTGATCAATAAAAATGTTTAAGGAGTGAAGTGAAACGATCGCTTGTCTAACAGAACTCATTCAGAAGCTTCACGTTTTATTTAAATTTTATCTTTCAGTATTTTATCTTGTCCGAGAAAGTTATAAATTGTTAGATCAGTATTATTTCGGTAAAAAGTTTATAGAAAATATATTACTATCAAGGCAACGGCTCTGTTTTATACCTTTTACTAAACCAGATACATTACCGCTTTTGGTTTACTCCTCGTTCACAAGTAGAAATAATATTATGAAAATCTAGCCAAAATGCACTTTTCTTCGTTGCTTAAACAGCTGTTTATCAAATACTTAAATCAAATTATATTTATACATTCACATACATTTGAGCTTAAACATTTTTTGTTCTGTTCTTTTTTCTATATTTTTGGCGGAAATAGCAGGATTTCTAATATATGGCTTTACAAAATAAAAAAAACAAACTTAAGTATGTTACTATGTTGAAAAACACTTTGTTCTCTAATTTACAAAACAGGAAGCCAGCAGTTACTTGTTAGTAGAGCACAGGACTGGTACTGGTGCCTGGTTCGAATCCCAGAATATTAATACTTAATTGACCGGTTTTCTGTTCGTGTTTCGGACATGACCTTCAACAAGAATTAAAGTAATTCGAAATTCTTAAAACGCCTATGATCATTATATCTAATCGACATTCAAAGCCATTTTTTGCTTGACAGTTTGAAAAAAAGGGTGAAAGCATGGCGTCTCGTAACGCTGATAAGACTGTCGCAGATAGGAATTTATTCTACGGTATGTTTTTGGGTTATATTTTTTAAATGTGATAATTAAAAAAGTTATATGCAAAATATTTAAAGCCATAATTCCGCTAAAAGGCATGGTGTTGTACCATAACCACGGCAGCTTTTAGTGGTATGTGGGTTAAAGTTATTCATGGATAAAATTGCGACAGGTTTAATATGAAAAAGGAATATAATGGCCACAATGTTTTCAAATAAAACAAACAAACAATAATTATTGTACTCACTGAGATTTGAAGAAAGAACATCATGGTTGGTAACCCAGGACTCTAGTGACTGAGCCACTCGGTCTTGGAACAAGCTTATTTTATGTAGTTGTATTAACACCGAACAATGCTTTCATTAAAATTTCACCATTACTTATGTTATGACTTTGGAAGGATTAATCAGGCGCAGGTCTATTGAGTTGCCAATTGATAAAGTATTGAAAAGAATACGAATATAAAATATGACTAAGTCATATGAGCATTGCAACATATACAACATTTGAAAAGGCACAGGATAAAAATATTCACACGCAAGACAAATGGTAAAGTAAGTAAAAATCTGTGATGACTCAGTAAAAACAAGCAAACCAGGCAGTTACCGCCTTAGAACAGTCAGTAGGCAAAAGGGACCGAATGGGGTGCTTAAACTGGTTTAACAGTGCTCTTACCTCGCACATCCACTTCCTCAGGGGATTCTCATATGAAAAGAAAAAAGTCAAACGCTGACGTTATCTTAGATAAAATATGACGCCGTCAGTGACGTAATTGAAAAAAAGAAGATATATAAGTATATAGAAAAGAGTGACGTGTTATTTCCATTACAAGAACCACACATCTCTTGATTTATACCATTAATTGACTTTATCGGTGAAAATCTGCCTCCCTGAGTATCAAAATTTACATAACGAAATATAACATGTATACATAAACAAGGTAATATTGCCTAAATTCAGACTGTTCTTTTCTTTAGTATTTTTTCCAACACTGATAGAGACACACTGCAAAACACATTTACAAACATTTGTGCAACATGAGCAATAAAGGGATACCTTTAAATAAAAGTGGATTGAGTTAAGTTTAAATATATTTAATGTCCATGCAAGTAAAGTGTGTCTTAAGGACATAAATGTATCATTACATCAGCGGTAAGTGCGCTTAATACGAATAAACAGTAACAACAAACAATGAGAGACAATGATCAATATTCCAGAAAAAAGATTTTTTTACGTATTTTAAATAAAAATAGGTGTATTAAAGCACTTTCACATATGGTGGCCTATCAACGTAGCACTAATAACATACACAATAGCAGCAATAACAGGAGTTCGTAAAAGCATGGTATTGGTGTGCTTTTTTCCAGGAAAACGCGTTCTGTCAACTCAAAAGTGCAACTTGCAATGACAAAAATAAAAAAAATATGTAATAGACATCAATGAAGAAATCACAATAGAAGTTTAGAGCAAAAACAGTTGTTAGACAAAACTAAATATTTAAATACATCTACTGGTCAAACTTAAATGATTGGTTACTATATACACGTCGTTTACTTGGCAGTACTTGAATAATACTTACTAACTTACTTACTAGTACTGGTATAAAAGTTTGTTATTCATGTTCTTGCTCAAAGCACAGGCTCTCAGCGGCCATGTGGATGTCACACATCCATTATATGTCTTGTATTTCTCACTGTTTCCATTTTGATGATGAAGAAGACCGACAGTAAGATGTAAAAGTATCCAATAAGAAGAAACAAGGACAGCAGGTACACATTGTAATTTAGCACTAGGACTAGAAACGATTTATGGCAAGTCAGTTAGTCAGTTATATACTATTTACTGTTTATTGATTTACTTGTACAGGAAAGTATCATGCATACGTAATTTTAACCAGTCGGACAATCACACATCATGTACTTTTCTGCCATTACTCGTTATAAGCAAATTCCTTGTACAATTGATTTGAATCATTCTAACATACTTCGTATAATATGTCATATCTTCAGTTTAGTGTCACCTATCGTACAAGCAAATTACATGTTTAATCTACTTCCATGCATTAAAGGCTTATGTAATACCATGAAAAATTTAATTCACCGTAATACGGGCATATGAAATTCCATTTATAATTTACTTCAACGTAATAAGGGCATATATTATACCATGTACAATTAACTTCAGCATAATAAGGCATTTGTAATAAGAATATATGACAAAGTCCTATGAGTATTGCAACATATACCAAACTCCGAAAAGGCACAAGACAAAGATATTTCACATGCAAGCCAAGCGAAAAGCAAGAACAAATCTGTGATGAGTCATTTAAGGAAAGGAGCATAACCCAACAGTTACCGCCTTGGAACGGTCAGTCGGCAAAATTGACCGACTGGGGTGCTTAACCCGGTTTTACAGAGCTCTAACCCCGCACTTCCTGATGAGTTTCTCAAATGCAAGCAAGAAAGAAAACGATCTATTTGAAAACAAAATGCCCATGCGCCGATATCTTCTATACGCCATGACGAAAACAGTGACGCCATCGAAAAACAATGTCCACATAGTGTTCAGAAAAGGAATATGGTATCATTTCGATTTGAAAAACAACACAAAAATGGCTGACCACAAATAAAACCAATTCTCTGAATCATGAACAAACATGACCAAAGACGAATAAATGGTTGTAGCATCCTGTTCATGTGAAGATGGAGTTGAAGAACTAAAGTTCAATGTCCATCAAAGGAAATACACGTAACAATCCTTAAAGGATGAATTAAATGACAACATAGATTACATGCACGGGTAATACCATGTACAATTTACTTCAACGTAATAAGGACATATGTAATACCATTTACAATATTCATCAACGTAATAAAAAGCCTATTTAATTCCATGTACAATTTACTTCAACGTAATAAAGGAATATGGAATACCATTTACAATATATTCCAACCAAGACATATGTTATGCCATTTACAATTAACTTCAACGTAATAAGTGCATACAATGTATTTAATACCATTTACAATTCAGTTAGGGTATTAAAGGCAAATGTAATATAGTACAGAACAAACTGAGGAGCATTGATCCGCAACGCAAGTGACACACGGCCAGGATTCACCACAACAACATGCCACATGCTGGATGAATGTCACACTTTGTTCGACCTATACGTAAATTTTACCTGACACAATTATAAAGTTTTGGAACTTGCCTGACGTATCTTCGTGTAAGTTGTAGGAAATAAGATAAAGTGCTTCACAACTTTAACAGTATAAAAACAAGGACCACTTTCTTTTGTTACACTACCAAACTTTCCGGATTTTAGAGTATATAAAAGGTAAGCATGGATTTCCGGGTCTGCTTTTCGAGGTCAGGATGGTGGGAAATCAGACATGGTACCGGAATCGGACATGAACCTCCGGTACCATGTCTGCATCCCATATGGACAGTTTCAGTCTTGCTTTCTTTAGGTGTACCATCTCTGGACGGTGTACTGGAACTTGTAACATAAAGCAAGCAGTACAATGGCAAATAACGTACATCAGAGTACATTAGATAACAGTTACAAATTGATTGGAATAGTATATAATTCTCGCTGATGGTTGACAGCTTTAAAGCAAAAAAAAATGCATTCAGTTATTATAGATGTGGTTTAATTGATTAAAACAGGAAATATTTAAACCATTCTAAGAAGGCATCAAATACGTCTTTGACTTTTTCATAACACTTTGGTGAGAAAGACATTGACTTGAACTAATAGCAAGTAAAGTAAGCTTCAATTTTATCTTTATCTTCCTTTCAATGAAATATCCCTATTTTTCGTATTGCTGATGTTTAACATTACATATGCTTTGTTTTCGAGAAAACAGGAATATTACTAGCATGGATGTGTTTTGTAAACAATCACTTAAGACATCATCCTTATTTGGAACTTATCGGTAACCGTTTGGGAATTGAAGACCATTTAAATGGTTGTGAAACTCCCCATTTTTAAGACAGATGAGCTAACAATGTTTTACTGAAATTGAAACTGATGTGAACGATCCCCATGAGATAAAATGTTCAAAAAAGGTCTTAAGGATGTATTTTCAGTTTCCAAAGATACACTCCTAAATAACAATTTATTTACAGCAAACAGATCAGACAAATATAACTTCAGATAATATAAAGAGTGAAGGAACGTGCTTGTTACATAACAACCATTTCGAATCATTCAACAGTAAGACATCTATATTGTTTTAGTTGGAACATAAAGATAAAGCAAAATTTACTATTGTTATTTTAGGCCTTGTGAGAAGATATAAAAATAGTATAAACAATGTTAAACTAGTGCCTATAATATATATGTTTATAGTTTTATAGTCCACACAAAAACATATCATTGGTGTAGTTTACATTATTTGAGTAATGATTTAAGTTTGTTCAGTTTAAATATATAAATGTCTGTTTCAACACTTCATTGGCGATATCGGTGCTTTCTATAACATTTCTGGCCGTTTCCGTTTCCGAGGTAAGAGAAAGCTGAGTTTCGGAAGCACGAAAGTGTAACCCTGTGTGTCATCGACTGCTCACAATCAGTCGTTATGCCTGGAAAGATGCAGTGCGTGTATAGAAACAGTTATGTATGTCGAAGGAGACAAGACGCGCCAATTCTGTCTAGGTATGCATGCTTCAAATGTTAACATTAATATTACAATCTCTTTAATCTAGAAGTGATTACACTGTGTCATACAGATACATAAAATGCAGAGATATGCATAACATGCATAAATAATTGTGCATGAATTTCACTCAGTGACTCGGGGAAATGGACAAAACTGGAAACGAGCCATTATTAGTGTTCCACTGATTATGCATTATCTACTAGGCTGAGATATTTGCTATATCCCGCTTGGACTTCACTGCCTTCTCTGGCTCTGAACGAGTTTGTGAATGACAGAGGTAATTCGTATCAGGTAATTCGTATCATACCGACATCTCAGTCTTACGACACGCGTTCAGAAAAGAATGTATAATCTCTATAATTTGAGAAGGTGTTTTTGCAGCTGCCTGCATTTCAATGATTTGTACTTTTCTATTTTCCACGGAATAATTTTTACCATCATTTAACACCTTTAATCGCTTGAACGATTAAACTTACACCGCTCAAATTACCATTTTCAGCTGTTTCATTAGGAGGGCGATCATCCGGCATTAACCGAAACTCTCAGCTTTTCAGAGATACTTTTTCACATACACAACGAGGAATTTTAGTAATTGTTCCAGTGTTCAATTTCAGAAAGAGTCGCAGGCAGGTAAAGGAACTCGCAGCTGGCACGGTCGTGTGTCACAAAAAAAAACAACAAAAAAACAAACAAAAAAAAACAACAAGAAAATAAGAAGATAGCCATCTTCTCGGTCATGGCTGAAGCGTTCTAAAGTAGCAGAAAGTTTTCTGTGGCTGGGTCCTGGTATTACCTAAATTAGACTTCATATTGGCTCTCTTGCAATGCAAATCTCATTTACTCGATCTATTGTTAAGCATACCATAGGAGAAACGGTTATCGTTCGTGTACGCTGCCGTTATAAAAAACCACCAAACTACCATACAGTATTCCATTTACTTCCAAGACCCTGCTTTCTGCAGTGCATTGGATATCTCACATCCAAGTCCTGTGTTGACTTAGTTTTAATTGCTGTTGTTAGGATTATGGACCCTTGCGAATATGTAATTATCGACTAATGTCGAATAATATCGTAAAAACACGAAACCACTCTTGCCTTTTTCCGACACTTGTCGTAATATCTACGCATACGCTTCACGTGTGGTCGGTGGACAACACAACGAAAAATAATCTTATCGTAAGATGTAAGAGAGGATGAAGATGGTTTACAGAACACATTTATTTGTTGGAAGTCATCAGGATAAACCTTAGTGATACTTATAAAAAATAAGTGTTAGAAAAGGTGTTACCAAATCCTGTGGTATCAGTATTTTTGGCAAATTTCCGACAATTTAAAAGCTGATACCTGTTTTGTTTAATAAGCTGTAAAATAAAATATCTATGGTTAAATCTCCTGTAATTTTATCACCGAATTTCTCAAATGTTGTAGACATTAACTATCAATTCAATTTTAATTGATCTTCAACGGATATCTAAAAAGAAAGAAAATACTTGTACATCGGTCAGCAAGATCTAGGTAGGTGTTTATCTATCAAAAGAACCGTGTATGCCGAGGGTAAAACAGTGGCTCGCAATAACAGAAATATAAATAATGCAGAAAACTGCGGTATACATATCAGCATACACTAGCTAAACTGTTTACCACAATCAATGCGCCGCAGGCACTAAGGTGTTCAGTGCTTGAAAATTTAGAAAAAAGGTTTAGACAGTCATTATTTTACGACATAACTTTCAAGCTAACTGCATTTCAGGGGGACATACCTGTACCTTTGGTTGTTTTTTTACTGCAAACTATGATGACTGACCTATTTATAACTAACAATTCAAGTGTTAAAAGTTTTATTTAAAAAAGATAAAAAGACATGCTCAAAATGGCAAATCAGCTCTATGTACTGTAAATGATGTGAAACTTTTACTTTCTGTATATGCAGCTCTGGTGGTTTTAACTCATAGGGCGTAAAGCCCTTAATGGCTCACCTGATGGCACAGGCTTTATGTAGGCTTATATCTTGCTTTAAGTGTTTAAGTGTTATTTACTTTAGAAATATTTGGTCAAGATTGGATCGTAAGTGTGGCCACAAGACTGATAACAACATTTGACCTGGTGATTTACTGAGCCCACATGACCATTTCATAACTCATCTAAGATTTCATGCAGGCAAACATTCTGGCCAAATTTGGTGAATATCGGGAAATAGCGTGTTCACAACGGTTTTCTAAGATTTGACATAGTGACCTACCTTTTGACACTTCGTGACCCAGTTGCGAACTCACCCAAGATTTAATGCAGCTAAACACTCTGGGCAGGATTACTGACGATTAGGCCATAAATAAGGTCTTTAGTGTGTTCACAAGGGTCTTCAAGAGTTGACCTAGAGACCAACTTTTTTTCCCAACGTGACCCAGTTACAAATTCAAACACGATTTTAACGCAAACAAACATTCTGGCCAAGTATGGTAAAGATTGTGCTATAAATGAAGCCTTTAGTGTGTTCACAAGTGTTGTTTAAGATTTGACCTAGTGACTCACTTTTTTGACCCTCACTCGTCGCAGTTACAAACTCTTTCAAGATTTTCTGCAGCCAAACATTTTGCCTATGTTTGGTGCAGATTGAACGATAAATGTGGCCTCTATTGTGTTTATCTTTTTCTAATATTTCACATTGTGACCTATTTTAAACACCGCATGACCCGTTAACCAACTCATCAAAGATTTTATGCAGACAAACGTTCTGACCATGTTAAGTGAAGATTGGGCCATAAAAATGGTCTCTAGGCTGTTCACGATGTTTTTCTAAAATTTGACCTAGTGACCACGTGACCCAGTAACAAATATATCTTGTAGACAAACATTCTGACAAGATCTGAGGAAGTTTGGATAAAAACTGTATCCTCTAGTGTGTTTACAAACACACTGCTGACGCCGCACGACGGACAACGGACGAAGTGGTATCAGCAAAGCTCACATTGAGCACGTCGTGCTCAGCTTGGCTAAAAAAGCCAAAAGGAGTGTAGGAATGTGAACACATCTTGTAGTTTTATTATGTTACTCTGACAATATTCTTAGTTAGAAATGGCTCAGAAGGATGACAAAAAAGAATAAATGGTAATCTTCTTGCAGAAATCCCTTGCAGTAGTCATGGGAAGATTCCTTTTTTTTTCCATGTATGCAGTCAGGGAAGCATATTTTCCAAGATGATCTGTAATGCTTAGTACATGGAAAATCTTTTAGAGGTAAAGAAGAACAAGTTGAACATCTCTATTACAAAATTTGGAGGGTTAGCTAAGTGTGTTACGCTGATAGCTTAGGCTCACAAATCTTCACGACATTCCTGTTGTGGCCAGGAATAAATTTCTGTCAGAAGTGTGACTACTGTTTTTCTTTTACATATATTTCTATGGACCTGCTGATCTACTTCTGTTAATATGTGTACAGTAAAAGCTCATTAAAGGACCACCATGCTAAGAAGGGCAACGGGGGATACTGTTTTCCAAAACCGTTTCTTGCTTTCTTTATTGTAACGACCGACAACCTCGGAAAACGGGGCCCGGGACAGTTTTTTTTTCAGAACCAATTAACACATTTACACCTTTTTTTTAATCATCGGTACACGGAAAAGCACCAGGTAGTCCAGTTAAACAAGTGTCATTAATCCGTTTATCAAGCCGAAAAACACGCCTCGAAAGAAGAAGACTGCACACTTTAGGAGTAGATGATGTCATTTCAGTTGAGTAAAAAATATGGCTGACCATTATATTAAATTTCTTTGATCTTATAACGCTTCACAATGGATATCGTCTTTTCATTTTTTAGAGTGCATACACATTTAAGAAAACATTCATTATTTTAAGCGAACTGTTCTTTCAGGATTGACCGTTATGTTACATTTCTTATATTTTACAGCAAATAATAAATACCGAAAAACAATCTCATTTTTTATGTTTAAATATATCCTAAAATGACTTGATTCTAATTTTAAGTTCTAATTCTAAAATCATCACATAATAAATCTATTGTAAACAAATATCTAAAACAAATAAACTATGACACGATGTGTACACTAAATATTAAGTCAATTTAAAGATAATATAATATTAAAACTTAGATATAAGCAGCAGCAAAATGAATTGAATTGTATGGACTCACTTAGAGGTCCACCTCCATAAGTGGGACACTTTTAAAAAGAACCACGTGTCCCTCGTTGCGAGAGAACATGCAGAAAATAAATTTGATGATAGCACACTGAACACAAATATAAATTAAAATGGACGATGAAACAGCTATCGACTTCGTCCTTTAGTATATACATGCACATGTATGCCTAATATATGCAGATACTAGTAACCGTAAACGGTTGCCGTTAGTTGCCTTGCTCAAAACGATGAAGTTTTATCTTTTAAATTTATTGTTCATATAATCATTTCAGATAGTGCTTATTTCTTTAATAGTTTGACACAACCTTGGAAATTGGCACGAGAGCTCGCAAATGGTGCGCAAACACATGCAAGTATGTTTCTACTGCATTACTTCCTACGCACATTGTACTGCGATTACAACGTTTTATCTGCTGTAGATGTTTCCACCACCTGTGTTACCCCAATCACACGGGTTAAACGGAAAGTTTGCTTAATCTGATGTCACCGATAGGGACATACTTCAAAACACATTTACAAACATTTATGCACCATGAGCAACACAAGGATACCTTTATATAAAACTGAATTGAGTTGAGTTTAAATGTATTTAATGTCCATGCAAATAAAGTGTGTCTGAAGGGCATAAATCTATCATTACATCAGCGGTAAGTGCGCTTAATACGAATAATCAGCAACGACAAACAATGAGAGACAATGATCAACACTCCAGAAAAAAAAATGTTTCAAATATAAATAGGTGTATTCACGTTTAGTGGCTTCGGACGATATTAGACGACGTTTGTTAAAGCACACTCTCTGCATACATATGCAGTTATTTTATTTCTTATTGAAAATGTTAATTGCAAGATTTCTTTCCTTACTGAATGCTCTTTTTTAGCATTCGTTTGATGCATTTTATCCATTTTATCCATTCGTTGACGTTGATGAAAAGCATCAACATTTTCATGTAGTAATTTCCAACACTATGGCCAAGGGTAGGTTAGTTATTTTGTTATTAATACCTATGTGATAAACATGTCTGTTAGGTCCGTATTGTCGGTGGAAATCAATAACCTTAATTAACACTATCCTGTAGTAATACATGTATTGATTGTGACGACATTTTATTTTAAATAAGTTTTGGACAGTAACCTTTGACTCTTTGTCTCTTCGGCATCATCCTATGATTTTTGCGTCAAAATTAAGCATCACAAGAAAATCACTTTTACGTTCATGTTGCATGAGCATAAAAGTAATTTAATACTTATCTTTATGTAATTCTATTTCCCTTTTCATAAATACCATTGTCCCATAGAATGCTTTCATAAGATATAAATTTAACTGCAAAATACAAATGGCGGAAAGTTTCGAGAAATGTTTACCTGTTAAAATATTTAATAATGACCACGTTAACAGGGTTTCCCATATAGTTCCTTGTTGTATACATCAAGCAAGTTTTGAAACAGTATATATGTCCCTTATTTAAAGAAAATCCCAAATGTTGTATGTAACATATTCAAGTGACAATGAAAGTAAATAAAAATAAAGTACGGTAATCAGGTAGTGTAATACATTCGAAAAAAGGAGTCTCAATTGAATTACATGCCTCAACAATTTGACACTATGTTTGACAAAATGCATGACCAAAAGAATAGGCGATTGCGTTTAAACGCAGATGTCATCGTCTCTTTCCAAGGTCTGTGAACATAAAATCTAAGTTTCTGCTTATTATAGGAAAGATAAATTCTCACGGGTTTTCTCAATGTCGAGAATTTATACATTTATGTACACAAATGTTTACATTGTTTCTCATAAAGGAAACATTAATAATAGTTGCTGCATAAACAAGTCACATTTCCGGCATATGGTGGTTACTTCTAAAAAGTAATTAAGTTTTCTTTTCAAGAGAGGCAAATACAATTATGTACAAAATACAAAGCTTTTAATTAAATATAACGAAAACTCCTTAGTAAACAAAACAACAACAAAAATCTTGATCTGATGTTATTTCTTGCCCGACTTGGATAATGTAACTTATTGCAAAACCAATCATTATTATTATTATTATTATTATTATTATTATTATTATTATTATTATTATTATTATTAAAGCTTATACATTAATTTTGACAATAAAAGAGTGACCTTCTAAAATGTCACTAAAGATATCTCATATTACGTTTATCAACTTTTCTACAAATCCATCTTGTTAAACGAAAGAAATATCGTAAGCGAAAAACCAAATCCAACAAAATGTTGTTCTGTTCCTTAAAATATATTATATCAATAATGTATTATATATAAATAAGCATTGGCCGCCTTCGGCTATGTAAATGTCACACAATTGATCAGGTTTTAAAGTCACAAAACGTGCTCCTTTTTAATATTTATTGTATTTAAAAGTGTCTTGGTTGGAATTTAAATATACCGACAGCATTAAATCAAATAGCTATCGAACAAATAATGTTGATATTTAATTGTTTAACATCACGACTAAATTCAATGTCATAAATAAACACAAACTGCTATTTTGCCGAGGTTCAAAACAATTTAGGATAACAGGTTTTTAATAAGCCTTATTGACATAACTTATAAATGATTGCCATTCGTTAAGTTAAATAGATTGTCTATGCCTATATGATAATAGTCTATGTTTGTTCTCAAAGCACCCGCTACGTACATGTAAACGAACATTGTAGAAACTATCCAGAATAATTTTTTAAAGTTTTCTAATTTGATTTTAATGCTTCAGAAAAATAATGAAATGTCAATCACAGGATATTAAATGAAAGGCCGTCAGGTAATCCCCTTTATCTAAGCTACACATGTATCATAAAGTTTCACGTGCTGTTTGACTCTGATTCAAATAAATTATTTCTTTTACTATCTCTTTTGCATTTCGCGTAGCTTATAACAGTTTAACTTCCCGTCTTCTGAAGTCATATGACGATATCGCTGTAAGTGACGTCACTGCTTCCTTTTTATTTAATGACGTCACTACTTTTTTATTTTATGACGTCATTACTTGTGTATTTATCTATGTATTCGTCATCGCTTTGACTGAACTGTTTTCTTTTGCACTGATCTAGTTTCTGTTTACTGTTCTGTTTTCACTGAGAAACCGCTTAGATGATGCGGGGCCGGTTTGGGTGACCTGGTAGACTCATTTTGCCGACTGGCTGTTCCAGGGCTTTGTTCGTTGAGTTTGTCCGATTTTTGTAGTCTCGTCTCGGTATTTTTGTGCAGTTTACAACTTCCCATTGAAAATCTCTGCCTTTGCTGTTTAAAACAACAACAACAACAACAACATATGTGTAATACTGAAAGGACCTTGTCATTGTTGTCATATTTTCATGACAACATCAATATTACTGATGGTTTGTGGCGTCGTAAATAATCTCCACCTGTATGTCCTATACAATGCCTTTCAAGTCATTCTATCCGGATTGTTACGTGTAGTTTCCTTTGAAATTCAGTGGACTAATTTGGTACCTTTTGTCTATATTTCATCATTTTATATTTTTAATTGTTGCTGACAGTTTGCCTGCAACGGTAAAAATGTACATTTCTTTGTTTATTTCTATAATTAATATTTAGTGCTCACAAATAAATAAATGTCACCCTACCCAACCAACCAAGTCCTCCTCCGTAATGTACTAATGTACGACATCAAAAAGTTAACAAAAGTTCCATTCAGGTTCTGGTTCAAGTGGAAGATAGTGATGTTTTTTTTTTTAAAGAAAATAAGTTCACTTTCTCTGTTGATCATTTACGGGATTAAACGTAGATAAAGGCTGGGAAAGTGTTAGCTTCCATTAAGATGTATATTTATGTATATTGCTGTGGGCAAGACTTTGAAATTGAAATCAATATTGATGATGGTGTATGTGATGTTTACAAAAAAAATGACAACCCTCACAACTACCCCAGTTAATTATTATTGTTATGATTGTTATTATTGTTATTATTATTATTATTATTATTTTGTTATTATTATTATTATAATTATTATTATTATTATTATTATTATTATTATTATTATTATTATTATTATTATTATTATTATTATTATTATTGACATGATAGCGAGACGTATGTAGGAATGAAGGGCAAAGTAATTACGAAAATTTTAATTTAAATTTTAAACAAAAAAGATAAAATATCATTTTATCGCCACAGAATGTTATATTTAAAACACATTAGAATTGATTTTACAATAAATATTTACACATCTATTGTAAAGTATTTGTTATCTTTAAATAAAGTATAGTGGACTTTAATGTCGACAGTCGTAAAACGGTTGCAACAATGTAACAATGCATCTAAATATTGAGTAAATATCATTGTGGACCGTTGCTCGCCAGACAATCGATAGGACATTAGCACAATTAACAATAATGACAACGAGATTTCACGGTTTTCTATTAATCTGTGGTGAAATATTGTCTGATAACGTTAGCGCCATAGGAGGTCAATGAGAAAAGTGGTATTGAAGAAATTGTACATATTAAATATCATATCCATTTTGGTTAATAGCTTTCTCCATCTACGCACTAATACAGTAATACACAAAAATGCTTTTCCGACGAAGTGAAAATAGTTTGCAATAAAGAATAATCAAGTATACAGCGTACAATGTGTGCCAATTAAAATGCCAATATCACCTCGATAAACGTTTGTATTGTTATAACCATCTTCAGCCATCAAATTGGATTACAATTCCATAATATGAAGATACGAAAAGGGCGCGTTGGTCCTTTGATCACCACCATGTCTATATTTTTGTCTGACAATTGCATATCATTCTGCCTAAACACATTCAACTGTCATACTTGTCAGAACGGGCTAACATAACGACACAGTAAACGAGTGAAGTAAAAACCCATATATATGACAGTCCTCCCCATTTCCTTCACGATATGAGTTTTCGCTGTAAACAAGACTCGAAGAAAACCAACGTACTACTCACCCCACCCGCGCGCGCAAACACACACACGCAAGTGTACACACAGACACACACGCGCGCGCGCGCACACACACACACACACACACACACACACACACACACACACACACACACACACACACACACACACACACACACACACACACACACACACACACACACACACAATCATACGCACGCATACATATGGACACATACACGCATAAACGCACGCACAGAAATGTATCTAAAACGACGTACTTTTAGAAGAATTTATTTCTTTTTGTATTAATAGCACTTGTGTACTCTTAGTTTATTTTATTTGTGGCTGTATATACGCCTCCGCTTCACCGATATACAGCTAAAACTTATAACCACTTGATATATACTTTTTTATTGACATCTAGAAGGAGCAATAAACTATTTAGAGATGAAACCCAATGCAAATGACATTTTACGACATTGTTTGGTAAATATAGAATACGCAGGTTCATCCTCTCGGGAAACTAACATTCATTAAATATACTTATAATGTAATGGTCTCTAACAAATGGGGTATAGGAAAATATTACTTACGCGCGTTATGTATACGAACACATCTAGATATGTTTCCAATTGTAGAACACGTTGTTTACCGATTGGGAATTGATGTCAGTAGTTTTAAAATTGCGTTTTACTGGATCGGTATTTAAGAGTCATTTAAGTTAGGCATAAATGTTACTGACAATAAAAAAGACAAGCATTTGAACAAGAAAAGGCAACCCACATTGTAAACGTTAAGATACTCTGAGCTAAAAGATACAAAGCATACTGAGCTGAAAGATACAAAGCATACTGAGCTGAAAGATACAAGCATTTGCCTTGACCAGTGTCGGACACTAACATTACTGTATATCTATTTTCATAAAAAAAGAACAAACTTACTGAAAACATAGTGTGAATCAGCCTTTTAACAAGAAAGAACGAGGAAAAACAATCTGCATGTCGAAATTGACTGATATTTTTTACAAAGGTGACTAGTATAGTTATATTAACTTGAACTTGATTTCTTAAAAGACGCCAGGATGTGGATTTTGGCGGGAGATTTTTAAAAATTTAAATAACGTTTCACTAAACTTTTTTGTTTTGTGACTACCAATGGGAAATAAAGTGAAAGTTTTGAAGATTTTTTTTACTATAAAGCCAATTTTTGTTTTTTTAAACTCATGAATAGAATATGCATTTCCAATAGGTAAATAAGAAAAGGTCCTATCAAAACTCCAACAGATATTTAAATTTTATCCACCAGTAGACAAAGGCAAACAAGGTAAATGCAAATGTGAAAAACACAGAGACGAGACATAACACACACACACACACACACACACACACACACACACACACACACACACACACACACACACACACACACACACACACACACACACACACACACACACACACACACACACACACACACACACACACACACACACACACACACAAATGACAGAATAAAATACAGAAATGAGTGAAGAAGCGTAAATGGTTTTAGAATCCTGTTCATGTCTAGATGGAGGAGCCAAAATCCAATTTCCACTAAAAGGAAATGCACGTAACAAAGTTTATCGGATGAATTAAATGACAGCAAAGATTACACGCACGGTGAGATTTTTTACGACCGCCACACTACCCGGGTAACAATGTTTTAATCATTAATCATGAATAAGAAAATGAAAATGTGACAAATCTTATTTACAAATAAGGTCACTTTTGCATTTGATTGTATCTATAAACTGCTAACAGATGCTTGATATACTAAAGTTCAATATTGCATTTGTGTTTTGAGTAATTAACAAATCTGTATTTAATACATGTTAATTTTTTTTTAATACTTAGAAAATTTCTTTTGTCTAAATTAATAACATTGTTTAAAGCTTGCGTCTGTTTTAAGCAATGATAATAATTTTACTTACTATAACAATGTTATCAAAATTATTCCTAGCAAAGTCGCTTAGTATCTAGAACTTACAATGTTAAATTGTTTAATATACATTAATTTGTTTGCAAAAAAGGTATAAAATATGATTTGCAACATGTCACCCATAAAGTACCGTGAAGTAATATGAAATTGTGAAAAAAGGCTTCATAATATGGTTTGTCCCAAATATACCACACCGCCTTTTCTTGGTATAGATAAACACTAGACTATTGTCTGGATAGAAGAACCAGTCAGCTAAAAGACCTCGGTACATCAAGGTTCACTTCGCGTCAGGAATCCGAACTCATGCAGCAAGGTCTTAAATAATAACAAATCGGCGACACTTAGCAATGTATTTTACCTAAAAAATAAAATAACAAAATCTATACAAAAATCATACATACCTAACTACAATAATTATACATCACACCAGGAAGAAGGAAAAGCAAGGAATTGTTGCGAAATGTTAAAATGCATAAGGTAGATCTTAATTGTCCAAAACGGCTTTGTGTTTTCCAAAGATAAAAGCAGACTAGTTCCATTATACAGGACACGTACATATCACCGGTAAATCACTTTATATCATTAGTGTTCACCTTTAACCAATCTGACGTGTAACGATGATGAAGAATGAAAAGTATGTGATGTCTGAAGAAGGTTAAATGTAACAATATTTAATATATATAATGTACCAATACCAATGTAAAATGTACTAGTATTAAATATACCAGTATTAATTGTATCAATATTAAATTACCAATATTAAATGTAACAGTATTAAATGTATAAAATTAAATGGAACTATATTTATTATGGAAAAGTACATAGCTCGTTTATCGTAAAAAGACAAGACGTATTAGTTTACGTCAAGAAAGTTGTTTGTATTTCCTTTTATTCGATGACGCAAACAAAATCTTCACTTGTTTATGAGTATTTTGGCTGAACGTATGTTAAGTATAAACGTAGAATATAAATAATTGATAAGAAATACGCATTCTTATACGACTGACGTGAGAATGCATATAAATATAAAAACACTGATTATGTATTATTTCCAAATATCGGCAAGTAAACCCGATAATAAATGTCCTTGTTTACTTAGAATTATTGACAATACACCGATTTTGTGTCAAAGATCTAACAGTATATAAGTCTAAAGTTCATGATGAGACTCAACATGTATAAGTAATTTATATACCAATTTGTTTTCGGGTAAAAAAATGGAACGTTGTAGTTACAAAGCTTGTAATTTTCTTATACAAATATTATTTATAAAAAACACTTCACTTTTGATGTCATTAAACAAAGTTAAAGGTTTCTAAAATGTGTTATTTTAAATGATGATTGTATTAAGATGGTTTAAATGTAAGATTAACGCATAGGACGTTCGAAGTTGGACAGCGATTTTAAGCATCAAATTTGGTTCTTTGCCCTAATGACTTACTGACTGCTTAACTACTTGGTGTTTTTGTTAACTCTCTTTCGGTATTCACATGTCAGTCAGTTGTACTAAAACGTGACGAGAAATAATACAAAAACGAGCACACCTTTTTTTTTTATTAAAAAAGCTTAGTATTTTTTGCCTTAATTAAATAGGTAAATAAGAAAAGGTCCTATCGAAATTTCCACAGATATTTAAATTTTATCTTCTGTAGACAAAGGCAAACAAGGTAAATGTAAATGTGACAAAAACACAGAGACGAGACATAACACACATAAAGAAAAACTATCAGTTACCGCCTTGGAACGGTCAGTCGGCAAAAGGGCCAACTGAATGTTTGTATTCCCTACGCATGTACATGTATTTCTTCGAAAATCTTCTCCGAAAAGTTCAGGCCATTTTTACCGACGATACTGTGCGTGTGAGCGTGAGGTATATTTCTTTTGTTATTAATTTACTATTATTTACATGGAAGCTTATGGAAGCTCTGTATATATAACAGTTTAACTATACATTCTAGAATATTGAACTCTTGAAAGTTGGAGGAGATTTGTGAGATTTCACAAACCCTAAAATTCTAAACCAAATCCAACAAAGGCAAACTATCCACCATATTCACATTGATGGTTTAAAACCTGGAAAATGTTTACGATATATTCACTGACGATCAAACGGTTTTATGCACAGTTAGTGGAAAATACAAATTTATTTCACGAATAAAACCTACTGGGTTAGTAAACAGATACTATTACTAGATAGGCATTAACTTTGTTTTGTTATCTGAGTAGCACCGTGTACAACTGAAATATTCTAGAAAAGGTAACTCGCCTTAAGATATAAATGCATGTACCACTGTAAGATTAAGACAAACATAATTAAAACATCTCTGTTGCTATTGCGCAATTGGTAATATGTACAATGGTAAACGTCTTTGCTGTACATATTGTGTATATTGTACTGCTTTTATGTGATTGGTAATATGTACAATATTAAACATCTGTGCTATTTTCTATGTTCAAACTTATTATGTTTAAGTGGTAAAATAACGATTATGTCGCCATATCTATAATCAATTTATCCCTGTTAGTGGCATAATCATCTGTTAAAATACGTGAAACATTTTCTCTACAGTATGTTCATTTGTAGCTCAACTTTCAAACATGACCTTTTAACTAAAATGTTCTGTGCCAATATAAGTAAGGTCAAATTAGCGATAAAAGGACATTATCATAAATTAAAACGTAGCAACACCTTATATATGCATTCAGAAAACCCTCATGGCAGTTAAAAAGCCTAATTTTGCAAACGCTAGAAAACTTATATGAAATGAACTGAAAAAAGCTACTCGAGTCTGTTTACACATATACTCTTAAAATTCACAATTCATGATTCTATGTTACACAATCTTCACCATTTTGGCTGTTAAATTTGTTATTGTTACCTTTGTCAACGTTGATGTTTTAGGGCAATACACAACACACAACACAAATAGTTTGCATTGTTTATTCATTTGCATATATATACATCTAACTAATAAATTAAGCTTATTTATACCTATATTAATTATTATAACATGAAGTGACAAGACCATTCTGTTAATTAAATTAAACACAGAAACTTATGATGTATTGGTTGACATTCTGTAGATGTTAATTGGCTAAACAATGTTTGATATGATTTTTTCAGCGTTTTTAGAGTGTAAGTTTCTCTATTTTTATTTTAATTATGAAACGGATGTGTATAAATATAATTGTTAGTAACATGGTTTTATAGGAATTGCTTCAAAAATAAATATATATTCTTTTGTGCATTTAATTCCAATGGTAACAATTATGGCGGTGAAAATGTGCAATTTCTGTTAAACTGTTTTACACATTGCATTGGCTATTAATTTTTTCGCTTATCGTGTTTTCAGTTAGATAAGTGTAAAATGCGTCAACAAGTAAGATGAGTTTGTTTAGCATTTATTAAGCATTTAAGCGTTCAAAAGCATCATGAAATAAATCTTAGATGTTTTCTTGTTGTTTAGGAGGTTTTACGACACACCGACACTTTATATAGGTCATACGGTGCCGCATACAGTTAAGTTTAACGTAAGCTGAATATAATCAGGTTAAAATATAAATATGTCAGTAGAAATATAAATATCTATACAGTTAAACTAATGTGAAATATAATTGAAAACAGGTTAACATAATAAAAAGTTAAAAATGTATAACTTATTAATAATATCAATCTCCTTAAAAATCTTAGATGTTGGATCTGAAAAATAAAGCATAAGTACATGTATACTATTTGAAAAAGATTTTGTTAAGAACGGTGTCGCTATATAAGTTTATTTATAAAATGGCACTTTTACTAAACGACGAAATGGTGTAACAGAAGGAACAAGCAAGCAACAAACTAGTACAATTATGTGTTTTTAATAAACAATTAAATCTATGGCGTAATCAAACAATTACAAATAAATGACACAAAATTTCAGAAGGCAAAATAAATGTTAGCTTACTGTTTGTCCCTTTAGGAGGTGTCCCTTAACAGTTCAATTAATAATCCAACGTCGAATAATCCTGAAGAGTTATTGGTAAAATGTCCTCGTAGATAAGCACAGTTGAAATAGTCAAAAAGTAGAACAATACACGAATGTAAATGATATAATTCCAAATTCAACACTTTAATATTTATATCATTGTAGAAGATAGAAAGTCCACGTAAGTTCCAACACAGAAAGATTTAATATAGAAGCTGCAAGTATTTCAAAAATATATATCCAAACTCTATGTCCAAACGTTTATCCAAACTTCTTATCCAAACTTGCTTTTAATCGGAAAACACGCCCTTATATATATACCCAAAGAATTTCTAGAACATTTACGAAACCCAGAACACTCTCGAAACCCAGTTAAAAAAACAACAAATGAACTTTCTAGTATGATCCTTATTTTCTAGCAGTTACGCGAATGCTACGTCATCAAAACAACAACGGTAAACAACCCTTAACCTGACTAGCGTTACCTTAAACACTGGTGAACTACTGTACATAACAATTACCATAATTACTTAACAAAGTGATTCGATTACTTTGATTTTATCAGTAAAATGTGTGGGAGTGTCTATGCTTAGAAGACATCGATTTGTAACAGAGAACTTTCAATGTTGTCATAAGATTAAAAAAACATAAAACTACCAATGTTATTTAAAGATATATTATTTGTATATGCAAAGGCAAGAGATATATGAGAATGGTATCATTCTTTTAGGTTTTGGTGTCATTAAGACAGAAATGGCTTATTTAAATCCAATGGGATTTTTTCAGTCATTAGTGCATTTGCTGCAAGTTTGATTATATAACCAGGTTTAACTAACCAGTGCAAGTTTAATGCATTATGGTGATCCATTTACCCACTTTACACACAATAGAACCTGTATTTACTTGTAATATAGTGTATGGGCAGTGGAACTCACCATGAATAGAAACTCTCAAACAATCAATATGGTTTTAGTTTCTTTTATTTACGGAAGCTTCCATCTCTTTGACAGTAGATGGCTCTCTGAAACACTTTTCATTAATTTTTAGATATTCCACTGGTATGGGTTTTGTATTTGAATTTTAAAGAAAACCTCCAGGAACTGAGAGATTAGACCTGGTTCAAACATTGCAGTCTGATAATTTGCCTACGGACAGTACAAGGCAGAAACTATTGAGTATACTTTATTTGTATAATTTCTTCTAATTATTTCTTTGTCACATTTAAATTCAACCGTCCTGTTTGCTTCCAGTAGAGGTTTAAAAGTTTGCCAGATGTTCGTATTTAGATAAAAAAAAACACCAGGTAATCTATATACAAACATTCGCTAGTCAAATGAACCTCGAGACTAGTTGTTCTAGGAACATTCTTAATAAGAACTAAAGACTATGTGTATTTAAAATAACCAGTGTCGAATTGTTGAACCTCAAAAAGCTTCCATGCCTTCATAACATAATTCGTATTTTAAGTACATAAAAGGGATCAGTAAAAATACTTAATAAAAAGTTTAATAATGATACATATATTATGCATAACTTATTGCATGACCTATTAAAATAGTTCATCCCAAGCCACCCGTCAGTACATTTAAATTTATTTGAGATATAGTAACCGTCTCAGTATGATAGTTTTAAATGTCTAGACAGAGTATATAGAATGTTTAATCCAAATATAATTTTAGAATGATGGTTGTGGTCATTTTTTTCTTTTTCAGCCTTTATTCACCTTTCGTTTTATAATCGCTACAATCCAAAGAAATATTTTTTTTTGTCTCATAACATGTTAGGATGTTAATATACCTAATCGCCAGTCACACTTAACCCCAATAAACGATTGTATATTTCAAATAATCATGCCTGTATTGCTGTCGGCAACGGTTATATTTTTCCTGACATATTTCCAGATATATTTAGGGATACACTATCCTTTATTATTAACAATAATCCATTTCGAAGAATTCTTCTTCGTAGAAGAAATGTTGTTTTATGTTTATTTGCTTGAAAATCGCGCATAACTATTTTACAATTTTAATGTGATACACATGCATATTTAATAAAGTAGCAAAAATGTGTATTTTTCTCGCATGATCGGATTTTCTGAAGCAGAACGTACAACAAAACAATATGCTATGACGAAGTCTGAACGTGAAGTAACCTTTTGTTACTTAAGTGAATTTGATGTATCTTCTTAACAAGCAAGGGTGTGTAAGCATTGTTGTCAACATAAAAGACAGCCGTTGGTATCATTTATGTGTAAAATACGTATCGACCACAGCGACTAAAACGACGGATACTATTTGGACCAGTATACAATACATGTTGTTACAAGAAACCACGCAGATACGATGATTTTTTAATAATTCGTGTATTTAATGAAATTTTATTGTAAACAGTGAACTTGAAGAAACTGATATAAAATGCGCATGGAATATTATCAACTTAAGATTACACACAAATATGCAAAATGCAAAAAAAACAAAAAACACAACAACATTGAACGCTGAAACGTATTCCAAAATTAATAAATATCTTTTATTTTTGATAAAACGACATCTTCGTTACGGGGTGGAGATAGGGGTTGGGGAGAAATGACATCGTTTCACAAACAAAAATTAACTAGTGCAAGAAACAATGTTAATTCCTATTTCTGTATGAATAGTAATATTCGAGATACTTGTAGCCATTCTTAACTTAGCCAGAAACCTGAGACCTATGTCTAATTTATACTTTTATCACTCATTGGCTGCTCTTAAACTTAATCGGAAAATATATTTTTCTTCTACTCTCACTAAAAAAGTTTTATATTTTTATTTTGTATAGTATTTTTATCAGCCCGAGCTGAAGAAAATCATCAGTATTAATAATATCAAAAATACAAAAGATAATAAATTTATTTTGAATTATCAACACAGTAGCAAAACAGTTTTGAAATCTTTGACCATATTTTTAATAAGGAAATATGACAACGTCCTTTAAACATAGCAACATATACCATAATGAAATTGAAATTGTTAAATACAGAAATGAGTGAAGAAGCGTAAATGGTTTTAGAATCCTGTTCATGTCTAGATGGAGGAGCCAAAGTCCAATTTCCACTAAAAGGAAATGCACGTAACAAAGTTTATCGGATGAATTAAATGACAACAAAGATAACACGCATGGTGAGATTTTTTACGACCGCCACATTATCCAGGTAACAATGTTTTAATCATTAATCATGAATAAGAAAAAAATGTGACAAATCTTATTTACAAATAAGGTCACTTAACACAAACAATTCCACTTTTGCATTTGATTGTATATATAAACTGCTAACAGATGCTTGATATACTAAAGTTCAATATTGCATTTGTGTTTTGTGTAATTGACAAATCTGTATTTAATACATGTTAATTTTTTTGAATACATGTACTCAGAAAATTTCTTTTGTCTAAATTAATAACATTGTTTAAAGCTTGCGTCTGTTTTAAGCAATGATAATCATTTTACTCACAATAACAATGTTATCAAAATTATTCCTAGCAAAGTCACTTAGTATCTAGAACATAGAGAGTTAAATTGTTTAATATACATAAATTTGTTTGCAAAAAAGGTATAAAATATGATTTGCAACATGTCAGCCATAAAGTACCGTGCTAAGGACATGAAATTGTGAAAAAAGGCTCCATAATAAGGTTTGTCCCAAATATACCACACCGCCTTTTCTTGGTATAGATAAACACTAGACTAATGTCTGGATAGAAGAACCAGTCAGCTAAAATACCTCGGTACATCAAGGTTCACTTCGCGTCAGGAATCCAAACGCACGCAGCAATGTTTTAAATAATAAAAAACCGGCGACACTTAGCAATGTATTTAACCTAAAAAATAAAATAACAAAATCTATACAAAAAGCATACATACCTAACTACAATAATTATACATCCCACCAGGAAGAAGGAAAAACAAGGAAATGTTGCAAAATGTTAAAATATATAAGGTAGATCTTATTTTTGAAATCGCCTCCACGTAATTATCCAAAAGGGCTTTGTGTTTTCCAAAGATAAAAGAAGACCAGTTCCATTATACAGGACACGTACATATCACCGGTAAATCACTTTATATCATTAGTGTTCACCTTTAACCAATCTGACGTGTAACGATGATAAAGAATGAAACGTATATGATGTCTCAAGAAGGTTAAATGTAACAATATTTAATATATATAATGTACCAGTACCAATATAAAATGTATCAGTATTAAATATACCGGTATTAATTGTACCAATATTAAATTACCAATATTAAATGTAACAGTATTAAATGTATAAAATTAAATGAAACTATATTCATTATGGAAAAGTACATAGCTCGTTTATTGTAAAAAAACAAAACGTATTAGTTTACGTCAGGAAAGTTCTTTGTATATCCTTTTATTCGATGACGCAAACAATATCTTCACTTGTTTATGAGTATTTTGGCTGAACGTATGTCAAGTATAAACGTAGAATATAAATAATTGATAAGAAATACGCATTCTAATACGACTGACGTGAGAATGTATATAAATATAAAAACACTGATTATGCATTATTTCCAAATATCGGCAAGTAAACCCGATAATAAATGTCCTTGTTTACTTAGAATTATTGACAATACACCGATTTTTTTGTTAAAGATCTAACAGTATATAAGTCTAAAGCTCATGATGAGACTCAACATTTATAAGTAATTTATATACCAATTTGTTTTCGGGTAAAACAAATGGAATGTTGTAGTTTCAAAGGTTGTAATTTTCTTATACAAATATTATTTATAAAAAACACTTCACGTTTGATGTCATTAAACTAAATTAAAGGTTTCTAAAAATGTGTTATTTTAAATGATGATTGTATTAAGATGGTTTAAATATAAGATTAACGCATTGGACGTTCGAAGTTGGACAGCGATTTTAAGCATCAAAATTGGTTCTTTCCCCTAATGACTTACTGACTGCTCAACTACTTGGTGTTTTTATTAACTCTCTTTCGGTATTCACATGTCAGTCAGTTGTACTAAAACGTGACGAGAAATAATACAAAAACGAGCACACCTTTCTTTTATTAAAAAAGCTTAGTTTTTTTTGCCTTAATAATTAAATAGGTAAATAAGAAAAGGTCCTATCAAAATTTCCACAGATATTTAAATTTTATCTTCTGTAGACAAAGGCAAACAAGGTAAATGTAAATGTGACAAAAACACAGAAACGAGACATAACACACAAAAAGAAAAACCATCAGTTACCGCCTTGGAACGGTCAGTCGGCAAAAGGGCAACCCAACTGTGGTGATTAAGCGTGGTTTTTGGAGCGCTCCAACCTCGCACATGAAATACAGTGCACATCATAAAACTGCGCATATTAATGCGATATGTCAATCACGCAAAATCAAAATCTACTTTATGGTTGTACATTCACTTGGCTGGAAAACTATTAACCAATGCAATATGTCCGTTACTTTTTATTGATAAGTATTTGATTTACTTCACTTGCATTACTGGCCTTATTGAATGATTAAGTACGACACTGTTTTTTTTATGTTATTTGTTATGAAGAACTTTAGTAATTAAACTTAAAAATAATTTTACCTAAAAACGCCAGGGTGTATAATTTCGTTTTATAAAAATAATACATGATACACTTCTTTTTTGTCGAGAAAGTACTTTAAGCTGATTACTCTCAAATTCCAGTTAGAATTTCAGTCAAATGACTTTGTATTACTTTAAATTGTATATTGTGATTTCCACTAAAAATAGTAAAGTACTACTAATTTTAAAATGCAATAATTCGAATTACACTATTTTAATCTTTGTATCCGTAAACGGACCGGATACAATATATATTGGAAGCCGTTTTTTTTAAAAACATAATGATTTATGGTCAAAAGTTTTCTGTTATACATGAAAAACGTATAGTAAATATTTAAATAAAGTGAATAGCACAAATTTAAAACTTTAATTATAAATCAATCTTTAGGTATAATATGTTGCTTTTTTGTTATAATTTATTACGAAAGAATTGTTTAATGCATACTCGGATTGCACATTGCATTGTTGATGCTGTTTGCTGTACATATTGCTTTTGTAAGAAAGAAATGTGGCATTATTTATTAAACCGTAAAATCACACTGAATCGTACTTATAAGGGTTAATTATTTACAAATTAAAAATAAATTGATTATAATAAGATTTTACACATAAATTACCGTTATATAGAGTTACTTACCACTATGTCGCCACATAACCGCATTTTGATGCCCATATATTATTCCGCAAATATGATTAAGTGTGGTAATGACGAATCGACATGGCCTGACAAGTTGATGGACCTGTCGATGGGCTTTGAAATGCACAGCATGCTAAATTATTGTTTATTTAACATTTTAATTTAACATATAATGTTCTTAGAAGCTTGTTAATTTATCAAACATGCACACCACTGGGTTCATTATTCACTTTATAATATTATATAATAAGATTGACAAGTTGTTTTTACTGTATCTTCAATTATTCTTATGACGTTTATAATGAATTTTACACGTTGTTATGTGTGTACTATGACAAATAATTTGTATTACAACAATGTGCATTCATAATAATTTTTTTTTATAATTATATTAGTATTTATATAAATTGGTTTGTCATTTCAATCGTATCATTTGATAGACATCCAATATAGTTTTGACTACCTAGCTCTTCACAATGTGGGCTCTAGTCCTCGCAGGGGCAAAACCTTCATAAAGGGGGGTTATTCCTACTGACAGGGTTTCGTTCTAAACCGTTGTCTGCATTTAAGATAACATATAACATATATAAAGTGTATCAAGAACTTATACAAAACATCCTGAAGCGTTTACATAACACATACCAAGAACGTCAGTTCCAAAAAATCTTCACATAACTGAAAAACAGATAAACAGATAATAAATTTGTGCATTAGGATAGAGTAGAATAGTTTTTGTCTAAATTCCCTTTTTTTATAAAAGTGTTGGGTTGTTTTGGGTAGTGTAGCTTGCCTCACCGTTTAGAGTTATGAGAAAGCTGAAGCACGGAAGATTGATACTGCATGACCTTGATTACTCTCGGTCAGTCATCGTGCCGGGAAATAAATTGTGTACAGAAACAAATATGTATGTAGAATGAGACTAGACGCAGCAACTATGTCCAGGCATGCTAATAATGTTAACATTATATATTATTATGTGTTTAAACCAGCATTTCAAGTGGTTGTATTGTAAATACAAATATACATTAAAGACCGATTTTACGAATGAAAAAATAATGCCACACAAAGATATAACTAAGTGACTAGAGAAACTGGTCGAAAAGGGGAGCGAAATGCTATTAGAGCAAGTGTTCCCCTGACTTATTTGTACTATATCTGTACTAGATTATTTAATGACAGAGGTCATAAGTACAATCTCAGTATTCCAGTCTAAAGCTACCACACACGTTCTGGAAAGAATCTTTAGATTCTCATCACAGTGATGTAAATTTGGAATTGAGTTTATATTGGTCGCATCCTGTAGCATTTCTAAGCATTTATCTGAGACCCAATTTAAGTTAAATGAAAATCATATAGAAAGTGTTAAATGTTTAATTTGCTATTTTCTACTAAAGGATGTTAGTTATTCTGATGAAACTTTTGTCCCAATCATCTTTAATTTTAGATGCTGTTTTTTGCAGCTGAAGACTTGCATGCTTTCAAATTATCAATGCGTTGTACATTTGAATTACAAGAGAATAATTTTGACCATTGTTCCACGCCAGTAAATTTACACCGCCTAGCGTTTTAATTTACATATGTTTCCATAAAGGTGTATACTTTCCAATTAACCTGATCATTTAAATAACTTATGTCATATGTCAAGATTATCAAGAATTTGTAATAAAATATCGGAAAGCTTTTAACAACTACCAAGTATGACAGTTCGAAATATAAGAAATACAAGGATTTTTTACAGAATTGATAATCAGAAACATTACATTATTTCTCAGCTATCTTCTATCTTTGGTTGTAAGATTTTCTATTTAGTTTATGGTTACACAACAATAAATGATTTGTGTAACTCTATAAAAATGACATGTGATCCTATTGTACCGTAAATTATTTGCGTTAGTACACCTTGACCAGACATAAGCAGAAAGAATAATGCATTCCCTAATGAAAGGGTAAATTCGAAAGAACATACACGACACAAAAAATGTTACTTGAAAACAGACATCATAATTTGTGCAAGGTGTTTCTTACTCAACAATGTTATCAGTTTAAATTAAGGTAAATCAGTCCATTGTTAAACTTAAAATTGCATTTAATTAGATTTTCTAAATTTCTACACTGTTGCAGCTTTTTTCTGCTCCAAAAGACTGAAATTATCAAGAAAAAAGAAAAATACTATTCATTACGAAGGAAAGAATCTTAGAGTTCATATAAAACATTATGTCTAGTGGAAATTAATGCTTGCAATCCCTTAACAATTATAAGAACCAAATCTTATTATTTGCACTTCATGACCATTTTGATTTCAAATTAGTTAGGGATTTTTATTTATATTTATTGAATTCAATAGGTGCGCTCAACTTTCTTTTACTATTAGTTTTTATTTTATTGAATTTCACGTCTTAAAAAAACATATGGCATATAACAAGTCTGTTAATTAAAAGCACGTTAGCTTCTAGATACTAAATAACGCATGTAAATTTGGTATTTTAGTCTATAACTAGATTTGCCCTCCGAAATTTAAAAACCAACGCTACTTGCACGTTTTATTGGCACGTCATGATTCGCTTAATTATAAATGAGGCAAATGCCGCCGTGAAATGTATTACATTTGAATTGCGAGATATTTTTGCAAATCGTTTGTCTGATTTTGATTAAATACCTGAATGAAAAGAGAACACTCGATCTTAAATGATTACACAAAACTTTGGCAAAGCAGTTCATGTGGGAGGGTGTCCAACTAACCAGATGAGCGACAGTAATTCTTCTATGACATTCCCCTATGGTATCTTCCCAACAAGCTGAACGTAGCTCTAGTCTTACCATAATTATGTCTCTGCGATGTATAAATTCACCCGTTCAGTCACCGTTGGACCGATAAATCTGTCTAGACATAATCATACGGGTTTGTCCGAAAGATGTTTTCGCTGTGATGAAGCAACTAATACGGCACATTTTATATCTTCATCTTCTAATTAAAATGTCATTTGTTCAGCCCAGATGGCCGAAAGAAGATAAAAATAAAACGCGGTGAGATTGACATTTTTATCTACATGTTCTGACGACAGTTTATATCTAGTTATTATATGATGCCCAATACTTTCACTTCAACACACAATTGTGAATACTTTAGTGAACATTGCTTATGTAATATATAAATATATAAATATATAAATATATTGTTTTCTAAATACAGCAGATCTGAATGGGTATCGATAATGGTATGACGATCTGGATAATATGATTATAGATATTAATTGAGTGGTAGCTTTATCTAAAACAAATTTCATTATCACATCTGATATAGCTGTAAAGGTCTGTAAAGCATAAGTTTGTTATTAAAGACGAAATTCGCGACTTTATTATGTTGATCATCATGTTGTTGTTTTGTTTACACGGTGTGGATTTATATATCCACACCGTGTATATATCCATCTATCTATATCTATATCTATATCTATATCTATCTATCTATATATATATATATATATATATATATATATATATATATATATATATATATATATATATATATATATATATATATATATATATATATATATATATATATATATATATATATAATCAAATTGTTCTTGTGCACTTGTGCATAGTTATGTATAAATAACTATGCACAATTGCACAAGAACAATTTTAGTACATGTGTAATAACGAGCATATAAAATTAACTCGCTTCTATGTAGCAAAAGGGTTGTATTTAAGCAATAATCATAGGGCGATATGATGCTTATTCTTACTTATGCCCGTAAATTTAATTTTCAGCTTTAATAATAATAATAAACGGAGCGTCATATCGTCAAAACATTATTTATAGCGTTATTTTATATCAACAATTGTTGAATACAAGATAAGAATCTTCTCAATTTATCGTTTGGTGTCAGAAAAGCGATAAATATGCAGTGCTGTCTTGGCGCTGTGCTGAGCAAAAAGCTTTTAACTAAAATCAATTTTCAGCAAGATAATATCTTCTGTAATAACATGTTTCTCTCGACTCGACGATTATGATGCTGACCGAAGGTTAATAAAAACTACAACTGTCTCGTTGTCATTATCGCTAATCGACAATATAACATATAAAGCATAAGCATCTGATGCCCTTATGTTCCTCTTTTATTACAATTTAACATTTAACTTTTGAAATTCGCATTTACATTTGTGCTTGAAATTAAAGGAACGGATTCATTATTCAAAGAATGCTTGGTTTTCTGTTAATAGTTGATAATCTGCTGCAGCATTTTCACATTTTTACTATAAATTATAAACATTAAACTGCATATAAATAGGCGCAAAGTCTTATGAAAAGGTTTTGTCTGGAGTGGAGCTAGTGCATTATTTTATAGAAATACCACCTAAACCAAATCGTCTTCCAAAAAAGACACATTTTCATAGATATCTCAAAAGCTTTTTAAAAATAAAATTTTGAAGTAAGAGGACTGTTAATTTAACATTTTGCCTTTTCTACGGACATATTATATTTCATATTGTAATTGCACTAGAAGAACCAAATTAAAGATGTCTAATAAATTTTAGAAACATTCTCAATACTTCTATTTAAATAATTAGATATTGCGCTGCTGTATGGCATTTATAGTAAATTCACATATAACGATAAGTTTATATGTCTTTCAGTTAATAGAAAATCGTTCCTCATATAATATAATATACTTTACACGGTCTGTAGATAGTAAGTGTACACTTTCATTATTCCAAAGAGTCATTATTTATGTCTGAAGCTGCAAGAGAAAAAACAAATTACTTGTCTGGCTTTAGTTACCATTTACTAGTTAGATGATTTATTGATAATTATGTGGGAAGTAGTAC